>JAAWXA010000004.1:16603247-17269529 GCA_038090715.1 Florisuga fusca | reverse complement strand
CCCCCCCTAAAATTAAAAAAACCCCTCCATCACAACCCATTAGATTTTAACACTCACTTTGATTATTTCTTTCAAAGGCCAAAGAAATCCTGGGTTTTTTTCAACTGCATAGGCTGAAGGTTTCTGCACTCCTGTGAATGAACCAGAAAATCTTTTGAGATACCGAAGTTTTGAACTCCCCCAGCAAGAAGAGAGGATTTTCTGCAACTGGAGGATTGTTTAATTTGTAAGATATATAAAAATTTTCACTAGATACTTCTTAGAGCCTTTAAAAAAAAAAATTACTGAGTAGCACTGCATTTCTTGCATTACTCAGATACAGTGATCCGAGTGTTCTCTGATGGTCTCAAAGACACTGTCAGAGGGGATGAATAATCCACATGAATTTTGTGGTTTATGACTGGACTTTGGTGTAAAACTGGCTGCAGAGCTCTGTGGAGATGAAGGCCCTTAGGTCATATTCAGAAACAGAGATTTAGGATCAGAGTTCTAGCATTAGATGAAGGCCCTTAGGTCATATTCAGAAACAGAGATTTAGGATCAGAGTTCTAGCATTAGACACCTATCTTCAAGATAACTTTCACATGCTCTGTATAAGTACATAACTGGGCCTCAGTTATTGACAGCATGTGCTGTCAAACGTGACCTTAGGTATTTTATAACAGGACTTTTGCACAATAAGCAGTTCCTTTCCTGAGTTTGCTCAGTCTCCTTCTCCCTCAAATAATCAAAATGGTGCTGCTGTCACAGCCTCCTCTGTGCTGCTTCAGATTATTTTCTACATCAGTTCATGACTTGCAGTTCCTGTGGGCTGCAAATTAATCCTTGGGAGTCTGTTGGTGTGTAGAGTACATCCAGGTTCTCCAGGGTATTAATTTGACTATCAGCGTAGAAAATGCCAGGGCTTGTAAGGGCATACTATGCATTTCATTTTTGTGTTTATTTTTCATATAATCTGGGAATTTGCTCCTAACTCTTAATAATGGCTAGACATTTTAACCTTTAACAATGAAAAAATAGAATTTCTCAGATTTTAGGGACAGATAAAAGAAAATAATGAACAGCATAAGAACGCTTTTTTTTTTTTTCAAATTACTTTTCGAATGAAGCCATGTATTCCTTATTCCTTATGACATATTTCTAAAGGCCATAAACAGCGTACCAACTATACACTGTAAAAAGCAACCTTATAAAAATCTGGATTTGGGTGGAGGACAACACATTCCCATTCCCAAGTGTTGTGTGAATGCCTGCATTTTCTGCTTGTATAAACTGGGTAGCACTGGGACAGAATGCAGGGGGAGAGCATGAGCCCAGATCTCACCTGTTTGGGATCTCCCCTGCTTTTGGGATTTGAGAATGAAGGGATATTCCTGTCATTAGGAAGAGGCAATGGGAGGCAGCTTGCATACAGTCTTGCCTCTGCTTCTTCTGCAGTGTGTTTCTGGGCTGTGTATAGCAGCAGCACCACGTGGTTTTTTGGGGAGTGGAAAGGTCAACTGTAAGTCAATAGCTTTTTTTTTTTTCCTTTTTTCTTTTTTTTTCTTCCCTGAGCAGCTACTGACTTACCAAAACCTGAGTTAGTATTAACACACTTATTTTGGTGACAGCACTATTTTGGGGATATTTTGGGGATTATTTTTCCCCCTGCTTGAGACAGAGGTTGCAATTCCAAAAGTCTCATCTGTAAGAAAACATCTGAGGACAGGAGTGTTAACTGCTCCTCTCCTGTAAAGGGAGGATCCTGTCTAGGGATGGGCTGGGGTTTATTTGCTGAGGAGAGGGCAAATCTGTCTGATAGGGCTCTCAGGAGTACTGTGCAAAGGGAGGAGTAAATATCTTCACCCACTACGTAGCACTAAATGTTCCTTGAGAAGCTGTAACACATAATTTAAATCCATTGCACATGCCACCCTGGAAGCAGAGCCTTATATGTCGAGCGCATGGGCTGTCCTATTATGGGAAATCAACTTTGTTTTGAGGGAAGCACAGAACATCGCTTCTGCGCAGGTCCTGGAATTTGAAACATTTAGGGGCCTCCAAAGAGCACTGGCATTAGTTACCATGCCGGCTGAGTGGAAGTGAGGATCCCTGCCTCTCCCAGCCTGGGACGCAGACCCTGCCGGCAGCCAACCCGGAGCTGCATCCCACTGGGGTGCTTTCTGCACTCCCCTCCTCAGAGCTGCGGGGTCTCGTGTGGGAACACATCCCTCACTATGCAGGGACGAGCCTAATTCAGCAAAAGCTACTGGAGCAGCAAAGTTGGAATAGACTTTGCCAAGAAATACTTTGCCGTTGTTTTCTTTTTCCTTTTTTTTATTTTTGTGTGTGTGGAGAGATTTCATGTCTGCTCACTTGCTTTGGTATGAGGAAGTGGAAGATGATTGTAAGTATGAACAGACTGACATAATTTATCACAATATTCACTTTGACAGAGCAGTGTAGTGCTACACAGCCCACTAACAGCATGCATTTTTAAATGTTTCTTTTCCAAGTCTAAAGAAGGAGAGCACAAGGGGACCAAAAATAAAGAAAATCTTTTGCCTCTGTTAGCAGTGTAATATCCTGTACATTATATATAAAAGAAGTGCTCCAAAAACAGTACTTGGCTTTCCTTTGAATAAAAAGAATCCATTTCTTCCTGAGGTTCACCACTTATTAAAGCATGGAGTTGAAAAAGAAAGAATTGAGAAGACAGGCCAATACATTTGGAAAAAAGAATTGTGTCATTATTCTAATAATTTGGCAGTACATCAAAGGATTAATCAGTGGCTTTGAACTTAAGTGTCATAGGCAGTTTCCACTGCCTAATATTAACTTGCAGAGTAAGAGAGCTCTTCTCTGGCCACTGAGCTGTCTGGTAACAAGCGAATGAGGGGGGGTCAGTTTTGCTCAAAGGGAGCAGCACCGGTGCTGTCCTGTGTGCTTCCCAGAAAAGAACAGGCATGGTTTCCAGACTAGAGCTTGTTTGTTTGTTTGTTTGTTTAAAGCTATCCTTTCTGTGCAATAAGAAGGAAAACAGAGGATGCTAAGAGTAAGAGACTGAAGAAACCCAAGAATGAAAGAATGACACAGAGTTTAAAAATCCATCTACTGGGCTCCCAGATTATCCTTCTCCTTCCTCCCCCACCCAGGCTTCCAAAATAGGTTGTGCTGGGGAAAAAACAAACTGTCAGTATTGTCCAAATTTAATCTAGCATCTCCACCCCCTGTTTTATAATCTCTTCTGCTCTTCCTCTTTCAGCTTAGCTGTGTGTCTGTATCATAACAGAATTGCTGTTATTCTCTATTTTTCTGATCATGGGAATGCACACACAGATATTGTTCCCCATAACATATAATGCATTGTATAGTCACCAATTTCAAATGAAGCTTGCTGAAAAGAATGTTAGATTTTGTCATGTTTGACAGGAAAGAAGCTTAAAACAGAAAATTACAGGGTGCAGGTGTGTCTTACGCAATAGTTTGCTTTCCCGTTTTCCAAGATAAGCTCTAGCTGTGTTTTCTTGTGCAGTAAATAAGATTTGAATGGGCTATAATTTTTCCAGATAGCTATATAACACCAGGTTCTGCAGTGATGGGACACTTTACTTATTGGACACAACCTGGCAGTTCAATAGGGGATAGAAAAATCAGGTCATCATTATCATGTATTAAATAATCACAAGGATGATTGCTTTACTTTTGAAAATCTTTGGGGTGGAGTTGGAAAGAAGATAAGTTATGGGTTTCTCCTAAGGGGTTTTACTCCTGGTTGGCAAAAGCAAGATGGCATGCTATACAGCAAACTACATGAAGCTAAACATTTTCCACTAGCCTTCCACTAGAGAAATAAGGTTTTGTTGTCTTCATTTTTCTGTCTTCTTCCTTTCCAAGGGAGCCACAATATTAGCACTGACACCTTGTCCTCAGCCTTGACAAGGAGACTGTGCTGCAAGGGAAGCTGGGCAGGTGCTTGCTAAGAGGAAGGAGCTTTGTTGCTAAGCTCAAAAGTTATAATTGAACTCTTAAGATGTAGAAGGTGAAAGAAAGAAAAAAGAGCTGCATAGAAGCTTTTGAAAAATATGAATAGAAAACCACAGTTGCATGTAGCAGATGAATAACATTCGTGACAAGAGCCATTAAACCACTTGCTAAATTATTTCACTTAACTGTGTTCATATATAAAATGAAACGGAGCTGTCCCAGTGCTCCTGGGAATTATTTAGCGGAAATTATTTCCTCACCTGTATACTCACTCTTTTAAAGGATAAGGCATTTTTCTCAATATCTTTTTGTGTAATATTGTCAAGGTTTTTTATAGTTATATTTCAATAAAGAAGGAAAAGCCCATGTCTGTGCATTGTGGCAAAGTGTGTCCAAAATAATGCTCTCTCACATTTTTCCTCAGCCTTTAGTCAGGACATGTCACTGCTCTTGTTGCCTGTGCTTGCTTTGCTGCTTGCTTTATGTTGGATGAAAACTTTTTGCTCTTAGAGGTGACAGCAGTTACTTACACCTCTTCATTGATTTAAAAAAATCAATCTTGAAGCTCCTTCTCCAGCCCTTTATCCGCTTCGGCATCCACTTCTTCCCATTTCTCTTCTGCTCTCTCCCAAGCCACAGTAGGAAAGGCAGGTTCTTCATTCCCTGCTTTCTGTCACTTCTGCTGAGAATGACCTTTGTGAATATCATCACTGAAGGCTTTACTTTTTATTCCTGAGCTATTCAGTGTTTACTTCTTCCTGAGTTAGGCTGGAAACTCCTCCTGTCTCTTCCTAGATTTCTGCAGAGTCTTTGACAATAACACCTAAAAAATAAAGTGTTGGAAGCATGAGATATCATAAATTTCACTTTGTTTTAATTAAAAAGAGATTACTGTGAACTTTATCTCAGAAGCCACCCTCCTTGGGGATTTCAATATCATATGCTGTATTTCTTCTTCTAGCAGATATAATCCTCTGCCTGTGTCCTTAGTCTGACATGGAACCAAATTTTGCTTGCAGTGCACACAGGCATCCTCTGCTTGGATTTGCACAAAGTAGCAACTAAAAATAGAATTAATCATCAAACTAGAGTCAGTGAAGAGAAGAAACTAATCCCGCCTGAAATTTGGTGGCCACAAGGGGTCTCTTACCAGGTGTTTTACTGGTGCAGGGTTCCATCTAGGTTCATGCTTTAGCTCATGCTCAGGAGTGCATTTCTGAAGTGAATTCCCAGATCTCCTGCTTATTACCATTTATCGATGTGCATTCCAGAGCACAGACCCTGCATGCCTTTTGGAGGAAGCTGAACTCCTAGCTGCACTCTGGGTTCTGCTGATGAGCACAAAGTCTCAGTGGGTGTGCAGGGTAGCAGGGTCACACTGAAACTTTTCCAAAATGAGGCTGGTGATGCACACATACCTGGGGGGAACATGGCACCGGCAGCACCAGCCCCTTCATGTTAGAAAGGTGCTCCCGTTGGGCCACATGATTTTCAATGCCCTAACACACCTCGGTGAGATAGGAGGAGGATAGCAGCAAATTTCTTTGGATCTTGGATGTAAGGAAAGAACTGCTTTTCAAGTTACTCTCCAGATGGTGCAAGAGGGTGCTTCATTCGCTCCTGTCTAGTGTCTGCTCCTTCACCCCTGGTCCTCAGGCTGCCCATGGGCATCATAGCTGGCTGCCACTCTTTCCAGGGTGGTTGTCAATCAGGGAACTGCATCCAAGAAACAGTAGTCTGGCAGTGTGTTACATACAAAACTGGTGATCCTGTGAAAATTAACCTTCTCGGCATTTTTCTTTTTTTTTCTTTTTCTTTTTTTTTTCAAAGGAAGACATTAATTAGGTTACTAATAGAGTATAGTTACTGATCAGAGAGAGTCATTTGTAACTGAGAAGGTACAATATTTGAAAAAAAAAGGTTAACTTTTGACTAATACTGGGAAATTATTTCAGCCTGTGAGTTGTCCAACAGGCTAAGTGTTTTTAAATGATTGCCAGGGGAAATAGGAATAAGCTCATATATTTTTGTCATGGATTACTGTTAGACAAAATTGCATTGAACAGGACTGTGAACCAAGCAGCCTTGATTTGAAAAGGCTGACTTGTTGATTTTCACAGAACATTTTCAATTAAATGTTACCCCAAAGCTCAATCATCATTTAGGAGGATAACCATTGTACTGTGTTATAGCTAACCATTGGAAAAAGACTCGTCAATAAATTTAGCAGAACTTTATAGCATCACGTTGCTGTCGAGGAGGATGCACTTGTGATAATACTGCATCACTGCCAAGGGAAGCAGAACAGCACTGGGAATTTTAAATAATTGTGCCTTATCAAAGACTGAGCTTTGTGGAAAGCAGAAATAATGGTTAGTGGACTGTGGCTTTGCAGAGTGGCTTGCCAGCTGGGCTGCACCAGGGAGCACACTCCTTCATCCTCCCAGAAAAACACATACAGAGCTGCAGAGACCACAGAGCCTTCCTTTCTAGGTTGTGACATGTGCAACAGATCAGAACATTTTTAATGATGTGTTTTGAAGGGAAGATAGGCTGGATTTTAAAAAGAGTCATAATCTTTCTTGGTTCTGGTCACAAGTCCTATTTTCATCTTTGGGTATTATTAAGAGCATGAAGCTGATAATATTTGGGAGGTTTCCCAATCCCGTCTCTAATTCTTTATTTTTTAAATAATCCGTTGCATTATGATTAATTTTTTATCAGTTGCATACAGTCTCTTATTTCTGAGGGAAAAATAAGAGTTTGTGTGTATTGCAAGCATATGTAAAAGAAATACTATTATGTGAGCAAAAGCGTTATGTTCTTGTAATTTTGAATATGTTAATGCAAGATAACAGTTAAAATGGCTCTCTTACACTTAATTTCTTTCTTAAAACATTTTAAAGGATCATCACCTTCAACAGAAACAGATTAGCATAATTCAAATAATAAAGAAAATATAGTTGTAAAAGTTTCCCTATGCAAAACGTTACAGAATTATATTAGTCCTAAGGATGGTTTTGTTTTCTACAGTAGTATTCTAAGTAACCTTATGGCTTCTGGATTCCTTTTTTTTTTAATAAAGAAAGCTTAAAACACTTCAGTTTGTAAAAATATTTTGGAACACCCCTGGGGGTGTGCCACAGAATGAGAGGGAGTCATAGTCAGGCTAGTCAACCCCTTTGTGTCTGTCTCTTTTAGCTTCTTAGTTCCTCTGACTGACAGTAATTTGATATTCTCAATGTAAACTTAGAAAACAGGCAAAATTTAACTTGTAATGTGTGCTGGACGGGGTGCATGATGTTGTCCCGCTAAATGGCTGACACCATATATTTGTTACAAAATGTGGAAGTTGTGAGCACTTGTGAGAAATCAATTATGCTGCCCATGAGCCCAGGATGCCCACCAGGGAACCTCCCTGTCTCGTGCTTGTCACGTGCTAAAAATGGCACCCACCCGCATGGCTGAGTGTCTGCATGCAGGCATGCTGATTTTTATGGGAAATTATCCACGGGTAAGGCTTTTAATTTTGTCTAGCACAGGAAATTGAGGGGATTTAAAGGGTGATGGGAACTTGACGTTTCTGCCTTTTTATTCAGAAAGATACTTTGATTAAAGTGTTGGAAGTCTCAGTTAATGGAGGCGTTGCTGCTATTTCAGATACACAGGGTATGAGATTTGAAAGCAAGCCAAATCACAATGAGATGGAATAATGATGTCCTTGGTTTATTTTCACTTGGTATATTCAGGTTTTGATTGGATTCTGAGTGAGGCAACAGTTTTCTTTCCCAGCAAGCAGTGCTGGTCCTTGGAGGCTTGCAGCCTGTTATCAATGCAGAAGCATTTTCTTGTGAAGGTCATGGACTGAAGTGGTAGGAAAGGAGAAAAACTAAAGGGGGAGGGAGAGAGGAAAGAAAGAAAGATTTCCTTATTGGTCCTTATCAGGTACAAGCTTCTCGAAAGAAACATTTCTGCAGTGAAACCTATTACTACTTTGACCCAGCTAGCACTCAGCTGATGGCATATATCAAAAGATTGGTGGAGAACTCCTAGGTCTCTGTCAATCTATCCTTCTCCCTCCCAGCCCTGCTTTTGTCACACACAAATTCTTCAATAGTTCTCTTCACCTTGTTATGTCTTTTTTTTTTTTTTTTCCTTTTTTTTTTTTTTAATATATTTTAAATTTTTTCTTTGGAAAAGATTTGTTCGGAACAAATCTCAGAGATTCCCAGCTGTTGCTGAGGTGGTGGAAAATTAATGGAGGCAATGTATTTTCTAAAAGGTTAATAATATTAAATGGATAGCATCACTGGAGGTGCTAAAGGGCCTGTTGTGAAGTTCCTATATTATGGATGCTGTAAATAAGGGGATA
This sequence comes from Florisuga fusca, assembly GCA_038090715.1. Taxonomy (NCBI): domain Eukaryota; kingdom Metazoa; phylum Chordata; class Aves; order Apodiformes; family Trochilidae; genus Florisuga; species Florisuga fusca. The sequence goes on along the minus strand of JAAWXA010000004.1, from coordinate 17,261,191 downwards.
GAAGCTCACGATGCATTCTGATTTAAATGACTGATGCTGAAGTTGGTAATACCTAAGAAGATTTGTGTCCATTTCTTCAACGCAGGAAAAATGCTGTTAGACTTAAAGCTATCCTGCTGCATTCTTGGGCTTGGAAAACTCATAAGCCAATGTCCCAGGCTTTCCAATTGTAAAGCCTATCAATTCATAAGGACAACATGGGTGTTTGAGATTGGGGAATAGCAAAAGGGATGGAGGTGCTTCCTGCTGCTGAGACCCAAGTGGGGCTGCTCTGGAGGCAGTGATGCTGCCCAGCTTAAAAGCAGCTCACTAAAGCTGTCCATCAAAAGGAAGGGAAAAAGAAAGTCAAGAGGTACTGTCCTGTGATGGACAGATGGTGAGTTTGTGGACATGTTGTGTAGAGCATAACTAATTCAAACAAACTTGGTTTTGTTGGTTTTGCTTTCAGTGAAGGTGGTTAGCAGTCCAGAGTGAATTCATACTTTGCAGTAGATTTCATAAGGATGAAAGTATTTCTTCTATTTACTTGACTTTATTTACTGTCAATCTTTTCTTATCGTGTGATTTAGTACATATTTTATGTGTCTTCCCTGCCCCACCCTCCCAAGCCCTGAAGATGGTGGCTGAAAATAGAAATCAGTATATTTTTAAAACAAACTCTCAGGCCGTATTTATAAATACTTGGTCAACTGATGGTTACTCACTCTCCAAAAATGCAGAATATCCAGATTAAAGAGATAGCTTTTCTTATATTCTCTGTTTACAGAGGAGAAAGTTACAGTTGAGTTGGATGTTGAATGGAAAGAAAGGTGAAGCCAAGTAACTTTTCACAAAAAAGAATTCTTGCTTTCTTGCCAACATGAGAACAATTCCTTTTATAGTATTCAGTAAAGGACAAGCACATTATAGGGCTGATTCCGCCCCTTCTGTTCTTCCTAAGAATTAAATAAATCAAGTTTGAAAGCTCAAAGTGTAAGGAGAGAAAATTAAAACTGTGAAATAAATGGTGAATTTCAGGAGCAGTTAACTATTAGCAGAATATATAACACTTAATAGAAATAAAAGCTTTATAAGCATACAGAATCATCACAAATCCAAATTTTTCTCCCTGTAATTGTTTAAAATTCCATGCTGTCTGCATCCTTGCATACACGATGGCTCAGTGATGCTAGTGTAGATTTAACAGGTGTTTCTTAAATCACTCCCCTTGTCTTTCTAAAGAGCATAGAAGTTGAATTGGTACTATATTGCATCAGAGTTCTCTACTAGAAGTAAAACATACCCCTAGCAAGGTCGTATTTCTGACCTGATTACCTGGTTGATGAAAAGCTTTAGGGAAGCTGGGGCACGTTTTTACCCAGGGAAAGGAAATCTGTTGGATCATATTTTCCGTCTCTATTTCCTGTTCAAAATGAGGCATGGATATTCAGAGTCAATTCAAAATTACTGCTATTTTTAGCACAGTTACTAACTTACTAATGCTTTTCAACTGTTAAGAGCTAAAAACCATAATTGGAAGCATTTTATGTTTTGAAACAAAATGAATGGTGGTGAACATTCACCCTTTCATCTTGTAAGGACAAGACCATTTTTCCTAGGGACATAGCAGCTGAGTTGTGGAGGCCAAACTCTTTTTATAGACACCATTGTCAGCTTTCTTATTTTCTTTTTACTACTTTTGTGACTGTCCCTTTTCTCTGAGCCATGCACATCCATTGCTGTACTGCCTTAGCTGCTTTAAATAAGCCCTCTCCTCATCCAAGAAGACTTGCTAGTTTTTGCATATTATCTTAAGCTGACTGAACATTCATTTTGCCAAGTTCCCAGCTGCTGCTACTGCTGAATTAATTCATTTTGCTCTTGACAACTTGCAGGCAAATGTAAAGCAAAGTTTACTTGACCACTAATCCTCTAACTGAAGGGAGAACGTGGTTCAAACAAGGATTTATTCTGTGGCCAGTTTTTCCCTGAATGTTTCCACTGTAAACACAAAGGTTATTTGCTTCTTATTTGAGAAATTCTAATCTAGAAAGTGAAAAACATCTTCGGTCTAAATAGTAACCAAGGAATTATTTTTTTTCCTGGTGCAATAAGTAGGTCTGTGGAAGTTTTTTTTGACCAAATAAGAGTTCCTAAGAGGTGGTGTGGCTGTCTTGGAGTGCTTCCAGAAACTGCTGCTCAGCCCGTAACTGATGAAATTTCACAACTTCAGACCGGCTGAGACTGGAAGGTGCCTCTGGAGATCATCTACTCTAATTCCAGGCTCAGAGCAGGGTCAGCAAGAGCAGGTTGCTCAGGGCAATATTAACTTGGGGTTTAAATATCTCCAAGGCTGGAGACTTCACAGCCTCTCTGGACAACCTTTTCCAGAGATGTTGTGACTGTCATCACAGTAGTTTTTGGTTTGTTGGTTTTTTTTCTTCTTATGGCTCTGTTGAATTTTCTTTGTTTCAATTTATGTCCATTTTTTCTTGTCCTGTCAGTGGGCACAAAGGGGAAGGGTCTGGCTCTTCCACTCCTTCCCACTGTGTTTACAGGTATTGATAGGATACCCATGAGCCTTCTCAGCTCTAGACTGAGCAGTCCCACCTTTCTCAGCCTTTCATACAAAAGGCAGTCTGACCACTTAATCATCTTTGTGGCCCTTTCATGGACTTACTCCACAATGTCCATGTATGTCTCCCTCATACTGGGGAGCCCAGCACTGGACTCAGCACTCCAGATTTTTCTGGCCAGGGTTAAGCAGAGAGGAAAGATCTGCTCCTTTGACCTGGTGGCAATACTCTGCCTACTGCTGCCTAGGATACCATTTGCCTTTTCTGCTGCAAGGACACATTGCTGGCTCATGTCCAACTTGGTGTCCACCAGGACCATTTTTGAAATGCTGCTTTCCAGCTGCTTTCCAGCCCCCAGCACATCCTGGTTCATAGGGTGGTTCCTACCTACATGCAGGGCTTTACATGTCACCCTGTTGAACTGCATGAGGCTCCTGCAACATCTCCAGCTGAACTTTATACTAGTCCCAACTTTTGAGTGCAGCAGTTCAGCTAATTTTAAATACACCCCACTGGCCATTTACCTACTTTGTTCTTCAGTTTGTTTATGAGAATGTTATGGGAGACAGTGTTGAAAGCCTTGCAAAAACCAGGTTAAACAACATCCACTGCTTTCCACACAATCGCTGAGCCACTTAACTCTTCACAAAGAGCTTTCAGGTTGGTCAGGCAGAATTTCTTCTTTGTCAACCCCTTCTGACTTCTCCAAGTCATCTCTTTCTTCATATGTTGGGAAATGGTTTCAAGAATGACTTCCAGGTTTCCAAGAGGATATGCTTCATTACCTTTCCATGGTACCCAGATCCTCCTCCTTGCGGTTTTTGAAAGTGATTGCCATTTCTTCTCAGACTTCAGAAACCTCTCACAATCACAAAAGCCTTTCTCAAATAATCAATAGGCACCTCACAGTCACAATGAAAAAGATCTTTCAGTGCTTTTGTTTGCCAGCAGTCTTTCTGACTAGTGCAGAAGGTGATCAGAAAGAGAAACTTGGGGTCTCCCATGTTTCTTTTGATGTCAGTTTTTTGCATGCAGTGCACACAAAGATCAAAACTTTCTATATTTGCCAGTGTGACCAGATTAGAAACTATCTGTAAATCACTTTAGAGCTCATCTTCAGGATATGTTCATTTGAACTCTGCAGCGTCTCTGGACATCCTTCTACTGTAGTGCCTGGCTAATTATACTAATATTTAGTGTAGAATGGCAGTTAATTGTTTAAAGTATGTCCAAGTTCAAGATCCATTAAATACATAACCCCAGTACATTTTTAGGCATTTGTTTAAAAATCAGAAGTTAGCAAAGTGTCTTAGGTGATGTAAGTTATTTAATTAATGTTCTGTGAAAACACAATTATTGTCTTGAAGAGTCATTCGCAATTTGCCCTGAGTGCAAAAATGCATTAAAATACTGAAAGACATTTGAGTAGGTATAAGCATGTTGAGATTTTCAGTCTCAACTGAAAACTCAACTCTTTTTTAAAAAAAAAAAGAATTCAAAGTTAGCCATTTAAAATGTTTGCCTTATGAGTGAATGCTGTTTTCCAACCTACAGCCAGTGCATATATCTCAATGAAGAGTGATTAACTTTCCCACTTCAATCTTCTAGATGTAGATAAATTTTGGTTTTTCACATCTTTCTCCTTATCCATCTCTTTACCCATCTTATCTTTTGATAATTTTTGTTATAATTTTCTGTCACAATGATAACTTCAGTATCCTGCTTGATTATTTTAGAGTAGGAGGAAACAAAAAATGTAATAAGAACTGTTCATTATTTTTTCAGACTGTATTTGTTTATGTCACCTATGTTATAAACCTCTCTTTAATTGTTCTCACCTGTTAAAGTGCACCAATGAAAGACTTAGCTGCTTCTTAAACTGGTAATAGCATATCCTGCAATTATATGAATTATAATATCGTAGCTCAGTTAAATGCTCTCTGCCTGATAGCATAATCTTCTCAAAGTCAGTGTCTTTGGCACTATTTTAGTTAGATTTTTTTTTAAATTTAGCATAAGATTTTTGAGGTGAGGTATTTCAAATGCTGACATAATCAGGAGTCATTCAGTTCTATTCTAGTAGGAAAGGCTCTCAGTAAGGAACCTACTAGAAACCTGAGGACTCATGATGTGAAAACTTAAAATATATACTTCCACATAACATCTATTCATTAAGACAGATTATTTTTGAGCCAGAAAGAATATATCGTGTGTATCACAGCTTCCAGGATCCCTTAAATTCATGCCATTTCTTAAAAATTTATATTTTATTTGACTTCAACAACATGTCAATTTGCGTCTTCTCTATTTTACTTTATTGTAGGCCTTTGTATTATAATTTTCAGCCTCTGTTGCCTGTGTCTTGGTCTACAGCTATACTTACAACTATGGCCATTCATTGGAAGCTCCTACTAGAATTCCACTATTTCTCTCTGACGCAGAAACAGCACAAACCTCTATGTTTGCCTGAGGGCTTTTCCTAATAAATACCAGAAATTATTTTTTTTTTCTATAATGATATAGTTCTGTATTTTCTCCATAGTAAAAATCCCTCATTTTTTGTTCATTTTCAAGTTTCTTGGGTGAGAATACATTCCTGGGGAGCTGTTGTACAGAATATGCTAAGAGTTTTCAATGTGCTGTCGATTGTATGCAGTCTATGGCATGCAGTTTGAAATAAAAATTAATGTGTCAACAGTTTGCTTTGTAGATATTTAACATAGTCAAGAATTAATTGGATATTAATTTCCAATAAGATGTGAAAATTTGAGACCTGGACAGGTTTATGGATTTGTAATTGTTGTAACAAGACCCTGGTTATTTTTCAGTTGATGAATACTGGAATTAGTTTGGCAGAAGAGAGCAGGAACATGTTTTCTTTAGAAAGAGAGAAGTTATTTCTCTGGCCAGGGCTGATCTCATAGCTGGAAACAAAGAAGTTTCTACGAAGAGGCAAGTCCCAAAGTGACTTTATGAAGTTTCAAGCAAGGGTAGTGACAATGGCTATTATAGCCATTGTCAAAAGATCTGGTTATTCTGAACTGTATCACATAGTCATTGATAACATCATAGGGAAGGGAATGAAATGAAAATATTTAGTAATTACAGCATTAGCTCATTAACAAGATGCGTATTTGTTCCTGTACCCGTGCATCACTTAGAGCATCTTTCAAAAAGGGCATAAACATGGGCCAAAAAAAATAGCAGCAAGTTGGCTTTTTCAGGTGTAGAGTTGACCCCACTATAACTCAAATGCATTCATAATCTAACTCTCACATAATCTGAGTTGAATGGGTATATAAATCATCATAATTACTATTGATGTAGTATTGTCAATATGTATATACATATAAAGTACTATTATATGTAGAATAAAAGTATTATTTGTGGGAAATCATATACACACTTCAATTAAGCTATAATATAAATGCAACTTAAAATGAAACTGCAGATTAAGTGTAACACTCAAGCCTGACTCCATGCAGAGAAACCCTCTTATGGGGCCCTAACTATTCACAATATCATTATTGTTTTTAACAGACAAAAATATCTGTGCTGTATGCTAGTCAGAATTGTGTCAGAAAATCAGTGAATCCCTTGTTTCTGCAACAAATGCAGTTAATACCCTAGGTTTCCTTATGTAGAGAGCCTTTTGGCACAGGATTTGTCTATGGAGGCAGAGTTGCTGACTGGACTGGAGCTAGCTGGCAACGCAGTCTAAACACTGGTGGGACAACTACATGCACCTAGGCCCCCACTTTGTATGATCACTTATTCATGCATTCATATCTTCTCATGCTTAGAATAAAAGAAACGTATTTTTATCTGTATAAAACAATTACAAGATTTTGTTATGATCATATCAGTATTATGGTAAAAGATGGATGTTTGGAGAGTGGGGGGATGCTGGTGACAGCAGGATCTGCTGGAAAAGCAGAAAAAGTGAAGCAGTTGGTGAGAATGCAGACAGAGGTTTCAAGAAAGGAGGTGAGACAGAGCAGCCATGGAGCAGCGCCACAATGCCTGTCTGCAAGGAGCTTGCACAAGTATGTAAAGTGAAGAAAACTCTAAATAAATAGGAATAAGAACAGCAGATAATGGGAGGTTAGTTTAACAGTCTTTCTTTCTAGTATGGAGTCTTCTCACACTGTCTGGCAGGTAGGTTTGCAAGTCCTTGCTTACAGAGTTACAGTTTTCATAAGGTATGTTTGGTAGCAAGAATGAGCAAGCATGTTTCTCACTCAGAGTCCTTGCCAGTTCTCCTTCCCTTCCTTCTGTGACAGGTCTGCTGTATGCCCCTTTGTTGTGTCTACTTATAATCTCTAGCACCTTGTTCTGTGTGTAGAATAAACCACATGACTGTTTGATGTAGTGTGGTATAAATTATAGATTATGCATAAATTTTGATGGGTTTAATTAATCCAATTAAGTTTATTTAGACCTCACTTGTAATGTGACTAGTACTTATTTAGTTTTCACACCTAATTGGGACATCTGAACTATACACATTTGACTTTAGTGTAGTTTATGGATAGACAGCACTTGGTATGAGCTTGCTTTTTCTCACTGAAGCTCAGAGGAGAGCCCTCCATAGACACCAGCAACCAGGAAAAGTCTCTGGGAGGCACCTGTGCTCTTACAAATAGTGTCTTCAGGTCTCTGAGACATACAGGGTGAAATATATATCCACCTTCTGAGACAGAGGTTGAAAGCCATGGAGGGAATGCTGCTGCTCAGATTTGGGAGCAATCTGCAGCCTGACAGACCCACGTACTTTTGAAACAGGGATGTATTCACTGGAGGCTTGAGGGAGGGAGGAGAGGAATGCCACAGTTTCAATGGGGCCAGGGCCATAGGAGCTCCTCCAGGGCAATCCTCCCATTATCCATTGTTTGGGTCACAGTGCCCATGCCAAACTGCTCCCTCAGCTGCGTGGTGCTGGCCCTTGCTCATTTGTTTGTGATGGTTCTCCCTTCACCCCCACCCTCCCACCTCACCAGAAAAAAAAAAATAGATTCAGTTTTTACATAGTTTGAATAAAAGACATTGTGGGGCCTGTTGCTGCTTGGCACAAAAAGCTGGGAAAGTTGGAATGGGCTTGATTGCTTTCCACAGCAGGTAAAGGGGCCACTGGCAAATGTCCTGCTCAGCCTCTTTCTCCATTCTCTTTTTACTGTCAGTAATTTGAAGTTTTTGAAGTAGTAACATGGTTTGCTGTCACCACTGATACTGAATTCCTCTTTTCCTTTACTTAGATATCTTTCTCATTACTGCTAAGAACCATCATAGCAGTTACACTGCCAGGCTTGACGCCTAATCATCAGCAAGATACATGCATCCCTTTTCTCTTTCTGAAAGGATCTTATTCCCTTACCACTTTAGCAGACTAACACCAGAACAGAACAATACGAGTCCTCTCTGGAACCTTAGCCATCAGGAAACAAACAGGAGTTACCATGGATTTTATTTCCATGGTATCAAAAATTGTCTCCTATAGTCCTTTACTGTATATCTCTAAAGAACAGAAGTCTCACTCTAAAGTGAGACTTCTTTGAGCCAAAAAAAATAAGCTAAGTTCTCCCCATGATGAGAGTGCATGTCTCCTCATCTTCCTCATGTTTGCAGACTTTCCAGTATCTTCAGCTGTGAGATGATTTTGTTTCCTACTGAATCTCTTCTCCCAGAATCATTCCCTATAACTGACTGTATATATTTAATCCCTTCCTGATCCTTCACAGAAACTCCTGTCTCTTTTCCTTAGGGCCTTCTTGCTATGTTTTCAGTCTTCTTTTTTGATAGTTACTTGGTTACCAAGGAAAAAGGTGATAGAAAAAATAGAAATTTCTCCTGGGAACATAATTAACATTCTCAATTGGAAGAAAAAGTTTTTCAGCGATATTAGGAAAAACAATTTTTTTTCCCCCTCATATGTTTTGGAAACATTGTGGAGTGTATTCTCCTAAAGAAAGTGGGAAATTCAGTACTGCTTTCATATTTAATGTATACTACATTTAGTGTTACAATACTACGAAATACTAATAAACTTTAAAATCTTTTCCCTTGGCCATTTATTATCAAACTTGACTGACTGCGGCTTCTCTGATTTATTAATTCGTGTGCCTAAGGTAAGTGCAACAATGCTGTGTTCCAGTGTTTCTTTTGATAAAAACTTTGGCTTGAATCATAATATAAAGAGTGCCAGTGATTTCTCTCGCTGTGTATATGTATATAATTTGTATATATCGGAGAGAAATCCTTTTACTTACAGATGGGTCCACAGATAATTACAACTGAGAAAGGCCTAAAATCCTATCCTTACAAAAATGTAGGAACAGTGCTGAGTACAAAACTGTGTTGTCCCTTGGAAGTTAAAGCTACTGTACTAATTAGCCATGAAAAGGCTAAAAAGGGATCTAATTGCTGTCTTCAGCTACCTAATTGGTAGTTAATAAATGGAGAAAATTGTCAGACTCTTCTCAGGGGTGTATAGGGAAAGGATGAAACAAGTTTCCAAAATAAAAAATTGAACGAGAAACAATAATTTCTAAACTATGGTTGTCAGCAATTAAGCATAAAAGAAGGTTGCTCAGAGAGGTTCTATAATCTCTTCCTTGGAGGTGTTCAAACCTCAGCTGAGCACAGCCCTGATCTACTTGGTATAGAGGACCTTCTTTGAGGTCTGTGTTAGACTAGATGGATGACCTCTCTTGCAACCTCTCTTATTCTGTAATTCTATGTTTCCTTTACAAAGGGTGTCCTAAGCATATTTAGTTTAGAATAGAGATACAGGTCAATGAATTTTCCATTAAAACCACCCAGTCTGTAAATTCTCAGTTGAACCAAAAGTTTATTCTTGGAAACTTTCAGTAGTTATATTTGATTCTGTTCCTCAGCCTCCCTCTACACTACTCTACCAACCCTATTTTACGTTCAGCTTTATTTTAGTGAGACTCTGTGCTTGCTGGGTATTTTCTCAGCATAAAGGTTCCAGCCTTTAGTCTCCTGTAATCATCAGAACTGTATCTCAGTGATACATAGGAATAGCAATACTTTCTGTACCTAGTAATAGAATCTAGAATAAGCCTTGACTCATTTAGATCCACATTATCTAAAGGTACTTAGGGCAGAAGACCCTTTTTTGATGTCATTGCACATTAATTGTGCTCTAAGCTCTGCATAGATGTTTGCTTCAATCTGTGGTCCTTGCACAGACCTTCTTAAAATATTTTCCACTGCACAGAAGTAAAGCAGATTTGACCTGGTTTAACTGAAGCATAGAATCGTAATGAGCCACATGGATGAACATTCCTATTTGGCAGAAACGATGGCTACAGTGTTTGCCACAAAAATGGCAGCAGTTGCCTTGTTTTTCTACTCACTAGAAGAAATAATTCTAATCTAGAGCTGTTGGGTAATGACTGCTGTCAGGTTTTTCCATTGTAAAAACCTTAATGTCATTGTTATGAGTTTCCCAGGGAGGGTCCAAAGCTCAAATTGTTAATTCCTCCCTGTGACTCTGGCTGGGGACAGTATCTACCTTCTTATGCCACCCTGGGCTGGATAAAGCATCCAAAAAAGAACATGGTTGTAATGCTTCTGTTTAAGTAGGAAGTACAGAGGTTTTTATTTTGTTCATGCTCCTTGTATGGAAAGAGGGGAAAGGTCAGAGAAATTGTTCTCAGGAGTGCATCAGGCTATGATTTGTAGAATTCAACACTGAAGGTCCCAGCAGCTCAGTGCCCAAGTGTAGAAAAACTCTGTTTTTGGGTACATCTGTTCTTCAGGCTCTTTTTTTCTGGGCAGAAAGGCGAGTGCAGCAGTGCCTGCCCAGCCAGCACAGTGAAACAGTATCCTGATGCTGTGCCTCAGACAAAATGTCAGCGTGTTGTGTGCAGCTCACATAGATGACATTCTCACTGCAGCTCCTTTAACGCCAACCCCTTCTGCCAACTCATTCAACTTCAAAAGAGCTTTCCCGTGGACTGGCAGTACTTTCATAATGAATGTAAGGGATGGGACAGCTACCACATCCTTGTCAGCTTCCCTAACCTAACTGCTGCATGTTTTCTCTTGTGGCACCTTCTCCCTTGAAATTGGAATGGGAAGTGCTGATGAGGCCTGCACTCATTTTGAATGGGTAAAGAGACATACAAAAGCAAGGAAATACTCTTGAAAGACTGCACATGTTGTGGGGGGAGGATTATACGCAAAAAGGATTGGGTTCTCTACTTAAATACTAGAAGAGAACAAACCCTATTGCTATTATCCAACATGGAAATTCCTATAAATTCACTGGCAAACTGTGAACGATACATAAAGACCATGTAACTTAATAGCTGGTCTTCCAAATTCTGTTTTGACCTTTCAGCTATAAAGGATATTCCTTAGAGTCCCCCAAAGTACAGTTCATTGCTCTTTGGTTTAGTGTTACAGAGCAAGTATAGCAAGTAATAGATCTTATTGAAGTTACTTTCTTCTTTTTGCAAAAGCACTGCACACCTCTTTGACCTTTACAATAAAAAGTGCAAATGCAGCTCAGCAAATGTTTCCAGTATTAATTTCTGTTATTCAGAATTACAGATAAGTGAGTCTTGATCCATATGGACTGTATGTTTTATTCCTTTTCTTGCTTTACTTTTGTTTTGACAGTTTTCTCAGTTCCCCTTTACCTAACCTCCCCTTTAACTACCTCTCTTGTTCTTGCTCCTTTTCAAAGTTTTTCCTCTATTTGTGACCAAACAGACAAGCAGAGAATATGTATCTATTATTTTTGCAGTTTCACTGTCCCTGAAGACAAGAAGAGTGTGAATTTTGTAAGAAAGTGAGTTGGCACATTAAATCAACAATTCATGGGTTGGTTTTCTATTATTTTGTTCAACTGAGTTCTTGAATATTTTGGACAAGTACAGTTAGAATTGTAGTCACGCCAGTGGTGGTTTGTCACTTAACTCTTGCTCTCACACAAAGTCTTTTGTACTCTTGAAAATATCTTCTGCTGCTGTACACGTATATAACTAATTTTATTTTAATTGAGGAGCTGGCCCAGGCTTTGATTCCCTTTTAGAACTTGTCCAACTTTTCCCATTATGGCCAACAATGTTGCACCAGATTTCTGCTACATGAATACATGCACTATATATATATAAAAAGCAACTTACTGACCTTTAAATAGTTACCAGTGAGCAATTTTTAACTCCTTATAATAGTATGAAGCTATTTGGATGCCCTGTTCTCCCTGCAGTATGCAGCACATTAACATTCCAGAGCCCACAAGGACATTTACTATGAATTGTGACAGTGTTTTCCTCTGTGGCCGCTTTCAAGCCCTTCCCATAGTCCTACCCCAAGTGACTGTACAGCATGGCGACAGGAAGGTGCACTGGCAAAGCACTCCTGTGGGCAGCCTACCAGGAAGTAGATTTCAGCCAAAGCCCTCCACCAAATAAAATTCAAAAAAAGCAGGGACCGTGAAGTTTATAGAGTTCCCATTATCGCTGGTGAAATGGATTGCAAATGGCAATCGCCACCTTAAATTTCAACTCGTACGCCGTCTATATCTAAATACAAAATAGTGGTTGCAGACTAACATTTGGGGGAATGGGGGAAAAGGCCTATTTTCTGACATAACAGTGTTGAAACCAACATTGGACAGAATGGAACTTCATGCTGAGAAAACATTTTTTCTACAGATACAAAGCTGTTAAGCCACCATAGGGAATGACAGGCTTGTTAAGTAGGAGTCGAAAGACCTCAGTATACAAATCAAATATGGTGGTATATAAACTCTCTGTGTACATATTTTGCTGCGCCTGGGGAATGGCAGAATGCTTCTTTCCAGTTTTAATTAAGTTTTTATTTTCTGCACACGTTTCCTGTATTAAGGGTCAATGGAGCCATACTATAGAGTACAGCATAAAAGGAGATATCTTGAATAAGGAATAAAGGCATTTAGCTTTATTGTAGCAAAAGCTACATCTTTCAAAATGTCAAATGACTAACCTAAACTTTCCACGGGGATAAATATGTTCCAGGAATTCCTTCAATTTATTGAGGAAAAACATCAACAGGAGACCATAAATATGGAGTTAAGTATTAAAAAAACCCCAACTTCTACTTTACTTTTTGTTAGTCTCCTTTTAACAAGATTCATCAAAGATCAGAAGGTTTTATTTTGTAAAAGGGATTAATTTGGTTTCATTGTGCATTTTCAATTAGGAGTTCAAGTACACCCCAGCTCTCAAAAGCAGAGTTGACTGTGACTGCAAGTTGGAAAGACAACAGAATTGACAGAATTTTACTAGAATTAACAGTTGGTGTAAGAATAACAGATGAAATTTTAATGGAAATAAGTAGATCAAATATCATCTTCTCTAACAGTAATAAGTTATACAATTTTTAGGAACTGTATTCATGACTGAACAAAAGCTGTGAATACTTAGGAGCCTGTATGGCACTACCTGCATTGATCAGTGAGCCAACCTTTTCTGTGAGAATTTTTGCAGGTATCAGGGCCAAATTACTCCTGAATCATTATGTCTGGTATTTCTTTTTGACTGGTTCATATAGTTCAGAGATGTTTTTGAAGGGAAGTGTGACTCAGGAAATGTGATAGAATTAAAAAGATTTCAATATGTCCTTTAGACCTGAGGCCAAACATTCAGCAATCATTGAAGACACTGAAATTTCCTTTCCCTAGCCAGGGGCAATATTTGCCCATGAAAGGGTGCTGCCTCTATGACAGTGCCATCATTTACCATCTCCTTGTGTACCATGCACCACTGAGGGTCTCTATTTTTTGTTGATATTTGTGCTGGTTTACAGAAAGCATGTTGTGAAGTGGCTGTAAACAATAGTAGGGCCTTTAAAAAAATAGTCTGTAAATCAGAAAGTGTTTTATTGTATTTTTTTCTCTATGCTGACTGTGCAGTATGTAGGTGAAAGCAGTCTTGCTACTGCTTAGAGCACATGGTTTGCTCTTGTTCACAAGCACAGTAAAAGCTTTGGGAGCTCCTGTGCTAGAGGTGGTCCTTGTCACTCTTCTACTTCTGGGAAACACAGACCAGTGGCAGTCTCATAGCTGAAACTGTAGCAATAACAGGACCCTGGGCAGGTAACAACAAATGCATGAACATTTTAGGGTTAGTTTGTACTTTAACATATGGTTAAAGCAGTACTTCTTTTAAAAAGCCCCAGTTTACATTAAAGCTGATGGCCAGGTCTGGTGAATTGTACTAAACAGTTATTGCTGTTTTGTGATGTGTAAAAATAGACACAAAGATCAGAGACAATTTCCTAGTCCTCTGTGATCAACATGAGAGTGATTCCCTGTAGATGAAAGATTAGTGCACTATCAGAGTCATTTATGTTCCAATAATCAGTGTGTTGCTTTTTTATTAGAAAGACTTCTTCCTTAAAAGCTTTTTGTTCAACACCGGAAGAGAACACAGTTGAGTAATTCTTTATCCCTTTCTTGTCAAAAAGGGTGAGGGGAGAAGCAATGTTTTAACAGTAATTTTTTTACAGTAAGGGTGACAGAGCCCTGGAATAGGCTGCCCAGGGGGGTTGTGGAGTCTCCTTCACTGGAGACATTCAAAACCCGCCTGGACACGTTCCTGTGTGATGTGCTCTAGGTGGCTGCTCTGATTCTATGAACAGTGCAGCATTGAAAACTGTATATTGTGTGAACTTTGGGTTGTTGTTGTTAATAAAGCACCCTGTCCTGTAGGAGGCACAGTAAAGCAGATGTCTGTGAAGAGCAGTGCAGCATAGCATAAAATCCCATCAAAACAGTGATTTGGTGGGTAATCCCTAGAAATACATTGATTTTGGTTTTTTAGTGATAAAGATAGGTCGTTTCTGTTCAGGTGATTAGTTAATAAGCATGCTACCGTGAGCTTGTGCATTTGACCCATTTGGGGGTTTACTAAGAGAGTAGAGGTTTGTGGCAAGATTTCTAATATATGTTCCAGTGAAAACTATGCAAAACTGGTATCATGAAAAGCTTGGCTGTTTAATTCAGGTCAGGGGAGTTTTTTCCTGTTTCACATGAGAACAATCATGTCAGGTCCAAAGGCAACTTGGCTCCACATTCTGGCTATGTTACTGACTGATCATGGATGCAGGGAGGAACAGTGGACCCAGGTGAACCCCTAGAGAATCCTCTGAGGTTTACTTTCCCAGTCTCTAAAAAAATTAAGGACTCCCTTCTCTGGGGTTTTGTTGATGTCTGTTTCTTACAATAAAACTGCAACCCTCAGTGTATTCTGCTGTCAAAATGCTTACATTAGAGCTCAAGCTGTAAATGTAATTATGTTTATCTATTATCTCATGTATGGGAAATCTCTAAGACAATGTAATTATTGTATTATGTAGAAAATTGGCTTGAACATTGGCACTGCATCATTGGCAATGTAACACTAAAGCCTAATAGTTTAGTTTGTATTACTACAAATTAAACTTTAGCTTTTTAGAATTGAGATAAATATCTCAACGATTAAATATTTTTATATAAAAAATCCTTAAAGATTTTCACAAAGCAGCTACTAGTTTGTTAGTAACACTATTTGAAACTGAAGTTTCAATCTTTAGGCATTAGCAGGCCTATTTCCAGTAGTATATAAAAAACCAAACCACATTATGTCTTCTGAAAACATATTATGAACTTAGTGTTGAAGTTGCGTAAGAAAAATTTGTTGAAAAAAATTAGGCTGATCAATGTGACACTGGAAATCTAACATGCCCCCAAAGACAACAGACATTTGTAATAAAGTCTCGGTTTTCATTGTTCTCATCTTCTTTCATATTCTCAAAATTGACTGACCAATTTGAATGTTTCTGTTCAGCATTGCTGTATATCTTGAAAACTTGCTCAGGGTTGAAAAAAAAGCCTAATAAAAAGTTAAATTGTTAACAGGTTTTTTAAAGAAAATTATTGCTTTCTCTTTAAGAATCAGTAATGATTTACTCCACAGTAAATACTTTTTTTTTTTTTTTAAATTTTCTCTAGATTGTGTTCTATTTTAAAATAGCATAATAGAGAAGAAACTTAAATTGTAGTCTGGAGTTAAAGCAATGATTGATAGGAAACTCGAGTTGGGTCCCTGCACCTTTCAGGATAAGAATAGTTGACTTTCCTTTGAATTGGGTCTTTTATGAAGGATTTCTGTTGACACTGGTCTAAGGCTTGCTGGTGTCTGATATGTACCCAATAGATGATTTCTCTCTTTCAAAGAAATAATCCACACTAAGGATAAAGTCCTAAGAAATGTTTTCTTCCTGTGCTTTCTGTGCTAAACTGTCCTGCACAGCTGCCATGCACAGATTCCAGTGGAAGACAGAGGTACAGGCTTTCAGATATGGGTGAAAAAGAAGCACCACTGGCTAGAAATAAAAAGAAAGACAGGAAAATATGGATAGAAAAGAAAAAACGAGGACCTTTAGTTCGACAAGTACAAAGATGATGCAAAAGGCTCTTCCAAGCCTTACAGTACCTTGGTGGATGGAGAAACTCTTATCACAACTGGTAGATTATAAAAACTCTAAACACACACACAAAAAAAAGTACTTGCAAAGAAAATAACTGACTATATCATTGAAAGCCATGAGGATTTTTTTTCCTCAAAAGGTAAGAAAGAGTAAAATTTTATTGCTAAAGTTTGTGAGGTCTGGTTTATGAATAACCACTTAAGTGTGATTGTAAAAATAATAGAAGGCATAATTCTTTAACCATGGATATTCTTCTTTTGAGGGGAAAATAATTCAGTGTGGCTTGAATCTGACATGTATAATAACATACAGTGAAATACCTGGGGTGAAAATCATGTCCATTTTTATATGGCTATCAATGCATTTGTTAAGAAAAAATTTATAAATTTTAAAGTTTAAGATAAAATAACTCATGTTACCTCACTCAAGACCTGATTAAGTGCAATTAAGAGTAGCAGAAGCGATGAGAAGGTTAATTTCCATCAAAGGACTAATAGTTTCTTTGTAGTGGTATTTATTTGCAATTAAACTTGCAATACATTTATATGGGGAGTGGATACTAAAGTTAGGTGAGAATAAGACTGCACAGTATGAATATCAAGACAGGAAGGTGGCAGGATGGGTTTTCCTGATGCTGACATTATTTGTAGAAAATTCCTTAAAAGATGTGTACATTCCAAGTTCTTTGTTTCTTGAGACTTTAAATTAAACTTGGGGAAAAAAAAACCAACACATGTGCTGTAGGGAATGGTTGTGTTCTGTCAGAAAGACAAGTGGATGAGCAAATAGGTCTTTTCCTTCTGTGCAGCCTGTCATTCATTTTTGCCTGTTTCTGATGAGAAGTGCTTGGCCAAATGGTATTGCCAGTTATATGAGTGTCAATCTGTGACCTGAGAGTAAATGAGAACAGCACCTGGCTACTCTCCCTATCTCTTTCTCTCTTCCTCATACTAAGCTTCTCTGGATTATTTGTTCATTATTTTTTTTCATTCTTTCTTTCTTTCTCATTGCTCTCTTTGCCTTTCTTTTGCTTTGGTTTGCAAGTTAACATACAGTTTCTCTGCCTTATGTTATGTTATACATGTTATACAGATGTTATATATGCTACACAGATGTTATACATGTTATAGAGATCTATAGCCATTTTGCTCTCCTGTCCTGTGAATCCTTAAACAAAGGGGAAGCAGAATAATATCTTAATCTGTCAAAATTCACTCTCCTGTCATCTTTTGTGATCATCTCTGTGTACATGTACCTTCATTGTCCATCGTAATTTTTGACAGTTGTTCCTGATTGACAGTAATAGCGAGGACAACGTGCCAGGACTTTATCATGATAGTCAGTGGAAATCTGTCATACTGTCTTCGTAGCTTTGACCTGTGGCAAGTGAGAGGCACTGGAAAATAAAGATTGATCTCCTTCCTTCAGCACCTTACATTTATTGGTTTTTTTCATCATTCTTTTTTCTTATTTTCCATAGCATTGCTCAGTTGCTCTTTTCCTAAACTACAGTTTCTTCTTTCTTTTCCTCTATGTACATTGCTCTTGGAGATTTTTCCTGCTCTTACTGATCTCATTTATGTTTACTTTTATTGTTCTCATTTCCTTAGGCTATGGTTTCTCTGCCTCCATAGCCACATTGGAGAAAGAACATTTTAGCAGGTCAAATACTATCCCCTCATGACCCCTGTCCAGACAAGCAGTGAAAACTTCTGTTTCTCCTTTCTTCTATTTCTGCAAGCTCATCAGTGAATCCCCTCTGACAGGCATATGGGCATACTGCTGGAGACCAGGACATGCCCAAGAACCTCATGGATACATGGGGTACCCGGGTTAGTTCCCAGGGTAGCCAAGTGCAAAAGGAAAGCCAGCACCTCTGTCCTTGATAGAGTCAGGATCTCAATGCTAGTGCTTTTTGAAGTGAGACAATAAATCATAGAATCATAGAATCGTAGAATTATCTGGGTTGGAAGGGACCTCAGAGATCACCAAGTCCAACCCTTGACCCACTACCGCTGCGGTTACCAGACCATGGCACTGAGTGCCACATCCAGTGTCTTTTTAAATGTCTCCAGGGACGGAGAATCCACTACTTCCCTGGGCAGCCCATTCCAATGGCTGATCACCCTCTCCATAAAGAAATTCTTTCTAATATCCAACCTTAACTTCCCCCGGCACAACTTAAGACCGTGTCCTCTTGTCTTGCTGATAGTTGCCTGGGAAAAGAGACCAACCCCCCCCTGGCTACACCCTCCTTTCAGGGAGTTGTAGAGAGTGATGAGGTCTCCCCTGAGCCTCCTCTTCTCCAGGCTGAACAGTCACAGCTCCCTCAGCCTCTCTTCATAGGATCTATGCTTGAGTTCAGTATAACTCAGGAACTTTATTCAATAGGTTAACCATTTTTTTAGCTTTTTGTAAATAGGGTAAGGAATGAAAGTAAGACCTTCAGTGCAAGTGTCTTCCATGCTAATGAGATCTGCAAGACGACAAGAGGTAGTACAATAGTTCCTCAGTCCTTTGTGAAATGCCAAAAGGCTCTATCCAAGCAATAAATTAAATTTACCTATTAAATCAGTCTTTTTAAAAATTAAATGCAAAGGACATTTTTAGTAGCTTTTTTATTATCCCAGAGATACTTCTGTAGTGTTCTGTGAATATTTTTTTTTACTTCAATGTCATTGAAACTTCATTTGATTCAAACCAGATTTGGTAAAAATTAATTCCTTTTCAGGCTGACATACTGTACAGTGAGACCTAGCCTAAATATTTCAAGGTAGATATTTTTTATTTGTAGAGTTAGATCAATTTCACCTAATTTTGGCTACCTAAGAATTAATCTGCATTTTTTGTGTAGTCAGAGGAAAAATAATGGCAGGTCTGAAGGGTGATCCTTATCACCTCTGTCTTTAATACCTTTTTTATAGGTGCTTTTCTTTCTTGCTTTAATATAGAGGGGACTTAGGCAACTATTTTAACCTACAGTCATAATTTTGAGCTGGCTACTTTACTCCTAAATGCTCATGTTCAGCATTTTCTGTAAGAGCACAGAGAAGGGCAAGGACTGTGATACACAGGGGAGCCATGGAGAGACTCACTCAAAGAGGCAGTCAGACCAAAACCTTGGGTCAGACTCAGTAACTTTGAATGTGCTGACATTGCCTGCTCTGTCAGGCTATTCCTGTTGCACAATCTTAAGTAGTTTCTAAGAACAATATTCTTCTAGATGGTGCAAATCACAGGTAACTGTTTTAACCCTTTTCCAAAGCTTTTTCCATGCTTTTTTCAATCTTGTTTGGCTTCCATAATGTGTGAGGGGAAAAAAAAAATCCACCTTTTATTATTAATGCAGAAAGTGTAAAATTTTTTCTATAAGAGGCAGTTAGTCTGCATTACACATAATTGACCAATTACTGTGTCAACACAAAGTAAAAACATGAACCATTTTGATATTTCCTGTTGGTATTACATTATTACATGTGCTAAATGAATTACTTATACTCCATCAAGGCAGGAGACTAGAGAAGATGAAATATTCTCTTGCAGTTTAGCAAATGTTGTGTATATGCTTATTAATAGATTTGAAATACTGGCACTATAGTATATTTATTTTTAGCAAGATGAAAAGTGTAATTTCTTAGGGATGAATTTCTCAACCTCAGTGTTAACCACTGAGGAGCACAAGTGGGAGGAGAATTTAGTGTAAAGCACTTGTTTCTTTCATATTCCCATGAAAAAATCTAAGAGAAGTGTCATCTTGACACATTTTGCTGGCTGGAAGTCCACCCTATCTGAGAATATCAGTGTTCCATAAAATAATTTTGTCTTTGTGGATGGTTTTAAACCAAGAGACATTGGGACTTTGGGCTTGGGACATTGCTTCTGGGTAATTAGCAATATTTTTCTTCTCTTATTTTAAAAATCAGTGGATTAATAGAAACATTAATTCAGTGCATAATCAAGGCTTTGATTTTTTGATTGAAATTGCAACTATTTGTTGACTTCCTAGTATTTGAGGTAGTGTCTTAATTACCAGATCTGTATGAACATTTCCAGTACTTTTGTTAGATGATTTTGTTAGGACAAAATATGAGCAAACAAGTAGAAATAAAATCTTGAGCTCATAAACTACCAGTTGCTGTATTTTATGGACAGAATATAATACATAAAAAGTGTAAAGAGGAAATACAACTATTTCGCGTAACAATGAATTACAGAGCATTTTGTTGTGTTTATAAACAAGAAGAAACTCTAGAAGTAGTATCAAAGATTCATTATCTTATGTTCATTATTCTGTGGATCCAAACATGTGAGTTTTGCTCACAAAAATGACGTATCTGGCCAAGGTCAGTGACATATATCTTGCTTTGAGTTTAGGCAAACTTAGCCTGCTCTGGTATGTTTGTTGGCATGAGCCAATTTCATCATGTAACAAAGTTTTGGTTGGAGGATGCACTGGATTAGAGCTGCTGCTAAGTCTGTGGTGTACAAGAAATATGAATAAAATTTTTGAAATCCTCAATATTAATGGAAAGTTTTTCAACTTTTTCTTTTTTCTCCCAAAAAGTGCAGTTCACAAACTTTATTATTTGAAAACAAAATGTTTTTCCTGTGGAACCAGTGACATTTTTTGCATACAGCATGAGAGTCAAAGAAATGTGCTGACTATATTTGCTCAGCATAAACCTTCTATTAAAACAAACCAAAAAAGCGACCTGTAAGATGTGCATACAATGGGACCTGTTGTATCTGGACTACAGTTAGACACAAGTGAAGAATTTGATTTTGCCTTCACCCTGTTTACTCCAAAAGCCAGAAAGAAAAACAAGGTTAGTCCTCGGAGTCCTGCAGGGTCGACTCTTGGCATCTCAGAGCATACACAGTATCCATTGCTATCACAGCTTCCTTCTTCATGTGTAAGTGTAATGCTTCATGTGTAAGCATTCAGGTCACGTTCTCCAGGAGCATCCTCAGTACTATATGGATTTCTGAAAAGATCATCCGAGAAATGAATTTTATGCCACTCCAGTAAGCATGCCATAAACAACATTTTCTGATGCCCTGAATGTAGTCATGGAGTATCACGCAGTGCTTTCCACAGTCTTTCCCAAGCTTCTTATGAGCTTTACCTCTATCCAGAATAACTGGAACAGGTCATCTGGGTTAAACCTGGGCCTGGAAACTTCTTTCTGAAGGAGCTGGTTGTCTCTGTCCTTGGTTTGCTGCATTACTTTCTTATAAACATTGTTGATGGTGTTTGCAGTGCTCAGATAGCCTCTGCTAATAGGATCACCTGCATTTTGGATGCGGTTTCCTTACATTAAACACATCACAGTATACTTAGCCCAGTATGTCCCCATTGTGCTTCTCTGTGAGTCTATTATTTTTCTAGAATTTAGATTTACATGTAGTAAAAATCTCAATTTCCAAGTAAACAGGTTTGTGTAACCAGATCTCTGATTTCTACTGTCTTTAACCAGGATGCTTTCTGACAGCGAGCAGCACAGACAAAATGAGTAGAACAAGGATGGGGCCAGAGCTTTCCTTGCCCTGACAGATGACATACTGAAGTCAGGCTTAATGCAAACTGTCATAGCATAGGGGACTTACATGGCCTCTATGTCTGTTTCCTGTCATCAGCCTGTACTTAAAGGGCCTAGACTATTTTGCCTAGACAAGACTTTGTCTTCCTGCCAGGTGATGCTTTGGAGTATTTAGTTATGTATGCATGCAGTTGAGTTCACAGTTGTCCTTTTGAATCTGACTCAGGTTGCATGTGACTAGTAGTTCCAGGATCAGGGAAAGGATGGCAGCACTGAACCTCTAAAATACCAATACAGAACTATCAAAAAAAGACCCCCTTGAAGTCAGTGTCAAAGGTCAGGAAGTCGGTAGCAAGATACTAAGTTAAATAGGATTAAGTTTCCATTAATTTTTAAGTAAAATAAATCAACCGACCATAAAAAATTGTCCGGCTCCACTTCCGCATAAGTTGTGTTCTCCAAATCATGGTAAA
The DNA here is from genome assembly GCA_038090715.1 of Florisuga fusca. Classification (NCBI taxonomy): domain Eukaryota; kingdom Metazoa; phylum Chordata; class Aves; order Apodiformes; family Trochilidae; genus Florisuga; species Florisuga fusca. The sequence goes on along the minus strand of JAAWXA010000004.1, from coordinate 17,239,138 downwards.
TACTATCAAAAGATTTCAAGTTAAGTACTTATGATTTTTGCCTCCCTTCAACACTGCCTCATGCCTTCCTCAAGGGACTTGCTTTTTGGAAGGCATCATCCTCCAGAAAATAAAACAAAATATACCAACCTGTTGTACTTAGACCAGTTCTTTTTCTAGTATGTCCAAAAAAAATTGGTGTGTATATGTAAAGTTGTAGCAGTGAACAAAAATGTAAGTGTGACTTCCTTATTTTATTAATCCCATAGCAGCACAACATTTTAACCTTGTTAGCAAAAAGATTATTTTATTTTCCTGTCTCCAAATGGGAAAAGAGAGGAAATATATGTACCAGAGAATCTTTTTCTTTTAAAAAAAAGGCTTTCTATAGTCAGCATTACTTATAGTCAGTTCTGTGATTTTCATTTCAATTTTCACATGAAAAAAAAGTGTGCCGTAAAAAAAAATAGTTTAGAAGTATTTTAGAAATACTTAGTAAATAGTTTAAATATAATTTTACATTAAAGCCAGATCTGTCTATGATTTTTAAATGTGATGCTAAACTCATGCATTATTGAGACACTGGGAAGCATCATTCTCCATTTCTAGACAATGTGAGTTTTATAGATTTTAGAAACTAGAAGATTATAGTTAAGTCAGTTGACAGTTCTAGGATAAATATTTCTTTCAACAGCGATACTATTTTGATATTATATCTCTTTTCTGGAATGTTTTTTACTTCTAATATGCAGTTTAGGTAGCAGGAGGTCAAAAGAAGGTCAAAGAAACCTTTAAGCATTGCATTAACTGAGTTATCATTGTCTTCTGCTCCCTGCAGTAATAACAGCAATCACATCTTCTTTTTCTTGTAAATAAAGCAAATCATGCCATTTAATATTTTTTTCATGCAATACAGCAAGGTCAAATAGGAACTCCTTCTTGAGAGAGAATCGGAGGAAAAGAATTGAACTTTCATATAGAACATTCTTTTGAAAAAGAAAAGTGGAAAGAAAATCACTCCCTTTTTTTCTGTTAGGACTCTTTGGTTAATGATGGGCAGGATTTTTCTTTTTGCTTTCACAGTTTTATGTAACTATTTATTTTGTGATAATTAATGCATAAAATACTACTCAAGTCTGGAAACCAGCACACAAATTTAGATAAACAGGAAGTGATTTTTCTGTAATGATCTCTTCTGGTGATGGCTTTTATAGTGGTCACTGAGCCTGGTCTGACAACTACTCTACATGTGAGAAACGGGCTAAAAAGCCTTCATAGAGGTTAATCTCAGGCTAAGCCTTGTCCTTGCTCACTGTTCAAGATTTTTGAACACAAAACCGCATGGATAAAAATGCCTGTGCAGGATTCAGTGTAGCATCTCCTGTGGTCTGGATTATGATTTTGTATTCAGGTGCTGTGGTCGATGAGGCTGATGAACAATAACTGCATATGCAAGTATTCAGGGAAGCACAAAATTTCTAGGCAATTTACACTCCCATGTGCTCTGTTCAGAAACTCAGCCCTCAAATTACAGCTAATGAGCAACAATGGGTGCATTTGTGGGTATGAATAAAGGGATCAGAGAGGAATTTACATCATCCAGCTTCAGACATTATTTATATGCCTAGACTGGGATACTGGGTTCCCTATGAAGTTAATAGAGGGGAAGACATTCCATCCTGAGAACTGTGTCTAAAAGATGCAAGCAGTTTGTGAGATGGCACAGTGCAGTAGAATGTGTTCTTCTTACTCCTGGGTCCTGCAGATGGGGAATTCAGCTGCCTTGTGTGTATGGTGGTCCCCACAGGTCCAGGCATCCTGGCTCCTTTCTCCTGAAAAGCTGTGGGAAAAAGGGAAATGATTCACTCTTGAGTCTTACTCTCAGGTAGAATTGAGACCTACTGAGGACACTCAAACAGACTCCAGGCTTTGGAAATACTTCATAGTACCCATATTTAAGATACAGTTGGAATTATCCTGTTTACATCCTATATAACGTGTGATTTTTTGATAGACAGCTCCTTTCTCCTTATTCCTTCAGCCAAGTAAAACCTTTTGATCTATGTCATGCAGGACAAACAGAACAGTTGCTGGGATTGAAGGAGAAGAGAGCAGCCAGGAAACAAACTTATAATGGGGAAACAGATGCATTTTCAGCAGCAGATCTCATAAGAGACCTCAGGCCCCCAGCTTTCGTCCTATTGCCTTTCCTGAAAACTTAACTGTAAATTTTAAATAATCACTTTATTTCATATCGCATGCACAAAAGTCTAAGTTCCACAACCCAATGAAAATGTGTCTGTAGCCTTGGGGAGGAGCTGAGACAGTGGGATCCGGGTGATCCATCTGTATTTTGCTACTTCTTGGGGAAAGGTCTGCCTAGGTGTGACAGATCCCAGCCAGCCCATGGCTGGAGCTACCTGAGGTGAGAGTGTCTCTCCTCAGCAGCACCAGTCCTCTGGCTGGGGCCGTATTACCCATGTTGGTATGTGCAACAGCAAAGGAAAATGGAAATACAGGGTTTTGGCATAAGTTAAGTGACAGTGCAGTCCTCTAGCTGAAGTGTCTAGCAATAGGAATTAAGATGTACAAGCACATGCTTGCAGCCTAAGTGCAGGTATGCAGCAAAACAAAAAAAAATGTGTTAAAAAATGTGTTCTTCTCCATTGGCTTGGTGCTAAGATGCTGTTCTTCTGGGATTTATTCTGAGATCTGAAGGAGAAAGGAAACCAACGTGGGAGCAAAAGGGAAATAGGACCATGGTTGCTACACAGTGCAGTCTGATCAGGCTGACTTAGTAAAAAGAGTAATGAAAAGAATGGATTTTAATAAATCTGAACATTCATCACCAGTTATTAAAATGTCTTAGTTGTAAATCTGAAATACTGCACTGGTTTCAGAGGCGATTTCATAAACATCTGTTCTTCTGAGATAATTTTTGGTAAAAAAAGATCTCAAATGGTCAGTTGATTTAATATTGTCAGTTATATATTATTAATGATGAACTAAGTAACAGTAGCTGAGATTTTATAAAATTTTAGTTTCTATCTATATCTGTCTTCATACTATCTATAGTTGTGTGTGTGTGCATAAAAGTCTGTGTATCTGAAGTGTGTGTATGTTTCTAATCACACTGACCATATAAACACAGGAATGAAAAATTGAATACTTCTCTTTTTTTCCCTCCTCTTTCCCTTTATGAAAGATTGGATTGCCATATTTTGTATCATCAGGTCTTGAAGTTTGTTCATTTATTTCAACTGGTTAGCTGTGAAATATCTCCTGTGTGGCAGATGAAATTATACAGAACAGTTTTAGACAAGAAACAAGCATGTGCATTTACCAGAAGAAATAAAAAATCCAAACCCAAAAAGCTCTCTTGGAAAGTCATGGGAATAATTACACATTCTCTCATATCTCCAGACCTAATTTGCAGATAGAATCTGCTGAATTGGTGGTTTTGTTCATTTTAGGGGTTTGACATATATTGTACTTGAGCTAGAATATTTCCAAGCATAAAAATGTGCCCAAGGAGAACAAAACAAGCCCTGCTACCTGTGAAACTTCACTTTTATACTGTGTTACACTTCAGGAGTTGCCTAAGCCAGGAGGTGTTTTACAGAGAGACAAGTGGGATGGGAGTGAGTCAGGGTGGACGCCCTGACAGATGCTGAACATTGGGCATGTTCAATATTTCATGTGTTTGACCCACCTTTTCACAGTTCCCCATGGGCTGAAAAGGCAGGGTTAAACTTGCAAGCACATATTAAGGGTTACTTATTTTGAGCTTTACATCCACCTGTCAGTTACATCACCCTGCAACATTAAAATGTTGTCATGAAAAGACATCTTAAGTTTTCTGTAAGCTTCGATTGCATTATTTTACAACAGGAAGCCAAATTTATACATAAAACCTCATTGCAAGGAACAACAACCACACTCTGTAACAAAGATAATTTCCTGATACAAGGGTTACCACCATACCTGTGAGAAATAGGTCACGCAAAGTGTCTATCAGGGGAAAAGAAGGGGGAATAAAGGTAGGGAGATTGAAGAAACAAAAGTGGTTCTGGTTTAGGGTTTTGTTTTTTTTTCTAACCAGGCAATCACCTTCAGATCAATTCTGACATATGCTAGAGCCAAGGAGCATTTATTTTCCCTGAATGTTTAATGCATTTTAATCACCATCCTCCTTCTCTGAGCATTTCATTTTTTGATGTTAAAACAGGTACTCACCTTCTGGTAGACAGTTCACAGTGTGTCTTGGTGGGGTGGAGATGAATGTATGCCTTTCTTCAGCAGATTTACAGTGTGCTCATATCACTGCAGTTGCCAGGAGCACACCTGGATAGTTCGTTGTTCTCCAATCATCTGTCTCATGTGCTTCAGAAGCTATGTATTATTCATGTCCTCTTAGAATATTCCTCTGGGTTTCCTGTGAGAGGCCCTCAATATTGTGGCTTTTAAAGCTTAAAAAGTGACTTAAGGAATTTTATTATGTCACTTTTAAAAATATTATCCTGGGGTGCAGTTTAACCCTTCATCATTTTTTTTTTTCTTTTTTTTTTGCTAGATACCTCTTCTCACATGCCATCATTCCCATTGAATTTATTTGAAGGATGTTGATTGGTAACAGTGGGATCACTTAGAATTTAGTCTACTAAAAACCACCTGCTTATCATTTGTGTAACATCTGTGCAGTATGAGTATAGTGGGCTTATACGATGATTAAGAATTTTTGCTTTTTATTTGTGCTTTGCCATTTCTTCACTACTCTCATAAATTTCCCAGTAAGTCCATTTTTAGTTTTCCTGTGTGATAAAAATTTCTGTGTTATTGTCTGTTTGAAGGATAGCATTTAATCCATATTCCCTTTTATTCCAAAGCTATATGTATTACTGCAGTAAGTACAGTTCAGCTGGCCTTGTGTACAGGCACAGACTTGGTCTCAAATCTCACATTGCATGCTTCATATGACAGTAAACTGTCATTTTAATCCCTGTTGTAATGAATCTCACACAGAATGACTTGCATTATATTGTAAAAGTGTTTTAAAATACTCTGACAGCAGTTTTCTGCTGGAAAAGGTTTGGTTTCTTGAAGCATCAAAGCTTCACAAGATGTTTCAGTCTTTAATGAAGGACTTGTTTGCAGCAATTTATATTAGGAAGGAGCTTCCCCGGATTTCTTTGCTAGCTATTGTATTAGACTGTAGACTTTGTGTCCATCCAAACAACACAAAAATGCTGGATTTTATCTCACCATACAAACTTGGGGAAAAAGAAAACAAAACCTAAACCTAAAACAAGTGCACTGGGTACTGAGCAACATTCATATGGAACAAAAATACAATCATTGGCTGCCTGTGCTGAGGGGGTACAATTGACACACATACACACACACACAGAGTATTCTCACCCTGTCTACTGAATTGTGGGGATATAATCAGACTCTGAGTTTAACGAAGTGTGAGTAATAGATGTAGTTTTAAAAATTCAACAGTGGAAATTCTGTCTGGTTTAGGCTGACTTTCATACAATTTATTTCTATCTTTCACATTTCATTCAATTTTATAAGCTTTCAGGTGCTGCAGCCTTCAGGACATAGTGACTCGATACTACAAATGAGCTGTTTAACAAGAGAACCTAATTTACAGTGTAGAGCAGCATTTAATGGAGAATTTCCAAATTAAATTTTATTATTGTTCTGCACAGAGACCTGATGAAGTGTTTCTTCCTCTGGGAATGGAAAGCAGAAATGTGTGTGCACACAGAGGATGCTGGAAGAAGCCTTTCCTGTCTTTAGCATACAAGGATTTGTAGAGTCTGCATTTCCCCATCCTACCAGAATTGTAAGACTCTTAAAAGCTATACTTCAGCAACAGGCTAAGAACAGAGGGAGTTGAGTTTACTTTTCCATCCCTCCTCCATCCTCCATACATGATTAAGGTGTGGGATTTGTTGCCATGGCATGCTTTGGAAGTCAAACTATAGAGGGAATTAAGAAGAAACTGCAAGAAGTCACCTGAACAACACAAGGGTGGTTGGTAAACAGTGCCTGGGGTGCAGAAAATCCTTTTACTGTAGACCACTGGAAGCATTTTTGATGGCATGGGGAGGTTAGCTAGGCATATCCTGCTCTTAAATTAATTTTTTTTTTATAATTTCTGCTGTTATCCAATAAATGGGCATGAGGTAAGATGGTCCCTATCTTACCATTAATGTCTATGATAGAAAGCTGTACCTCCAAGGTTGTCACTTCAGGCTCCCATCTAGTTGGCAGGCAAAAATAAGGCATTCAAAGAAAATTCAAAGATATTATTCATTCAACATTAGATGCCTAATCTCTAGTCTTGAGATTATGGAGGCTTGCTTATGAAGGCATCCCAGATGACTACTTCAAATGTAAAGTGACAAAGTTTCATTGGTCCTGTCCTTGTTCCTCTCCATCAGGTACAAATTGAGTTTTGAGTGAGTAGTCAGAGGTGGATGCTGGCCTGCATTTGATCACATCAGTCCATAAATTCGTGTGACTATGTATTTAAAAGAGTTTGAACTGTGATTTATTTCCAACTAGATCTTGTTTTCCCATTAAAACAGCAAAAAGCAAACAAACAGAAACCAAAACAAATATAACAGTCTGTTCAAAAGATGTCAGAGACTGAAGAATAGGGATTAATATAGCATACAATAGGAAAAAAAACAACCTGCTTAGCATTTACTCTCAGGAACGAAGAATGAAATTTGAAGTTTAAAAGGAAGGGAAAGTAAGTTTATCAATCCCATTATCTAAAGTGTGCGTGCTGTAAATTCATTTCTTGTAGGTAATATTACTTAACCAGCATTTTTGCTGGAAAAAAGCAGTATGCAAGAGACATTCTTCATGGATGAATTAATATATGATTGTGTATGATGTTATGCTTATGTAAACTCTCAAAATTCTAAACCCAGAACCAAAGGACTCTATGGCATACACATTATCTGTGATACTCTTTGGAGAGTGTTGTTTTCATAAAGCAAAATGCTTTATGGAGACATGGAGCCATGGACAGCAGGACAGAGTGTATCCTCAGAGAGATTGCTGATGATACCAAGCTGTGTGCTGTGGTTGACATCTTAGAGGGAAGAGGTGCAATCCAGAGGGACCTTGAGAGGCTGGAGAGGTGGGCCCATGCCAACCTCATGAAGTTCAATGTAGCCAAGTGCAAGGTCCTGCAGATGGGTCAGTGCAACCCCAGGCACAAATACAGGCTGCGGGGGAGAATGGGCTGAGGGCAGCCCTGAGGAAAAGGACATGGGGGTGCTAGTAGATGAGAAGCTCAATGTGAGCCACCAGTGTGCACTCACAGCCCAGAAAGCCAACCACATCCTGAGCTGTATAAAGGGAAGCACAGCCAGCCAGGGCCAGGGAGGTGATTCTGCCCCTCTGCTCTCCTCTTGTGAGACCCCACCTGGAACACTGCCTACAGATTTGGAGCCCCCAGCAGAGGAAAGATCCAGACCTGTTGGAGAGAGTCCAGAGAAGGACCACAGAGATGATGAAAGGGCTGGAGCTCCTCTGCTACCAAGGCAGGCTGAGAGCATGGGGGCTGTTCAGCCCAGAGAAGAGAAGGCTCTGGGGAGACCTTATAGCAGCTTCCAGTACCTGAAGGGGCTACAGGAAAGCTGGGGAGGGACTTTGCACCAGAGTGGGTAGTGATAGGATGAAGGGTAATGGTTTTAAACTGGAAGAGGGTAGATTTAGGTTGGATATTAGGAAAAAGTCTTCACCATGAAGGTAGTAAGATACTGGAATGGGTTGCCTAGGGAGGTTGTTGGTGCCCCTTCCCTGGAAGTGTTCAAGACCAGGGTGGATGAGGCCTTGAGCAACCTGGTCTAGTGAGAGGTGTCCCTGCCCATGTCAGGGGTTGGATCTTGATGATCTCTGATGTCCCTTCCAGTCCTAACCATTCTATCCTATGATTCAGACTCATGAAATGTATATAATCCTTTTCATCTCTTTCATATGACGTAGCTAAACATTGTAGGGAAGCTACTGAACATAAACCTTTTTTCCAATAGAACTGTTACATACAGGACAATTCACTGCATTCAAAGTAGTCTGAGATTGTTAAAAATATTGTCTGTGAGGAAAAGGACTATAACAAATAGAAATGTTTGGGAGGATTGGGTTCCAGCAACATGTTAAGAAGGCAATGTTCAAATAAGAATAGAACTTCAGATTAATTAAGCAAGCAAGATAGGACAGTCAATGCAAATTTTGTTAGCAGTTTATGTAGCAGTGAAGACAAACTTCATGAAATTCACTGTTACCTGAATGTGCTAAAGTATATTAAAAAAAAAAATAGATAAAATACATTAGAAGAACTGAAGAAATCTATTAGTAATTCTATCTTGGAATTAAAATAGCAATATTTGACAAAAATAGGAGAAAAAATTAGAGCATTTCTAGAAACAAGGGACACATACTGAAACATTCAAAAAGTTTTTAAATGAAATTCAAATTAAAGGTAAAAAACAGTTTACAGAATAATGCACTCACTCCCAACTAGGATTAAGGTGCGTGGCAGACCAGATTTAGAACTCCCCTAAACCTTTGTACAGAAGATGACTATCAACCTCAGGCAAGGAAGATCATTCTTTTTCAGGTCTCATGTTAGTCCTCCCTAGTGTGATGTTAAACCAGGAAAACACACTTTACTAATCTCACTGAAAACCTAGCTCCTAGAATTTCCAGCATAAATTTGACCATGCATGGCAAATTTTAAGACAGTATAATTACTTTTTATGTTCCTTAACACAAATTCCTATGTCAGCTGACACTAGCAGTTGTGTTTGATGTATTTCTGATGGGTGAAAAAAAACCACAAACCAACCAATATTTAATGGAAAATGGACAGACATTGAATAGTAATCCAGCCATTTTCTAAATATAATTAGTCTTGGAAGAAGTATGCAGTAAAATAAATCACTGGAGATTGCAAATGCAAGATGGACAAATGGGCATAACTATACAGTATATTTTGAAATAAACCCAGATTTATGTTATTTGTTATCTGGGGAAATGCTGCAATCTTGAGTTACTAAAAAATTAGAAATAATCCTTTCAGTTTTTGAACTATAATACGACCTTTAGCGCAATGGCTAAACACTCTCGTTTAAGCCAAAGCAGTTTCCCTGATTTGGATCAGCACTGGGTCAGGTGCAGCTTCTTCTGTAGGGAAAACATACATTTTCCTCATTTGCCTCCATCTGTGAAAAGTTCAGCTGATGATCATAGCTGAAATAGCTGAAGCCTCGACTTAATCCCAAATTTAACTTTACTTACAGATTTTGTTTTCTGAATCACAGTTCAATTTCCGTAACTCAATTTTTCATTCTCCATATAGGAAATGTTGTTGCCAAAAATTAAATTGATTACAGTGATACATTTTACAGCTGGGTTGGGCAATTGACTGAGCAGTCAACTACAGGAGATTCCCACTTTATTAGTTCTTTCCAACACCAGCTTTTTACCACTTGGGATTCCTTCAGGTTTAGAGTTAAAATATAACATTCTAATGTGGGACTTTTTCATACTTTATTTTAAAATAAAATTTTTATTTTAAGTTTTTACATTGAGTGTCCTAAGGAGGGATGACTCCAGCAGTGTGAAGACACCATGTGAATTAGGACATGAACTTGTACCACTTTTTACGGGATTTCATTCTTGCTACTATATGCATTCCTTAATGGATGAAGGCTTTCATTATTTTAACAAGTAAAATATTGGATTATGCTTTGAGTGGTATTTAAATTATTAGGGTATCAAGGGAAATTTAAGACTCATATTTTTAAAATGCTAAATTAACAAATGAATTGATAATTTCTTTCTATTTAATAATTGAAAGAACTTGGCATGTATTTTTAGCAGACCAGAGCAAATTAAAAGGAATTACTTGGAATATCAAGGAAAAGGATGAGAGACTGAGGAAAAAAAGGAGAACCTCCTATAATTAGTTATTTGCTGTACAAAGAAGAGAAAGAAGACGTTCCAGCTTTATACATTGCAGTGGTAAAGAAGAAGTTGTAACTGATTTTCTTGCACAAGTACAGGTTTGACAGCACTGTGCAGACAGCCTTTCTTATTTTTGTTCTCTATGAAGCTGATCATGCAGCCTTTGTAAAGTGTTTTCTATGACATCAAGGGGAGATGTGCCTGAATAAAAGCAGAATGATCAGTCATTGTATTGGGACACAAAAGTTATATTTTAAAGTTAATTCACTCTCAACATTTTCTTAAATACAAATTTTAGGATTTTTTGTGTTGAAGAGGTAAAAATAACTGATGTAAGAAGCTGGTCTGCATAGCTGTCCCTAAAAAAAAGAATCAGAAAATGTTAATTTGAAATATTTTATGGAAGTTTATTTTTTACTACATTACAAGGAAATAAAACTGCTTTGTATAGATCATTTTCCAAGTGGAGGTGAAAGGACTGGGTGAACTTTACCAGTTGCCAAAAAAAAAAAAAAAAAAATCTGATTATTGAAAGGGGATCTGAATAATGTTGGTAAAATAATTGGTTTGGCTTCTAGTTAAATGTACTTGTGCCACAGTACAGCTGTGTCCAGGCACCTTCTGAAGAGGAGGACCAAAGTGAAAAATGAAAAAAATTTCTAAGTTAGTTTTTTAAACTATTTCCTTTCTCTCTTCTTGTGTCTGTTTGACTGTTAACTGATACTTTTGTGTATCACTCCTGTGTGGATTCCCTTGTGAGTGAAAGTTTTACTTAAAAATAAATAAAATGGTAAAGGGGAAGTCATTTGCTTCTGCCTTCTCAAGACTTTTAAAAGCAGTTATTTACTTAATAAAGCAGAGTTAAATAAAATTGATTTTTTATCAAGTTTTTAATCTTTTATAGAATCAATTGAAGTAATTGGACTAAGTAATAACGACACATTGAATTTAAAATATTTTTAGATTACCCATAATTGATTTCAAGACATTGACTGATTGCTGTAAAAAGCTTGGATTTAAGCAGCTGACAAGCTAATGACAAGCATTAATGTATTTTGCAATGAAGAATTTGAATTGTAGAAGGAATTTTGTTAAAAGAAAATGAATGTTTCTGTCATAAAAGTACATAAAAATGAAGATGGACTCAAAGTCACTGAAGACACCCTGTAAACTAAGTTTGAAACTTTTTGGCAGAGAGAATAGTGGTCTATGAATACAACCATTGTGCTCAAAACCAAAAGCTTTGGTGTCTAGTCACTTATTTCTCTACTTATCTACAAATTTGAATCCACTTAAAAGTATACAGATTATTAAAATCAGAAGTGTTAAAGAGAAGGAAACAAGCACACTAACAGAGGAACAAAAGTGCCCAAGTAAGCCTAAATCAGCTCTCAGGTGCAGGCAACCTCAGTACTTGCACTACCCAGGACATTACTGTCTTTAATTAAAGGCTTTATCAAGAGTTAAGGGGTTGAGTTAGCAACGTGATGTGCTTTGGATTCTAGGAAGTTCTGTTCTCTGAACCTACATGGGAACAGGGCTTTTCATGAGCAACTATGAAGAGAGAAGTGAATCTTGCTTTGCTTAAAAATGGTAGGAACATATGCCTCTTTTATCCTAATATTTCAGTTTTGTTTGGAGAGTAGAAGAGAGAAAAAATAGTGTTTAAGAAATAAACTGACTCTATGGAATGAGTTCATGATTTCTGGGTTCTGATAAAACTATTTGATAATCTGTGGTTAAGACAAAAGAGTTCTAGATTTTAAAAAATAGATTTATTTGACTTAGAGAAAGGATGACCCTAACTGCATAGGAATATGGTACTAAAAGTACTGAGTATTGTATTTTATTTTATTTTATAAAACAAAACAACTATTAGATAACAGAATTGACCATGGTGTGTGCATAGGCTTGACTGTCACATGGTCAGTGCAGCTTCTTGCCAGGGCAGATTAAAGCTGAGGAAAATGGAGAAAAAATGCTTTAGGCATAAGGGTTATAGTTAAACATTTCTCGGTTTGCTAAAGCAATGCAGTTTAGAACATTCACCCACAAATAGATGGACTGAAATTGAAAATGGGTTTTCTTAATTTACTTTTACATCTGGAAAGTAAAAAATTACATATTTTAAAGAAATACCAGCTAGATGTAAATATATTCAGGAAGCAGTAGATGATTTTTGGATCTATCATTTCACTGTAACAGCTGCATTTTGTGTGTGGACGTTTACTGTAAGCAGCATATTACAAAGTAATCTGTGTTGTGGCATGTATCATAGAATGGTTTGGGTTGGAAGGGACCTTAAAGATCGTCTTGTTCCAAGCCCTCTGCATGGGCAGGGACACTTCCCACTAGACCAGGTTGCTCAAAGCCCCATCCAACCTGGCCTTGAACACTTGCAGACTGTAATTGTGCTTGGGATTGCCCTGAGCAGGACTTTGCATTTGGCCTTGTGGTTTGCACTTGGTCTAGATGTGGTTTGTGCAGACTTAGCCCTCCCACATGACAAGATCCCTCTGGATGGTATCCATTCCATCCAGTATGTTGATCACACCACACAGCTCGGTATTTTCGGCAAACTTGCTGAGGGTGCACTCAATCCCACCATCTATTTTGTCAGTCAAGATGCTAAACAATGCCGTTCCCAATATCAAATGTCTTGGAGAACTTATTATGTTCCCCGGTGTTGGTTAATTGAGTAATATTAACAGCCTGGGTTCTCTCTTTTCCTTGTATACTCATACTGCAGATTTCTCTGCATTTTTTCTAAATCTGTGAATCTCTATATTTGTGTACATCTATATATGCACACCAGGTTTGCTGGACTGGTGACTGTCAGTTTAGATATAGCTCCTGGTAAGGTACTGGAGTCCAGTGTTCTGGGAGAAATGGGAAGCTGCAATTTAAGCCTATGATTGCTGTTTCATTGGAGTCTAGCCCAGTTGTTAACCATACTAATGTTACCCTATCTGAAATGAAAATGTATCACCTTCCATTGGTAAGTCTGTGTCTACCCTCTAGAGAGTCAAATAATTCTTGATTCTACAGCATATTCAACATCTACAGAAATTCAATATTCCTTGATTCTTCATTTTCTGCTACTGGATTTTAGCAAGGTTATATTAGCGTGGTCCTGCATGCTGCACAGCTCTTCTTGTTTGATATTTCAATCTCTGTCTTGACAGTGAAGCATGATTTTTTTTCTTTTTTTCATCATTACACTTCTTTGACATGCCTTCTGTCCCATGACCACTTTTTAAAAAATGATCCAGATAACTTGATTATCTTCAAGTGATTCCCTTTCAATATAGCAACTGACATTTCCCTTTGTTCTTGCTAGACTTGTGATTCTTTAATGAAGTTATATTTCCTCAAGCTTGACTTCCATTGAACATTCCTTTTTTGTAGCTATCTTCTGATGGTGAATTCTCTTTAGCCAGACCTTGGGTACATGAGGTACTGTTAAATGCTGACACTTGGAGAAACTAAATCCATTTCATTTCTTTGTCTAGAAAATCAGTTATCTTCTCAGAGAAGGATATCATGTTAATCTAGTGCAATCTTCTTTTCACAAACTATGATTAATTTTATTAAATTTTCCATTTTTGAAAGCCTAAAACCTAGGCTATTTAACAAACCAAATTCAATAAGAAAAATGAAGCAGAGAAATAAGAAAAATGAAGCAGAGAAATAACTTAAGCTAGTGCCAGATCTGCAACCAAAATATAAGACTAGATATTCTAAATTCAAGCTTCTTCTAGATGTCTGTTACAGCCCACACACACTAAAATACAATAGTTAAAATTAAGGGATAATTTTATCTTGCATCCCCTTTTATTCCTGTGGTATACAGAACAGACAGAGCATCCAAGTTAACGCTGTGCTTTCCCTTTTTGGTAGGTAGGACTTGAAGATTTTTTAGATTTTGCAGTTAGATTGTGTATCAAACAGGTAAATCTGATGTATGCTAATTTATCTATCTATTTCTATGACTTGTATGGGAGGGATAGGCATTTTCTTAATGGTAAGGATAGCCTTAGAATATTTGCTATTTCAGTGGTCAGCAAGACATTGCTAAATATGGCTCGTATTAAATGAATCTCAAGCAAATACAATTAGATATGAATTATTAGGACTGTTTAGGAAGTTACATATTCAGCAATCAAAATATTTGCAACCTAGTTAAAAGTTTCTGAAATATCTGTTTAAAAAACTGATAGAGACCTTTGCTGATGCTTTTTCTGCTTCCATTGTCTGGTGATTTGTTTTGTCCTAATGAAAAAAAAAAAATTAAAAAAAGCAAAGCAAGCTGGCTAGAAGAGAAAATAATAAATATAAAAGGGGTTTGTTTTTTTTTTTTCTGTGGGTGTTAAAACACAAAAAATTTTTGTGGGGGTGCAACCTGTTTCAAGAACATTTGAGACACAGGAGAGCTTCCAGGTTCCATAGCGCTTCAACCTCTGCTAGCAAGGAGAAAGCGAACTCTCGTTAAATTCACAGAACATTTTCATTTTGATAGTTGTACATATTGTCATTCCACAAAAATCAATTAGGAACATACTGGTTTAATTCTAATAAAAATGTAAATAAATAAATTGGCTGCTATCCATCAGTTCTCTTCAGCACTATGCAATCAGGTTTTATAGAGAGGAACAGCAGGTTTCTCCCTTCTTTGTTCTCTAAGGCAGGCACTGAAGTCAGTTAATGCTGACAGTCTGCCAAAGGTGCTTAAAAATCTCTTTAATAGATGCCCTAGTTTCAAGAAGAAAGTGAGCTGTCAGTACTGGCTATTTTTTTTAATTTTCTTTTCCTGGTCAATACCTGATAGCTCCTGGGAAGAGAGATGCTTTTAGTTGCTAATATTCTGTAGTGCCTGGTGTATTTGGTAAGTCTTGTCCAGATATGGGTGGGATTTTTGACAGCTACAGTACATTGAGCATTGATCTACTTTAAAGACTATAATTTGGTATTCTCAGAATTCTTTGAAGAAGCTTGTTTCTAGTTAAAACTACATTCTCCTTTCCATTTGCCATGCCTTGTAAATGTAGCATAGAGCACTGTGTACAGCATACAAGGACACAGCTGAGTCTTTTTTTAATGGAGAGTAATAAGCTGCAGTTTGTATACAAGTTGGAAGGCAAAGTATATACTGGCATGGGGAACAGATAGGAAAAAGCTGGAGTATTTCTTTACAGGTGGAACTTGCAATTATGCAGTTCCTAAGTCTCCCTGGGTGCCCTAATGCTGTGCTAATTTAGGTAACAAGACAAGAAGTGTGTGTGTGAGTACATTAATGATCAATTCCTGTTCCCACTGAATAAGAACACTTTCCCGAAGGTCACCAATTTTTACCCTGCCTGTGCCAACACAGGATACAAAATAAAAGAACCTGGGGGCAATGGGAGCTGGAAGTAGCAGAGCAAGGCCCTGCCCCAGGCCCTTCCCCTCTCCCAAGCACATTCACATCCATAGCCTGTCACCCCTGGTCCCCTAGCAGGGAGGAAGGGAAAATACAGCTGCTGAAGAATGAAACAGAGGAGCAGGGAGCAAAAAGACAGAGGAAAGTAAACCAAATATTTTGTTAATTCTCAGTAGAGGTTTCAAGCAGAAGGTTAAAACTGAGGAGCTGGTTGGAGCAGTATGTCAGCATTGCAGCAGCTGTGATTGGAGACTTGCATCACACCTTTTAAAGTCCTTATTAGTGAAGATTTATGTGTCCCTTCACAGCTAGAATCTCACCTTAACTTTAAAAAATAAAATGTAATGTTGCGCTCTTTACTTTTAGACCGTTATTGTGGATCAATGTAAAAAGGAAAAAAAATGGCTCTGAAATGTTTGTGTATGATTAGCAATTTATCAAGTTGCCTTATAGCTACTGTTTGACTTGTTTAAAGGTTTGCAAGGCTGCCTGTAGAAAGTAGTAAACAGTTCATACTTGAACAAAAACTCCAACCAACCAACAACTGCAGGCATGTCTTCAATCCCTGCTGTAGAATTAATTGCATGTATCTTTATATTGAAGAGATGAGATGAAGACTCTTCTTTTATTTGTTTTATTTGGTGTATTTTAATTGTGATGAGTATGTGGGGGAGTTTTTTTAGTAGTCACATTTATTGAGTCATTACCACTTTTTGTAGAGGATACATCCAAGAGTAAGCAATATTTGACAAGGAGGTTATCAATAGAAATGCTTCATTAAAAAATTCTGATAGTTAAGTTCTGATAGTTAAGTTTAATGCTTATGATTGGATATCTGTTGCTTTTAAAATGTTCTTACGCCAATTCATCAACCCCAAAATCCTTGTTCTTCATCTAGACCTGATTTCTCAAAAATTTGAGTCTGTTAGAGTCGCATTCAACCTGAAATGTAAATGGACCTCACTATTTCCTAGGTTATTTAGGAATTAAATGACTTCTGATCTGTTACATTGTTGTATATGTAGAGAGGTAAAGACATGAACTAAAGTGAAAACTGTAATGAAGCTGATTCTTTGAGGTTAATTAGACTGACTTCTTTGTAAGAATTTGTCAAGCTTTTAGCCAGTAACCAGATGCTCTCTATAATCCCCCCATTACAAGATAAAAAGGGGAGCTAGGGAGAGAGACTTTAAGGTTTAAAAAAATGTAACTAGAATAGGTTTAATGAAATCATAAATAGTACTAATAATGGTGAATTACATATGAAAATCTGTAAATATATTCAAATATATAGAATCACAGAATTTTCAGGGTGGGAAGGGACCTTTAAGATCATCTAGGCCCAGCCCCCCCTGCCATGGGCAGGGACACCTCCCACTAGATCAGGTTGCTTAGAGCCCTGTCCAGCCTGGCCTTGAACACAGCCAGGGATGGGGCTTCCAAGATCTCTCTGGGCAACCTTTTCCAGTGTCTCACCACCCTCATGGTGAAGAACTTCTTCCTAACATGTAGTCTAAATCTACCCACCTCTAGTTGAATCCATTCCCCCTTGTCATATCCCTTCCTGACATCCTAAAACGTCCCTTCCCAGCTTTCTTGTAGGCCCCTTCAGATACTGGAAGGGGGTCTCTAGATAAGGTCTCCTCAGAGCCTTCTCCTCTCCAGACCGAGCAACCCCAACTCTCAGTCTGTCATCACAGGAGAGATGTTTCAGCCCTCTGATCATGCTTGTGGCCCTTCGCTGGACATGCTCCAGCACATCCATGTCTTCTTATAACGGGCTCCAGAACTGGATGCAATACTCGAGGTGGGGTCTCATGAGAGCAGAGTAGAGGGGGAGAATCACTTCCCTCATCCTGCTGGCCATGCTTCTCTTGATGCACTTCCCTCGACTTGCTGGCCATGCTTCTCTTAGCTTTCTGGTCTGCAAGAGTACACTGATAGCTCATGTTGAACTTCTTGTACACCAGCACTCCCAAGTCCTTTTCCTCAGGGCTGCTCTCAGGCCAGTCACTGCCCACCCTATATCAGTGTTTGGGATTGCCTCGAGCCAGATGCAGGACCTTGCACTCTGTCTTCTTGCACTTTATGAGGTTGGCATGGGCCCACCTCTCCAGCCTGTCAAGGCCCCTCTGGATGTCATCCCTTCCCTCCAAGCGTGTCAGCTGCACCACACAGCTTGGTGTCATTGGTGGACGTGCTGAGGGTGCACTCAATGCCACTGTCCATGTCGCTGAAAAAGATGTTAAATAAGACTAGTCCCAGTACTGATCCTCAAGGGACTCCACTTGGACAAGGGGTTCATTGACAGCCACACTTTGGGTGCTGCCATCAAGCCAGTTCTTTATCCCCTCAGTGGCCCATCCATCAAACCCATATTTTACCATCTTGGAGACCAGGATATCTTGCGGGACAGTGTCAAAGGCTTTGCTCAGGTTCAGGTAAATGATGTTGCTCTTTCCCTTATCTATTGATGTTGTGACCTTTTCATAGAAGGCCATGAGGTTTGTCACAAATAATTTTCCCTTGGTGAAGCTGTGTTGATTATACCCAATAACCTCTTCATTATTCTTCTGCTTCAGCAGTGCCTCCAGAAGGATCTGCTCCATGATCTTAACAGGCATATATGCATGATACAATATATAATAGTATCATATGATCATATCTTATCATATAATAGCATATGATCCTATAATATATGATCTTACTGTATTGTATATAAATGAATATGTAATACAGAACCCACACTGCTCAGCTGGTAATTACTTCCCAACCAGAAAAGCCCCAAAGTGACTCAGCAGCAGATGGGGGTGCCTGAGTCCAGGGTCCCAGTGACATCCCAACAACAAGCCTTGGTGGAGCAGCTGAGCTGCTCCTATTCAAGGAGGCGGGAGAAGACAACTTGTCTTGCTGAACAATGTTCTTCTCCAGCAAAGAACCAGGGTGCAGGAGCAGCACAGAGAGAGATGACAAGAGACCCCCAGCCTGAGGGGCCAGGGCTAGACTCCCTGAGGAGCCATTTTGCAGTGGGCACCCTGGGCAGGAGCACTGTGATTGGTCCTCTATTCCCCTTGGAGGGGATGCTTGGGCACCGGCCTCTCAAAACAGGATCCATTTCTTGCAGCTTTGTACAGTTTTTAAGGCACATTTACAGCTTTTCTCTCAGTAATCCCTGAAATCATTACTTAAAGATCTGCAGAGAACACCATCACCAGATACTTGTTTGGCATTTTCTCAGTTAAAAATTTCCCCTTGTTGTTCTGAGCTTGCCCATCTTCTTCTTGCAGTTGTTTTATATTTTCATTTACTGGATTGATGACTGCCAACTATTACTGATTTCTTTAAACATGGATATTTTCAGTAATTCCCTCTTAACCTTCTCTTATCAGCCTAGATAAAACAGCAAGCAATCAAAAATGGTCAAAATAAGACAGGTGTCCAACTGTGCCTTTTGCCTTGAGTAAGGTTCAGTTGGGCCAGGAGTGGCCAGCCTGTAATTTTAAAATTACTTTCACTCCTCAGAGTAATAAATCAGTTTATATTGCTGCCTGATACTTTTTCTCCATTGTGTGATAAAAATTCAGTTATTCTTCATCATGAGACTATATACACCCAGTCATATGACCAGAGTGTGTATTTTTTCCTGCATGGGGGTGATCACATTTTTCCTTCCAACATGTGAATGAAGGTGATGTTGTGTCACTTCAGTTATGTCTGTTTTTAAAACCTCTGATTGTTTTAATTCCACTTAGGAAACAACATTACTTTCCTTCTGCTGTATGTGGAAAAAAAGAAAAGGACTTGTGCAGAAAAACAGAATAAGTTAAGTTTTGTGTTAGTCTCATAATCAGTTAATATGAAAACTTAGAGACAATACAAAAATTTTGTGAGACAATCTTTGGATCTATGTGTAGATTGGTCTGGTTTAGAATACTACCAGTCTCTGTGTTCCAAACCTATGTCTTTGATCCTATGCTGTGGAAGCCAGTAAGGGGCTTTATTAGTAAAACTTTCTTCTGTTTGCAAGCTCCAGTCAAAGTCTCAATGATTATGAAGATCATTGCATTAATTACTATTTCCATCATTCCTTAAATTTAATTTATTTTAAAAGATAACTAGTATTCGATGAAATTGGAGCAACCTTTCTTTTTAAACTCTAAGTATAACCAGTGTTTGATATTTCTACAAGCTTGTTTTCTTGTAATGTAGAAATAACTCTTCCCACCCACTAGATAGGGGGGAGGAAAGAAAAAAAAAAGTGTGTTCTTTGATAATTTTTTCTGAGCTTGGATTCAGGTCCAGTGTCTGCATCCTTTTTTGTATAATTGCAACTGAACTGGCAATTATTTTAGTGTATTTTGCAATCCATGCCTTAGATGTTTTGTTAGTTTTCTTATCATATTGAACATTTGCAACTGGCTTCTGTATACAGACTCAGGACTGTTTAATTAAATAAGATTAAAATAGCAAATCTCTGACAAGCATTCCAGAGCAAATTATTTTGTAATTCTTGTGATGTTTCTGGAGGTGCTAAATAAGGGAGGGGAGCTGTGGGGACAGTATTCAGCTGAGCACCATAACTCATTCTCTTTGGAAACCCTGTATTTATCGGTTTATGTCAAGCAATTACCAGCATGTCTGAGAAAGAGCAATTAAATTTACACTAATCTTAATGGTCAGTTTAATTAAATTATACCTTATCAATGAGATGTATGTTAAGAAGGTTTTGCTTTACTGGAGATACATTGCTTTAAATGAGATCTCGTAAGATTCCGCAAGCTAAGCAATATGGGGCTTCACACTTGAATGAGACAACATGGAAAAAAAATGGTTCAGACAAATTGTGATTCAGTACCAAGCTACTGCCCCAGAATAGGTCAGGAATGTGCTGCTGGAGATGTGCTACTCACTATTTTTTGGATGTTGGTAATCATGTTCTTTTTTCTTTAAAAAACTTTATTGGCACATTATGTCGTTGTGGGATCAGTTCAGTGATGCTTGTTTATTCTGAAAACCAGAATATACTTTGAAGCAAATACATTCCTGAATGTAAACAGATGGTTTTGCTGTTGAAGTAGTATTAGTATTTTTTTCCTTCTTTTAGTAAATAAGTTTTACTCCGTAAGTTTCAGTAAAAACAATACACGCTAGCTCCAATTTTAGTGTATAAAAGATCATTTTTGTTCATTTAAGGACAGAACACACAATAGAAATATAAAATGAACAGGAATTTTGGATTACAGGGCTAGAACAGTCCTCCTATGAAAACAGACTGAGAGAGATGGGGTGGTTCAGCCTGGAGAAGAGAAGGCTCTGGGAAGAGTTTACAGTGGTTTTTCAGCACCTGAAGGGGGCCTACAAGAAAGATTTTTCACAAGGACATGTAGTGATAGGACAAGGAGTAATGACCTCTTAACTATTTACTGGAAGAAGGTAGATTTAGATTAGATATTGGGAAGAAAATGTTTAGTGTGAGGATGGCGAGACTGCAACAGGTTGCCCAGGGAGGTTGTGTACACCCTCTCCTTGGAACTGTTCAAAGCCAGGTTGGATGGGGCTTTGAGCAGCCTGGTCTAGTGGGAGGTGTCCCTGCCCATGCAGGGAGCTTGGAATTAGGTGATATTTAAGGTTCCTTCCAACTCAGTTCATTCTACTGTTTCATAAATAAAATCAGATGATAGTGAGAAAAAAAGGCCAACAATCAGGAAAGAAATTAAAGGCTCTGTATTTCTCAAGAAATACAGAAAAAAAAAAAAGGGTTATAGAATAAGGTTAGCAAAAAATCTGATGTACTTTCCTTGATCCAGTTGTGTTGGAATACTGTGAGAAAGGGAAGGAGGGAGAGAGGGAGGGAGAGGAGAGATTTACAGCTCACTCATTCCTGAGTGGCACAGGGAGCCCTCCCTGGTCAAGCTTTTGAGGTTTCCCAGAAATGGATACAACACAGGTCCATCATTATGAGGAATCTGATTTAAAACTCACCTTGTCAAGGCTGTTCAGTTGAAAACAAACACTGATGTACTTTGAGAATGCCCAAATAGCCTGGTCCTTATCTTAGTTGTCATAGGAAACTGGAGACAAAAGAAATTAGTGCTTTATAGGGGAAGGAAGGGGGGGGTGGGGGGGGTGAAGAATGGAGCAGCACAGATTTTTAGAGTGTGAGGAGTACAAGGTGGTGGTTTCACTTACAAGTTGCATCTTTGTAGTACTGAAAGGTAAAAAATGTAACTGGACTGGGGAGCTCTGCCAGAGATCTCTGCCACGGCCCAAGGAGGCAGATGGTGATAGAAAAGCCTTGCAAGAAAAAGCAGGCACTGGAATATCTTGTAATAATTTTTACTATATACTTTGCCTAATTATGACATTATCCAAACTCCATGCAAGCATTAATTTACTGTAAATTGGGATTATAAAAGTCAACAAAACTGCTGTTTATAAAACTGTCAGGAATCATTACATCCAGCAGACAATATTTGTATCTTAAGGTATTCTGAGAGTAGTAGGTAAGGTTGGCTTTTTCGGTAGTTCTTTACCCTGGAAAGTCTGACTGGTCTTCGAGAGTGGGTTTGGGTGGAGATAAGGATATAATAATGTTTCTTTTACGTTATCATGAAGCCAGCTGACAATTGGACAAGCTTCAGAACATTATTCTGTATCTGATAATATCTTTAGTTCCTATGTGCACAGTCTAAATTCAATACATGCGATCTTCCAGGGCAGAAACTGCTTTTTATCTCCATTGAACCAAGTAGTCATCATACTGCTACAGTAATAGCAGTCCTTGAATATTCCTGAGAAATGGAGTCAGAATGCTTATAGGGAATTAGGATCTAACACATCTTTGTTGTACCTTAAATTTTAGGTATATGACTCCTGAAAACAACCCTGAATCCAAAGATTTATTTCTTATGTATTTCTACATTAGTTTTCAGGCAGATTACAGTGGGAAGCACAGTAATCAGAGGAGCTACAGGCCTGTCAGCCTGATCCTGGTGACAGCAAAGGTTATGGAACAGACCATCTTAAGTGCCATCAAGTGACACATACAGGATAACCAGGTGATCAGGCCCAGTCAGCATGGATTGATGAAAGGCAGGTCCTACTCGGAAAGGGACAACTGTCCACTGCAGCCAACTCTTCACCACCAACTCTTCCCCCAGCACCTTTGCAGAAGGCATATGGTGGTGTGCTGATCCTCCCTGCTGTGCTACTCCTCTCTGCTGCCCAGCACTGCACTGCTTCTCCACACTGTGTGGCACCATTCAGGTCATAGAATCATAGAATCATAGAATTAGCCGGGTTGGAAGGGACCTCAGAGATCATCTAGTCCAACCCTTGACCCACCGGAGCAGTTGCTAGACAATGGCACTGAGTGCCACATCCAGTCTTTTTTTAAATGTCTCCAGGGACGGAGAATCTACCACCTCTGTAGGTCCTCTCTGTAGGGGGGCAGCCACCTGCTCCACAGCTTCCCGAGTAGAACTCTCCCTTAGTTCTCCCCACATGCCTTCCAGCATACCCATGTGTTAGCTGGCCTACTGAAATATGAAAATCTAAAAATGACAAGACTTGTATGATAAAGCACCTGGCTCTCCTGCTAGGCAGTGCTTGGGTGTCTCTTTTCCTGCAGGTTTCCCCAGGTTTCCCCCTGTGTCTGTGCCTCCCCCTCCTCCCTATGATGCAGTGGTCAGGAAGGGGCTTGCTGGTAGCCCCCCCTCTGCCTCCCATGAGAGGCTGCTCACTGGCAGGCACTCGGGGCTTCCTGTGGCACTGCACAAAGCCCCTACCAAGGGCTTTAAGGAGCTTGTTGTGTGGACCAGAGAGGACCAGCAATATGGTTCTGCACAGCAGGGAGGACTGGTATGGTGCTGGGCATGAGCGAGCAGCAGTGTGGTGCTGCATGGAAGTGAGGAACAGTGATGCACAGCAGGGAGGAGTGGCACAGGGCTGTGTGCCATCTGCTGATCCANACAAGCATTTTGTAAGGACTACTTATACTCGATAATTATTTTTTTTTTTAAACGTGTAAGTTTGTCTCCTGTTTCCAAATTACTGAAAGATAAACAACAGCTTTCCTCTGATATCAAACCACCTACATGGTTTTTGTTTTTCAATGGCTGAATGCCCTGTAACAGCACCCAGGTCCCCAGTAGCTCTGTGGTACACAGCACAGCTGCTCTGTGTGCTGTCTGTCACCTTCCCCAAGTCAACCCCTGGCTGAGTAGCAGGGGATCGAGAGGCTTCAGCAATACAGGAAGAATGAAAAGACTGTGGGAGGCACAGCAAGGTGAGAAACTGGTGAAGGCATTTGGATAGGGGGGAGGAAAGAAAAAAAAAAGTGTGTTCTTTGATAATTTTTTCTGAGCTTGGATTCAGGTCCAGTGTCTGCATCCTTTTTTGTATAATTGCAACTGAACTGATAATTATTTTAGTGTATTTTGCAATCCATGCCTTAGATGTTTTGTTAGTTTTCTTATCATATTGAACATTTGCAACTGGCTTCTGTATACAGACTCAGGACTGTTTAATTAAATAAGATTAAAATAGCAAATCTCTGACAAGCATTCCAGAGCAAATTATTTTGTAATTCTTGTGATGTTTCTGGAGGTGCTAAATAAGGGAGGGGAGCTGTGGGGACAGTATTCAGCTGAGCACCATAACTCATTCTCTTTGGAAACCCTGTATTTATCGGTTTATGTCAAGCAATTACCAGCATGTCTGAGA
This sequence comes from Florisuga fusca, assembly GCA_038090715.1. Lineage (NCBI taxonomy): Eukaryota > Metazoa > Chordata > Aves > Apodiformes > Trochilidae > Florisuga > Florisuga fusca. Next base: position 17,215,020 of record JAAWXA010000004.1, on the reverse strand, counting down.
AAGAGCAATTAAATTTACACTAATCTTAATGGTCAGTTTAATTAAATTATACCTTATCAATGAGATGTATGTTAAGAAGGTTTTGCTTTACTGGAGATACATTGCTTTAAATGAGATCTCGTAAGATTCCGCAAGCTAAGCAATATGGGGCTTCACACTTGAATGAGACAACATGGAAAAAAAATGGTTCAGACAAACTGTGATTCAGTACCAAGCTACTGCCCCAGAATAGGTCAGGAATGTGCTGCTGGAGATGTGCTACTCACTATTTTTTGGATGTTGGTAATCATGTTCTTTTTTCTTTAAAAAACTTTATTGGCACATTATGTCGTTGTGGGATCAGTTCAGTGATGCTTGTTTATTCTGAAAACCAGAATATACTTTGAAGCAAATACATTCCTGAATGTAAACAGATGGTTTTGCTGTTGAAGTAGTATTAGTATTTTTTTCCTTCTTTTAGTAAATAAGTTTTACTCCGTAAGTTTCAGTAAAAACAATACACGCTAGCTCCAATTTTAGTGTATAAAAGATCATTTTTGTTCATTTAAGGACAGAACACACAATAGAAATATAAAATGAACAGGAATTTTGGATTACAGGGCTAGAACAGTCCTCCTATGAAAACAGACTGAGAGAGATGGGGTGGTTCAGCCTGGAGAAGAGAAGGCTCTGGGAAGAGTTTACAGTGGTTTTTCAGCACCTGAAGGGGGCCTACAAGAAAGATTTTTCACAAGGACATGTAGTGATAGGACAAGGAGTAATGACCTCTTAACTATTTACTGGAAGAAGGTAGATTTAGATTAGATATTGGGAAGAAAATGTTTAGTGTGAGGATGGCGAGACACTGCAACAGGTTGCCCAGGGAGGTTGTGTACACCCTCTCCTTGGAACTGTTCAAAGCCAGGTTGGATGGGGCTTTGAGCAGCCTGGTCTAGTGGGAGGTGTCCCTGCCCATGCAGGGAGCTTGGAATTAGGTGATATTTAAGGTTCCTTCCAACTCAGTTCATTCTACTGTTTCATAAATAAAATCAGATGATAGTGAGAAAAAAGGGCCAACAATCAGGAAAGAAATTAAAGGCTCTGTATTTCTCAAGAAATACAGAAAAAAAAAAAAGGGTTATAGAATAAGGTTAGCAAAAAATCTGATGTACTTTCCTTGATCCAGTTGTGTTGGAATACTGTGAGAAAGGGAAGGAGGGAGAGAGGGAGGGAGAGGAGAGATTTACAGCTCACTCATTCCTGAGTGGCACAGGGAGCCCTCCCTGGTCAAGCTTTTGAGGTTTCCCAGAAATGGATACAACACAGGTCCATCATTATGAGGAATCTGATTTAAAACTCACCTTGTCAAGGCTGTTCAGTTGAAAACAAACACTGATGTACTTTGAGAATGCCCAAATAGCCTGGTCCTTATCTTAGTTGTCATAGGAAACTGGAGACAAAAGAAATTAGTGCTTTATAGGGGAAGGAAGGGGNGAGCAGCTGAGCTGCTCCTATTCAAGGAGGCGGGAGAAGACAACTTGTCTTGCTGAACAATGTTCTTCTCCAGCAAAGGGGTGGGGTGCAGGAGCAGCACAGATTTTTAGAGTGTGAGGAGTACAAGGTGGTGGTTTCACTTACAAGTTGCATCTTTGTAGTACTGAAAGGTAAAAAATGTAACTGGACTGGGGAGCTCTGCCAGAGATCTCTGCCACGGCCCAAGGAGGCAGATGGTGATAGAAAAGCCTTGCAAGAAAAAGCAGGCACTGGAATATCTTGTAATAATTTTTACTATATACTTTGCCTAATTATGACATTATCCAAACTCCATGCAAGCATTAATTTACTGTAAATTGGGATTATAAAAGTCAACAAAACTGCTGTTTATAAAACTGTCAGGAATCATTACATCCAGCAGACAATATTTGTATCTTAAGGTATTCTGAGAGTAGTAGGTAAGGTTGGCTTTTTCGGTAGTTCTTTACCCTGGAAAGTCTGACTGGTCTTCGAGAGTGGGTTTGGGTGGAGATAAGGATATAATAATGTTTCTTTTACGTTATCATGAAGCCAGCTGACAATTGGACAAGCTTCAGAACATTATTCTGTATCTGATAATATCTTTAGTTCCTATGTGCACAGTCTAAATTCAATACGTGCGATCTTCCAGGGCAGAAACTGCTTTTTATCTCCATTGAACCAAGTAGTCATCATACTGCTACAGTAATAGCAGTCCTTGAATATTCCTGAGAAATGGAGTCAGAATGCTTATAGGGAATTAGGATCTAACACATCTTTGTTGTACCTTAAATTTTAGGTATATGACTCCTGAAAACAACCCTGAATCCAAAGATTTATTTCTTATGTATTTCTACATTAGTTTTCAGGCAGATTACAGTGGGAAGCACAGTAATCAGAGGAGCTACAGGCCTGTCAGCCTGATCCTGGTGACAGCAAAGGTTATGGAACAGACCATCTTAAGTGCCATCAAGTGACACATACAGGATAACCAGGTGATCAGGCCCAGTCAGCATGGATTGATGAAAGGCAGGTCCCATTTGGAAAGGGACAACTGTCCACTGCAGCCAACTCTTCACCACCAACTCTTCCCCCAGCACCTTTGCAGAGGGCATATGGTGGTGTGCTGATCCTCCCTGCTGTGCTACTCCTCTCTGCTGCCCAGCACTGCACTGCTTCTCCACACTGTGTGGCACCATTCAGGTCCTCTCTGTAGGTGGGGCAGCCACCTGCTCCACAGCTTCCCGAGTAGAACTCTCCCTTAGTTCTCCCCACATGCCTTCCAGCATACCCATGTGTTAGCTGGCCTACTGAAATACGAAAATCTAAAAATGACAAGGCTTGTATGATAAAGCACCTGGCTCTCCTGCTGGGCAGTGCTTGGGTGTCTCTTTTCCTGCAGGCTTCCCCAGGTTTCCCCCTGTGTCTGTGCCTCCCCCTCCTCCCTATGATGCAGTGGTCAGGAAGGGGCTTGCTGGTAGTCCCCCCTCTACCTCCCATGAGAGGCTGCTCACTGGCAGGCACTCGGGGCTTCCTGTGGCACTGCACAAAGCCCCTACCAAGGGCTTTAAGGAGCTTGTTGTGTGCACCAGAGAGGACCAGCAATATGGTTCTGCACAGCAGGGAGGACTGGTATGGTGCTGGGCATGAGCGAGCAGCAGTGTGGTGCTGCATGGAAGTGAGGAACAGTGATGCACAGCAGGGAGGAGTGGCACAGGGCTGTGTGCCATCTGCTGATCCATGGAGTTCTCCTGGTGGAGAGTCAGTGATACAGAAGCATCCGGTGAAGATCTGGCCACAGACACTTGAACTAGACCCATGTTGACCTTCTTGAAGGGAGGAAGGCTCTGCAGAGGGATCAGGACAGGCAGGACTGATGGGCTGAGGACAGCTGTATGATGTTCAGCAAAGCCAGGTGCTGGGTCTCGACAACCCCATGCACTTCTACAGGTTTGAGGAAGAGTGGCTGGAAAGCTGCCCAGAGAAAAAGGACCTCGAGTGCTGGAAAAGCTGCCCAGGGAAAAAGGACCTGAACATGAGACAGCACTGTGCCCAGGTAGCAAAGAAGGCGAATAGCATCCTGGCTTGTATAGTGTGGCCAACAGGACTAGGGAAGTGATTTTCCCTCTGCACTTGGTACTGGTGAGGCTGTATCTTGGATTCTGCATTCCCTTTTGAGCCCCCTCACTACAGGAAGAACATTGGGGTACAGGATCATGACCAAGGAAGGGAAACCAAGCTGTTTAAGGGTCTGGAGCACAAAAGTTTTGAGGAACATCTGAGGGAACTGGGATTGTTTAGTCTGGAGAAGAGGAGGCCGAAGGGAGAGCTCATCGCTCTCATCAATTGCCTGAAAGGAGGTTGTAGCAAGGTAGAGAATCAGTCCCTTTTCCATAGTGACAAGTAATAGAACAAGAGGAAATGGCCTCAGGTTGTGCCAGGGGAGGTTTAGGTTTAAGATGAGGAAAAAAATTCTTACTGAAAGGCTGGTCAAGACTTGGAACTGGCTGCCCAGGGAGGTGGTTGAGTTACCATCCCTGGAGATATGCAAGACGTGATGCTTAGGGACATGGTTTAGTGGTGGACTTAGTGCTGTCAGGTTAATCGTTGGACTTGATAATCTTAAGGGTCTTTTCCAACCTAAGTAATTCTATTATTCTCTGGGCTCACTACCACATAACACTTGTTATCCTTCAACTTTGCAACAGATAGATTTTCTTTTTCTTTTTTCTATGTTGTGATTTTGTGGTAAGACACATTTTGATTTCCTGACCTAATGAGACAGTCTTTTACTACCACAAATAAGACACTAGATTAAATAAGCATGTTTGGGTTAGGCTTACAAATTATCATCAGGTAGTCCTAGCTGTGAATGGCATTTCCCTTGAAAAGGGAAAAACTACAGCAACCTAGTATCAAGAAATACATTTGGGGGTCATTTGAGATTTTTTCAAGTACTTCAAGAATGACATAGCAGTAATTATCTTTTATTTTAATTTTGTATCTTTTTTTACAGAAGAAAAAATGCTACATTTTATTACAGCTTGTAATTTTTAAGAAAACACTGTTTTAAAACTGTGTATTTCCTTGGCAGGTTGTTATCACTTGATAACACTTGCAAGAAAAAGTGTAAGACGCAACGATAAAAACAGGGAAGTGGGGTGATGAAATTAGAATTTTGTAGTTTAAAAATTAACACACACTCTGAAACCCTGAAATATAAGGCTATATTAAAATTCTAAGTATCTACATATGTGTGTGTATATTTATAAAATATACAAGTGTCAAACTATATGAAAATATAGAATAACTTTATTGGTATAAAATTATAGGAAAGTATGCAGACATACTCTGAGTGTTCAACAAGGCCTCTCAAGCACAGCACAAATGAACAGGTATCTTCCTTCATAACGTGACACTTAATAGAGCAGATGTTGACTTTTGATCTTGAAGCAAAATCAATTTCCTGTGTAGTTTTGCCTTTGGCCTTAATGGAATCAGGATTTTGCCTGTGATTTTATCAATGTATTCTTTCAGAATGCCTTTGCGGGTTTTTGTCTCTGTTCCAGCTATTCTTTTTCTAATCCTAGATTATCAAAAAGCACTTCAGCTGGAGGAATATATGAATCTCCCTGTGTTAAGATCATTCAGTAGTAGCAGCTCTCAATTACAGAATGATCTAATGTGTTTCCTGTAGAAGGCTTTCTCACAAGCATTTTGTAAGGACTACTTATACTCGATAATTATTTTTTTTTTTAAACGTGTAAGTTTGTCTCCTGTTTCCAAATTACTGAAAGATAAACAACAGCTTTCCTCTGATATCAAACCACCTACATGTTTTTTGTTTTTCAATGGCTGAATGCCCTGTAACAGCACCCAGGTCCCCAGTAGCTCTGTGGTACACAGCACAGCTGCTCTGTGTGCTGTCTGTCACCTTCCCCAAGTCAACCCCTGGCTGAGTAGCAGGGGATCGAGAGGCTTCAGCAATACAGGAAGAATGAAAAGACTGTGGGAGGCACAGCAAGGTGAGAAACTGGTGAAGGCATTTGGATAGGGTGGGAGAGATGGTCCTTTGGTGCTCTGGACAGGCCATGAAGTGGACAGAGATCAGATCACAAGAGCTGGTGGCCTCGTGCAGCTAGGGCTCCCATATGGCAGAAGCTTTCAAAGATAAGCTGCAGTGCATGATTTTAGACTTGCATTTCTCATCAGATGATTTGCATCTAAATTTCACACGTGACATGAAGAGTTGTGTTATATGCTGCTCTTGACTGGGACAAAATCCGTGGGCCCTCTTGCCATTAGTCCAGATTGCTTACAGTTCATAAGATTTTAAGAATAAATCCCATGCTTTGGCAGAGAGCTCTTAGTTTTTTTCGTAGTGGTACCTTTGTCTAGATATAAGGGAACCTAATCAATGTGCTTAAACGTTTAGGGGTATTTTTGCTAGCATCAGCTAATGATCCCAGTCAATGCTGTACCTCCAAGTAAATGTACACTCCGGTGGAGCTTAGGGGAATAAAACCCAAACAAACAAACACAGAAGCCATAGATAAATGCTAAACAAAAAAAAATCAGGAAAAGTAACTTTTTCTATTAAAAAGGAATTTTAAGAAACTCTTTGCTAGATGAGGCCTGCCCTTATGTTCCTGTGTTGCAGATATACAAAGTAGAGATGAAAGCAAGTGCCCTTTGCAGTGCATTTTCACAGAATGATGGAAAACAATTTCTCTAAGGAGAAGTAGATTGTAGTGAAAATTGCTGTTTCTTCTTCCCAACTAAAATTAAGAAATTGAGGAATGTTCTTAGACTCATTTAAACTTCTTTATACTCTGTACCATTATTGGGCATTATTAATTTATGTAACTGAGTATGTTTACTCTTTTTTTCCCTTTTATTTCCTGGTGTTTATGCTCATGTAAAATTTGTCTAAGATTGGAAGGTCTTGGGAACAGACACTGTGTCTAGTTTTGTGTTCTTCTAGACATGGATGTAACAGAGGTTTCCATGTGATCAGAGTTACAAAGTGTAAATAGCTATAGCATATGGAGATGATCATAGCATCTATATTTGTAATTACTTATTAACCTCGTTCTATGTTATGTTAGTGCTGGAATAAGCTTGCTATTATACACACATTCAGTCAAATACAGTTTCTGCTGGGTTTTTTTGGTTTTTTTTTGAAAAAAAAAGAAGGAAGATACACAACCTAATCTGCTCTTAAAGCAGGCTTGAAATTACATCTCTCAGCCTTCCAGAAACGCAGCAATGTGTTATTCTGGTGCAAGATGGACTCGGTCATGATGTAGGCACAGAGGCATTTCCCATGCTTTGGAGAAAGTGCCTAGGTGCTCCATTATTTTGTGAATTCAAATACAAAAGTTTTACCTGGTGTCTTTTTTTCCATGACTGACTGAGTAGTTCAAATGGCTTAATCTATCAGGTTTAGCTGAAAGCTATCCTCAGGTAACCTTCTAGGCTGCTCTCCTAAAAGATGATAAGTTTTGATTCTGAGAAGGATGTAAAATGACCTTTAGTTTCAGTTGAATGGATTGTTACAGCAAACAAGGAGAGGCTGAATATGTTTCTATAGGTGTCACAAACCAAAGCACAGCAAAGTTCACAATGGAGCCTATTTGAATTTACTGTATTTTTTACTTGCTTGCACTGAAGTAGAAAAAAGTTTAGTAGTTTGAACAAACCCATTTATACATGTGCCTGCTATACGTGCTGCAACCTTTCAACTCTGTGTGGCAGTTCCATTGTGAAAGCCGAATGGGTTATAAAAAAGATACCCAGCTCTGTAGTGGAAAAATGTATTTTTCTGAACATTCTGTGGTTTAGGGTGGCACAAAAGGACATGTATCTGGCATGCTAACATCTCAACCATGTGAAATCAACACCTGCATAGTTTTAGGGGTTTGCTTTTTTTATTTTTTAAATCCAGTTTTCTAGATTTCTACTTTTTTTTCCCCCTCTTTCTAACTTTAAATTTTGTTCTTTACAAAAGAATGTAACAGCAAACTTCAGGGGGTTGCTGCATTTTATGACAGTATGTCATCAACTCGGTAAATAACCTCTATATTTAGCATATGTTTTGCATGTTTGTTTTTTTTCAAAAGTAAATATTTAAAGAGAAACAAATCCTTACTAATGAACTACTGTTGTGCTAGCAGGCCCATAAAGCTGGGCCTTTCCAGCAACAGTGTTGCAACCCTCAGTGCAGGATGCAAGGGAAGGTAGGAGTTGTGGTTTATCATGCTTAATGTGGGTGAAGCTGCTTTAAGTTCAGAAGGTACAGTAACGGTACAATAAAATTCGAGCTGTTTGCTTCTTTGCAAACATCTCTGTTCAAGGCTTCTGTGCTGAAAACAAAGAACAGACATTCGCTTTCGTTAGTTGGCTGTTGTTTGTGATTTATTTTTTTTTCCCCCCTCTGCATTGAGTCTGCTGTCAAAGGAGTGCTGTCTAATATTATCTTGTTTTTATATACAGAGATTTAAATGTTTTGAAAAGTCCCAGTTTTGCATTACTTACAAAAGACAGTTAATAAAAAGCTTAGCTATCAAAATCACCATATTTAGATATCATATTTAGATATGATTTTAGATATCTTATAACAATGCTTAGATACCGTACTGCACTAACCCCAAAAGCAGTGGTCCTAAGCATTTGCTATCTTTGGATCTCCTGCTTCTTTTTTGTCATGGTTTTATGCTGCACTGACAGACCACATGCTTAAAATACTTGTGTAAATCTCTTCTTGACCACTGTTTTGACCACTGCTTTCTTGACAAATGGTTTTAAAAGTAGCCTGTTAGCTATTAAAGAAACTTTTCAATTAATTCTGAGATTAGAAGAGTTTTTTTATGGGAGAATAACAGTTATTAGAGTAATAATGATGTTAGATAAAAATATGGAGAAAAGAGGAAAAGTCTTTTTTCCTCACCACCCTCCTGGCTATCAAAGAAGAAAAAAAAAAAGAAAAAGAAAAAGAAAAAAAAAAAAAGAAAAAAAGAAAAAAAAAAAAAAAAAAAAAAAAAATGTTTTTTGAAGGACAGCAGATTATGTCAAAAGTTGGTTATGGTAGTATATGTTCTGTATCTATCTTTCTCGTGGTCTTTTAATTTAAAAAGGAAAAAAGGAGGAGAAGGTAATTGTACCTCTTCTGTTTTTATTTGCTGATTAGAATTAAGAAAGAACATAACTGCAGATGATACTATACTGTCATTTATGAAAGGGTTGTAAGCTGGTGTTAGGGAAAGGATACACAAAGACAGCTGCACCGAAAAGCAGTTACTGGCTGATGAGGCAAGTAGCCCCCTTTTTTTTTTTTTTTTTTTTTTTTTTCTTAGGGACTTAAAGCCTATTTGAATTGGATTGTAAAAGCAGGAAGAATAATCTCTCTCTCACACAGCCATATGCTGTCCTCCAGAGTTGGAAGAAAAAAGCAGGCAGAAACACGAGTGTTTCCAAAGCGTTGTTCCCTCGCCCTGTTTCCCCGGGGCACCGCTGCTGTGCTGCAGCATCCTGCCCTCCAGAAACCCCGGGTGAAAGAGGAGGGCAGCTCCTGCTAGGGAAACTGAGATTACTGATTAGGAGAGAACATAATCAGGTAGATTGAGCCTGTGGAGGGAGAAACCATTTCAGTGAGGAGGGAGGGAGTGCAGCACAGGCTGGCTGCCTACCTTGGGAGAGTAGCTCGCTTGTTGTTTAAGGAGACAAATTTGGCCATAATTCTCCTGTTGGCTTCTGAGAAAAGGGTGCTCCTTTTGTGCCTGTGAAGTTGGAGGGTGATTGTGTGCGTGCCGTACCTTCATCTGGCAATGAGTCTCCCTCCAGGTTTCTCCTACTTTGGAGAATGTGTTAAGAGAGAAGTACCCACGGGAAAATCAAGTAGCCTCTTCCCCAGGAAGGTAGCAAGACACCGCGGTGCCAGCGATGCCTGGGGATGCCTCGGGTGAGTACTGGCTCTAAATGAATACAAGGAACATTCAGAAGAGTAAAGAGCACCAGCACTGCAACCCTCAAGACAGCATTTAGGTCAGTTGGCTGCCTCCTGGGATATCTGTGGCACAGCCTGCTGCGTGGAGGGACTGCTGGAAGTCCCTCTGAAAAGACTCCAAAGATAAGGGCAGAGAGGGTGCCTGGGAGGGGACTGACCCCTCTGCAGCACCAGCTACACTCTGCCAGATAGCCATGCTTTCCGTAACTTTCTTTTTAAATCTGAGTCAGAACTGATTGGAGAATAGCAACAGGGTGTTAACACAGAAGGGGAAACAAACTTTTGCATCCAGAAAGTCTTTGATTAGGTTAAATGTTTGGGTTTTTTCATCCTCTGCTGATGGGCAGTGCAGTGTGCTCAAATGACAATACTGTTTGCACAATTGTAGGTAATAGATGCTAGCTGATCAACGAGGATTAGTTGTTTTACAAAATAAGCACCTCATTAGGAAGACAGCAGAAAGATGTAAAGCTTTCTGCAATCAGATTTGGGCATAGTCAAATTAATTACTCAACTAATAATATGGAAATAGCTTGGAAACTGGGCCATCGGGCAAAAACAGCCTTGCCTTCAGTCTAGGGTAATTGAATAGGATTGTCTGCAGAGGATTGATTCTTAAAAGTAGCTAAAGTAACTTTGAATCTTTCAAGTGATTTGAAAATAAATCTTGAAATAGTGTTTTGAGTGTATACATGTAATACAGTGCTCCTCTGGGGGCAAAAATAATAATGATAGCTTATGTTAAAAGAGCTTGATGCATTTTAACAAGTTTTATTCTATTTTGCTGCCTAAAAAATGGAGGTAAAACCTGAAACAAGCAATATTTGTATCTCATGCGAAAAACCAAGGTTTTTGAGGTGGTTCAAAAATTACGGGTATTTAAAAAATGATTTTATTTTTCTCTTCTTGTTTTTACATATTTTTTCCTAACTTGGAAGCAAAAAATAGTTGCTCAATCATAAGGATATGTAGCATTGTTGCGTTGGCTGGTTTTATAAATCAATCTTTATTGGAGTGATTAAAATACCATTTTCAATATTAAATGTCTTTTATCTTCTATTTTAAAGAAAAAGAGACTTTGTTTTTATTTCTATCTTAGTATTTGTGCCTTATTCATAAGACAAATTTCTCTGGAAACTGCAGAGGCCAGTTAATGGTTTATGAGTTCAAGCTGAGCTGAATATAGCTAAGCTCTGTCTTGCCTGACATTTCATCAAAAGCTGTGTTGATTTGCAGTGTTTACGGACCTATTTATTGAACCTTCACAGCTTGAACTATGCCACCGAGCTTGTTGACATTGCTGAGTTTCTCTCTTTATGCTTGTGCAATCTCAGAAGAAAAGTTTAGACCAAATGAGTTATATCAAACTTGTCACAGTTCATAAAATATGCAGTTAGGACAATGAAGTTGATCTTCTTGTTCATTGACCATGATACATTAAAGAAATCTGAGTAGGGTATCACAATCTCATCTAGGTAGGTGAGCGTGTGTCCTCTGTGATATTAACTTTCAGATTTGACTGTAGCATCTTACAGGCTTTAAAAAGCAGCTCATAAGCAGAACAAATGTTTTAAGTTCATAGGACTATTTGTCTTTGAAAACAAAATCCGATTGTTTGCAGCATGAAATAACATGATTATCTTACTTCTGTATGGAGCTTGTTTTGTGGGGACTGATATGTCAAATGAGCAAAGAGCAAATTGAATCAGAGGCTCATAAATACCATTAAAAAAATCATTCAGCTTTTAACAGTGAGAGCATCCCATGCTCAGTGCTACTCTTCAGAACATCCTGTCTGTATATCCCCTATTTTTAGACAATAAAATGATACATCTTGCTCTATAATCTACTGCTATTACTGGATCAATAGTGCATATTATCATGGTTTCAGACACTTCTCTATGCAATTTGAACAGAAATAGACCAAAGGTAGTGCAACTGCCTGGTATATCTGCAAAACCAACAGAAAACTATGTGCTATTTATTCAACACAACTAAAATGGGTATTTTAAGAGGTCATAGATTATTTTTTTACTTTTTGAGCTGCAGGGAAAGTTGTTTTCCCATGTGAATATTTTCATAGCTACCATTAACTGGGTTAACAAAGTTGTTCATTCTCATTTTAGAACTGTGGGTATGTAGCCAGTTATAAACACACAAAACTGAAATTAGATAATTTAAAAAAAAAAAAAAAAAGTTGGAGACTTTTCTGTGTAGCTGAATGATCTTTGGACTCTTGGTTCCTTTTCAACAAAGAAAGAATGAAGATCTTACGCTTTCCAAATAAAAAATAATTGCTTATTGTAGAATGCAATCAATAAGAGGGCAATGTTTGCTTTGCTTAACTATCACTATGTAATGTAGCCTGCTGAATTATCTGGGTAGTCCTACTGGACTCAAATATCTAGACAATGGAGAGCAATAATCTCTTTCAGCGAGCAAGTCCAAGCAAGAAATTAACACTGGGGTCTTGTTTCCTCAGCTGCCTGTGCATTAGCAAATTAGTGTCCTAACATAAATGCTTAAATTTATATAGTGAGGAAGCTCCTGTATATTTATTAGAACTTTTGTATAAGTAACTTAAAGATGTAGCTGTCTGATTAAAACACAGTTATGTGAGTAGGTATAAGAAATACCATTCAGCTCTCGTAGTTACATGTATCTTAACTCTAAGGAAAATAAAATATTGTAGAGAGCATTTAAATGAGCAAGGATTCAAGGATTCTTAATCGTAAATTCTAAAGTTAATGGCGTTCTGTGTGCATGGAAGGGTTAGCTAAAGTCAGTCTGGGGAATCTGCAGAAACCCACAAATGTGTGAAATGTCTTAAAATATTTGAGAATATTTCACAGGGTTGTTTCTTTCATAATAATATTTCTCATTTACTTCCTGCCTTTCAAGCTTCTCTTCCTGTGTGATATGTTGGCTTGGCTTGTCTTTTTTTTTACTCTTTTAGAGTAGCAACATCCTTTTGCTTGTTTTCCTTTTTTCATGAGAATTCACCAATAATAAAGGCAGACACATGGGCTCTCAGTGTCTTCAGTCAGTACTGAGCCTTTTACAGTCCATTGGTCAGTGTTGTATATGTAAAAGGTTCTTAATTTAGGACTTGTTAGACAGTAGGACAGTTTTTTCTGCTTGAAGTCTTGTGAGCACACTGGAAAGCACTGGGATTAAGGGCTGTATTAGATTCCAACTAAAATGTCGATCCATCTTTTGGGGAAAATTATGCATATGGAGTACTTTAAAATATAGTGTGTAACATTGAGCAAGATGAATGCTAAATACAGATAACCCTGGGAGATAATAGAAAAATCCTTTAGTATTTATTTATTTACCTGTTCCAGAACAGAATAAAGAAATTATGAGCATTTCTACCTTATTTAAGTTTTACTAAGCCCATCATAAGCAAACTGTATTTAAATTGTCATGAACACGTATTTCTTAAATGCAGTGTTAATTGTGCTCATAATCCAGCCCTGCATTTCGTTGGGTACTGATGTGATCAGCAGCCACATCTTATGTGGCAGATGGAGAGCATCCCTTTTAATACTTATCACAGGAATAACTGTTTGTACCGAATGAAAGGGAATTTGCTGCCAACATTGCAAGATGTGTTTGGCTTCAGTTTATTTAATAGTTAAATGTAGTGGTGATAGAAGCAAACAAAATTTCAGGAGAAAATGTGGATTTTTGCAATCTAATCCTCATCCACCTGAACAGGACGCCCATTGCATGAAACTCAGTTTTAAAGTTAAGATAATATTGCATGTTAGAAAGCATCAGGTCAGATAGTCAGGTTGTAAATACAGTTAGTCTAAAACTTAGGTGAAAGGCTATTGTGTTGCTACTGAACTAGCTTCTTAAAAATTATAATAAAAAGGTTAAGCTATGACTTCATCATTAAAAAGTAACAGAGGTAATAAATAGTATTCCTCATTACTTTTTTTGTCCCTCTCAAAATAATTTTCCAGTATGTACAGAGGTTATCTTTAAGAAATTCATTTCCGATTTTAAAATAGATTACGTTTTATGGACCTGTTTAACAGAATAGAGACTAATGTTGATAGTGGGTTGTTTTTAGGACTTCATTCTTCATCAAGGGAAGGAAAGGAGCTTTCTCCAACACTTCTCTTGTAGGTAAAACTCAATCAGCCTGACAGAATCAGAGGAGAATGATTATATGCCTGTTGGAGAGAAAGTTATGAACTAAGGGGGAGTAAGAATGTTTCTTGAGGTAAATAGGCAAAAAAGTATCAAAACAAACAGCTGGAGATAGATTTCACTAACTTTTTTTGTCTGAGATAACTATGATCAGGGATGTTACCATCATGCCAGTTTTATACCTCAGGAGTGAGTAAAGGCACAAATGCTGTTTCGTACTGTTTTTAAACTATAAATGCTTCATGCAGAGATTCTTTCTGCTTGTTTTGCGTTGTCTACAGCAGTAGACACAAAGCTCTGTAAGTGCTATTAAGAAGTGAAAACATTATGAGTAGAACAATGTACAATTTTAAAAAGCTGTCTCAAAATGCTGGCTCAGATGAATGATAACATGGGTTTTCAAAACTCAGCTATAATATGTAAAAAGAGTATATGGTTTTCCAGGGTGGCAACAAGGTAAGCTGGTTATCAGTCTTCTGCTGATGAGTTCAAACATGTAAGATTCATTTATTGGCTGGTGGAGATCATCTTTAAATGAGTTTTGGGGTTTTTTTTGGTTGGTTGGGTTTTTTTCCCAATTTTCTCTAATTTTTGCTGATCTGTTCCACATGTGCCCTTAAATAATGACATTCTCCTTTATTAATGGTCTGCTTGATAACTTTACATAACTGCCCTATATAGCATGTCATGAGTTTTTGAGGTGTTTGGGTTTTTTCTCATTGCCAAGACCCATGGTCACTGAAAGATTTCTTGTTAAAGTCCTTAAAAATAGAATTTAGAAGTATGGTATTCTCCACTGAAAAAACACCTCTGCACTCTTTTTCTTCTTCCATTGGTCTGGGAAAACCTTTTGATTTTGAGAATACAAATGTAAAGCCTCTTTGTTCTGAGAAGGTAGTACTAGGTCACAGGATGCTATGTTTAGAGGCAGGTTTCTAGGTTAATCTCTACATTTAGAGCATCAGCTAATTTTGTTTATATTTTGTATTCCTGACTGATACAAAAAGATTTGTACACTAATGGAAAGATAAAAGCCCATGCCTATTAGGATTTTTATTTTTATCTGAGGATGTCCCAAGACATTCAGAAATCACGAGGATTAAGCAAAGTGCTCCTTGGTAGAATTAATTGTGAACTGGAAAAGACTGAAGGCATACAAAGGGAAGAAGGATGAATTTGTTGATACTATGACAGCTGTAGGCAGAAGCACTGGCAATTACTGGAGGCAGGATGCAGTCCCTTACCCCTGGTCACTGGTGACTTGTAGTGCATCCATGGTTAGAATTCCCGTATTTCTAAATGGTCCAGATGATTCAGACATTGCTTTTGTCATTTACCTTTGCATTACGTATTGTGAATTCATTTGGTCTTCTAGATTCATCCCTTCAAGCAAAAATATGATTAATTCCTTATGAAAATAATCTTTGTCTATTGTCACCAATTAGCCCAGGACTCAAGCAAGCTCCAGGCAGCTGCTCTGTAACACTCTAATTGCTATGCTAGTGGCTGGTCCTGCTTTTTCTTCTCACCCACCACCTGCCCTCCCCCAAGCCCTTTCCCTAACAAGGGCCTGCACTGGCTCAGTAGTGTTGGTTTGAGGATGCTCTTCAACTCCTGGCAAGGTACATCCACTTGTGTCCAAGGCACTCTGGTCCATGACTTGGGACAGGCCTTTGCCACCTGGCACAGTTGGACTGGAGGAGTGAGTGTGGCTGTGGCAGAATGAGAACTGCCCAGGAGTTGCCTAGAAAATTTGATTTTCCCAGCTTTTCCACTGCCATCCACAAAACTTACTGCTCCTCCAATGCTTGGACCTCTCCATCAAGAAAATTAAATTTTTTTAGGAATATGGAGAAAATAAATTACTTTATCCTTCACCTTTGGAAAAGGGAAGCTAAGTTTTCAGTTGTACTGCTGAGAACCTTTAGAATGAGCTTCCTCAGGTCTCATAGAGAATTGACTTTGCAGCCGTATCAAGTTACTTTATTTTTTGTGGCTTTCCTTTTGCCTAGAGGGATGATTTTTTTGAGTAGTGAGCTCCCCAGCTTGCTAGGGTCATAATATCTCAGCTTGATGAAATTTCCACAATCTCTGAGAGCTTTACTACATAACCAATTCAAACAGTGTTGATATTCTGCATTGCACTTAGCAATATATGTATCAGCAGAGGTCTGTGAGAAAAGGAGATCCAAGGAACAATGTCCTCAAAGATGTCATAAAGATCACTATGGGGTATGTTTGCAGTGCTGTGACAGTACAATCCTTGAAACTTTTATAATTACAATCTTAACTGTTTATGAATGCAGCAGGCAAAAGTCTGTAACATTTTATACTAGAATGATGTAACTTGGAATTTAATTCTGGAAAATTCTGAGCAAGCTCTTCAGGGTCAAATAACTTAATTTGTCTAGATTTCTAGCTTGGTGTCTGTTTCAACTGTATCTATCCAATTGATTGCCATTTTTTGTCTTATAGCAGAAGGAATGAGGGACAGAAATGCCACTTGAGGTAAACCCCTGTTGTGATGTTCTGAATTATTAAAATACTTGTGAAGGTTTGGTATTGATAAGTGGTAAATTCAGTCTCCCTTTAACAACACAGCAGATGTCTTGGTAATTTGTAGTAAGAATTGTCAAGTTATCTGATGTATTTTATAGAAGCAGTAGAAGTTGGTTTTTTTTAAGTGCCAAAACATTTTTTGGTTACAAGAGGTTTTCCCACCATTGTTTGGAAGTGAAGAAAAAGATAATTTGTTGACAGATTTAAGAAGAAAAATTATTACAATTCATGGAGTTTTAGTGGCATTGCAAAATCATGTCACGAACGTGGATCAACAGCTCACCATCAGAAAGTGATGCCTCCTCTCAAGTCAGCTCTTCGGAGACCTACCTGAAGTGAGTCTCTGCTTTTGGGATTCCCCAAAACCACACATATTGGAGCAAGTCCAGAGCAGGGCTGCCAGGATAGTTGGGGATGGAACACCTGGCACAGAGGAGCTGTGTTTATTCACCTTTCTGAATAAGGCTGAGTGGGAAGGGTGGCCATCTATAACTACCTGGCTGGAGGTTTGTAAAGAAGAGAGAGACAGATGCGTCTTAGGGGTACACAGCAATAGGACAAGAGGCAAGGCATGTGAGTTGGAGGAAGGGGAATTCAGATCAGGTTCAGTGAGAACTCGTTCTGTGGTTTGTCAATGGAATGAATTTTACAGAGGGATCATGGGATGTCCATCACTGGAAGCAGGCAAAACCCATTCAGCATAGCACTGAACAATCTGCTTATGCTGACCCCCCTCAGTCTCCCTTTGGATGTGGAGACCTCAGGGGTCTCATCCAGACTCAACTGTTCTGCAGTTCTAGCTACAGTGTTTATATTAAGATTTTAACATTGGACAATACTTTTTGTTAAAATATCACTTGGGGCTTTTTGATGGATGCAGATTCTTAAAGCAGGAAATGTCTTTTTAGGAATTGTATTTATTGCGTAGTGAAAGTTGTGATAGAAAAATCAGTCTGAAAATCATGTAGCTGTGGCTAAATTTTTTTATGATGCTGTCATGCTTATTGGTTGGATTTTGTTTAGGGGTTTTTTTCTGTGTTTTTTGGGTTTGTTTGGTTTAATTTGGTTGGGGGATTTTTGTTTATTTGGGTTTTGTTGGGTTTTTTGTTTGTCAGAAGAAGACAGAGGCATTTGAGTCCTGGACAAATTTTAAAGAAAAATTTTCCAGAGTAGGGGAAAAACATAAATAATTATAAATTATTTTTCAAAACCTATGATTGCCTACTATTGCCACTTTGTAAAGGTAAACAATTTAAATTTTATCACAGTGTAAAGATCAGAGAGCTTATTGCGTAGTGGTGTGCAGTAAATCTTTATGTGCAAGGGGAGACAACATTGATCTGTATTACATTGAAGCTTTGAAGCTTAACCCAGATCAGTATCCTGAGCAGAGCAAAATGCAAACATTTTGTAAGATAAATGCTTTAAAAAAATCTGTTACCAAAGTCTTCATCTTTTAATTTTAGTTTCTTAGCAGCTGGTCTTTAGTCTACCTAATTGCATTATAATGGCTTTATGTTGCACCAGATGCTAACAGGGTAAAATTTTTCTTTCCTGGATAGCAATGCAGCCTCTGTGTTTGGAATTCTGTTTTGTGGATTTCGCTGTATCAAGCTATACTGGAAAGGTTTGAGAGGTTTGAAAGGAATCTCTAAATACAAAAATGGAAAACTAATTCCCCCTGCTGCTGCTGGGGGTTCAGTCACCAGCATTGACAGAGTAATCTCTAATGAGATTTTAGATTCATATTTATAGGGTGCCCACCTAAATTAAGGCTCTATTTTCAAACTCAGTCTCACTCCTCAAGGTTCTTCAGTTTTGAAAAGAAATATTTTTCATTATGATTATTTTTCTGTGTGTAGAAAATTATATTGACCATTTTCAAACATAATTTAGGGTACTGTTTTCTATTTCTGAGTTTGTAAGTAAAAAAAAAAAAAAAAAGGGGGGAATAAAGGCAAAGAAAGGGATAGTGAATGAGAAGTTACACAGATCTTTTAATGAGCTTCAGTGGGGAGGAAAATTTCTAAATAGATATAAATTTTCCTCTGCCTGCAAAGCACAAATAATTTCCATATGACTCATGTGCTGCCTTTTCTTCTGATCAGTAAACCAGTTTTATTATCATTTTTCCCCATGAAGTTACTATCTTACAGTTAAGTGCTATGAATAGCCCTCATTCCTCATGAATGAGAATTCCCTCCTGCTATTAGTAACTGTCAATATGCATGATTGTTTCTGCACTAAAAGTCTTGGTAGAGTTCCTCATTAATTAGTTTGTGTACAAACATGACTACCTCTGCCAGTGGGAATAATGGGATGCCATTAAAGGTAAAGCTAGAGAATATCTGACTAAAGTAGATGAATCTTCATTACAGTCTCACCATGTGACCTTTATCAGCATCTCAAGCTTCATTACACACACAAGGTTGTTGCTCAAGATTTGAAGTGATAACTTCAGATGCTCATTTTTCAGTGGATATGCCGTTTCTTTTCTTCCACTGGGGTTCTGCTTTTCATCAGAATTTATTCTACATGTTTCAAAAGTAGCCCTGCATAGCCAAGGAATGAAAAATCACACTGGTATATAAAAATGTATAATAGTGGGCTGCTAGTCTTAATACAATTCAAGTAGTCAAATAGTGTAATAACTAGTTGATTTTACATAAATGGTTTTTACATTTGGTAGGTCACATGCCTTTTCGTTACGTGGACTCTTATAGTAATTCTTCTTAATGGAACACAAAAGAGAAAAGAAGCAATTTCCAAAGAAATTATTTCCTTCAGGAGGAGTAAATAGTTTGACTGGGGCAAATGTCAATGTAATGTCTTGCCTCTTATATCAGTATTTCGTTCAAGTAATGAGTGTCTGTCATCACTATTTAAAAGATTACCTTGATAACCCTAAGAAGAGGTTCTCTGGAAGGTTTTGGCTGAGCTTTATTAAGTTATAAGAGTCACCTAGAAATTGGATCCTTCTCAGACCTGAGAGCACTTGTTCCAGTGTGATTTTTCCAAGAGTCACTTAGCACTCAGCACTCAGATTGCAATGCAGTTGACATCCCTACCATGTCACATGGGAAGTCTTTTATTTTTTTTAATGTCAGCAGGATGCCATGTATTGTTTCACTGATGATTGTCCTCAAATAATTGTTTTAACTGAATTTTTCCCTGCATCTGAGATGGAGGAAGGTCCAAGTGTCAACTAGACAACTAATTTGACCTTCCTTTGGATCTGGACCAGTAGTGCTGGTCCTATAATGTCCATCTTTTTTGTTATGCAGATAAGCTGGAAGTAAAATAGTCGGTGCCTTGTCCAGAGAGTGATTGGTCAATTGGTCAGCATGAGTTATGTCCCCTCTTCTCTGTCCTTGTGTAGTAGGTATTTGCAGCATTATACATGTGGTTTTAAGTGATCTGCCTGTGCACAGTGGGCTAGTTGTTCTGTTTATCTCCATTGCAGTATTTGTTTCAGGCAAGGACACACATAGGTCCTTGTCCTAATTAGCTACAAAGTTAGAATAAAAAAGTAGCCCACAAGAAAACCCCAAACAGATTGGGGCAGATGAACAATGGATGTAAATCTCCAGATGGCTCCAAATTCCAAGTGCCAGGTGTATTTAACATCCATAGGTCCAACTCAGTAACTCAACTGGGGAGTAGCAACTAAGACCAAAGCAAAGGAATAGAATAGGATGTTTAGTGTTAAAGGAAAAGTTTGTGTTGGGGCAGGGGAGAGATTCTTGTGTGTTTTGAAAATGTGGGGGGTTTTTTGGTGGGGTTTGTTTTGTTTTTTAATTTTTGTGGGGTTTTTTGTACTTCTGTAAGGCAAAAGGGAACACTGGGTTGGGGTGTTTCAGGTTTGGGTTTTTTTTTCAGTAACAGGAGTGGTCTGCTATTGTGGGAGGGATGGTGGAAAATTGCTGATTCTGAGCAACAGTGGAATAGCATTGGTGAGCTGACATTCCTGGTTCCTTGAAGTTGAATTTCTCCTGGAAGAAGCAACCAAAATGTACTGATAAGGAGGCTGCTGGAAGTTACTTGTCCCTTAGAACAAAAACAATGCTCTGTGTGCTTCAAGACAAGATGCAGCAGTGCTGTGATCCATCTGGTGATATTTCTCCTATCGGGATGCCACAGTGTGCCATGCTGAACTTGACAGTGCTGGTGGAAGTGTCAGGGCATGCAAAGAAGATTACAGCCCCACAGGACCTTGCCAGGATATTTGTGCTGGTAGTTAGGAAGAGCCCAGAGCTCCAGGATCACAAACATTTTATAAACAAGAGTTGTAAATCTACTAATCATTCCTATAAAAGGCTAATATTAGGGCAGTTAAGTGAGAAGAGTCTTATTTTAAACTGTATTGCTGTATGTATTTGCTTTCGTGATTTGTCCCCCAGAGCTTATTCTTCATCCCATCATTAGCTGAGCTGGCAAGACTATTCCTCAGTCAAATCTCCTTGTAAGAACTGTGTTTTCTGAAGTACATAGTTTTGTTAAAAAATTCCATGAAAAACTCAGTGATATTCAATTTTTTCAGTGAAGTTTTTGCATCAGGTGATCAGCATGCTTCAAACATCAGTTCCATATCAGTAATAAGAAAGAACACATACTTTAGTTTTATCTTCTCATTAGCCTCTTTTTTTTTGGATTACATACACACTGTTAAGAAAAGTTATGGTATTTTGCTGGACTGGTTATTTCTTTCACTGAAGGCTTAGTAGCAGTGTTTAAAAAATTATAATTCCATTAATAACAAGCCATTTTATTTTAACATCTCAAATTGTCATGGATTAGCTATGGAATTTGATGGATTTACATGCAAATGCATTTTCATTCTAGAGTTGTATTCATCTCCATTATATTAGAAACTTTACTGTGTCAAGTAATGCTTTTAGTGTTTGAAGAAATACCTATCAAAATGGATTAGCAAGTTTTCAAATACATTTTTGCAGTTCTTTTATTCTACTTGTTAATTCATTATGGAAATATTTCAATTTCAAAAAACCTGCTAGTTTTTGGTTTTGGGGTTTTTTGGTTTTTTTTGTTTTGGTTTGGTTTTGGGTTTGTTTGTTTGTTTTTTGTTTGGTGGGTTTTTTTTACTTTTAAAACACCATGCTTGTCTGGCTGTTTCTCCCTTCAAGTTTTGGAATAATCACAGTATCATAGACTTTTCAGGGTTGGAAGGGACCTTTAAGATCATCTAATTCCAACCCCTCTGCCACGGGCAGGGACACCTCCCACTAGATCAGGTTGCTCAGAGCCCTGTCCAGCCTGGCCTTGAACACTGCCAGGGATGGGGCTTCCACCACCTCTCTGTGAAACCTGCTCCAGTGTCTCACCACCCTCATAAACTTAATCTTAGTAAATATTTCCATAAACACAGACATACTAAAAAAAAAAATCTTCAATTTCAAAAAAAATACATCCCACAATTTGCTGTAATTTGGGAAGAAAAAAAGTCTCATACAAGTTACATAGTACAGGAAGCTAGATTCTCTTTCTTAGCTATTTGCCATTAAACTGTGTGTGTTCCTCTCTTTCTTCAGTTGCATATGCAAGTTTTCTTGTTTTCTGTCACATCTTCCGCTTATGTCAGCAGTTGCCCTTAGTAATTTCTTTGTTTATAAACGTTTCTGCTCTGAGAGTGTGAAGCCTCAAGAGACTGTGTGAGATTATGTTAAACAAGACAGTATGGCCATCTTGTGAGAAAGGTGTATTTACTGATGGTTGGACTCCACAAGTGGTATCTTGATAATACAAAGAAGTTGATGCATGAGCAGTAGAGCTTCTCAACTTGACCATAAGGAGTTAAGAACGTGAAACACTTTTATGCAGATTGTAAATTGGCTTTGCTAATTCTCCTGTCTTTGCCATTTGATGTAGTATCAATTAGCAAATACAGGTTTTAAGGCTGTCTTTAATATTCATGATTCTTAATTGCCTTTGTTAATTGGGAAGAAACACTCTGGTGCAGCAATGCTTGACAGGTAAGAATTATTATCTGCTTCTTGCATTGGCAGTTGTCCAGAGAAAACTAGGTTACTGATACACAAGTATGTGGAAAGATCTTGCCCATAGGCCTGTTCTCCTGGCATAAATTTTCATGCTCTTGGTAGACCATCTGAGTAAGGAAACAGCTGATGGTTCAGGTAGAACATCCGAATAACCTGTTTTAAGAAATCAGGTTAATTTACAAGAGGCAGCAGACACAAAGGAGAGCTATTTTTATTAACTGCAAACCTACAGTTATTTTAAATAAGAATTGAAAAAATAACTGAGACTAAAGGCAAAGGAGACATGGTGAAACTTACCTGGTAAAACTGTCTTAATTTTTTTCTGAAATATGTCAAGCTTGAGTTGTATATGGGCTAGTCTTTGGAATGCATGTTTCAATCACTGAAATATATATATGTTCAGGTGGTTTTATTGCTTATATTATACTTTCTGCATAATGTTATAAAATCAGTCTGCATTGTTTGAAATATCCTTAAAACTACTAAACTGTTTTCATTTAAACATTTTCAAAGGCCATTTTTTATTTTCAAGCAGCTTGAAAGCCATAGCTTTAAATAAATAAATAGACCATGGGAGAATGAATCTGCCATAAATTACAAAAACAAAAAAACAACAAAAAACCCCACCCCACTTGAATTCCATCTGCAGAAGTAACTTAAAAGGAGGTGCTCACTGAAGCTAACTGGGTATGTTTGAATTTGGTTTTCAAAGAGACTTGAGATCTTTGTTTATTTAAATTTTTTTAGAATAATTTTTAACAATACTGAAAGCTAGGGGAAAGAATCATTTAGCAGGTCTTCTGATAATGCTTTTAATGAGAAATGCTTATAAACTAGGCTTTTGGTTATTTATATTCAATGAATATGTTCTTAATTGAAATAGGTGGTCATTTAGTGTTCTGTTAGGAACAAAAATAACTTGATTTTTTTTAATGTTAATTAAAATGTTATTTTTTCATGAGAGCTGTAAAATAAACTGAACTGGAAGTGACTTGTACAGGAAATTGGACTGATCAGTTAATTTTATTGACTAAGGTTTAGCACCTTAGCTTATAAAAGTGAGTCTCACATAACTTTCGTTTTGCTTTTCTCAGGGTTAGCCTGAAAAAATTACACCAGCATCATGTGGCATGAGCTACAAAGGGCTGTTTTGCACCAGATGGACCTCAGAGAGATAATGGACACAATATTGTCCCCAGCTTGGCAGCTGTTGCATGGGCTAAGCTGACCAGCTGTACACCATGGGCTTCTGTGGAGGATATTACAGCAGTAATCTCCTGATGTGTAGGGTTCATTGAGTGCTGAGAGAGATGGAGAAAAGCTTCCTTCTCTACTCTCATACAGCAGCTTTCCATAAGATGGTGGTAACCAAAGCACTGGTTGGGACTGTCCCTTTAGCTGACATGTTGTCGTTGTAGCACTTATGATGGTTGTGCAGCAATTCTACTCTGTTTTCAAATCAGAACAGTTGAAAGCATCCAGAACTGGGGGTTGTTTTGAAAAAGTAGAGAATAAGAGAAACTGATTAATAGAAAGCTGAATAGCAGCAGCAATGGATGCTTTCCCACAAGCTCTCCAAATGTAACTGTGATCGAATTGCTGGTAGCAGTAGCCCAATTTCAAAAGGGCTGCTCATCCATCAGTGCTGGAATGATGTTTGGAAAGAGCGGACATAATGGCTGCTCCTTCTGAAATATCTGTGACTGAATTTGCATAATAACTCGGCCAATCTGGAGATCTCGCATTAGGAAAATGTCTGAGGGGAAAAATCAGGTTTAGGCATGACATTATGTTTCCAGTAGTGACAAAATACAGGGGGTTTGAAAGGCAGGACCACACTTAGGAGCCAGAAGCAATATATATAGATGAGAGTTTCTTATGGTTAGAATTTTATTGGACTGTTTTGTTGATGCATGACTATATACTATTTCTTGTCAGAGATGACCTGTTGTGTTAGTGATCATCTAGTCTGAAGTGATATATCTGCCTAGGGTGATTATGGTTGTACTTGAAGTGGAAGATTGCCCTGTGTATATAGAAATCCAAGACTGCCAGCTCTGTACTGTATGCATTCACAGCTGGTTACAGTGTTTTGGATCATCAGTAATCAGAAATATGTGACTACTACAGAAATAGGATATCAAGGCCATCATAGTGTCAGGCTTACTTGGAAATACTTCAACCTTTGAAAATACACCTGTCTTTACCACCCTGAGAATTTCTGTGTATCCTAAGTTCTTCCAAAATCAGCCTTGTTTTGACAATGTCCAGTGTCAAACTCTAATGAATATGTAATTATTATTTTTTTTTTTTTATTAATACTGTTTTCTGTCAGATTACAAATCAGGTTCTTTCCTTTGCACCATTTTTTCATGCCCAGCAGGAATTTCTACCAGCAATTCTAAACCTCATTTAAACCTTTCCTTTAGGGTACAGGTTTTTAATGATACTTGGCTTGCTCTTGCTTGTGTAGCCATACACTGTCTGTAATGATACTTGGTACACTTGGAATTATCTTACTAAAGCTACTTTCTCACTTGGTAATTATTTGAACTAAAAGTCAGTGATACCTGAAGGGACATCTTTTTATGTGGTAGTGAGTATATACTTAAAATTGTAAGAAAAGATCTACAGTACCTTTTAAAAATTGTCCTGATTTTCTGAAGGGCTCTATAAATCCTCTTAGGAGGTCTTTGGTATGTTCAAATGTATATGTTGATTAAATGATTTTATGGAAATTATTATTGCTCTTTTACTTCTTGCTACTTCCTTAAGCTTGAAGTTAAGTGATCACTTTGTATTTTTTTAGCTGTAAAATATATGTGAAGGCACAAGTTATCTTGGGAGAAGTCAAGAGGTTATATTTTTGATAAACTAAAAAGTAAAATCTTGTTACTAGTTTACCCCTTTCATCCTTGCAAATTCTGTGTATTGGCAAGATGTGATGATTCATGGTTGTTAGAGCTGTCAGCTTGGTATTGGAGCAGAACAGCTTCACAAATGTCCTATTAACCTAACTCATAACCCAGTGCCAAAGCACTTTCATCTTCTAGTCTATTCCAACACATTATTATGGCTAAAGATTTATCATTTTATTACTTGTTGCACAAAATTTAAATTACTTCCTTGGTGTCAAAATTAATTTCCCTGAAATAGTTACCCAAATCATCTCATCCTGTTTCTGTTCCTCCTACTAAGAAGAGGTTCTAACCAGCTAAATTTTGGAAGGATCCTGTTCCTTTCTGTTGACATGAGTACAATTTCCTGTAGCCTCTCTGTGGTCAGTAATACATGTTTGAATCTAGTGGCATACTAAAAGTTTAATGACTTCTCGTGCATCTCTTTCAGGAATTATTCTAATGTGATTGTGCTATTTCTGGAATATTACAGTCTTAAGGAGAAGTGGATTGTCTGTCTTCTTCCCGAAGGCAAATGTATAGAAAAGTTAGAGCAGTGACTTATTTGTTCAGTTTACTGCTCAGAATTTAACACAAAATTAAATAAACCATGTGGTGAGGCAGAAAGATATTTGAGGTTGTATCTGCTGGTTGCTATTTCATTTGGAATAAAGACACAGCAGTTTATACTAGAGATTCTAGTTAAAAAATAGTGATGAATGTAGAACAAAGATAGTAATAAGATGTCCTAGAGGATGATTAGATTTAAAGGTGACCTTAAATGCTTAGGTAGCATGGGCAGATTGTTTTATTTGGACATACATTTGCTTTTGTCTTCTCCCTCTGCCCCCAAACATTGAGTACTTAAAAGCATGCATGCAGAATTAATTTCAAGGATGATTTAAATAATTTAGCATTGCTTATAAGCCACTGTACCTCCAGTTTCTGAGTCTGAATTTCCTTACTCAAATAATGTAACATACACCGATAGGACAAGTAAAACATCCATTATTGCTGTTCACAGTGTAGCTATAGTCAAAGTAGAAATTACTCTGTGCTCTCTATAAACGGAAGTTTACTAGGTATACTGTATAATGATTCATTGTTTCAGTATCAAGTGGAGCACAGATTTTTTTTTTTATTTAAATAGTAACATTTCTGATTTTTTTTTTTTTTTTTTTTTTTTTTTTTTTTTTTTTTTTTTTTTTTTTTAAAGATCATCTAGTTCCAACCCCCATGCTATTGACAGGGACACATTCCCCTAGATCAGGTTGCTCAAGGCCCCATCCATCCTGGCCTTCCAGGGAGAAGTGCTGCATCCTGCACATGTTCCAGTGCTTTACCACCCTTGTATAGTAAAGAATTTTTTCATAATGTCTAACCTAAATCTACCACCTTCAAGTTTAAAACCATTGTCCCTTATCCCCTTGCTACAAAACCTATGCAAAAAGTCCTGTTACAGCTTTCTTGTAGGCCCCATTCAGATATTGGAAAGCTTCTATAAGGTCACCTCAGAGCCTCCTCCAGGCTGAACAGCTCCAACTTCCTCATCCTATGTGCACTGGGGAGATGCTCCAGACTGCTGATCACTTTTGTGACACTCTGCAAGGAGCTCTATGTCTTTCTTATGTTGGGGACTCCAGAATGGACACAGTAGTCTGGGTGCAGCCTCACAAGAGGAGAGGAAGAGAATTGCCTCTCTTGACGAGCTGGCTACACTTCTTTTGATGTAGCCCAGGACACATTTGGCTTACTGGGCTCCAAGAGCATGGCTCATGTTAAGCTTCTGGTCCACCATTATCCCCAAGTCCTTCTCCTCAGGGCTATCCTCAAAACTTTCTCTTCCCAACCTATATTTGTGTGTGGGATTACCTCAACCCAGGTGCAGAACCCTGCAGTTGGCTTTGTTGAACTTCATGCAGTTTGCATGAGTCCACTTCTTAAGCCTCTCAGGGTCCCTCTGGATGGCATCCCTTCCCTCCAGCATGTTGACTCCATTCAGCCAGTTCCTTGTCCAATGAGTGGTCCATCCATCAAATCTGTATTGTTTGAGTTGAGAGACAAGAATGTTGTGTGGGACAGTGCTGAATGCTTTGCACAGGTCCAGGCAGCTCATGCCTCTTGCTTTCATTGGGATGTATACAGAAGTATGTGTGAAGACTGCTTTCTTTATGGCATAGAATATAAGATGGATATAATACATTGCATGAATTGATAAATTCAGATTGGGAAAATACCCTAAAAGAGCACTGATATAAAAATTTGGGTACGGGGTGGTAAGAATGTAATTTATCTTACAAAAAATAAAAATAGAATTACCATTTGTATTTTTTTCATTGCTTATTAGAGCAGTGCTAAAAATTTTCAGAACTTTATTTGAAAACGGAGAGAAGTTTCCACTTTGTGTAGACTTTCTGGTATCTCACACAGATTCACTTCCTCAGCTTTGCCTCTTCTGAACCATTCTCTTGCCTTAGCCTTGTCTAGCCAGTACAGCCCATTATTTCTTAGGAAAAAGCAAATATTTGCTTGGCCAAACTGAGAGATGGATAGGTTCTGTTGCCCAAAGCTTAAGGACTTCCCGAGGGACAGGGATGGCAGAGATTCAGATACCTGCTTAGAAGAGCTTAAAGTATGGTTCTGAAGGCCATATCCTCAAGCAGAAAGTTATTTTCTCTTAGTAAAAGTGCTGTCAAAACCAGCTAGCCCTAGAGCATTTCCATGACTGAATAAATCATGTTCTGACATGCAAACATCCAAACTGTGCAGCTAAGTTTCTAATTGGCTCAAGATGGGGATTACAGTGAATCAGCAATTAAAGACAACCTGTCAGTGCAGTCCTGTGGGTTCAAAGCGTAATCCCCCAATGTACAGACAGGGAAATTGTCAGAAGGGGCTGGGATGTCTGCCACTGGGAATAATAAGGATCAGGGAAAACACCCTCATTTGGCTTGCCAATACATCTTGTCCAGGTTGCTGGTGAGACTGGCATGGAGCACCCACTGTCTTGTCAGGCTTCCAATGGACGCTACAGAAGGCAAAAAAAACCCCCAACAAAACAACAAAACCAAAACACACCTGATGACACAACTTCAGATGAGATCCCTGGTTACTTTTATTTTGATGTAGGAGGAGACCTGGGTAGCTCAGAGAACATTGAAGAAGAAGATTCTGGACAATAATTGGATTTTTGCATTAAAAAAGATATACATAAAAGAAAGGATGTAATTGATTTTAAACACTGGATCTGTAAATTAATCTTTAAAAAATTATTTAAAACTGAATTAACCACTAAAATAAATGATGTAGAGATGTTTGAAATTTTTCATTCCTTCATATTTTCAAATCAGTCTCTTTCTGAATGCTATTTTAGCCAAACATGAATAATTTGGTTCACTTTATGGATAAGTAGATGAAACTTAATGATCAGTATGCAGGCTGTATTAAATGATCAAATGTATCAAATGTATCAAATGATCAAATCTGAATTTAAGCTCTAAATAAGTGAATTACATTAATATCCACAGAACTTTATCAATTTTAATTTTTTTTTTCTTTTTTTCTTTTTTTTTTTTTTTCTTCTCCTCAAATAAGCTATGAAAGTTTCTGATGGGGTGGGAAAACCCTTGCCTTGTTATCCCTGTTTCACCCCTCTTCTAGGTGAATTTAATTTCTAATATAAACTTTAATACAACTTTTTGTGCTGTTGTTTGGAGAACAGTACCAGTTTAATTTCAGATTCCAATTAATTTTCTTATGTAATAATTACACTTTTACCTGGACTATATGGTGCTTCCCATTTTTGAGGAGTTCTTTGAAAAACAGTGCCAGACAAGCTAACATTTTCTAGGTTGTTTGGCTACTTCCAGTTGATTATTTTTGCATCCTTAAGTTGAAGCTTCATCTAAAATGCCTGAGCCCTTTCCCAGAATAAGGTGATGAAGAAAGATTTGCGTATTTTTTCCCTTCCTTTCCCCTTGGTGACAAAAAGTCTTCTCAATGAAATGGCAGTGTTCCCTGAAAAAAAGTAGCACTTTGGAGAAAAGGTTTAAAGTTGAAAGGCTGCAAATGCTCAGTCAAGATTTGTTAGTATTTGTCAATTATTTTTTTTCTGCAGTTTGCAGCTAGCCCGAGCTACCTACATATATATGAACTTAGGCAGTTTCTGGTCCATTCACTGTTGCTATATTTTTCTCAGAAACACAGAATATATATTGAGTGGCAGTTTTTGCATGGCTCAAGAGACTAAGGGTGAAAAATATCAAGAATAAATTAATAATACAAGTATTATAAGGAGACATAGAAACATCACGCTTCAATCTACCTAGCTTGTAAAAAGTATAAGTCTATGTGTAATGTTTTAGTAGTCTCTTGCCTTTCTAGCTTGATTTGCTGTCTTAAATTACAAAAGGAAAAATGGTATGGCATTACTTTCCTCAACACATTTTAGCTACATTTCTTATGAATTAGATGTAGGTTACTTATTTGACTGTAAACATAATACATCTACAAAGCTTCTCATATTTATCCCTTTGAATTTCTAACAAAGCTGTAGCTGGGAATAAAAGAATTTGTTTAATGGCTGCTGAGTCATTTACATGGGGCACTGCAGCCAAATTTTAATTTTTTTATTATTCATATTAGCTGTGCTCTTTTATCCTCGGTAACTCAGACCAGATGAAATTGACTTTAAAGTTGTATTTTTAAAATGGAAACAGATGTAAAATCAGTGAACGTGTGTACACATGTAGACATTAATACTGTATAAAGTCAACAGTTAATATTTTTCAGTGTTAGATACATGCTAAATATCCTATGCTAAATTTTATTAAAGCACTTATAGGATGAAATTACTAGGACGTAACTGAGATTACTTCCTGCCTTTAAATGTTCTATGGCTCTTTGGCAGGAGTTAGAGATGTTAACCTCAATTGCCTGGCAAAAAATCCTGCCATGATAACTGTACTGTCTATTTAAATTTTTCTCATAAGGTTTTAGCCAATTTTTTTCTCTCTCTGTAAAAATTATAACATTATTGGCCCAGAATGAAGTTCAGTCCCAAAGGGGTATGCATTGCAGTGGTGGGCGAGATCTCTTTATCAGATTACTTTGAAAACTTTGTGATTGAGTGCTTTATAAATATAAGCTGTTGATAACCAAAAATAATTCAATAATTAGAACTGATGGGAGTCAGGCAAAGCCCTGAAAAATCAAAAAATTAATTTGATACATGAATATTTTAGAGGCAATATGAACATGCTTTCTTTGGACTGCATTAGCCCTGGGCATCATTTATTTGTTGTGGTAAAGGAAAAAAAATGGTTTATAAGGAACTTCTAAGACCATTTGTTTGTAAAATATCCCTTCACTTTCTACTGCAGATTAGTGATGAGCATGATAGATGTTGGTTTATGCAATACTATATATTTAAGTCAACTCAATAATTTTCCTGGTACAAGACTAGGGGAGTTTTATTTTACTTACGTATAAAACTTGTGCATGACAATTTTATAGGAAAATTTTATTCCTTTGCACTGGAGATTTCAAACTGACATGGGTGCAGGGGAAGAACTGAGATAACCCCACAGTAGCTCTAAAGGAGTCTTTGTGGGCTACCATTGGCACAAAAGCTTCTTAGCCCTTCCACTAAATGCATCGACTACTTCTGTGCCAGCCATGCAGAATGGTACTTATTCATCTAATTTACTGTAGTGTATTTCAATTACATTCTCTAAAAAGGTATTCAGCATGTGCCAAAACTGCACTGATTGCATTAAAGTGTGTTTTGGGGGTGAGGGAATAATTTCAACCACAAACTGAACCTACTTTTTAAATTCCATTATCTGTTCAAAATTGAGTATCTTGTTGGTTTTTTTTTAGCAGGCAGTTGTGAATGGCAGTTGCTTACTGTG
The DNA here is from genome assembly GCA_038090715.1 of Florisuga fusca. Lineage (NCBI taxonomy): Eukaryota > Metazoa > Chordata > Aves > Apodiformes > Trochilidae > Florisuga > Florisuga fusca. Next base: position 17,183,975 of record JAAWXA010000004.1, on the reverse strand, counting down.
GGAAAATCAGGGTTTTTTAGGAATCTTTAAATAAAAATACCAAGCTGTTTAATCATTATTAATTTCTTTTGCCACCAGGAATTTCTAGTTTCATACAGTTTTGTATGGGGAAAGGTAGGCAAATTAAGCTGTTTCTTAAGTTGTCTTTTTTTACTGGGCTGAGTTTATAGAAATATAAGTGGGTGCATTTTGTATGTTACTTGGAAGATGTTCATTATGAGATTTTTGAACTGTATAATTCACTGTGACGGATTCCATCAAAATCTAGCATCAATGAGTTAGGGGATGGATTAAAAGTGTGGTTAACATTGCACTTAAAAATAGCCAGATCTAGCAATCCATTCTGTGAGCTGCAGCTAGTAGAAAGCTTACTGAGATGAGTAAAATAGTTGTGCTATTTTATCCTTGGGAAGACCAAGGATAAGAAGTTAGCTTTGACACAATCATTATTCAAGTTCTTCTGTATTTTTGAAAAGGAGTGGTGGGTTGTATCAGTTCTGCCATCATGTCTGTAGGAGTGGTTATACAAGATGTGTCACGGTACAAGGTGCAGTGTAGGAACTCCTGAAACCAGATGTCAGATACAGGAATTATAGATATGTGTATGTAACCAACAGGCAGAAAAGGGAATTGTGCTGTATCTGAAGAGTAAATCAGACATAAAACATGACCTGAAATCAAGATGCAGTTGCTAATGGTTGCTTCATTCCTTTAAGACACTTGACCTAGCCTATTGGTGCTCTGGTGTCTGAGAATCAGGAATATAGAAGAGCCTGAGGAACTAGATCAGAAGACTGCAAAGGCAAACTGCTCTATTTGGGATTTCAGGCAGGGCAGACTCCTGTATTGCCCAAATTTTGAAAAGGATAATTGACTAGCTTGAGGTGATAGCTTCTGCAATGGACCTTATTTTTGTTGCAATAAATATGTGGGATTCTTTTTTCTATGCCACTGAAAGACATCTTCCTCTTGCATTTCCTGGGAATTTGCCTGTAAGGCCACAACACAACTCCTGATCTGGCTAATAGGTCTTACTCACAAGCTGATGCAAGCTTGTTGCATGGGTGAGTAATGCTGGGATTCTTTGGAGATCTATAGGAGCAACCATAGGCAGGCTGGGGAGGGGAGAAGGTACCTGCCCTGTTCTGTCCAAAGAGACTTGACACCTGCACCAGATCTTCTGGAAAACTTGCCTGGCTTGCAGACCGTGTAGTGAGGAAATCAAGATGTCATAAGAATAATCCATCTTGGAAGAAGCTGTTGCTGCCTCCCATGAAATTGCTGTGTGTGCAGCTGCCCATGATGTATTTTGCTGTGCAAGGGCTATCAGAGTTCGTTCACTTATGTGCTGACATATCTGTATTTGGTAGTCTGCAACATCTCAACTAAGTTTGATTTAAAACATCGTAGAGTTGTCCAGCTTGAAAAAAAATCGGGGTGATTTCAGTTGACTCCCCTGTCTTTGCCCTCCCTTTTCTTTCTTGTTTTAGTGGAAATTGTAGTAAGGCCAAGGATATTACACTTGAGAATAAGGCAAATTATTTTGCACATTGGATTGCTGTCCTCATCTACTATTTTAACCAACCTTTTTTATTACAGCTGAGATAGTGTGGAGATCCTTAAAATATTTTCATCACTTACTGTAGACAGCTTTCAGGGTAAGACCTCCGTAAAATTAATATTTTGGAAAGCATCTTTCAGGTAAATTAAAACTAAAATAATATAAGCATGCAAACAGAGAATGGTGGAAAAAAATCCTAAATGTTTGAGTGTAGCAAAAGAAATGGCAGCTGCCCACCATCTGCAGTGACCTTTTCTTCTGAAAATATTGTGCTTGTTAGCAGGAGTAATTTTTATATCTTAAGTCTAATTCCAAAGAAAGAAAATGCAAGGTTCAGAAAATGCTGCTTACTCTTGAATACAGGCTTAACTTTCTATGGCTGGCTTTAATGGCACAGCAGGCGTCCTATCATTGTAATTTAAAAGCTAAGCAGATGTGTTACCTTTGCTGCTGCAATCTTTCCTATGTCATGGAAACCAACAGTTAGTGTAATGCAAGATAAGTAACTAATTCTTACATTTTTCATTTTACATGCTGTGTATAGCGTTTACAAAATGTGTGATTTTTCTCAAAGGAGAGCTTTATTATATAGGTGGTGGCACAGCATATACAATTTGTCGCATTCCCCTGATATAAGCAAGCATTCCTTTTGACTTGTCTTTCCATGTACAGATTAATAAATGTGATGTGCTTTGTCATCTGCTGAAAGTCAAAGCTTTCATTGCTGAAAGCTGATGGAAAAGAAAAACCTGGTTTTGCTCACTGTTTATATTCTTATTTAAATATGGGACTTGAAGCAGTCATGGGAACCAGGGCAGAACTATCTCCAGAAGCTGACATAATTTCCAGTTTCTTTTGCAGTGGAAGCTAAAATGACAATAGTTGTGCTAACCTTGATCAATGATTTTTTTACATATAAAGATGAATTAAACTGCTTTTCTGCAGTGCTGCTTTGTCAGTGGCTTTGCAGTTGACGGTGCTAGGTAGGCTTAAAAAAAAATCTAATCACTAGATGATTGGAAATCTTGAAAGTAAACATTTAAGGACATTTTTTACATCCAAAAGCTGTTCTTGGTGTATGCAGGTTGATGTTTCTCATATAGAGAATGATGGCTGGTGTGAATGTTGGTTCATGAAGAGAAGACTTGCTTCTTTTACCAGAAGTTCATGTACATATAGCAATTAAGAACTTTGACTGTCCTTACTAGCACAGCCATAATTTACTCTCAAACAGATTTATTTGTAGAGGGAAAGTGTGCAAAATCATGGCCAATGAGATGGGATTTTTTTTCCTTAATGAATAAAACCAAGCCATACATTACCTGCTAACTTAAGGTCTTCTGACGCTTTGACACTGCTGCTCCTTTGATATTGCCTGGTGCCTTGAAATATATCCCCAGATAAATTTTCACTGAGCAACTGACACACCTTCAGGAAAGGCACCAGGACTTTTTCTTATAAATCAAAGACTTCCTGTTTAGAAAGTAATGTGCATACTGAAAATCAAAGGAAAGTAAATTTCCAAGCTGTAAAGGATATTGTTGAAAACCCCACATGGAGATGATGTCATGGTCATGTTTCCCAGTGTGTATTTGCAGCAGCAGGAATGAATTTTTGGGTAAACATGCTGCTAGGTAATCTAGGAGGCTGTCTTGATCCACACCTGACCCTATGAAATAAAACCGATTCATCATGTAAAAGCTTTTAAAATTTGGCCTTTCCAACTAACAAGTCCATACTCCTATTGAGATCTTCAATGTGCCTAATTGCAAGTAAGGACAGTCTTGCTACTAGATATAATCAATTATTTAGGACAGTTTAGTACTGCTTATGCATTTAATGAGTTTTCTCAGTTGGAACCCAGAACTCTTGAAAGACTATATTCATAATAAATGAGGTCTCTGCAATGTGTTTTAGATATACTTCAATGAATGTATTTTCTTGGGGTTTTTTGGCTTGGATTTTAGCCTTCTTTCTTTCCCTTCAGTTGAAAACAAACAGTAAAATTTTGAAAATTAAAATGTATTTTTTCTTTGAAACCACTCAGTTAAAAGCTGCAATCTGACACTAGTTACTGTGACACCATTTCCTTTCTCCTTCCAACCTGCTGAAAAGCCTTGTGGCTTTTCACATTTTGAGTATTTCAGCATGTGATGCTTATGTAAACAGCATCGTTGGTTTGGTAGTCTTCAGGCTTGTGAGAGGAATTATTTAAAGTCACTGATAGAGGAAATAAGGTAGTATTATGTGCCATAATATTATGAAATAATGTCATATTGCTGCTCACTGTTGCACTTTTTTTTCTTTCTTCTTAGTGTGTTGTGATAACCATAGTAAGACTAGGCAACCTTGTAGAACTGATAAAATGATGGAGAGGTTATTCAAATAGCAGATGTCCACTGATGAAGTTTGCTATTCAGACTGGCAATCTAGTTGACTTTCTAACAGCAACTCCTGTGTTTTCTTTAAGTCTTCCCACTTGCAAATTCTTGTTGCTTTTGCATATTTATTTATTTATTTTAAATTTATTTTTGTTTGGTTTTTTTTGTTGTTGTTGCTGTTAAAGATTTGCCGAAAACTGTTGTATTAGGTGACTGTGTAGCCTTCTTTAAAGTATTTTCATATTGAAGGGAGCGATTTAAACCAATTTGGAGAAGATGCTGAGCACCAGGATTTATGTGGGAATGTCACAAGTGACAAGCCTTCCCTAATGAATTGCTTGAAAAGAAAAAGTGCCACCTGTCTGACATTATTCCGGACTCAGTTAATTATCATGTATCACTTCTGACAACTGCAGAAAAATCAGACTGATGTTTCTGACCTCATATCTGAAGAGATCTTTCCATCTTGATGTTGTTTTAATCAAATAGCACAAGGTCTCACTATTACCAAGTCAGAGCTGCAATTGAAGAGGACAGCATTCTACATGACAGCTCTGGATTCTTTACATAACTATTGAGTTGCTTTCACTGCCATTATAAAAAATGTGACAGTTTTAGCCTCTATTTTTGTATTATCTCTTCAAAGAGAAGATTCATAAAACTTTTAAAAATAAGCATACATAAGAAGCAGCATAGGTTTGTTCTTTCTTGTAGACTTGTAAAATAAATGCAAACCAATCCCTTTTCCTTCCAAACCTTCTGTGTTTATGAGAGTGATAAAGAAATACAGAATTACCCGGAATACAGGCCTGACTGCTTGAAAGTTTACTTCGTGAACAAAATTATTTCTGTTAACAATTTTAACCTTTTTTTTCCCCAAAACCATTTACTACTATTCAAAGTTCTTTTTCTACATGCTTGAAAAATATCTCTCATCCTAGAATATTTAATATAAAAGTATAAATGGTTCTGTGATGAACTGAATAATTTATTGAATCTAACTATATTTGAAATGATAGGAAAAAAGTGTATGTGTCTCTATGGCAACTTTCTCTTCTGTAACATTTCTTCTTAATGTGAAAATTCAAGGAAGTCTATGCTTAACTGGTTCAGGTTAAATTAGGAAGGTATCTTAAATGTTGAGTCTACTAATGTTTTATGAGGTGTCTGGTATTTCTTGCAGAATCAAACATAAAATTGTCTTGAATTTATGATGTCAACAACTGGGGAAAAGTACATTTGTTGATGCTTGTGCAACTGTAGTTTTTCCTATGGCTGCTGTGTATTTTCATATAGCTTTTAAGTGCAGTCACACAGAGGTTCTCACCCCTATATAACTCAGCGTTCAACAAACACTGGTGTCATGGTTCGGGCCCAGCCGGTACTAACCAGGCCTCTGCTCGTCCCCCCCTCACCCCCACTGAGGGATAGGGAGGAGAAAACCTACCCACAGGCTGGCTAATCTGGACAGGTTTTCATTCCCAAAGAATAGTAACAGGCAAAAACCAGGCAGGTTTAACTTGGGAAGGGAAAAACTAATTTAATCTACAAGGAGGAAGAGAAAACTCCCCCAGATCTGAATACTTTCCCCCCCCCTACACCCCTCGGCCCTTCTCCCCGGTCCCGGGTCCCTTCCCTGCTGCCTCCCCCTCAGGGCACAGGGAGGGGCAGGGGGGGNGAATGCAGACATGGCCCAGGCATTGGGGATCTCAGGCACAGGGGGGGGCAGGGGGGGTTTAGGGTCAGTTCCCCACACGCTGTTTCTGCCGCTCCTTCCTCCTCAGGGGGAGGACTCCTCACATTCTTCCCCCGATCCAAGGCGGGGTCCCTCTCCCGGGAGAGTCCTTCAGGAACCCCTGGGACATGAGTCCCTCCCACAGGTGCAGTCCCTCAGGCACAGACTGCTCCCGCCTGGGCTGCACACAGAGTCACGGCTGCTGCGGGAGCAGTCACCTCCTCTCACACGGGCTCCTACACGGCTGCAGACCCACATCTGACCCTCCCCGTGAGCCTGTATGGGCTGTGGCTCTATGTCTGTCTGCCCGCCCGTGGCACTTCAGGGGCTACAAGTCCACGTTTATCCCACCGTGGTCCTTCAGGGGCTGCCCCACCGCGCTCCTCCATGGGCTGCAGGGGCACAGCCGCCATCTCACCACGGGCTGCGGGGAATCTCTGCTCGGGCACCTTTCACCCTCCCTCTGCACTGACCCTGGTGTCTTTTCTCTGTCAATGCTCTCTAATTTCATCCTCTACTCTGCTCTGCAGGTTCTTTTTTTATGTTTCTGCTGTTTCATTTGCCCTTTCTTTCCCATCCAGCTTCTCGTATCTGCACAGCTTTGGCCAGAGGTGGGGCCAGGATGGGAACTTGGGGACCTTAGAGGAGCTTCTCACAGGAGCCACCACTGTGGCCCCCCTGCTTCCAAAACACTACCGCACTGACCCAAGGCAATTGGTCAGTCTGTTTTCCACTCTGTGTTGCGTTAAAGCGGGGTAATCTGACTGGTTTAGATCTTAGAATCTGATAGCCAATTTTCTGTAGTAGATCAGAAAACAGTGGTCCAGCTACACCATTAACACTATACTACCCCTCCAGTTGTGTTTAACTATCATAGCCACATTCTAGAACTCAGTCGTGCACAATGAGGTTTTGTACCACGAGATTACTGAATAGTGATTTATTAAAACAACAGAATACAAGTTCTTTGTATTGACGGTGATAAATTTACTGTCTGCAAAGCACATGCAAAATACCAAGGCTAAAGGTAAAGAAAGTGACTCTATGGAAATTTCCCAAGGGGGACCAACCTGCCCAAAACATGTGTAGTCCGTGGGGAGGGGCACTCAGGCTAGAACTGCACATGTAGAGATTTATACTATTAAAGAGACTCTACAGAAATTTATATAAATGCCAGGGAGACACTCAATCCAGTTGAGCATTCAAATCTTACCCAAAGGCGTCCCAGGTGATGGAAGAGAGGCTCAGCCCCTCGACTGGTCCCAGAAGTCAGGGATATCCCTGCAATGGTATCTTCCCTGGCATCCTTTCCCCTTTTGAGTGTTTTTATGTTGTATCACCTGACAGGTGGAGCTTGAGTGACTCTAGTCAAACATTTATTTATTATTACTGGTGCAAAGTTCTCTCACTTTGCTTTTAAAGTTATAGGCTAGAGGAAATTCAAAGTGCAGGCTCATTGTAGGGTCATTGCATCTTGAAGGCAGGTAGTTTTAGGGATGGAGGTGTGGTTTTGTAATATAATGAGATTATAATGAGCAAAGTTCACCTTAAGGACAGCATTTTGTCAAAGGATGGCGGGTTGTTGGCCTGGTGTATCAAAAATGCACTTAGTTGATATTGTTGCCAGGGAGCATGGCCACAGCCTCTCTGCTCTGCTCCACCCTCCATGCAATTTTTTCTCGGAGTTAGCACACTGAGTACCCCTGATAATGCCAACATCTAAGGTGTTGTGGTACACTAGTCACATTCCACCAGCTCTAAATGCTGTACCTTTACTTTAAAAGTACAAATACAGTCTGAGTCATTTCTAGCAATTATTGCAATTATTCCACACTCTGCCTACAAGATGATAAGGCATGAATATTTCAGTTTGACAAATATGAAGCCACAGAACAGAACTATCAAGGTTAGAAGTGTACATTAAATTTGGGATCCGTCTTAGAGGCAGCTTTAATCACTTCTTAAGAGCAATTAGTGTTGTGCCTTCATGTGTTTTAGGGTATAATTTGGCGACACGTTGTGGGGGTTTTTGTCTTTGTATTATCAGTTGTGCCTTTAATCTTTTCATTAGGATTAAATTTGTAGGAATTAGGCACTATCTCAATAGACTAGACACTGGAATGAGAAAAAAAACATATACCTGAGGGTGGTATTTTTGCTGCCATTTGGCACTGCAGGAACAGTGCAGTGTGAGGCATCAGGAGTTAAGGGATATGGGCCTGATTGTGCTCCTCTGATTTTTCTGTGCTTTGCCTTTCCACCTACAAGTGTCTAGTAATGGTCTTCATGAGCTCACTAATCTTGGTTCTGCTCTTCAAGTTCTTGCCCTAGGAGATTTAGTTTCTCCTCTATGGATTTTGATCAAACACAAATTTGGTTCATTTTCATGAAAACTGTTGTGGTCTTGTGGTTTTACTTTTTTATTTATTTATATTTTTTATTATTATTATTATTTTGTTTGTTTTTTTGTTTTATTTTCCCCTTCCTTTTGGTTTTGTTTGTTTGTTATTTCCTTTGTGGGGAGTGGGATGGGCATAGCCTGTGTGGCAAGGTGTTTCTTTCTCTGTTCTTCACAGGTTCTCCTGATTTTTCTTTGATTTTTAGTAATTATCACCTTTTTTTCACAATATTGTGTGTTTAAAGGAAGTGCTGTAAGACAGAAATAGCAGAAGGACAGGGACTTCACTTTCTGCATTCACTGTAATAGGAGCCAATAAAATTCATTAAAGAGTGAAAAGTGTTTTTCTGATTACTCCCCAGTGCAGTGCCACATGCTCAGTACTGAAATGCAGTTGCTAGGTTCTTCTGATGACTGCAACTTCTCCCAGTTTTGGTATTTTCTTCTTCTTGCTCGTTTCACAAGGACCAGGAAGGATGTGTCCCATCCAGGCGCACTGTGAATTCCTCTGCAATTCCAAGGACACATTGATGTCTCTCAAAAAAATAACTATAAGATTAAGATTTTTGGCAGGAGAAAATATTTTCCCTAGTCTGGCTAGACTATTCTTAACTATTGCTTTTGAAAATAGAAGTAAAAAGACAAGTATAGAAATTTTGGCCATACTAAAATAAAAGATAAAAGGGGTTCCCCTTGGATAAAAGGGGTAAAATGTAAACCCCATGGCAGTGTCACAGACTTCTAAATAGGTCTTATGTGATCAACCTATTCATATCAGTCATACTTTGGGGACATTTTAGCTTTACAAAGGAGTATCTTCCATTAAAATTACTTATAGTTTCACACCAATTACAAGGTAAATTTTTGCAAGTCATCCCGTATGCTGCTTCTGGATGCAAATTACCATTTAATCAATACTTTTGGTCTTTCACGTGTATCTTTTGTCACCTCTGGGATAATTTCAAGCATGGAAAATACGCTGTAACACAGCATCTCGAAGAGAGTGAATGCAAAAGAGAAATTAGAATCAGATGTCTGCTGGATCTCATGCAGAGGGACAGGTACATAATTTTTTCTAGTAACTTCTATAGTCAAGCTTGTTGACAGATGATAAAACAGCTATAAACAGCTGTTGCATCAGCTACATTGGAAGGACTTTCCCCCTTATCATAACGCATTAGTTGACAAAGATTCATAAATGGTTTAGTTGGGGGGAACCTCTCTTATTTATATAACTGGACCGTTAGTAATGCATAAAGTTTGTTAGCACTTGGTGACTTTGTCGTAGACTTTCCAATATTAATGTGACTTGTGGTGCATCTCTTCATGTTCTTAAGTTTGTGTTTTCAAACTTAGTTCAATCTGTTCATATAGCCAGTGTTACTTTATAGCAAAAGAAACTTACTGGAAGTAGAAGTTCATTAAATCAATAGCCTCTAAAAATTACTCTGTTTAGGTTAGTTTTGTCTTCATTTTTTTTCTAAATGTGTTTATTAGCATGCTAATAAGAGTGACTTTAGGATGGACTTATTCTAGATAACCAGAGGGAAATGATTCTGTACCTTTTACTTCTGTTTTCTTGTAAAAAACATTTCAAGTTGAATTTCAGTAATTTCCTCAGATAGCAAAGCAATCATTTGCCTGACTTCTGTGGCCAGTCTTGGAGAAGGCTTCCTGTGAGTTAGCGGGCTTGGTGAAGTGTCTGCTTAGCTATTACTTATTCTTCAGAAAGTGTTGAAGTGGCTGTTCTTTAAATTAGGTAGTAACGAGGTTCTCATCCTAACAGCAGGTGTTGAGCTATAATTGGCCATTACTATGTCATGTTTTGCTTGGAGACTTCGAGAGGGTAACAAAGCTATTTTCTATTGGTACAAGTTGGCTTTTATTACAAGTAAGGGAGAACTCCAAACCAGGTCAGGGTGGTCACAGAGGTAGTGGCTTATTTTCCAATTAACTTCCTTGACTTCAGAGCTTGTATTTCAGCCTAAAAGACTAGATTGTGTAATTGCACTGGGGACTTGATTAACATATAAATAAGTTAATTTTACCCTTAAAAAAACCCCAAACCCAACCACAAAACAAACCCAAACAAACTAAAACTCTTTATTTTGTGTTTTACTACTTTGAAAAACAAACCCACCAACCAACCAACCTGTGTTTTTCATTATGAGTAATTTGGTCACAAACTGTAGTTTTGGACTACATATATTGTGATGAGTGACCCTGCAACTCCAGTCCTTTATTAGTTTCCAAATACCACTTAGGACATGACTCCCGTGGCCTCAGATATAAGGATAGTATCATGAATCTATTAAATGAAAATACCGAATAAGCTGTTCTCCGTAAGGTACAGACAAGATACTGAACTATAAATACTGGTGTCTCTGCTTACACAATTTAGAGCAACAGTGCAGTAGTGATTTGCGTTAAAACTGTATTTTCCTTTGACATGAAGATGAGGTTTTAGTTTGCATCTCTTTCAGTCTGTGTCTAAATACACTCAAGAATCTGCAGCGAGTAGCTATAGCAAAGTTTGTTCTGTATGTGGTTTGCTTTTAACAAACTGTGGGGCTTATTGCATTGTTACTACAAGTTAATGTGAAGGGCAGGTGGAATTCACCCTCCTGACAGATGGTACCAGTGGTCAATCTGACAATCTGTCTGAGTCTGTAGAGGAGTCTGTTGAGGTCCATACCTGCCCCAGCTCTCTTAAGTGGAGGGGTTCCTCATGTTCTGAAATTCAGTGGGTGTGCTGACTGTGGGATGGAAGCTTCCTTTCTCCCTCTTTCTGTCATAGAATCCAGAGTAACAACAGTATACTGAATATCTGGGATAAACAACTGTCCTGGTTTGGGCCAGGATAAAGGTGATTGGTGCCAATTGCTACTTCTATAGTGCATACTGAACTGATGTACAGGGATCTTGAGTCACCAGAACATTTGGATCAGGTAACTGCACACAACTTTAATGAAACAGTAATGATAAATAGGAAAAATTACTAAATATGAGTATTGTGAAGGCTGATGTAAGCCTCACTACAATAAATCTAGATATAAGGTTGAGGGTTTCTTTCCTGGATCCAGGATTGAATTTGGAAAGGGGAAGGAGGAATGTTAAATACAACCAGACTGAGTAACAGTAAGTGCTGAGGCTGTGCTCCAAGGTTTAGGAGCCAGCTGCAGATCCATCCATTCTGTGCTTTAGGAAACTAAGCTTGCCCTGTCCTTAACAAGCAGTATCTTCTTTGTGGGTCTTCCTAGGTGTTTTCCATGAGGACTGTCACACTGGAACAGTCCACAGGGTCACAAGTGCTTCATGGATGTGACAGAAGTGTGTGGGAGTTAGGGTACATAACCAAGAATGAATGGCATAAAAAGCTGGTGGATGTTGTATCCTGAAAGCAGAGTGCCAAAACAGTAATTATCTATCTTCCTAAAAGAAGAAGAGGGGAAAAAAAAATCTAGGTTTCCAGTCAATGAAATGTGCTGTGACATAGGCCCTGTTGTATGCAAAACAAGAGGTGGTCACCGTTGATGTGACTGTTCTCCCAGTTCTTTGGTGTGGCAATAATATAGAATGAACCCATTGAAAATGAGACTGAAGAAATACTGCACTGCAAGACTGCAAGTTACTCTCTTTTTTGTTTTTGTTTGTTTGTTTGTTTTTTGTTTTTGCTCAAGACATTCTGAACAATGTCTTCAGTGCTCTAATAATCCTTTGATTATAGTAGTCAAAAAGGTAATTCAGTAAATAAAACTACTTTCACACAGCCTGCTGTGGGATTGTACCAGCAATCATTTGCTTGGAGAATATTTATGTCTCATTAAATATATTCCATGGATGAAGCAAAAACTACTAGTCTTATTAGTATATTTTAAATTTTCCAAATGTTGTGTGCATCTGTGCTGTTCAACCCTTTGTGCCTTCATGCACCTGCATATTTAAAAGGTTCAAGTCAGCCAGACCATGCCTAGAAAAAAATGAATGGACCTTACTTCACAGCACAATACGAGTATGATTTCTCTAAATTCGGTTCAAATATTCCTTCTTTTTAATGGCAAAATATATTTTCAAGTCTGAGATAACTTTGAAACTGTGGGTACTATTAGAGAAGGAAAAAAAGAAAGCTGTGCATGAAAATAAAATCTAGATGAAGCAAATTAAAATGGCTGCAGAAAAACTGAAATGAAGTTAAGCAGCTATTGTACTTAATGAAAAACCCAAACATATCTATTTATTTTTTATATATGAAGGCATCATTTGTTGATATTTCTGAATTTTATTGATATATGACTTCTGTGGAATCTTGCTTCTACTAAATATTTGATTGTAAGTGGTTAATAGGAAATGAATGCATATACCTTGAGGTTTCTGAAAATTATTATTTACTGGATAGAATAATCATTAATATAATTAATCTGATTAATATAATTAATATAATGACAAAAAGCCAACACTTCATTTGTTGCTTTTATGCCATACCAAAAGTCTTTACAAAGTTTTAATAGTGTGTCTAAAAGTTTATAAAATGTTGTTTCAAAATAAGATTGGAATCCAGTCAGAATTTCAGCATAGTCGTATTAGTAGAGGAACCCTTAAATGAAAAACTTGTATCTGATCCTGAAATATTTTTAACATGGTGTTATCTTTGACATCTGACACATGCAGCTTTTACTGTTTTTGTTATTAATTTTTTATGAGTTAGTGACTCTACGTGAAGAAGTTCTTCTATTATGATCTCATATCTCATGTTTTACTAATTCTCCCTGCAAAGTTGAATCTTAAGGGCCTTCATTCCAGCTGGTTTTATTGAGGGTCCCTTCACTTTCCAGTAGAGGTACAGCAGCTTGAATTTTATTCAAACTCATTGTTTCATACTTTTTTTTTTTTAACAGTGTAGAAATATCTCTGGAAAAGCTGCAAATATATTGTTGATATTTAAGCATAGCAGATTTTTTTTCCCCCCTATGATATAAGCCAGTGAAAAGCTGCAGATCAACATTTATTCATAGAAAATATATAAATTCAACTAATTACGTTGAATATCAGCTCTAATTAGGCCTGGAAAAGGAAGCACTTTGGGAACGGGGAAAAAAGAATCCATAATTACTTAGCATACACTGATACATCCCTGCAAAAGGAAGCTAAGAAGCAGAGAGATGCTGCTATGGTAATATATACATGCAAAATATGCATAATTTTAGCAAGTATGGTCCGGATTGCTGGAAGCATTAGGTTATAGACAGTGCAGGCGATCTGATTTTCAATGACTTTTTTCCACTCCTTTAAAATATTTGAGATTACTTCACCTGTGAGATATGAGCATTCTAAGTTTTAATTGAATGACCAGAAGAGGACATCTGTGAAATCTACTTGCTTGGTTGTTTTTAATTTTCAGACGTTCACCTTGTGTTTCTCTACAGGAGGATGGCTCAAGATGGGTGAGGATAGCCTATGGGATTGTGAATTTCAGATTTATGAAATGATGTTAAATTGTGTGTGGACACCTAGCCTGCTCTAGTCTTGATAGACCCCCATGCAGCCCCAGGAGGTTTGAAAGATCTCATTTCTTCATTGGAAAAGACATTTGGAAGAATTAATGAGAACATAGGAAAATATTCTTGCAGAAACAGGAAATTTGCCCATGGGGTTCTCTTTTCTCCCAGCAAAACATACATGTAGTAGAGGGCAGTTCCTTAAAATACTGACTTTTGCATCAATCAGACAGCTGATCTGGGGGGGGTAATACTGGGCTTGGAGCAAGTGCATGTGTAGTTTGTTCTGGTAAGCAGATTTGGAGGTATCTGGGCCAGAAAGCTCCAGCTTTCTCTTTTACTTCCTCCAGTTTCCTCCTGTACAGGAATGCCATTGATTTGAAGTGAACAGAAGATGATCACAGACTTTTGTAATGATCATCAGATCTGAAGATCTTAGCTGATTTGTATAGAAGTGGCAGCAAGATGAGATCACTATAAATCTGGACCTTTTTTGTTATTGAGTGGGTTTTTTTTTTCCGTGTCTGGATTTTGTCAGGCACCCCATCCTCAAGACTAGGGAAGAGGTCTAATAATTGTGTGTTATCTCTACATATTTTCTAAAGAGCCCTTGAAGTCCATTTGAAAAATGGTTTTAGTGTGATTTCATACACTTGAAGGAAACTACATGTCTTCTAGACTCTTAAATTTTCTCATGTGATTTCCTATTCATTTTTTTGAAGTACAATCATTAACTGGGAAGAAACTTTTTAGGAATTTAAATCTTACAAATCCTGGAAGAGTATGTTTTTCAAAGATATGTTAGTGAGATTAAAACTTTTTTTTATATTCAGTTATACTTATTTTTTTCATATTTTAATATTTTGAAGAACTAATACAATTTTACCTGGAAAATTCTATTTGAAAATGTATTTAAATTTTGAATTAAATTAAATAAAACAGCTCATAAGTATTTGTTGCAAAGATATGAAGACAGTTAACCCAAACTCTTAGGTTTTTATGCTAATGATAATCTCCATAAGGACAAGAAACTAAATAGGCATAGATAACTAACCAGTCTCTTGAAATTGAAAGAATCATTCTGAGAGATGTAATAGATGGTGATGGAAAAGACAAATCTTCTTAATAAGCAGTTTCCAAAGATGCCGAAACCTGGATTTTATTCAAAATATTTTCCTTTCAATATTTGTCATATACGTCAATATAGATTACTTCTGAAAAATTACTAGTTTCTTTTTGTGTATGAAATTTGGTAGAAGAATAGTCGCAATTACAACCCATGTAAAAACTTTAGTTAAGTAACATCCTATAATAAAAAAAACAAACAAACCAAACCCAACCACTTTTAATTCTCTATTAGGAATGTATATTAGCAAGTCTGCTTTAAACAGTGCTGGAAGCCTGCAGTTCTAATGCCACAGGTGGCTAAGTAACTTCAGGATTCTCTCTCTCTCTCTCTCTCTCTAATATAATATATATAATTAATTTTTTTTAAATAAAGATGTAACATGTATATTGATGATAGAGTACCTGAGGAATACTGGTGCATTATATCTGCATATTTGTTGTTGTAAATCAGTGCAGCAAACTAATGACCACGGTAGCTTTTATTTTTGAAAGTATTTTATGATAGATTTTGGCACAGAGAGCCACGTTTTTATGTCTTTCTATATTGGCATGAACTGAATGTATTTACTTGGCTTCACCAAGGTGGTTGCAGATGTATTGGAAAGTTAGAGAAAACAAGGCTGCAATAGATTCTGTATTCACTTCAAACATGCAGTTTATAAAGGCTGAATCAATGGGAATGTTTTATGTTAAGGAAAAAAATATTTAGGAAGTGATTAGTTAAGTGATTAGTGCCACTGCTAAATTGTATAGATCTGCTTAAAATGCTGTACTTAGTTTCTAGAGGTCTTTGTTTATGAACAGACAACATTTTTCAACATAATCGTCATCTGAAATTACTCAAACCTCAGTGAATATTTATTAACACATTAAGGTTTTGCAAATATTTCTACTTCTCAATTCCTATTTTGGAATTACCAGTACTAATTTCTCATCTCCAAGTTATTATGATTTAGCCAGCATATTATCTTTTCAGAGCTACTTTTTAAGCTGTAGAATTCAGTTAGAATTTTATACAGAGAGAAACAACAAAATTGAGCTTTTACCTTATTCCATCAATACTACTTGCAACATTAAAGCTTGAGTGACTTCGTATAGTAGAACAAATATTTCTTCAGCTTGAAATTTTGAATTGAGGTGTGAATATTTACAGTGCTTGTTTTGGTGTGACTGAAGCTTGGTGTTTTGATTGGCATACTATCTGGTGGCAGCTCAGAGTAACACTTGCAGATCTTGGGCAAATTTCAGTTTGTTGGTTGATTAAGATCCAATTGCATGAAAACCCTGGGCTTTGGGGTTTTTTTTCTGTGGTGTGTGTTTTTTTGTTTGGTTTTTTTGAGGGGTTTTTTGTGATTTTTTTTTTTTTGTGTGTGTGTGTGGGGTTTTTTATTTGTTTGTTTTTTTGTTTGTTTGTTTGTTTGTTTGTGGTTTTTTGTTGTTGTTTTTTTGGTTTTTTTGCTGTGAACCAAAGAAAAAAATTGCTCCCAGCTGCTTAGGGAACAGCGTCCTCCCTTCTAGCCACCTCAAAGGAAAAGCCTCTGAGAGCAAAGCAACAGTTGGGTCACTGCTCTCATTGCTGTGCTCCCCTTGCTTTCTGCTTGGCTGTACAATAGGGAAATCCTCCTGTGAACAGTTGTGTTTTCTCTTGAGCAGCCTTATTGTCTGCTGTAATAAACTCAGCTAATTTGGCCTGAGTTAGCCTAGCACACAAAGCTTGGAGAAAGTTTAGTTGGTAAAGTAAATCAGACAAGATCAAGAGCTCTGTTTCGTATCTGTCCTTATTACATAGGTGTATGTATATATATATATATATATCTGAGAAAATTAAATCTGTTTGCTTCCTTGCATATCTTCCTTATCAGTGAGTAAACCATCACATTTAAAAATAGTAGGCTTTTTGGTACCATTTCTTAGTACAGAATTTCAGAAACAGGACTTTGTCAGTAATATATGTTATCATTTAGTTATGCATGTGCACAAATGTGCACATATGCTTAACATAGAGAAGGTGTTTTTGTTCTCTTAGGCAATGACTTGTATTTTATTCATTTCTTTACCCTTTTTGAAAAGGAAGCAAGTGAAGTCATGAGTCATGCCTCATTATGAAAACTGGTGCTGTCTTACATTGTTATTAGTAGAAAGACTAGTATAGTGATACTTTGAGTATAGTTGTATTTGTTTTAATGTGATCAATAAATGATACTTGTATTTGGTAACTAATAACATGTAAAGTATACTGAAATTACGTATTTTGCTTCTCTGCTAGTTAGAAAGAGGATTATTGTAGAAAATTCAGTTTAGAAATTTAAAAAAAGCTTTTGACAAGAAATGTCATTACTTTTAAATTTTCTTTTGAAGTCCTGCAAGGAGCTTAGAGTGTTTACTCTCCATTCTAACTTTTAAATAACAAATAGAATAGACTGGGCAATTTCGTTGTATTAATTAAATGCAACAATGATACTCATTTAAATAAAGAGAGAGAACTTTTAAATCAATAAATGGTTTTCTTACTTGCTATAAAAGAAAAAATTGTATTTCCAACAGTTCCTCCCTTAGGAGCAATTCTATAGACGGATCCACCTTTCGATGGAGTGTGTTTCTCTATATTTAAGTAATAAACTACTGTAGCCTAACACAGTCTTTTTTACAACTATGTTAATAGCTGCTCACATAAAGTAAGAATAAAATGTCCTGGTCTAATTTTTAATAGCTCAGGCCAAACCAACAACAACAAAAAATCAACATGGTTTTTGTACATCTCTCCATCAGTGCAAAAGCATTTTTCACTTCTTCAGATGTGAAAATGCCTACGTAATGCCTACGTCAGAGAGCTCTGGGATTGATAGCCAAGCGGCTTGCTGCTTCAGCCAGTGGTTCACCTGCAGAAATACAAGGAAAACACCTGCCTAATCTGAGAGGGAGGACAGTATACTTAGTCTAGAATCTAGTTCTTCATTGAGGGCTTCAGGATAGTTAGGTCAGCTTAAATGTATATGTGTTGTGAATGTTCTACTACACAAAAAAGGAGGAGGAAGGGAAAAAAGCAGAACAATACAGATATCCATGCTCCTCTATGCACCATGTAATTGTTGGCCTTTGAATGAAAGTCTGATCAAGTCACTGAAAATCTTGCTTGCTAAAACAAAACCCAAACAAAAACAAAAGCAAAAAAATGCCAAACGCATAGAGAACAAAGCAAAGTTTCTCATATGTACTTCTTTAGGGCTTATTTTCTTGCTTTGGTATGTTCCTGTTCTTAGTCTCTTCATGTAATGACTTGGATGTGAGTATCAGTAGTATCATTGCTGCATTTTTTGAGCACTCTAGATTCTGTTGACATCTTTTCCAGGGGAGGTACGGGTTTTGAGAGGGGGGCAGCAGAGACACCAGCACATCAGCCCGCCCTGTAGGGATTGAAATCTAATGGACTTGTACACTGAAGCACAGCTGTCTTACAAAAACTCAGAACATCTGGAATACCTTTTGGATGGTGAGACTTTTTCTAACACTGTCCGTTTAGATTTGCAGACCCAGAAGTGCCAAAGCCATCAGTCCTTACATGGTTTCTCACTCACAGGAACCGCAACTTTTCAGAAGGGTGGAAAATACAAACAGAGCTACACTGATTAGATTTGTTAAAAGTGGTGGAAATGTAACACCTAAAATGTGTCAACACAGTGTATACATAACATAGTCATTAATTCTTGCAAACTATAATGTAAATAGTCAGGCATTTTCGAAGAACTTCTGCTGAGATTTACACCTCTTCAGTCACCCAAACGTCCTTATTGGTGGGGCTCATTACTTGAAATATTTGTTGATAGCTGGTAATTCCTTTATGATCTTCTATACTTTCTATATACACCTAGAAGAAAAATGTTATAGCACTAATTAATCTCAATGGTAGATAGTAGGTTGTCAAAAACCATCAGTGATAGGAAATGTGTATGAGATACATGATCTATGGCTTCATTATATTTAACAGCTCTCAGAAATGTGCATTTTAACCATCAAGCCTAATTGCAGTTTGTAAAGTGAAGATGAAAACTAGTAATATTTAAAAAAAGACATCTCCAATCCAGTACAGTATAATATATACATATACAGTATGTATATACCCACCAAACTACTTATACTGGTTAAAGTTTGTGTTCCTAGATTAGATCATGGATTAAGGAACGGGAACTGCATTTAATTCTTACTTTAGTGTCATTTGAATTGAAAACCATCTTCATAAATACTTAGAAGTGGGGAGGACCCTTCTTGCTTGAAGAATTTAATAAAAATCTTCAAACATCATTGGATATATGTGCCATCTTTCAGAAATCTGTGGAAAGCTATGTGAGCATGTAGTATCTTGGATGCTTGAACTCTTGCACAAATACAGATCATATGCATGATTATTTTTCTTCTATGACAGCTAATCAGTCACAGAGCACTCTGATATATCTGAAGGTCAGAACTCAGTGC
This sequence comes from Florisuga fusca, assembly GCA_038090715.1. Classification (NCBI taxonomy): domain Eukaryota; kingdom Metazoa; phylum Chordata; class Aves; order Apodiformes; family Trochilidae; genus Florisuga; species Florisuga fusca. Next base: position 17,164,807 of record JAAWXA010000004.1, on the reverse strand, counting down.
AAAAAGTTCACTACTTTAAACATGTACATCTGTGTGTGTATGTGTCTGTGTTGGAATTGGTTCATTGTGTAGCCTCTTAAGATACATATCACCTGATACAAATACTGCAAAACTGGAATATGGATGCATTTGAAAATTACATCACGATTTTTAAAAAATAATTCTTAATTGGATTCTGAATCACTTTGTTGATATTTTTGTTTTTATAGTCTTCTGAATGTACATAGAAATTCAGTGTTAACTAAAAATCAGTTTCCTGGCTGAATTCCTGCTTTGTAGAATTAAAATGAATTCACCTTCAGTTTTTCATATTTATATAATTGTATGGTGTTATCAAGTGCACAAAATGTTAATACTCAGAGTATTTTTCCAGTAATAATTCATTCTCTAGAGCAGCATCTCATCTCACTAATAATTAATTCTGTAAAGTAATACCTAATCTCAACTCTTAAAATTGTAAATTTCTTATATTTCTGACAAGGATAGCAGTGAAAGTCAAGGCCAGCTTTTGAGTATTGGCTCTGCTACTCTCAATGTAATCCAAGTAATCATATGTGATTTAAGAAAGTATAAAAACCTTTTAAAAGATGTAAAGTTCTATGGAAAATACAAAGTTTAAAATAATATAATAGCTTGGGAAAGCTGTTAAGTTTTGCAAACTGATAATGGGCTATAATTCTGTAATTTTATTATTACCTAACATTATTTTATATTATAGTCACTGCACTTATTTCAGTGTATTCTGCTTGATCTGCCAAGACTGTAATACTCACTAGTGATAGTAATCCAGCCACATGCGTTGTTTCAAGCAATAGCACTGCTTTTTCCCCTACTTCCAGTCAGGAGAGTGATACCTGTGAAATACGAATGCACTTTTTATCTTTTTTTTTTTTCTTCTTCTTTTTCTTTTACCTTTTCTTTTTGTCCATACAGCATTTTTTAAAATTGAAATGTGCAGTAGGAGACCTAAACTGTGGGAGTGCTATAGATGTAAAATCATAGAATCACAGAATGGTTTGGGTTGGAAGGGACCTTACAGATCATCTATTCTCGGCCCCCCTGCCATGTGCAGGGACACTTCCCAGCAGAGCAGGTTACTCAAAGCCCCATCCAACCTGGCCTTGAGCATAGAATTAGAGGGGACCTTAAAGATCACCTCTTTCCAAACCTCCGGCATCTGCAGGGACATTTTCCACTAGACCTTGCTCAAACCTTGAACACTTCCAGAGAGGGGGCAGCCACAACTTCCCTTGGCAACCTGTGCCACCATCTCACCACCTTCACAAGGAAGAATTTTTCAATGTCTTGACAGTGCAGTATATTGAAAAGTAGGTGTGTATCTGTTCCATTTTAGAATAAAAAACAACCAGCCCTTAAATGCTTGCCTTAAATATATTTATATAAATCAACAGCTAAAAGAAATATCGTTTCTGTTTCTGAAATGATAAACATTTTCAGCTTTCAAAATAAACTCAAGCTCTGATGAGAAACTATCATACAGATTGCTTGTATTCTCATATTTTGTGTGAGATTCATGTGGTCCAATCCAATGATGACAGTGAAAAGTATTACAAAAATACAGCAAAGAACATTAAACTAATAAATATAAGTACAGCTACTGTGTGGTCTTCTGATTATTCACTGTTCTTAGTGAATCTGGAAGTCTCAAATATCCATCTAGTGATGTATAAAGAGTTTTAAAAATTGATTAATAAAACCAGATGTCTCATATCTTAGACTTTTTTTCTTACAGTGTTAATGCACTTTTACAGTAGAAAAGTTGAAACATAAAGTCATACTTCCATTCCCCATTATTTTTTTTAGAGGTCATTATGCCCTGCTTTTTTCCTGAAGATAATTTAAGCCACATTGAAATGTATAGTCATATTTTAAAATGTTTTTAATTCATGTTGCTTCTGTATCCTGCTTCTTCCTCTGCTTCAGTTAATAGGTCTTTCAATATATTTGCTGTTAACACTGGAAATTATTTTCTCATGACTAGACCTAGCTTCATGGGGAAATGGAAACAGTCAATGAAATTTTTCTGCATTTAAGTTAGTAGTCAGGCTCACTTGGTTTGTCCAAAAGTTCAGTCTGTGTTTTGGGTAGCTCTTTACACTGTACAAAACCTAGAAGGAGAAAATACCTGCATTTTATTCTATTACCTAATATCTGCGGGCCAAATCATATGAACAAACACTATTTAGGAAAATAATTTAAAAGGATGTCTTTATGCACACTGCTTTCCGTAGTTGTTAGACAGTTCTTGTGGAGAACTGTGTATTCCCAAAGTTCGTTTCTCATTCAGGACTGAACTGCTGTTACAGTCGGAGGTAACATTAAAATTTATTTTTGTTTTGGATCCGCAAAACAAAGTCCAACCGTAGAAGGGTCGGGTGCAAGCAGATTTTATTTGACAATTGACACAGGCAAAATGATAAAGCTAGGCAAAAGAGGGAGAGAGGAAAAGAAGGCATAAGAGAGAGAGAAAGAGAGAGAGAGAGAGAGAGAGAAAAAAGGTGGAGGAAAAGGATAAGAAACTGGGAAGAAAGAAGTAGAGAGAAAAGTCAGCACCAGGGGTGCAGCTGCCCATCGAGTTTCTTCAAGATGTCGCTGATCCTGGACAGGGCCCGATGCAGATGGGGGTGGGTGAAGAGACAACAAAACAGCCACAGCATGGACAGCCCCATATATACCTCAAATATACCCCTGAGTTCCTTTTGTTCCCAAGGGGCAGCTGTCAGTCAGCTGCCACAGGAGCCAGGGGCACCAGAGCCATTGCCACAGGCTGCCTGGAGGGGGGGCTTCCAGCACACAGCTCTTATCTCTTTCCAGGCCACTCCCTGCTCCATCCCAGCCCCCTTACCCAGGTCCATCAGCATCAGTACAATCAAGGTGGCTTCCTCCACCCTGGCCAGGGTAAATCTGCCAGCATTGAAGGCCCTCAGAAAAGGGGAGAAGTCTCCACCCAGTAGTTCTTATCTCTTTACGGGTGTCACCCCCTGCTCAGCTCTGGCCAGGCCAGGTCCTCCACCCTGGCCAGGGCTATTCACTTTAAAATTGCTCTTTTGAGACAATTTCAATTCAGTGAGATCAGACTTTCATGACTGTGAATGGAGGAAGAATGCCCAAGAGTTCAAATGAACCCGGTTTCCTTTTTAATGGAAAAATAAAATACAAATGGAGAAGATCATTTTAAGAGTTCCATTTCCATTGATTGCAGTGTAACACTCATGTCCATTTCACCTTTGTAAGTTGGTTTGTATTCATTAGAAATCTATTCCATGTTCCTTTTATCACTCTAGCTGCCTGCTGCATGATTTTCTACTTGTTTCATTATATGAACGGCAGCATTTTTATTTTTCAAAACTAGAATTTGGCTACAAATTACCGGGATTCTGCTGTTATTTTAGGTGGTGCCTGAATGTCATAGTAGCATTGTTTCTGATGGTTAATTAGATATCCAAGTTATTTAACCTCTGTGTGTCATTGTCATCAAGCTGATGATCCTGATGAAGAATGCCTGACAATTAGTGTTGTAGAAATACCAAAATAACACAGATATTATTTCTGTGGATGCTAAATTAGTTGTTAGGCATTGTGAATATTCCTCACTTCTAAAAATTCTCAAAAAAGTATTTTCTTCTTGGTTCTTATATTAGCCAAAGTTGTGAGTTGAGTAAAAAGAGTAAAATACAGAAGTCACTCTAATTTTTTCAGTCCTAATCTGTGCTGAATTAGCCTAGAGGTCCATCTAACAACAATTTGAAACAAGAATCCTTTACATGTTAGGTAATACCTTGCATCTTCTGGATATCAGTAATTAGTTGGCAGTGATTAGTTGGCACTGCCTGAGGATACTTGTGTTCAGATCCATCTGAATACCTTTCCACCATTAATTTTTATAAATCCTCTTTAATCTTTTTTACACATTTGGCCTAAGGGGTTTGTACTTTCAGGAGTTCCACACTGCAAGTGTGAACCATATGGAGAACTGGGTAACCAGATTCAAATGTTGGTGAACGAAAACATGAAAGAAATTAAAGAGTGTGCAAAGGAGGTATATTATTGATAAATTAAAGGAGAAATTTGAAGAAAATAAATAGGAATTACACTTGATCTGAGCAGGAGAAGAGGAAATATGTTTTCTAATGGTGGAAATATTGAACTGTTTTATACCATGCTGTCTGTATAAAACCATGATAAACGATGGGTAAAGTACTTGAACCCCATAAAAAGAACCCCATAAAAAGGGTTCTACACCAGCAACTCCACCATGCTGACTCAGCTGTTATTGATAATAACAGGTTATGTGCCTTGGACAGCCTTTTCTCATTAGGATTCCTTGAGAAGTCTAAGCATACCTACCAGCCCTGATGACTTATTGCCATATAACTTACTGGTTTGGCCTAACACTTCTCTCTTTATTTAAAATTTTAATTGCTCTGATCTAACTGCTACAAATAACATGTCAGGTATGGGAATCTCCTCAGAATCTTCAGCAGTAAAGACCAGCATGAAGATGAATGTCTGCGATGGGATTATTAAAGCCTCAATGTCTGTATACCAGTTGAAGGTTTTGCCCTTTCTCAGTGTGCATGTGCAGCTGACATTGCAGGTGATCCAATTAGCTTTTCTTATTTTTGAGATCATGTGGTTATTTAGAGATATACTGTGTCTTAGCTCCATTTTGGTATATGGTTAATTTTATTCATCTTGATACAGCTGTTCAAGGCTATAGAATTGAACCATTACAGAATTGCAAAGTAATAAAGCTAACAGTAAAGTAATTCATATGGAACTCACTTTTTGTAAAAAGTTTATTTTTTAAGAATTCTGAAGTTTGACTGCACTTGTTCAATATTCAAAATAATTGTACTTTAATGTATTCTAGTAGCTGTCAAGGCCACAATAACATTCCCAGCTTCCTAGGTAATATTTTTATGAGTAGTTTTTGGAGATGTATACTCTTTTCCTCTCTTTCCTCTTTCAATAAGGTATCCAGTATTTTCATATTTATCATGTATATTTGGTTTCTATTTAAAATACCACTTTTGGTATGTATGTGCCAAGAAGCTGCTGCTTTAGAAAAAACTTGCTGAATGGGATACAAACACAGTTAGAAGGAGTAAGATTCTCTTCTTGTGCACTTAATTCTAGTTCATGCAGAAGAAAAGCCTAGTCAAATATTTTCAACATTTGTGTAGAAGAGCAAATTGTTTGCCTTGTGCATCATTGTGTGGCATTCCCATTTCCAACTCATTTCAGAATAGAATGGAATGGAATGGAGTGGAATAGAAAGAATAGAATAGAATAGAATAGAATAGAATAGAATAGAATAGAATAGAATAGAATATTTCAGTTTGAAGGGACCTACAGTGATCATTTAGACCAATTGCCTGACCAATTCAAAATGTAAAGCATGTTGTTAAGGGCATTGTCCAAATTCCTGTTGAACACTGACAGGATCAGGCATTGACCACTTCTATGGAAGTCTGTCCAAGCCTTACTAAAATCCAGAAAAACTACACCTACCACCTTCCCTTCATCCACAAGACAGGTGACTGTATTGTAGAAGGATATCAAAGTTGTTAAACAGGACTTCCCTTTTATGAACCTATGTTGACTGTCCCATTATTCTTTAAATGTCTTTCAGTAGTATCCAGTATAAGTATAACCTTGTCCATAATTTTTCAAGATATTCAGGTTGGAGTAAGAGGTCTGCAGCTCCTTGGGTCTTCCCTCATGCCCTCTTTTTGGACTGGAATAATGTTGGCCAACTTCCAGCCAGCAGGGATGCCCCCAGACTCCCAGACGATAGAGAAGGCTCCTGCCAGCTCCTTCAGTATTCTGGAAAGAATCCCATCAGGTCCTGTGAACTTGTAAACATTCAGCTGATCCAGCTGGGCCCTTAATTTCTGTGTCCACAAATGGAAAGTCACTATTCCCACACTCACTGTCCTCTGATTCAGGGGACTGGCCAGCCCAGAGTCTTTCAGTATTATTAAGGACTAAGGCAAAAAACACATTGAACATCTCTGCTTTTTCTTCATCACTGTTAATCAGATCTTCAGAAAGGATCAGTCCAATGTTTTCTTTAGCCTCTTCTTGCTGTTAACATCCTGAAAAAAGCCCGAGTAATCTGAAACAGTGTCCAACTTAAGCTTTTATTAGGCTTTGGCTTTTCATATCTTTTTCCTGCATAAATAAACCACAGCTCTGTGGCGCCATCTACAACCAAATCCCACATAAGTCCTCTATTGATAAATAGCAAGCCTAGGAGACATCTTTCCTAATTCACATACTGAATACCTGTGACAAGAAGTTACCTGTTATAAAATTCAAGAATTTCAAATGCATGCTCACTGCATCACTATGATATTAGCAGTTGATGCCTGGGAAGTTGAAATCTCCTGTAAGGACAAGGACTAGAAATCCAGAAATTTCTCCTAATTGCCTGTAGAATAACTCATCCTGGCTGGGAAATCAATAGCAGACACCCACTACAACATTTCTGGTTTTTTTCCATCCCTTTAATCCTTGCCCAGAGGCTCTCAACCGTAACATCACTAATTGTAAGGATTGTGCAATCAAACCTCTCCCTTATATATAGTTTGTTACCTCCAACTTGCCTGACATTTTACTATTGTTAAATGAAACATTTATTCTTAATTTAGGAGAGGTATGAAAATTAACTATTGCAATACATTATTTTTAATTTTTTAAGCATGTCTTCTTATGCACGTTATAAATTGAAAGAGATAGTGTTGTCTTGGAAAGCATCCATTAAATCCTAACCTGCTTCCAAGTGTGATTTCAAAGTTTTAGAACACCTTATTATTCTCATCTGACTTCAGTAGCACTTGTGCATACTTAGATATTTTAAATAATATGTCTTTTTTATTGCTTCTATTATTACTTTATTAAAAATGCCTACAGATTTTAGTATAGGTACATGCAAACAAAGCAGTAAAAATGACAACTATTTCCTAGTAGGAATCAGTAGATATAAGATGTATTTCTGGATTTGAAAGTTCTGTGATACATATCTGGAATATTGTGATGTAAGCATAAGGCATGGGGAGACTCTGGGATGTGTAGTGGAAGGGCAGTTGCTTGGAACATTAACTCATTCTGGTGTCTGATAGAAGTGGTTTTGGGCTCCTGGGGATAGGGAGAACAGTGGGGGGAATCTTTCTTGGTGATGTCCCTCTGCTAGCTTGTGGGATTTTTAGCCTGTGCAGCCCTGAATGTTTTCATTTGGTCTTTTGTACAGTTCTCCAAGGCAGAAGCCAAAACTTAAGTTCTAATATCTGTTTCTGCTTATGCGTCTGTAGAAGGCATTAGACTACAAGGAAAATTACTCTTTGCTGTTGCAAAAACACTGGAATGTAGTTTATGATGTTGTGAAATGTCACACTTGTTTTGAGTTGTCTAGACTGGAAAAGAACAGCTGTAAAAAGAATGACAAATAGATGTTTTTTCTCTTTTTTTTTAATACTGAATCTATATTAAGGAGATGCCGTTCCTCTTAGCAGAGCTGATGAGCTGGTACTGAATTGAAATCAAAATCAATTTTTATAATAGGTAACTGTCCCAACATCATAATATTTCTTAATCTTTACTTAATGGTATAGATATGAAATTGTTCACTGCAAGCAGTTCTGAATGATATATGAAATGAAAAATCCCTGATCAAGGGACAGAATACATACAGGGAGCAAATACATTAGAGTTATATAAAATTCATGTCTGGTGCAGATGGAAAATCTTAGTTTTAGCTGGGAGGGCATATGACCAGTATGAAATAAATAAATAAATAACTCATCTGTCTTGCTTTTGAAAATATTTTTGTAACTTCTTCAGACAATGTCTGCTTAATGAGAAGATGAATGGTTCTCATCTTAAATCAAATATTGACAAGTATTTCACTGGTGCTTCAGACATTCTGATGTGGAGTAATAATTTCAGGGAACTGTTACAAAATTTAATGAAATTTACTGTCTAGAAGTCGTTCCTTTTTTTCCTTCTCTAGCATGGAAAAATGGCTCAATATATGGATAAGGGAATTATTCTCTATGCATGTTCCTTTTATGTTTCCCAATTCTTTCTACTCCACCCTCCCCAGATGTCATTAAGGTGTTGCTCTTTATCCCCATGTGTGGAACAAGTCTGTATAGCCCAGCACTGATTTTACTTTGGGCTACTTCCTTAGGCAGCTTAAAAATAACCTGAGAAGCATCTGCACAGGTGTAAACAATATATTTAACAACAGGTAGAAACATATGTTGCTCCAGAGTTAATACAGGCATTAAATGTTCGTAAGTGGGACCTATGCCTGACTCTTTAAAAAGAAATGCATCCTGGACCTTCCCTGTGTATCATAGGCTGCCTTCTTCTGAACACAGTACTTGGAAAACAGAAATTGGACCAAAAACCTATGCTATGCAAAGTATAGATTGATAGACTAGGATGTTATGTCACCCAAAGAACTTCTCTTGTGTACAGGGATGTAATTTCTACAGTTTATGCCTCTTCCATATGATGGTGATTTTTTCCTCACTGGTTTCTGGGCAAAAAAAAAAAAGTGTTGGAACTATTGATGGCTCTGGGCACACTGCTGAATTCCAAGTGTAATGCATTTTCTCTATAAAAATATTAAAAAATTTGTTTTCTTTGTAATGATGGTCACATGTTCAGGATGAAGAGTAAAACTGCTATCTGTTGCATTCTCTATTTCTATATAATAACAAAAACAGTCAACCCTCCCTTCCTCCGTATTCTTTCAAGTTGACTTTTTTCATTCACTTACCAACTAAAGATATTAAATTAAAAACTAAAAGATTCAAAATGAAAGGATTAAAAAACTACTTACAGTCTACACTAGACTTTATGACTGTTTGCAGTTTTTCGGTCAGAAGTCCATTACTTTCATTCCGAGAAGACTTTATGTTAACATGCTTTTTCATCTTTAGTCTTCTATCAAGCACCAATATTTAGATATTTATCTAATTTGTATTATTCCCCATTTCTATTAACCAGTAGCAGTTTTCCAAAATGTGAGTTAATATGAGGTAGCATATTAAGCATATTAACTTCTGAAAAATTAAGATTCTTGAGTCACTTGAACAATTGAGCCACCAGAATAAGCATAAATAGCTGTGAAATTGTGAGAGGAATTCAGGTCAATTCTATTAGATTTTTTCTCCCACCTCCATCTAATAAGTATCAACAGGAACTTTTTAAGTGTTTCATCTTACTCTCTGACTTTATTTTTTTTTCCTTTAGAGAGGGGTATGCTTGGGAATGGTGAGAAGAAGCCAAGAGGCTTGACAACATGCAATCTCTTACGATTCTCTGTGAATGAAATAAACCACCACTTTTATTTAGACACACTCATCATTTCTTTGGCTGCTTCAAGTAAGCTTAAAACAGGAGTGGAAAACAATGACCATATACCTTTAATTTATATAGCTAATCTTAGAAGCATGTTTTCTTTTCCTTTAAAGATTTGCAAATAATGTGTAATAAGGTGAAGTCTAGCTGTGGACTAGTAAATGTTATCATATTTGCTGTGGCAGTATCTTCACTGTAAGAACATGGTGAGTGTATTCTAAACAGTTGCATATTAACACCTTGATCTCATTAATCGTAAACTTCTCTGATATGTGTCTCAGTGGCAGCCTCTGCTAATTACCTCAGACACTAATTGGGTCAGATGGAATAAAGTAGGCAGCAGTCACTCAAGCAGACTAGAACAGCCTGCTCTAATTGCCTTTGACAGAGGAACAAAGAGAGAACTTGAAATATTACAGACTAGTACTAGCCACCACTGTGCATTTCATGAGTATTTGTAGCAATTTCTTTAGTAAAAACTGAAAGAAATGTTGGTTCTCCATGGTTAACCCATCGTCCTCCCTGTTCTGCACGTGTATGACGTGAATTCTGATGGGCTGTGACCATGTAAAGCACTTGTCTTATGGTTTTCATAGAATAAGAAAATCTGGGAGAAAATACATGAAAGTCTAAGCACTTCTAAGATTTGCATCTATGTATCACTAGGTGGCATTTGCTGAAAACAGTACTGCAGTTCCATTTTTGCATCAGAAGCCTGTGTGAAATGCTAGTCACGAGTGTCATATTTTAGACCCTGTTTGCCTTTTTAAATCCCGATGCTTCTTTCAGCTTCACTTCTTTTTAGTCAACAGTCTAGCATTCAGAAAGCCTGTGGGCTCCTATTTTCACTTTTCGATGTATGCTGCTCTGACTGTTCGTGAATTAACCTTACTATGCTTGGTCCTCTGTTCTTTATTAATAAATCTAGAGTGAAAAAAATCTCTCCAGCTAAAGACATGATCAGTCTTACAGTAAGTATTTTGTTCTGAACAAACCAAAAATTGCTATTTATTACTCAAGTGATAAATCTCAGAAATGTGGATAGCTTTAGCTGTTACATAACCGTGACTTTTTTATTTTTAGTAATTTTTCTCGTTCTAATAATACTTCCATGCAGTGTCTCTATCACAGCTTACTCTGAGGTGGCCCACTGATCAACTAAATGCTGCCCTCCAAAGTTTAAGAACACAAACCAACAGACAAAACTCAAGGAACCTAAAGCCTCCGTGTCTTGGCAAGAAAAGTTTGCTGTTGGTCACAGCTCCTTTGAGGCAGTTGTCCCCCTCACGATGTATATAGAAACTTTCCTGGTAAAAAACATACAGGCTAGGGCAATTTAAAGTTTTGCAATGGTATGTTTCTTATTTTGTGGATTTTGTTGTGGTTTTGTTTTTTTGCTTGTTTTTTGTGACACTGCTGCTGTTTTCTGGTATGTAACTTTTCCCACATTGGTGACAGGGACATTTATAACGCTGAGGTTTGCTTCAAGCCGGCTTGCTAACAGCATCTGAGGTGAGAGCACTTGCTTTCACTTTGAATTAGTTTCAACAATTCTTGGATAATTGATTTAGAAGAGTAACAATGTTTATTATGGGTTGTCACTAAATGTGCTGTGTACACAGACTGGTTTTATTAGTCTTTAAGTGGAGAAGATTTTCTCAGTGCTGGCTGTACATTAGGGCTGGCAGGACCTCTGATGCCATGCTACCTGCCTGGGCCTATCATGTCCTAGTGTTGCAGTCTTTCCTCTACACAGAGATGCATATGAAAACAGGCTTGTGCTCTGAGGAGGGAGAGAAAAAGCTGGTACTGATTCCCTGTCTTCTCCTAACAATCTCTATTCTCTCTTGGAAGGGACAAAAATGAGTTAAAAGTAAGAATGTCTGAAACTAGAGTTAGCACAGTCAAGAGCATTCAATCATGCCTGGTCAAAGAAGTTAAACCTATCAATTTTTAAAATTTCAGATAGGTTCTACACATTTGTCCAGGTCTGAGCAGCAACCAGGGTTCAGTCTTAAGCAGAAACCAGTGCTTTTGTATACTGTCAATATGATTTCATTGGTGTCTGACTGCAAAAAATAGATAAAACAGTTAAATCATACACTGTTCTGCAAATTCAAGCAAACTGCAGTGGTTTCAGACAGTATAGCACTTCTAACTGCCATGGGGGTTTGATTTAAAGCAAATATGTTGCATCATTTTAAGATATAATGTTTCATCTATGGTGTTCAGAAAATACTGTTATAAGGATGGTATGATGCTAAAATAGCATGTGCTTCTAATAATAAGTTATATTAGGCCTACTTTTTATTTGGCAATGTAGGTATGTGACATTGAAAAATAGGTAATAAAAACTGCTCATACAACCCTGAATATCAAATGAGTAATTATATATGTCCATGGAAAGGTAACTTAAGTCATACGCTGAACTTCTTCCTTTTTGAACAGCAGCTTCTCAGGCAGAGAATAGGATTGCTCTTTAATTTTAAGAATTGAGGGGTTTGGGGGTTTTTTGTTTTTGTTTTTCTTTTTAACTCTGATGTATTGAAATACTGGGCCTTCTTAGGTTTCACTTAAGGAGGGGGTCTTCCTTGGGAAAAAACTTCCTGGATCCGAAGTCATTGCTAGTTAGAAAAGAATAAAAGAAACCCAACAAACAAACCCATTAACGCTTGTGGTTGCAAAGCTGCAAGTAACCAGGAGACTACTGGTTTGAGTCCTTATTCATGAAAACCTAGAGCCAGGGTGGGTTCAGCCAACATTTGAGGCAGGTGTCCTGAAAGTTAATGTGATGTTCCCATCCCCTTGCCCGGCTTATGAGAGAAGATACAAATTCAGGGCCCTCTTCAGCTCTGCATCTAGATCCTTAACTACTCCACTTAATAGTCATCCAGCAAGAAGAGAGCAACCAGCCCACGGGGGCCTTCAGAAATGTTGTTTCCTATTATATCTGCTCCTTCCTCCTCGGTGAGATCCATGGACACAAAGAAGTACAATCAGTTCCCAGAGTGTGTGTGTGTGTATGAATATGTGGGTAGATCAAAGGAGGACTAGGACTAAGACAACTGCTGGGAATACCATTACCAGTGAATGAACTGGAGCTGAATATACCATATTGTGTATATACTTAAAATGTTCTATAACTGAACTAAAAATATGTTTATTTTCTTTATTTCTTTTTAAATTCCATTGGAGTTGTGCTCCTGCTTTTGTCTTGAGAGATGCACCATCTGCAATTTGTTTATGGGAAAGGGTTGAGAAATTATGTGGGGTATTTTGTTTTTAACAAACATGCAGCAAATTACCTTATTTGTTCAAACCTAGATCTATATGTACATTTCACAGCTGCCTGTTTATTGTTGCAGATATAATATCTAGCTTGTGTTATTCTGGTACTTTTTGGATGCTAATCAAATCCTTCTGGTTTTGTTTTGGAAGTGGCTAATGCCCTGGTGAAGCAGATCACACTGTTCCTGGTTTCCCACACATACTTGGGTGGGCCTTTTGTTGCAATCTACTGCTTCCCAGTCTGTGATCTTCTAGCTACCACATATCACAACCAGTGCCTCATCCCTTTTTCTTTCCAGAAAAAATTTGTCTCTTCCTTCTCCCATGCCACTTTTACTTCTCCATATGCCTTTCCCCTCTTTTTTCCCCTAAGCCAAGGAAAAAGCTTTTCCCTCCCCGTCTGTCTTCAAGCTCACCACACTCTGCCCCACCCATCTCTCACCCATATTTTGCTATTGCTATTTTCCTTTCTTCTCTTTCCTTCTGTTCCAGGCTGGCACTATGTTTTGTTGTTGTGCCATTCCTGCTCTTTTTCTACCCTGTGACCTTCATGAGGGTCCCCAAAAGCATCCTATAGTTTTTCCCTAAATAGCTATTTAGGCAAAGTTAGATCAAAAGAGTGAGACCTTATATAAATACATGTAGCAGTTCAAATAATAAAAAGGTGAAAAGTCAGGACGTAATTTTCCTTGAATGTTTATAATAACAGAACAATTTCAGCTAACATAATAAAAAGAGAAAAATACAAGGCTTTCTTAGCCTCAGTTTTGATTTAGGCCTATAGTGTCAGTAGAAATCCTGTGGTTTGGGTTTCACAGCCATTCTCTCTTCTGTTCCCTCAACAGCAAATGCAGTCTTTCTCTCTCTGAGTTCCTGTATTGGCAGAAGGGAAGGGGGAAACAGAGTTAACGTGAAAATTTTTTGGTGTAGGAATAGCCCCTGGTCGTTTCCTGAATTTACCTTGAATCTTACTCAGAAAATGCTGATGTACAATTTCTGGGAGAGTTGTGTTGTACCTTTTTTTTTTTATTTTATTTTTTTTAAACATTAATTTGTTTTTTCTGAATGATGTAGTCTTCCATTCCTACTGAGCATTTGAACAGATTCATCAGTGTTTTGGGAAGCCTCTGACTGCCTGATTGTGGTGATTTGACTCAGGTTCCACATGAAAGTCTCAAGGGGTAATACAGGGAATAGGCAGTTCTAACAGTGTTTAGGTAAAATCAACACACTGCTCATAAGTATATTTATAAAAGATGGACAAAGAATTGTGTTGCATATTGTCTTACATAAGCAATAGGCTTAAAATCATTGGCTGTCTGTCAAAGCATTCTATTGCATTTCCTGTCATCTTGTGAATGTCTTGGATGACCTCAATGACTGAAAATCAAAGCCAGTCCACTCACAAATCATTCAGTCGTTGTATTGAATTGATTTCTTCTTCCCCTCTCAGATAAACAAGAATGGGAAGGGAACATTTCTCAGCAGTGGTAGTTACTGGCAGAGTATTGTAACAATGTGCTGAAAATCTCTAAGAATAGTGAGTCGATGGAGCTGGAGTATCAGTAATGTGACTATCTCTGGCCTCTTTTGTTCCTAGTGCTCCTTCCATTGCCTGTACTCACTGAAGGAAATCTTGGACTTTACTAAATCTGCATTGTTTGGCTGCTAGAAAATCAAATAGCAGCTTTGATGGTTTTATTCTCTATAGTGCAGTGTTTAGTTGAACCTGCAGTTGCTATGAATGAAGGAATTGACATCTGCCTTCACAGCATTGTTTCCATCCAGTATAGAAGATTTTTGCTTTCTTCTCCTGTTTTCTATTTTCCTTTTTTTCTTCTGTCTTCCTAATAGTTCCTGGTAGACAAAACATAGCAATTCAATTATTTTTAACCCAACTCAAGGCAACATTGTGTAACAATAAAAAAGGTCTTTTTTTTCCTGTTTATGTTCCAAACTGTGATGGAACTGCTTGCTGAAGCTGCATAAAATCTTTTATCATGCAACCAGGCCTCCTATCGGCGCCTGTCTTTGCAGTGATTCAAATACGTTTTCTGTCTTTATTGGCACCTTAAACACAGTGGTTGGTTGGTTGGATTAAAATTAAAGTTTATAATCTGATCATATGGTTTATTTCCTGTGTCCCTGAACTGTCAGTGCACTTTTGTTGAATGTCTTCTAATTTTCAAAAATGGGCTGTACTTGCACCTGGAAAGAATTCTCTGAGCCACTTGCATTGGAAATCACCACCACGTTTGTGGAAGGCAAAATGCAGTTGGTAGGAAGGACAGGGTTTTTATGTTGCAGTCCATAGAAGGAGAAACTGTGGAGTGTCCATCCTTGGAGATGTTTAAAACCTCAAGGATTCAATGTGGCCCTGGGCAACCCAACTCTAGGTGACCTGGCTTGGTCAGAGAGGTTGTACCAGGTGACCTCCAGATGTCCCTTCCAACCTCAGCTGTTCTGGGAGTCTGTGAAAGCATTATTTATTCAGGTGTGTTGAGTAAGAGAGGCTGAAGGTCCTCTGGAAAATTTGGAAGGATGCATCAGAGTGGAAGCTTCCTTCCCCTCACTCCATGCTTTCTGAGGGAGAGTGTTTTATATCATACAAATGGAATAAGTGACCTAAGTATTTACGTTTCTGAACTTTGGTTTATTTAAAATCTGCTTGGAATTCAGCAGCTCACACTGTTTAAAAGTTTTGTGGGGTTTTTTTGTTTGGTTGTTTTTTGGGGTTTTTGGTTGTTTTGGTTTTTTTTTATAACTTGTTTGCTGTATGATTTCAGAATTGTATCTAGATTATACTGGATATTTTATAAGAAATTTTTTATTGTTGCCATTTTTGATTTTAAAATGTGTGATGCTGTTTTAGGGGGTAGAAATAAATGTAGTTTACTAAGGTATGACAACAATGCTGGCTTTTATGTGAAAAATTGATGAGAGTTTCTTTTGAGTAGTAGGTTGCAAACATGAAATCATTAAGTATCTAGGAAAGTTCTCTGGTAACCACTTGCCATTAATAATAGCATTTTTGTACTGTTGAATCCTGATTGCATGTTTCAGTGTACCACTTGTCTCTATTAAATCTGATTAAATCTTAGAACTGTCCTTTGTCAGATGATTAGCTCAGTTAATATGGCACTTTCTTTCCTGGCCATAATTTAGCCTGGAATAATACTTATAAAGTCAAATGTGCAGTTAGCTAATTCAAGAGGTTTGCATTCACAGTTGCTCATCCTACCAGAAATATATGAGAACTTTAAGATCCATTTGTGAATGTTTCTAGTTAAGAAAAAGTTCTGCACAGTGATACTAGAAGCTCACTGTAGTGCATGAAAATTAGATATATCTCCCAGCTCAATATATATATATATATATATGTATATGTTTTGGTTTTTTTTCCTCTTGAAGCCTTTCTCTAGACCTCAGTGTGTTAATTTTCCAAGTTGTTAACCTACAGAAAGAAGGTTAAGCCTGTTCCACTCAATGTCTGGCATTTTGAGAAACGTGTATTTTTGCTGTGGGAAGTGATTACATTATTATTGTAATAAAGGAATTCAGGATCCATGCAGTGTTTCGTGTTTAGATTTAACCTGAAGAGAGACAGTATGCTATTCTACCATTTTGAAAGAAAAGAATTAAACCTACTGTATCACCCTTGAATGGCTAAAAGAATTATCTGCCTGGCCATTTGATTGTTGGTATTGCCTCACAGTAGAAACACCTGAAAGGGCATTCATCAGCTTGCTTCTGAAGGATCTGTTATAAACATAGCATTACGAAAGTGTCAGCTGAGTGTTCTTGGCATGCTTCTACAGCACCTGGCAAATGTCATTCAGCTTCTACATCTAGCATTCAATCCATAAATGTGGGTTGGGAGAACATTTTTTTTTTTTTTTTAAATACCATGCTTACTGTGAGGGTATCATGTTGTGCACTACCAAAAGATTTGTTCTTTTTAGGTTAGGAGGCTACCACTAAAAAATTGTTGTGGTATAAACTTGACAGAGCAAGCATCTAGAGATAAAAGTGCTTGAAATTATCTCAGGATAAATACAACAGCAGTGGTGGATAGTTGTGTGTTTGCAAATATAGCAGAGCATTACCTGAACTTTGAATATATTTCAAATGTTTAAATTGTGGGTATAATTCTCATTTCCCTTGGAAGACCCTGGTTTTTATTTGGCTGATGGACATGAATTAATTGGTGACTAGCAGTCAAGTCTCTGGCATATATCTGTGTGGAAAAAGCGAAAAAGCGAAAAAGACACGCACTCTTACTGAATATTCTGTATCGCTGACCTGGAGTGGAAAAGAGAAAATTTGAAGGATATGGAAAAGGCTTTTGGCTGTTTCTTTTTCTGTGCTAAATCCCACATAATGTCCTACCCCATTTTTAGGTTTCATGTGGCATTTTTATCAGAAATTATTTACGTGTAATATTTTATATAAAATATGTGAATGAGTTTGTAATCCAACATCAATTGAATATGTGTCTTCTAGCAACAAAATGCATCTTCCATCTCCCATCTCTCTTGTGTTGCCCATAGATGAAAAAAAAAAAAAACCAACAACTAATAAATAGCTTACTAACAGTTGACAAAGAGGGAAATGATGTTTGTAGGGAAGAATGTTTAACAACTTTAGCAACAATTATTACCAAAGCAATGCACCTCCTGTTGCTTTTTGATGAATCTCTAACTATTCAGCTATTACTTTCTGCCAAGGGAGGAAGCAAGCAGCACTATTTGGCATAGATGGCAGTAGGACTCTCTAAAGTTCATTGTAGCAAATATTCAAATACTAGTGGCAGAATGCATATAATACCTGACTTTTATGGCATGTTTCCAGTAATACTATGGCATTGTAAATTTTCTCATTGATGATCATCTGAAAGCAATTAGACTGTGCTTCTTCCTGCATGCGGATTTTTATTTTTTTTTTTAAGAAATAGTAGTGTAGCAAACTCAAGTATTATTTTTTCATGTGGATATTGTATTGCTGAGAATTGAAAATATTCTTGTTAAAGTCAATTTTGAAGTTGTCTATTTAGGTGAGATATTTAGAACAAAGAATATATTTGTAACAGAAAAGATTTACCTTGTCTCCCCGGTGGAAGGGTGGAGGGAGAGAAAGCAAAGTACGTTATTAATGGTGTGCATTTCTCATGTAACTCATCCATACTTGCCTTTCAAATTCAGATGGATCCATTAACATTATTAATTGCTGAACATTTCAGATGGAAATTTAAAATCTCGTTTTATTTAAGAGGTGCAGAGAATTTTACTGCAAACCAAAAGACATCATTGAGTGAGCATTATTTTAGTTAAGCATTCTGCAGCCTTTTTCCTCATGCCCTTTCATTTTAGTTTGGTTTGACTTTGTCATGCAAAGAGGTCTGCCCTTCTGTATTATTTCAAGGGATGATGCCTAATAGTTACTCCCAATCAATTGCTTATTAGATTCTACTTTGAAGGCACCTTTCTTTTCCCACCTACATAAAATACATCAGAATTGTACCTTTGTGTGTCAAGGTCCATTGTGCATCAAGACTGTACTTGGTACAGAAATCAAAGTCTAAGATAATCATCTCCCTCTACAATGTTTTTCATGTTAAAGAACTGAGAAACAATTTCATATATTGCTGAAAAAATGTAAATGTGTGGTGTGGTTCTTTTTCTTCTTCCAGTAGAAGTAATGCAGGTAATGAATGCAAATAGGTAAATAGCTGCAAAGCAGAAAAGGCATAAAGTATAGTAGGGGCTGCCAATTCAGAATTGTCACTGTGATCCAAGATTCCACATCTGCAAGGAATTTGAGGATGTGCGTATAAACTTGTTTCTAGAAGGATTGTAGCAGATTTTCCTGTTACCAGAGCTATTGGGTGACATGGTTTTTTATACTTACATGAAATCTAAAATTTTAATGGGTCATTTCAGATCCTACTGCTATGTTTCCTTCCAGAAGAAAGGACACCACATAATGGGTAAGATGAGCTAGGGATCTAGACCATTACCTGTGGGCTTTCAGAATACATTATTGTCATTGACTAGAAAAGAATACATCCAAATAGGTGCCCTAAATGTGTTTGAATGATTACTAGCAGCTTTACAGCAATCCAAGACCAAAGCTTTAATTAGTAATACTGTACTATTTATTTCTTGTTTCATACTTCTAATGAAGTGCTTTACTTTTCCCTGACAGATGAACGGGAAGATGTTCAAAAGAAAACATTCACAAAATGGATAAATGCACAGTTTGCTAAGGTATTTAAATATTTTTATTTATTTATAAGCCAATATATGCTCTGTATATTTTTACAACCCCTGATATTTCTCCACTGAGGCTTAATTTTCAAGGTAACAGCTTGAAGCTTCAAGTATTGCTGAATGCAGTTGACAGATTTATTAGAAAAAATGTCCACGTTTCAGTCTCTTGATTTCATTAGAGACTGAAATGTAAGAAGTCATCCTCTTCTCAGAATGTTCTGAGTCTTGATTTATTTTGCCTTTTATCAAACTAGTGATGTATTACTGTTTGTTGGACTCCTTTGTTATGTTCCTGATATGCACAACATTTTTTTTCTGTTTGGGTTGTGTTTTCCTGTTTCTAATTTCAATCACAAATTTAACAAAAAATGGATGAATTGGAGAGGAGCAAGGTCAAAGATAAGAAGTGTGATCCAGTCAGCAAATTATGAAAGTCAGTTATAATACATTTTGAAATAGTTATGTTTGTAAACTCTTGGACGGTGGAAAAGATCTCAAATGTACTGTAAAAAAAGAGCAAATAACTAATTTAAGGGAGCTCAATTTTATTTTCCATACACAAGAAAAAATGTGTTTCAACAATTAATGTGATTAAACGTATTTTAATTCCTGGAAGATAGTTACTGAACTGTGTTTGCTAGTAATGAACTAAATCAATACCATAATTTGTCATTTTATCTGCTAGGGAATAATTAGCAATAGACAACAATGAAATAGTAGCTGTGTTTCTGTTTAGTCTGTATTTCATCACGTCCCATCTAATTCTCTTCATTTGAAAAAAAAAAAAAAAAAAAAAAGCAGTGACTCAGTCAAGCAAAGAGTCCCAGAGGACTTTACCGTGGTCTGAAGTGTTTACTCTTATAGTGATTCAAATGATTTAGACAGCACACATTTGTGTTCAGCATCTTTACGGCAGAGATTTCAAGCAGTTTGGAGGACTAGACAATGGTGAACAAATGGTCTCAGCTTAATCAATGAGATATAAGACAGGTGAGAGGTATATTTAGGACAGTAGTAGTCTGCATACAGATGGGGATAAGTGGGCTGGCAATAATAAAGCCAAGGAAAGCTCTGGGAAGTACAGTGAATCACAAACAAAATGAGTGAGCAACATGGGACTACTGAAAAAAAAGAAAAAAAAGAAAGCAAATTTATGGCACTGTGGTTCAAGTTTTTCTTTGCCTCATACATTACCCGTGTTTTGGGCAGTCTTTTTATTTCAGCAATCAATCTACAGAAAACCTCTTGATCTTTAAATCTGGGGAAAAATTACTCTTGTCCTACAAAGCTGTTATTCATAACAACTGAACAGTTGGGTTGAAGTGGAAAAGTCACGTGTCCCATAAGCTTATTAGTATTTGCTGGCTGCCTGTGTGGCACAAATGCAGAAAGCGTGGTTTGCTGCTCAGTACAGTCAAGTACCGTGCAAACTTTATTCATCCTGAGTTTTCAGGACAGAAATATAAGAGGCCTTGCTTGTATTCTTCTGCAACATGAGTAGTCATAGCTGATACCTGTGTACTGTCCTTGGACTGTGGTTCTTCCTCTTCTAAAGACCAGTATGTTTTGGGAGACGTGGTCTTCAAAACCTGAAAGTGAATCTCCCTGTAAAATCTACAGTTTATTTTCCTCCTGCTCCGTTCCTTCAGTGGGTCAAATCCATCTCTGTTTCTAGCTGTGGAATTGATTTCAGATAACAGGATGCTCCTGCGTAGTGATTTCTCATCGTCACCTTTGTAAAAGTGTTAAATAAATTATTTCCTTTGTAGAATTGGCTTAAATTCACTCCTATGTTGTTCTAGAGGTGCTGTCTTCAGCAGATTTGACTATGAGGTCAGAATTAAGATAAAGGATTAAGATAGTATATTACATCACTCATTTATCTTTTTTGTGAATAATGAAGGAAAAATTTATTTATTTATTTATTTAACATAATAATTATATTAACAATGCCCATGCCCCGTTTTAAGTGAGCTTATGTTGCATCACTTGTTAAACATTTTTACTTGGCTGCTGCATAATAGACTTCAAAAAAGAAGCCATTGCCAAAGATGCTCCTATGACTAAAGAAATACTGGCAGTTTCTTTCTTTCCCTCATTATCGAGAGAGTGTCTCAAAGTACTGACAATTTTAATGTCAGCAAAAAAATTATCTATTGCAAGTACAGAGAAGACAAGCAGCTAATTGGAAGTTTTGGCAGCTTGAATTTTAGATTAGATCCTAAGGCTAACTTAAGGTCAAAACCTTAACCTGTAAGTGGGTTTTGTGAAAGAATGGTAATTTGTGAATGAATTTTCAACGTTTTAACCTGCAATATCAAAAAATAGATGTTGATAAAATTTCTTTTAAATTCAGAGGCTTAATTATGTTGTCCACATCTCTGTTAAAAAAGGTTAGAAAATTCCATAGTCTGAGAAGTCTAAGAAGACATTATATATGACAGTACATTTCTTTATGTAAACACTGAAAATATTAATCTTCATCCCGTAGGATCAAGAGTTAGAAAAGACTGAATGGTAAATTTTTGGGGGGCTAGGAGGGAGTGTTTTATGGTTTCTCTACCTCAGGCTTTGCTTTTCCTCCTGTTTTTATTGAAGAAAGCAAAATATGAAAATAACTTCAAAGATACCAAGTATTTAATTACTTAGCTATAGGGAAAACCAAGATCATTTAGAAATTAATCCTTTTATTATAGAATTTAAGCTAAGAAAAATGGCAGTGTTAAAGCATTGTAACTAACCTATGTCAAACTCCATCAGATGTGCCATCCCTTTTCCATATTTGTGGACTACAATTAATAGTCAAGAAATGGAGCTGGAGGAAAGGGTGATTGTCAAAGAGTCACAAAAACACAATTTAAAATGTTCAGTATTAGCTGTCTTCAAACTGTTAGCTGACTGGTATCTAACTAGTAGCTTACACAACAAATGAAGACAGTAGATCAGGGAGTGACTGGTAGGAATATTAAAATTAAACCCTACGCTTGGAGGTTCAGATCAGTGTGCTGAAGCCTCCCTGATGTCTGTTGGTGTGCTGTATTTTCTAAAAGCAGTAGTTGCATGTGCATGTGTATGAGAAGACGAGAGAAGATCCCTAGCTGTTTCAAATAATAAATGTAATCAGTAGGGCATACTGGTGTTGTGGGATTTCAGTTTTAGAGTTGAGTTCTAGAGAGCACGTTAACGCTGGCTTTGCAGGGCAGACTTTAATGTCATTGTAAAGAAGTTCAGAAAAGGTTATTCAGATAGCCGTGGTGCTTCAGCCATTATACAGAGAATTTAGTGCCTGCACGAAAACATGTTGGAGCAACAGAGTAAAAGTTTGCTGAACTCCATGTTGCCACAATTTAGCCTTTCGTAGTCAAAAGCGTTTAAATCTAGCCCTGTTTTTTTACAGTACGTTGACCCTGAATAGAAACTATGCGTATTCTTTTAAGAAGATAAAAGTGTTAGAAATTATCCTAAAAAGAGTAATTTTGATCAAAGTAAATATGGGTTGAATGCTGATCCTGCTCCAAGCCTTAAGAAGCAGTAGAACTGAGCAGCCAACACCCACGAACAGCCAGTGCTGCATCCGCCAGGTCACGAAGCAGCATGTGTTGCAGTTTTGTTGCTGACACTGCAGAGTCACACTGCAACTTGCCCCAAAAGCTTCTGGTTTTGTGCCTACATCTGTTTCTGTATGTGGGTCAGTAGAGTAATGCTGAATTTCACCAAAGTTGTGCGCTACTCATCTAAGTCACAGTAATTTGGAGGTAAATGTCAAGGAGGACTGGCTAACACCTATAAGAATGTTGCCTCCAGGACAAAAAAAAAAAAAAAGGATCAGTTGGCAGTACAATTTTGAAATTGTGTCTGTGATAAAACCCTTATCCAATCCTGGCTGCATATTGAAAATGAAAATTTTAATGCCATCTCAATTCATAAACCAAACATGGATAATACCTTTGGAGCAAACTCATCATTTATTTCTTTTTCTGAAAAAAACCCTTTAATAATATCACACAAATTTAAAATTGTATAATTTGTGATATATTTTAAAAAATGTTTCTGGTATTATTTGATATTGGTGAGACACCATGGCTGATATTCATCTATTCCAGATACCAAATTAATCTGTTCTGTGTCTGCTGACAGCCTTTTAAAGTGCAGTAGTGAAAGTGATAAGACCAGTTTATGAATGTGGGTGCCAAATGACTTTCCTCTGCTACAGTGTGGCAAATAACCAGAGGTCTCATTGAAGATTAATAGTTTGCTTTCCAGCTCTCTGTGATCAACACTACTCTTGGGATAGATACTGTTTTAAAATACCAAGCAGGCTTTCTTATACCAATAACCTTTCTACAATAGGTCTTGCAAGAGCACACCAAAGGCCCGTCATGTCTATTCTGTATTATTAAAGCAAAAGCTTTTAATCTTTTTAAGCCAAATGGTTTAAACCTGGTACGGAAAACACATTTGCATTGTAAAATGTTAAGTGATTTTCTTTCTTTGCTATCTCCAGAATACATAAGCATGTTAAAATGTTTTCCCTTACAAGTAACTTCCCTTCCAAAAAATGTACAAATGTGGTATCTTAAGCAATGAGGATCTGCATGACAAAACACTTGCCATTAGAAATGTCTGAGTGAATACTGCATTTAAATCTAAGATAATGTAGTACCCGAGACCTCTAATTTAAAGTTAATTAAAGGATTAGTAAAATTAGGAAGCTAGACTAGTATATATGCATTTGTATTATGTTAAAATAATTTTTCTTTGATGTTAGATATGCCAAGCAAGCAAAGAAATCACTACTGTTGGCAATAGAGGGCACTGGACTTCCGTATGTTTTACTAATCTAAAGAAAATGAAATAGATGCTGTTTTCTGGAAGTTGTTATTGTGTGTGTATCTTGGGGGGGGGAGGGAGGATAGAAACAAACTAAATATATCATTTCAATATTGATCTCAGTTCTGCCTATGTCTAGTTTGCAGATTTGTAAATATTTACCAATTTGCATGATTGTTGCTGGCAGTAGACATCATCATCTCCGTGCTCGGAATTTTTTACTATTATAGCTAATAAACTTTAGAATTTCCAAAGCAAAACTCTTCATGCAGACAAATGAGGCTTTAGTGGATTTGTGTTGTACTCCAATTGAAAGTTAAAAAAATTAAAAAGAGGAAAAAAAAAAAGAGAAAAAAAAAATTTTCCAGCTGTTTTCACCATTTATCTAAATGCCCTTTTGTGTAAGCACACTGAAGCTCAAGCAAATCATACAGACCAGTCCCACTGTCTGCAAAAGCGGTATCACAAGCCTAAGGTTTGATGAAGAGAAGGAAAAGAGAGGATATAAGCGTGTTCATTTAGGAGCATTGCACCTACCTCTCATGAACTACATCTTATGCCTCTCAGATGGATGCTTCTTTCTATAAGCTGTCTTTGACATCAGGAAGTTTGTGCTTAAATACGTAAAATATTTTTTTAAAAAGCATGTCTCAAAAAAACCCAAACCAAACCAAAAAACCAACCCAATACCCCCTGAAACCCCAGCAAACAATGAAACAAACCCCTCCAAAACTCAAAATATTGACTTTTAGTCAGGCTGCATCCATGTTACACACTGCATTCTTAAATGTGATGTTTCAGTGCTGGTGGTGATGTGGTCCTACCTCAGTTATTTAAGCACTTTTTTGCATACCTCTTTATTATGCTTTAAGATATCTCTATTTTGTACAAAGACTTTCTGTACCTCCAAAGGATGTCCTAATGGACATGATTTTACAGCCCAATCAAACACAATTTTTATTGAGGTTAATTTCTTTAGATGGTCCACCTGTATTTTAGGGCCTAACTTGCCATCAAGACAAAGAATAATAGTATTATGAAAGAGGTTCCTATGGTAGAGGGACGTTATTAGAAATAATCTTATTTGTAAGAGGTTGCACATAACTGTATTTGAACAAGACCTCATGTATCTGCCTTTTACGTATCAAAGAGCCCAGTCAGATCTTGGGCTATTTTTGGACCAACACTTCAAGAATAAGTGTGGTTTTTACAGCAGCCAAACTCTGCCCTTTCTCTGATTGTATGTTTGGACCCTTTTGAAGGGGTAAAAGTGTCTCTTTGCACTGCAGTTATTTCTCAGCAGCAGTGGCAAATCTGACATAACCACCCTATTAAGTCTATTGCTTAGAGAATTAGTTATTTTTTAAAAAATAAAATCTTCGTTTTCCTGCTCTTGGAAGGCTACATAACTTGCAAATCTTTTTTTCTTCTGCTTTAGTATCCCAGTCTGATTAAATATTGATATTCACATCACTGACTTTGCTAATACTTTCACTTTTTTTCAAAGATCTATATGACAGGTGTTATTACACAGAATGGCCATTTTTCTTTTCTCTCTGCATTTCATAGAGTGTTTGATTGATTTGCCAGTTTAAACCCACCACATTTACTTCCTGGTAATATTAGTATGAGATTAGTATTCTGACTTAAAAATAGGATGCTTTTAGTGTGCTCGAATGCTTAGTATTGGTTCTATTGAAAGAAGTATTTCAAGGAAAAATGATAAAAAAAGTAATTTATTTGGTTCAGTCTGGTGCATTCTAAATTATTTATATATAAGGTTACTGAAAATACTAAACTACTGGTAACTAAATCCTCTTCGCTAAAAAAAACAAAAAACATCCAGATAAAACCCCCCGACATTACTTTTTGAGAATAATAAGTTGTAATTCCAGTTGATTAATTGGAGTCTGTTGACAAAGTTGTAATAATTGAACAAGACACAGGTAGTCACCCTTATTAAAAAAGTATTAAATTGGACTGATCTCCATCTCTCCTTTTGTATTGCCTGTTTTACATTTCAGAAGAAATGAATCTGTAGAACTTCCTGTGCATAAGACAAAATATGTGTGTTCTATATGCTTTACATAGCCATAGAACAGAGTTACTTTATCCTGGATTTAAAAAAAAGTATGATGATAATTTACAAATATCATGAAGTGCTTTTTTCACTTTTTTTTTTTTTTTTTTTTTTTTTTTTTTTTTTTTTTTAGGTCAAGGACTACTTTTCTTCATTAAAAAATATATATTAAAGGCTTGTCTGGCATTTGGCACAAGGAAGTCAGATAAGAATATAAGCAACACAGTTTATCTTACTGGTAGAAAGAGGGATCTGCTATAGGGTTGTAGTCAATTAATGCACCAAATACTGAATATCTGTTCTCAAAAAGAGGCAGTATAGCAATAACTTTAAAATACTAAAGAAGGTCAGACTCAGGTTGCACTGAAAAATCTGTCACTGTCTCACAGATTTTGTAAATTACAGATAAACCCAAATTCAGGCATTGTAAGGGAGCCATTCTTAGAGCAACTTGTAAAATCTCACAGCAGGAGGAAAATCAAATCTTGATTCAGACCTAGGTAATACACAAGAGTCGCATTCAGTAAGGTTATGTATAACTTGGACAAATATGCATTCAAAAACGGTGTCTTCATAGAAGAAAGCAAGACAGATTAAATCCACCTGGTAACATTTAACACAAAACAGGAACTATGCTGAAAAGAAGATGAAAAAGGAACTCAAAAAGAGGATCAGTGTTCTGTACCAACAGGCACATTGGAAGTAACATACTGGCATCCTAAAGTGAATATATATATCAAAATGTATTGTCTATCAAAAACAGAAACCTACCGTGGTTTAAGAAAAAAGTTGATTAAAACAAATTAACTCTGTTATGCAATGTATGTAAGCTCAGAAGAATATAATGAAGTTGCAAATTCTGATGGATCTAGGAAATATATGCAAATGCTGATTATAGAACCCTTTTTAAAAAAACAAATCTTAACAATATAAAATATATTTGTATAAAGTTATTAGATATGATGTTCTAACATCTCACCTCACATGCTTTTGAATACTAAAGCAGCATTCAAGCAGTTTATTCTAAAATTTTTGCCTGTGGGAAAAACCCAGTATGCTGCTTTTGACATTGTGTGATATTTCATCTTCTGCTTAGGTCAGTGTAGAAATGAGTTGACCTCTGATGTCTGTACTAATTACTCACATAGGCTAAATGAGTGTTTGTATTCTTACCTGACTCTGTCTTTAAGAAATGTTGTATATTATTTATATACTATATGAAGAGAAATAGTTACATCTGTTTAAAGAGTTAGGATTAAGTGATGTGTCTCCTACAGGCAGTTAGAACTAGAAACATAATCTTCACAAAATGGGAATTATTTAAAATTAAGGAAAAAAAAAGTAATTATCTGGAAATTAAAATAACGATTAGACTCCAAAACACTGGGGTTTGGTTATGATGGGTTTTTTGAAGGGGAAGTGGGAGTGAAAGTCTTTATGCTAAGAACCTAAAAATTATTACATCAAGCCTTTTCCAATAGATCACAAGCAGAAAACATGTCAGGAAGCACATTACAAGCTGGTAGATGGCCAGGTTGAAAACAGGACGTGTAGCTGAAAAGTGTAGTAGCTGAACAATTTTTTTTCTACTTCTTCTCCCTGTGAGAGAGCCTAGGAACACTCCACCAGTAATTCCTTTCTTTACACGGCACAATTCTGAGGATCTTTCTTAATTTCAATGGCATTAGAAGTCACGTCTTCTCAAAGAAATAAAAATACAGAATTTCAGCAGACAATACATCCAAATAAACTTATGTGTTAAACTGTAAGCCATTAATTGTTTTGTAATCAGTGAATTATTTACCTTGTATCCAAAGGAAGATGCTAATGATTCTAATGTTTTTTAACTACTGCATCACTTTCTCTATCTGGCAGAAATGGTGCCACTTACTAGGCATGGGGATAAATTTGTTACAATGGAGAAGAGTTAATATAGTTTTTCAAAGAAGTCATGCCTCACAATTGCATTAGTTCTTCAAAGGAGGCTGTACAAATACATACATATAACTGAAACAGAAAAAAAAAGGGTATCTGTAAATATTTTGTCATCTATTGCCTTTCAAAAGATAAAATTAAAAAAAAAAAAAAACACATTTCAGAAAGCTTTTATAATGCAGGAATCAAAGGACAGAAATTAAGTCAGCTTACACAATAGAGGGAAATTAGCAGTGGAGTTGCATGCTTATTGCTGTTAAGGTGATGATTAGTTGTTAAAGGGATTTGTCAGAACTAGGTGTGGTTCCGAATCCTTCAGGTCAAGTCAAAACTACCTAAGGCTTGCAGAGGGATTTCATAAAACTGAATGGTTAGGTGATCAAATGACACATGTTATTCATTATTTGTTTTAAAAAAGCAAAAGCTATTTAATAAGTAAAGCTTATGTTACTCCTTTGTGCATACTATATATCCTATCCACATATCTTTTTTTTTTGGTTGACTCTAAAAGAATATTCACTTAGTTTTTGATTTTTTCATTGAAAAAGTTCAAATCACCTCAGCATGAAGCGTAAGTCCTTTTTGAATATTCTGACATAAGGGAACAGAACATTTTCTTGGGAAATTCCTCGTCATATTTCACAGAAATTAGAGGATTACTCTAATTGTATTGTGTGATTTTACACTAGTCCTATCCATACTCTGTTCTTAAGAGAGTGTTGGCCATCACCAGAGTTGAATGAACTTAGAAGAGCAGTTGCTTTGCCCAGAATAGTAGTTCTTACTTTATTTTCTTACAATACTTTCATGCTAATTATGCATCAGAATATTCAAGATGGTTTTTTCCAGGAAATGAAAATCACTTCCCATAGTGAGATATAAATGACACTGTATTTAGCATATAATAAAAATGTCCTTTTAGGCACAGAAATAGTAATCCAAAAGCTGGAGGCTGGATTGAGACTCCACCTGTGACAGAGCATTGAATGCACCCCAACTCACTTTTGGGCTGGTAAGGGATTTCATTGTGTTGAGGGGCACGAATGAGTGCAGAGCCTTTAGGATGGGGTGTTTTTACCTCCATGTAATGTCTAGGACAATGTGGCTTGTCCAGGAAGTGGTCTGGGGTGATTTAATCCCTCAGTAATTTCAGCCCACCCAAGCTGCTTGCACACCACCTTTGCATATGCAGTGTTCTTTCAGCTCAGTCTTTTGAGTCTGGGTGAAAAATCATGCTGTGCAATGGAAGTATTTTCCTATGTACAGTCCAGCATCTTTAAATGCAGATTGGTATCCAAATACTTTGATAGAGGAAAGAAAGTCATTTAATTAATTTAATTTCAGTTTCACAAGCCATTTGTGGTTTTGTTTTCTAAAAAAGTAAATTAATTAGAATTCTTTTTGTGGCTCAAAGTAAAGTAGGGTGCCACTGTTCTTAATGCTGTACATTCTTCTATCTCCTTGAACCCTAAACGTGAAGGCAGTACTACATATTTTGTTCTTTCTTCATGTATCACAGATATTTAAATGTCACCTTTATTGTATGTAGATACTGTAGATTCCTAACACTTTTGTTAGGTGATTGAGGGACCACTAATATCTCTAGCCCTTGCAATGACAGGGCAGAAGGGAGGTATGTGACTCCCAGGGAGTCCCAGTATGATATGTCTTTTGGTTTGGCTTTTTTGAGGTGGTATGTGAGACTGGAAGGTGAAATTAGTTGTCTTATGTTCAGAAGATGACATCAAAGCCATATATTCTGCCAGTTACAGAAACAGTCAATATTCCTGTCCTGGAAACTTAGTAATTAGAGCAAAACATGACGTAGGATCAGAACAGAAGAATGAAGGGGTGAGAAGTGATGTCACTTCAGTAAGACTCCAAAATAGACAACCAGTCTAGTCTTGTGCAAAAATGAATGTTTCCTAATTATTTGAAGGCTCTGTGTACATTTTTAGTGATCTTCTTACTGGCTGCATCAAATACAAACTGCAGGTCTTTGCTTCCTAAGCAGTTTGCAACGTCTGTCTTCCTTACCTGCCCTCTAAATAACAAGAGAGTGAATACCTACCTGTAATCAACCCATCCTGCCAGATTTTACTTGCTACTTGTTAAATTCTGTTCTCTGCTTTTTTATTTCTTATATCAGGAAAGCTCTGTGCATATATCTACATTTACATGATTATAATTCGTTTAATTCTTTCTTAAGGTCATCTTTTAGTGTTTAGGATTTGGTGTCTGCTTTTTCTTTTTGGATAATTCTGTTCAGGCACATGCTGTAGCTTCTGGGTATGTTGTTGCTTGTCTTATTTTCACTTCTTACTCTGTTGAATCTCTGCAAACTGCTAGGTCTTTATTAGTACTCAGGTGGTGAACTCCGTAGTTCAACAACTCTGGTGTTTTTTCTTTATGTTTATCTAGTGCCTAGCTCAGAGGGCTTGTGGTCCAAGATTGATTCTTAAGTGCTATGGTAATGTGAATTATAATTTTAAATTGGATATGAGTGCTATTATATGACTCGTACTAGAAGTTATAAATATTGACCTTGGTACATTGTTTGACTTTGTCTCTAATAATATTCTCCTTAGCAAGCTAGGAAAACGTGGACTAGATGAAACCAGGATAAGCAACTCATTTTCTAGCCCAGTTGTGTGACACAGTTGGGCTAGAAAGGAGACACTGGAGGAGGCTTGCATGCTTTATTGCTTTATTTTCCTCACTGTTTTGAACAGTGGAAGTACAGAATACCCATAATAAATAACACCAAATTTATGGAGATTGAGGCAACTAGCGGTTTGGAAAGTAGGGTAAGATTTGGCAGGAAATTCATTTTTGCCAGTCAAAGCAAAGCTGGAAATAAATAGAGTGAATAGTAGCATAAAATGCCATAATTAAAATGGGAATGAACAAGCACTGGGTGTGGAGTAACTCGCAGTTGGGCGTGCGGCTTGTACCACAAAGCCGCATCACACAGACACAAGTAAAGCTGTTGCTGGAGCTTGTACAGCGAGCCCTCTCCAAAAGCACCGTGAACCCACAGGAAACGTGTGTCCTTTGCTGTCGGTGGAACACCTTGGCAGCTCCGTTCTACAGGGCGGACAGAGGGCGGTCGGCCCTACCTGAGGTGCCGCCTTGGGCCTGCAGCCCTGGCCCTGGGCTGAGGGAGGCTGGCGGGGAGTGCTCGTCCCGGATTGGCTGGTGCCCCCCTAGCTGGCGCTTCCCCATTGGCTGTGGCTGTTGCTGGGGGAAGGCGGGGAGGTGCTGGGGGGTGACCCACCAAACCTGTGGGTTTTCACCCCATTTCTGGAGGGAGGGAAGCCATGGCGGCAGGGGGTACAGTGCCAGAAGGGAATAGGGAGCTGTATTTTGTGTAAGTATCGATGTTAATCAATAAGAGAGACAGTTATAGATACGATTTGTTTACATATACTTGTAGATACCGTTCAGTCGCTGTGAATAAAACCAGGCTGCAAATACGTGGCCTAGCCGGTCCCCCATAATTTATTTTCCTTCTTGTAATGCCCTTTTAGGCTTGAAGGTGGTGTGAAAAAGAGTCTGTAAAGTCAGATCTCATCAATGTTGCGACGTGCATGACTTGCCGTACATACTCAGTGAAGAGGAGATTTCTATGCCTTCCTATGCACATTCAGTTAATAGAAGATGCCAAAAGGCCCAAAAAGAGTTGTCTGAACTTTACTGGAACACACATGCAGATGTAATATGGAAAGCAAACTTTATGCAGTAGCCTGGAAGGGACAGATGAGATGCTGTGTTTCAGATAAAACATCAGTGTGTTAGGTTTCTTGTGAGGCATAATTAAGACGGTTCACTGCAGAGCACCAGTAAGGCTTTTTGCGTGGTTAAAGCAGACCAGTGGCTGTAAGTAAAGCCCAAGAGTGGTATGTGTGCATTTGGGATTTGGCTTGGGCACATTTCTCTGGATGGAGGAATCCATTGTTGGTGGATTCCTTATGCAATAGGAGCATCTTGTCTGCTAAGCACATGCCAGAGTGCCCTAAATGCATGGTTAGCTGGTACATTCCTATTGGCCTTCTCTGGAGACTTCTTTGATGCTTGTGAGAAAGTGTGTGTACTGATTGCTGTTTTTTTAAACCTTTGGAAATTTGTTATTTGGGAATATTTCTTACATATGTGTGTCAGGGAACTGACCTAAGTGAGGAGAGCAAATACTAAATAAGCCTTCATTAAACCAGCTGTTTTCGTTAGCTATTTGAAAGGGAAAGGATAGGTAAATGAAACTGTGGCATTGGAAACTGTGAAAATAAAATTTGTGCAAAAACTTACCAACTTCCTGTATCAAAAATCAAAGTAAGTAAAAGCATTGTGTGTCAGTCTTGTTTAACTACCTACAGGAGCACTCCATTGAGAGGAACATGTGCCTTTTTAAAAGTTCTTTTTGCAAATAAGGAACTATAATTATTTAATTTTTTTTTAGCAGAAACTAGTTTTGTTATCCAACTGCAAAAACTGACGTATTTGTTATTTACCATTCAGCTGTTCTGAAGGGAAGAATGAAAAATAGGTATTGATGTCTATTCAAAGCTCTGGTTCTCTGAACTGTGTATTTTTCTTGTCAGTGATGAAAGGTATGGGCTGGCCCTGGGGCTTCCAGTCTTTGAGTCAGACCTGTTTATATGCTAAGAAGTAAATTTAGAGTTTGTTATTTTTGAGAGTTCCTCGTCCTCTGGAAATCTTTATAGAGAGATCAGAAGAATTAATATTAACTTCATTCTCTTGCTCCTGAGCTGCAGTTGTTCAGTGGTTTCTACATCTTCAGAGACCTTCCTGGTGTTTACATTACAAAATAATTAAAACAAAATGGCAGGAGGCTAGAGGGGAAGGCGAGGCTTTGTAAGCCAGTGTGCTTCCAGTTCCACTTTCCTCCATTTATCTGTGTCACAATGGAGGCCTAAATGAAAGCATAATGTTGGTATCTAGTAGAGACCAAAGGTACTAGGAAAGAGGCCATGTAGAAACTGTAGAGATTGATCAATTACTTGCAGTAAAAATCAGATTCTTCCTAGAGGTAAAGGCTTATCAGTGTTATGGTTTTGACTAAACCATATTTGTAGCTTAACCCATAAATCTGATGGTATCTGCTTTGTTATGAATTAATGAAATGTGTGTATAGAAGTCTCAGTAATATAAAATTTTACAGCTATTTTACTGTATTGGTTTACAGTGACAAGTACAACTACTTTGCCTTTAGCACAGCCATCTGTCTGGCAGGCTAATAACTCTGGGCTGTAAAAGTCTATCCCCATGGTATGTGCGTCCTCCAGTAACCCATTTGGTGGCAAACAGCCATTGTTTTTTCCCTGGGGACACAATTTGTATTGTGTCATCCAACAGGACTTCTGTAAAAGCTCTGACAGGTGCATCTCCCTTTGCTTTAGGCCCACGGGGATGGGCAAGCCAGGCACATCTTCCAGATTGGCAGTGACCAGTATTTATGCTAAGAGATTTATTTCTCAGTAATTTTGCAGATTTCCTTTAGCATATGGTGTTGCAAAAATTCTACTGCTATGATATACCATGAGATGATGACTCCTGGGACTGGAAGTGAGGTGTATGCTTTGGAGGAGTCTCCATGGAGAGATGCTGTTTGAGATGAGGTGTTTCTATGCAGGAGACAGTGTTCTGTGGCCACACGTTGGTTTGTTGTGCTGGGTTGAATTTGTCTGGATGCCAGGTGCCCTCCAAAGCTGCACCATCACTCTCCTCCTCAACACGGCAGAGGAGGGAAAATATACTGGAAAGCTTATAGGTCAAGAGAAGGACAAAGAGATCACTCAGCAATTAGTGTCACGGGCAAAATTGGTTTGACTCAAGGAAATTAATATATTTTATTGCAAATTAGAAGTCAGAGTAGGCTAATGAAAAATAAAACCAAATCTTAGAACACCTTTCCCTCACCCCTCCTCTCTTCCTGGGCTCAACTTCTCTTCTGATTTTCTCTGTCTCCTCCCCATAAGCAGTACAGGGGGATGTGCAATGGTGGTTCTGGTCAGTTTATCATATGTTGTATCCTCACACCCTCCCCTACTCCAGTGTGGGGTCCCTCTCATGCGTGACAGTCCTCTCCAACATGTATCTTTCCCACAGACTGAAGTTCATCACAAGCTGCTCTAGTGTGGGTCCCTTCCACAGGGTACAGTCCTTCAGAAACAGACTGCTCCAGCCTGGGTCCCCAGTGAGGTCACAAGTTCTGCCAGCAAACCTGCTCCAGCGTGGGCTCCTGTCTCCATGGTGTCACAGCTCCGCTGTTAACTCCCGTGGGTTGCAGGTGCACAGCCTGCCTCACTGTAGTCTTCGCTACAGTTCACAGGGGAATCTCTGCTACCACACCTGGAGCACCTCCCACTCCTTCTTCACTGGCCTTGGTGTCTCTAGTTATTTCTCTCATCTCTCCAGCAGTTTTCTTTCCTCTTCCTAAATATTTTATCACAGAGATGCTGCCACCATTGTTTATGGGCTCAGCCTTGGCCACAAATGGGTTCACCTTGGAGCTGGCTGGCAGTGTCTCTGTTGGACATGGCAGCAATTGCTAGTAGATTCTCAAAGAAGCCACCCTTGTTCCCACTACCAAAATTTTGCCATGCAAATCCATTGCATTTGTTTGGGTGTCTTTGGATGCACAGAGGCTCTACAAAGCAGGATATATACAGTTTTAACACATAAAGCAGTTGTGTACTGGCTAGCACACAAGATGGATTGGATTTATTCTCCCATGTGGCAGCACAGACAATGAGTCCCCACGGAGTCTGGCCTGGCATGGGGAAGAGTCCACCCCTGGGACTCCCTAAAGTGCCTCCCTGGTGCTGCTGAGTTTCTGTCTTTCCCCGGTCTCTGTAGAATGACAGTGACAGCAGGACCCAACCTGTCCTGACCATCCCTGGCCAGTGCCAGCCTGCCTTCAGTGTGTTTTGTCCTGTATGACTTTGTGCCTTTCTGTGCTGGTGTTTCTCTTTTGACACCTTCATCTAAATCCCCTCTGAGAAGCCCTGACACTGTCTATACTTTTTACTTCTGTTATCTTTTGGGAGGTATTTTCTCTGTGTTTTGTCAGTGGTCTAAGTGTGTGTGACATAGCTGTGCCACACTGGGGCTGTTCTGTGGGGCCTTGGTACTGAGGTATCTCAGTCTGTGGGTGGTGGTCTGGGGAGAGCTTTACGGCAGAGGCTGTGCAGAGAGGGGGTGTACAAGGAACAACTTCCTCACTGCTCCTCAGTTAGGTGTTATGTTTTGTATCATGTTGGACATGACAGGATCCTTCTGACACATAAGGTATGTAAGGTAGGTATGGATGGAGACATTGCTGGATGTTAATAATAGAACATGAAGTCTGCAATGCAGTTCCTGACCAGAGTTATTCTGTCTCCCATTCTTATCTGTATGTTTCTGAGTCTCAAGGTGAATTTGGAGAACAGGATGTAGGTAAGATTTTTTTCCTTAGCTAGCCCAATGAAAAGATAGAATCATAGAATGTTTTCAGTTGGAAGGCACCTTAAATGTCATCTAGCTCCAACTACCCTGCATGGGTAGGGGACATCCTCCACTAAAACAGGTTGCTCAAATACTCATACAACATGTCCTTGAATGCTTCCAGAGAATGGGCACCCACAACTGCCTTGGTCACACTAAAGAATTTATTTCTAATGTCTACCATAAATCTACCCTCTTCCAGTTTAAAGCCATTGCCCCTTGTCCTTTCGCTACATGCCCTTGTAAGAAGTCCCTTCCCAGCATTCCTATAGGCTCCTTTCAGGTATTGGAAGGCTGCTGTAAGGTCTCCCAGGAGCCTTCTTTTTTCCAGGCTGAACAACCATGACTCTCTCAGCCTGTCTGCATAGGTGAGGTGCTCCAGCCCTCCAGTCATCTCTGTGGTCCTCCTCTGGACTTACTCAAACAGCCCCATGTCCTTCTTGTGTTGGACAGCCTAGAACTGCACGCTGTACTCCAAGTGAGGTCTTCTGAGAGTATCTTTTAAATATGCTGTATAAAATTCTCAGGTCAGAGGCAGGTCAGAGGTTGTTCCTGATTTTTATGAAAAAAATACTCACTGATGCCTGACACCTCAGCCTTGTCCCAAAGGGGCCCTGAATCCCATTCTTTTACTTTTTGCTTTGTTATTTTAACTCAGAACTCTCACCAGAGATTGAAGGGTAAGAATTTCGGTGAAGTTTATGTCTTTGTACAAAGTTCTTTATTATCTCTGTTTTTTTTTTTTTATTATTATCTATATCTTGCTGTTATTCAGAAAGTTGATACTCGGGTAGTTTCTTTTTCAATGGTTGGTTGAGGTATTTAGCTGTTTGGGAAATGCTAGCTAGTGGGGTGGAAGAAATAATGGGGTTTTGAATTCAGTGGGAGTCAAAACCCTGTAATCTTCTCTCTTGTTGTAAAAGATACTAGAAAGGGGATTTAGTGTGGGAGATTTCATGACAGAAATTGATCAGGTGAGAGGAAAAAGTGTTTTCTAAAAGCAGTATTGTTGAGGGCTAATTTCATATTACACTGCAACATACACTTCCAAAGAAGATGCCAACAAAATTTTCCATCTTATGGTAATGACCTTTCCTTTCAGAAATTCCAAGAAGAATTAGTAGGCAAATGATGCTTATGAGATTTATTCTTGCTCTGCCTTTGCAATATCTAGTTTCAGTGAGTGTTGTTTTCATACTGGCTGAGATCACTTTCTCATTGCACTATTTCCATTAAAAATGTTTCCCTATAACTTTTTCTTTAATCACATGTAGCTTTGCTATAACTTTTAAACTGTGACTAACACTTCTTGTTAACACTTAATCTTTTAAATGATATGTTGAAATTGTTTAAATCAGTATTTTAAATTGACAAGGCCTTTGAGCCACTCTGTAGGACTGTATCATTAACCTATAATTGTATATTGCATGAAGTACTTTGTTTTCATTACTTTGGAAAATAAAGTGATGACCTTGTAGTTGACTCCTCTATTTAACACGTTCATCTAAGCTTTAACCCAATTAGAAGTAGCTGTTTGCCTTGACCACAGAAGAAGCCAAAGAAGCAACGTACTGTGGTCAAACCTAATTCAGTTTCAAGCTAATAAAGTTAATATTAATTGGTGATATACCAAGTCAAAGGCCTCAGTTAAATAAAAGTCAGGGTTGTGAAACTCTTTTTTTTTTTTTTTTTTTTTTTTTTTTTTTTTTTTTTTTTTTTTTTTTTTTTTTTTTTTTTCAGTTGTTCACATTGGGGTACCAAACACTGGGATAGCAAGTAGGTCTGTACTGCCTAAAATATTAATCTAAAACATTTAAAGTGTGTATTAAGTATGAAAATTTTTTAGTGAGAAAGGCTCATTTTACACAGAGGTTATTTGGGTAATGTTCTTAAAAAATACTTGTTTTTCCTAATTTCTCTACCATATATTTCTCTTCAAAGCTTGTCAGTGCTAAATAACCATCAGGTCCCACAGCCTTTACTCATGTTGATAGGCAGCTCGAACAGGCAGGTGTACCTCCCATTCATCTCTCCCCGGTTATCATCAGACAGAAGGAAGGCAGAGCAGACTGTCCAAACTAGCTGTCATTTCAAGAACACTGGAACACGTGAGAGCACTAAGTAATAACTTTGCTGGAGGACTGAGCATTCTGTACCACATGAAAATGTGTTCTGCTTAAAACAATAAGGCTTGGCAGATAGGCTTAGGATTTGCTAAGGCACAGAACAAAAGCAAATATGGTGCTTTCCAATTGCCTGCTGTAGAAAACTGAGCTCTTCAGCAGAAACCCTTTTCATATCAGTTTTCCACATGTTCTTAAACATGGAAGGAAGACAATTTTAGCAATGCTGTGCAGATGGCAAAGGTCAAATTATTATTATTTTTTAATTTATTTCTACAAGGCAAAGCAGGATCTATTTGTCCTAATCTCAGTTTCCAGAAAATAAAATGGCTAAGATAGTTCTTTTCTAAAGTTTATAAGCTGAGAAAAAGCCCAAATGAATTACAGAGATGAAGGGGCAAAGGGGCAGAGCAAATTTTTGAAATACATTCAAGTTAGATTCAACTTGGAAACCTTGCATACAAATACATAATCCAGGGAAAACAGCAGCTGAACAATCTACAGATTTTTTTATTTTTCCGTAAAACATGTTTTTAATCAACACAGAAGGAGATGAGATAGGAGTAACTCCCAACATCATCTGCATGTATTGGCACTTTTATGGATCATGAATTACAAGATGAGTAATCACAAACTCTTACAGTGAAAACTTTTGTGAAGACTTGGTTGGATTAGTGAAGTAAAGGATAACTTCCATAGTTTGATTGGAGAAGTCTAAGCCATGTTGTTTCCCTTTGAGTGGTCTTGTGGCACAGTTTGTTTCCCCAGGCCTGAAAAAGATCCTTGTCAAGCATCTCAAGAAGCTTCAAAACGGAGCGCCATCTGCTGGGCTCAAGCAGGTACAGGAAGGCAAGAACAAGTGCCAGTGTCTTCCTTCTAAAGTGGTTTGAAAGGGAAAATAAAAGAGAATTCTTTTGTATCTTCTTTGTATCTTTCCAGTAATTTGGAATAGGCTTGTGCTTGTCTTTTGTGCAATGAGCTGGAGCAAATTTGGGTCATCTGTATTCCATGTATGAGGAGAGAATACTTTTCATTTTGCACATCTTTAAGAACAGCATGTTGTCTTGCTCCCTGTTGTTCCTATTTTTAACTGTTAATTAAATCCGTTGACATTGCAGCTGTTTAGGTTATTAATAGTATCCTTGATATTTGAAAATAATTACATTGTTAATATCTTTATGGTCTCAATAAGTAGTTTTCACCCTGGACTAAAATGTGCTCTATTTAAAAGGCAAGATAATATATTCAAGTCTTTAATATTTATTGTAATTAAAACATGTCTTTTACTGTTTTGGTCATACAAGATATGAAAAAAAGGATTTAAGAGTCTGGGGTTTTTTGTTGTTGTTGTTCCAAGTAGTTCCATGATGACCTGTAAAATCCACAAATGTCATTAATAGCCTGAGGACAGACTCTGGGAAATCTTGCTTAACTTAGTGATCACATGCAAATAAATTTCCATATAATTGATTGGAGAATGGACTGGGGAAATGTTGACCAGTTTAAACATTAGAAGTCAGCAATATACTTATGCAATGTTTAGGAATTTCAGTCTTAATCTGACAGATGATCAAAGTGTTAGTTTTGTCAAACAACTTTCCTCATCAACTGGTAGCAAATGCACAGTTTCCTTGAACTGAAGGATTCTTTGTTTGCTTAATGTATTGCCTCTGATAAATCTTTTAATTTTTTTTTTTATATAAGTAGCTTTTTCTTCCAAAACTGTTGTTTCCCAATGAGCTGCTTCTGTGATGCCATAGCCTAATATTTAGGTTTTTCCATTCAAGAGGAAAGAAATCTCCTATTGTCATAAGTATTATGCATTAGGCAAATGGATGAGACTGACATAACTGCTGTGTGTACACAGTTTTCTTTCTTGTCTCATCTTGACTTTGTGGATAAAAAATGTAGAAAAGCAGTTTGAAAGGACAATTGATTTGTGTTATTAGTTTGTGATTTGCTGTTATTAGTTTAGTGATGTAGCACAGAATGGTAATAAAATACTTAAGAACTTAGTAATTTAATACACTTAGTCAAGTTTGTAAAATGGAATTTTGCAGTTCTGAATTTATTCTAATATTTAGAAAAGACTGAGTATTGAAATCAGTTAATTCAGTATTATGTGTCTGTTCCTGGGAGAGGCAACAGATAATTGTCATCTAATTACACAAATGAGAGAACTGCATACCCATTTTGCTTCCTAAGGGCTGACTGTTGTGATTCCTGCAGTACTTGAAAGAAGGTTCTATCAGTCTGACCAGCAAGATACCTTTCAAGCAAGACACTGCCAGGATGTTGAGACTAATTTTAAGGGGAATTTTCATTTCGATCCAGTTAGATACTACACTGAGGCAAGCATGAAGTACTCGCTGTTATTATGGTATTGTGTTTAATGTCTCTGAGTCTTTTGTACAGTAATTTATGAAGAACTGACCTCAGTGTTGGCTCTAGAAGGACTAGACTCTCAGCTGTAAAAAGACAAGAGGAATGGATTGGGCAACAGCAGATCTGTAGTCTTTGTCCTTGGAAACAAGTCAACAGCCCGTTCTCATGATACTTTTTGTTGGTGATGTTTTGCACACCACCCCACTTCTGCAACCAAATAAATGATCCTAGATAAATTGAGAAAATTTAGGCTGGATTTAAAATGGAATAAAACACAGATTGGGAGGGAAAACCTGACTTTCTTCTAAGGTTCTCATTTCTTTTACCATCTTCATGTGAATAACATTTAGCCTTGGATCAGTATGTATTCAAATACAGATGTTTTAAATGCAAGTACTACTGGAAAAGATCCTAAGGGAGCAATCATAATGCAGGGGAAAAAAGAGTTTTAGGAGCTGATCATAATGACTATAGGCAACCTAATGTAATGAATAGCATACCTTTTCCATGTGCAAAACCACTAGCATTATACAAATGAAGATCACCTGGTGCAAAGGCCATAAACTGTACAGAACAAGCTATAGAGTAGCTTCTTAAATAATTCAGTGAAAATTTTGTAAATAAGCTGTAGTGAACAAGGTCCTAATGGCTCTGCAAATTTGAGGTTTTCTCTAGATAGAAGTCTCCTGAACCTGGAAGTGAATTAATATGTAGGTTTACCGAAGTATTTCTGGTACTCATCTGAAATTTTAGATAATACTGTATTGCACTTTATATGAAAAGTCACTGTGTTTCTATAATACGCTAGAATGCTACAAAATGTAAATAATAAGAAAAAGTTAATTAGGCTTTTGCTGCAGGGCAAAAAGAAACAAGTACTTTCCAGGTACCTCCAGAGTTGTATAAACCACCTTGTGACAAAACCAATGAGTATTACTAGAGCAGGTCTCTCATTGGTCTGTTTACATGAACATTTTTTTTTTTCTCTCTGAACTCTTATTCTGAAAGTTCCGAGAAGGACAAAAATCTTGAATCTGCAGTGTTATAGCAGTTTTCTTTAAATAATCATACTTTATGATTTTAAACAGACATTTTTTATAGAGATACTATAGATGTTCCCATAGCTTAATATCCTTGCTCCTGTGCATTTTTGTTCAAATTGTACTTCACTACAGAAAGTAACAGTAGTTGTGGTGCTGAAAATCTGTGTTCCTACCCTTTGCTTAGGAAGGTGAAGCAGTCAGACCACCAAAAATAAAGGAAGACTTCTTTCCCTATTTCTCTGCATTTCAGTTCTGTGATCACTTTATGATTTGTATTGTTCCATAATAAAAGATATGTTTGTTTTCTTCGATCAGACATTTGCACAAGCTGTCGTGGGAATAGAACATGTTTTTAACTTCTGCCTTTTATTTTAATCTGCTTTATTCTTTGAGCTGTTATCATGTGTGTGTTTCTAAATTGCAACTGAAAAGCTTTATTAGGAGTTCTGTTGAAACAGAGAAATGAAGGTCTTAAAAGTCGTGAAATTCGAGAATTAAAACTACTTTTGTAATCTTAATTTTGGCATCCCTGTGCTTCTGCACAATAGCACAGTCTTTAATTAGAGGATCACATACTGGGTTTCTGCCCCCCCCCAGGAGTTACACTTCATTTGGTGCATAGGGGGGGATATTGCTTCCTTGGTGATTGCTGCCTTCATCCAGTTTTTTCATTCTCACTATTCTGCGTGTGGTCATAAGCTTTCTTTACTGCACCCTAATCAAAAGAATGTTCTGATTACCAAATTAATTATTTCCTTTGGGCTTTTCTGTGATTCTTATCACTTTAGAGCTGAGTAGTTCATAAGTGTTATTAGTCATCATCTTCACAGTACCTAGTTTGCATTGCAGAGACAGTATTTCAGATAAGCAGTTGCATTACTGAAAAACAAACATAGCAAGTGTCAGCAGATTTTGGGTTCTACAGTTGTGATGAATTGTCCCTGATAGTTCAGAGGATTTTTCGTTACATAACCCTTCATCTTTTCAATCTTCTTTGATTTTAAAAGAATCAACGAATTTTCACCACTTCTTCGAATTCAGTACCCAAAAGTTCAAGAACACACAATAGTCACCCTTAGGGGGCTGGTTTAAATGATATAGTGTGCAGAAAGAGATGAGTTAGAACCAAGTTCCTCAGGGTAGAGCTGTCTATAGGATTATTGTTTCATTTCACATTTGCCACATGGCTTCCACTCTCAGCAACAGTTGAGACAAGAGCACTACAGAAAACAGCTTTGTTATTGAATCTGGCATTTGTGTCCAACTGGATAGCAAGAGTAGATCCATTCTGTTCACTGACTAGGGGAATGATTTGAGATGAACTGAAATTCCATTTAGAGTTGTCTTGTGATGCATGACTGCCCTGGCAGCATGCAGTAGTAAACATTCAGCTTTGATGCAAAGTGGGGAAAAATCAGACAGGAAAGAGACAGGAAACAGTAGAAGCCTTACAAGTCTCCTTACTTGAAAGAGTGAAGAAGAGAGCGGGGCTCTATATAAGGGAAGGGAGACTTGCAGTAGTCAAGTAGAAGAGAGTTAAGTGAGATGGTGCATGTATTAGAGTGGTCTCTGATTGTCTGTACCCATCAGACAGTTTGGTCCCATCTTCCAAAGACGACCTGTGGACCTGCTCTACTGATGCCTTTCTGTTCTTTTTTGAATTGCAGGCAACTCTTTCTACTCTTTCCAAATTTCCTATCTCACACTACATCCACATCTTTTCTCACTGTCTTTTTCAATTCAGGGGGTTAAGAGACACAACTTCCTTGCCTGCTCAGCATGGGTGTTGGATAATAGAAGGGAGTCAGGCTTTCTTCCTGCATTTTCCTGCCAGGTTCTTGTCTAGCTCAGAGCTGCTGGAAGGGATTCAGAAATGTCTGGAAGTCTTACTAAGATCCTGAAGTCTTGGCTAATAAGCATTTGGTTTCTTTTTCTTGCTGGTAGGTAGGGAGGTAATTAATTCTTAAGAAGTCTGCTTGTCTTAACTGTGTGTTTTTAAAATATCATAAGCCCTTAAAAATTATAATTTTGAAACTCTAGCAAATGTGGACAGGTTTTCATGGCTATGTGAAAACCCACATATGCTATACAAAAGTCTGCAACTCCCACCTGTGTCATCTCTCTACTCCAGGTCAGTTAAATAGAGGAGTTGTTCACCAGACACATTTTTAATGTATGCAAATTTTTTGTCAAGACCAGGAAAGCTGTTTGGCAGGATATTCCCCCTTTCATTTTGGCTTTGTTCAATCATTCTTTGCACTAAAACAATAAAAGTAAACAAAACAAACCCCACAAAATCTCCACAACAAGGAAAGAAAGGGAAAAGGTAATTATTAACTGCAGTTAAAAAACAAAACATGAAACATCACCTCATCTTAACAATAGCCACTCCTCTCTATGTTGCTGTAATATTACTGAAGTTTTTATCTGAGATGGTGTTAACTGTAAACTGATTAAAAACACATGGGATAATGAAGTAAGTACAAGATACGGAAGTGAAACAAGTCTATTGGATGTTCCACCATACAAGAATTTTTAAATGACACTTTTATTTGTGTTATTTAAAAGCTTACTTTCCTCTTGAAAAAAGGATATCTCTTTTGAGTACATGGATGTCTGCTTGCATCTCCATAGCAG
Source organism: Florisuga fusca (assembly GCA_038090715.1). Lineage (NCBI taxonomy): Eukaryota > Metazoa > Chordata > Aves > Apodiformes > Trochilidae > Florisuga > Florisuga fusca. The sequence goes on along the minus strand of JAAWXA010000004.1, from coordinate 17,121,315 downwards.
TGCTTCTTCTTGATATACTTCATTCTTCAAATAGTTGCATCATATCATGGTGCCTGGCATTGGTAAAGGCTGGAGAAGGAGAGGGAAAATGTGTCTTTACGTGTAAAATCTGAGAACAGAAAAGCAAGAAAATTTACCACTCTGATATTTCTAATTTGTCTATCAATATTCTCTATATGTTGCACTCAACATAGTGCAGTGCAAACTTTTGGAGATTTGGTTTGTGGTGGGGTTTTTTTTTGTAGTATTCCAAACAAAATTGTACAGTACACTTTCAGACTTCTCTGTTCCATTATACATTACATTTGCTTCAAAAGAGTTAAGGTGATACATAGCCAGTATAACAGAATGAAAAAGCATGACTGCTGCTTTTTTGGGTTTTTTGGTTTTTTTGTTTTAGCACCTGTTAAGCAAATCTTGAATGTTTAAAATATATTGAAATATATTTTGAAATGCTTTAGAATTTAAAAGATTAAATTTATGTCAACCAAAACACATTTGGGTTTAGATTTACCAGGAATTCTATAAACTCACATTTTTGCTTTGAAGTGATATCGTTTGTAAGTGTTGAGTACCTTGGAATTAGTATAAAGGATAAAAATTTATGCAGGAAACCTAAAAGGCAGCTGACCTGACCTATGGGTTTCAGTTTTATGAAGTGTTTGTGTTGCAAAGTCTGAATTTAAGTTGAGCTAGCTCACCTTTTAACTGCAGTTCCAATACTCAGTTTGATTTAAATCCCTATCCTATTGCTTAGTAATCCAGACCCCAATTACTGAAAATTTATTTGGGAGAGAGGTAATATACTCCCTAGTTAAGAGCAGAAGCAAAAAAGATGAAGGCATTCAAGAAACCCATAACAGCAAGGTTTTTGCTTGCAGCTGGCCAAAACAAAACCTAATGATATGAGAGAAACATTTTTTTTTTTTTTTCCTCCCATATAGCCCATTGGAAAGCTTCCTACAGTAGCTGCTTTGACAACACTAAACTTCCTCTGTCTTTGTCGTATGGCCTACCTGATGCCAAAATTCCTGGCTTTTCTTGTTCCATTGGACATACTAGTGTTTTAGTGAAATCTAAGGAAGCAAAAATTCACTGCTTTGGACACTCATGAAATTAGGCACAAATTTTTCTGAAAATTCATTATGCAGTGAGCAATAGTGTTCTCATATTCTTTCCAATTTATTACTTTTAAATAATTTGTATTTGTACCTTCTGTCTGTTTCTTATGGTTGGCAAAGAGTAATGTCTACATGCTGTGCCACACATGAGCATTTATCTTGAGATAAGATGCAGGAAGTTATGAAGCTTTTGTGGTTGTGCCCTACTGAAGTTGTGTGGAGAATCATGAGAAAGGAGCAGGTGAAAACTAGAACCCTTGTGCCTCTGTTTCTATGGGTATAAGAGAGAGACAGGCAGTTTAAGGTCTTGGTGAGGTGCTGCTTGAAAGATAGGAATGTTACTGGGTTTTGCACGGGCTGTAAAATGAATTGAGGGGGGGAGTAAAGAGCTCAGCTAATTAGGTGGCAACTCGGCACTGCTTGCTACTTGTAATCATCATTAAGATCTTTATATGTACAGTCAGCTGGCTGGTTTGTTTCACTAAGCTAACCAGCAGCTTGTTTATGAGGCCACAAAATTATAAGAGAAATGGGAAATCGGCAAAATTAAAGCAGGAAAGTTGCATTTCTGTCGTGCGGTGTTGAGAGTCTGGATAAAGGACTCCATACACAGAAAAACTACAACACTTACTGCATTGATATGTATGGTAATCTGAGAAAAAGATGTTCTGGTTGATTTTAGTGAGCCCTATTACTGGTTCAACACCTGAAATATTAGAGAACTTTGCAAAAACTCAAGGTGCAAACGCAATTTTTTTGCCAAAAGCGAAGACCTTTCGCATTTTTTTTACCTCCCGACCTTATAGCTGTTTGATTGTAGTAGCAGCTCTCTACTGCTGCAAACTGTGTCATTGTGGGCATATCTCTTTACTATACTCATGGTGAATCCAAACATCATCTTTAAAAAAATAACTGTTTGTTACTGAACAGGTGATTCACTAAGAAAAAGAATGGAAGGGACTGGGATGTCAGCTGAAATAGTTCGGAGGTAGACTGTGACTGTGATTTGGAGAGGAAAGAAATGGAAATCGATTGCTTCAGATAAAGGAAGATTGTGCTGATTGCTCAGAAAACTGAGGCACAAAGAAGGTGAAGGCAGCTCATACTAACTTAATAAAGAGATTGCAGAGGTGACTAGGTAAAAGGAGCTGAGAACTAGGACTGTCTCAGTTCTTACATCATTCCAGGAATTAGAACTCTAAGAAAAATGTAACAATTGGAAATGCAGTAATTGTGAACTGTGAGAACTTGTAAAAGTAGCAGGGGAAATAAGGCTGCAATAGATTTTAGAGAATGTATTGTAATCCTGAGATTGCAGAGTTGCTTTACTGTGCAAAAACATTTTGCGACCTTGTCACGTATTGGAACTTTTGTGAATACAAGTCATTTATTTAACCTATTTGTCGGGATCATTAAATATCCTTAAGCTTGAATGTTTCCTATTGATTTATTGTGTTAATTCTTCCCTTAAACAAAAATCATACCTGGCTTAACATATTCAGGATCTGGAAGAATGCCTACCATATTGTGCTTGTGAATTCTTGTCAGGGATCCCTTGGGATTTTTTTGTTTTAGTAGGTCTAGGTCATGTGAGTATTTTGATGTGCTGATCAAGGAGCTAAGAAGGGTGATGACTGTAATGTTTTGGTGATTTATAAATCACTACTATTTATACTACTTTATAAAGTAGTAGCTGAGAACTTAGAAATCGTCTGGCATCACACATGGAAAAAGTTTAAAACTGCTAATATTAATATATTTCTCAAAGACAACAGGGTAGATAAGTGTTCAGGAGTGATGCTCCCCCCAGATACTCTTGGTAGAATACTGTATGAGTTGTAAATGCTCAAAGGGGCACCAGCACCACCTTCAGAAAAAAAATATAATGGCTACACAGGGTGCAAAGCCTCATATATTGTAATGAGAGTGTCTATGAGGTTACATGTCTTGTTGCTTTGACCTGGAATGAGTCCTGAGACTCTGAAACACCATCTAACAATCTGACCTAATGCATGTAATAATAGCAATAAATGTAACAGTTTTATTATTATTTAATATACAGTGTGGCCACTAACTCTCATCTTACTTCAGGAGATAGAGTAGATGCATGCTTCACTTTTAAGTATTAGAATGTAACCACCAATCCACTTCTGGATTGTCCTGTATGTCCTGTGAGTGAGAGAGAATTCTGTGTTTCTGGTCATAAGGTTTTTTTTATTTCAAATGACTGTGCCAGTTGTAACCAAATTTGTTTCTGATTGAAAATCTGTGGTTTTCAAATGAAGCTGAGCAAGTGGTGAACTATTATGAATCTTCCTGAAAAAATGTCTTTTTCATGAGAAAATGAAATTGAATGAAAATTAAATGAAATTCAGCATACTTAGGCAGAAGGTAAGACTTCATAAATTAGGATAACTAGTTTATAATTTGAGGTGTCCCACAACTGACAGAATAAATGTTATTTGTTAGAGAGATTTTAGATTTTTGTCCATGATTGAAGGGCAAGGAGGAGAAATAAGTAGTTAAATGAAAAATAAAATAATGTATAAAAACCAAAATGGCATACCAAAATGCAGAAAGTAAGTTCATGTGTTTGACCAGTTTATGAAGGAAAAGAGCTAAAATTCCTGAAGGAAAACAGGGGAAAAAGCTCCTGCTTTCCCAAATTATCAATTAGATAAAAAATAGATAACATGTTGGAAAAAAAATTGTTTGTATTCCTACTAAGACAGTTAGGTGAATATTATAGAATGAAAGCAAACCAATGCAGCTTTCTCGAAGGTAATTACAGCTAAATACAAGTCTTCTAAGGAATCAATTCAGTTCAAAATGAACTGAAATAGATAGAGTTCATTTATTTGGACTTTGGTGAAATACAAGATGTTTTATGGGTTTCACATTGGTGAGACTCATAAATAAGTTAGCTGTAGAGGGATGAGGAAAGTACCATTAAAACTACTAACGCTGAGTGTTCACTGTTAGTTCAGTAGTACTTGGAAAAAGTAAGTTATACAATTCTGGTGCTATATAAACTTCTATGTGCTGAACAAACTGCACATTAAGAGCATCTCTTTATAGAAAAGCTATGACAAAACCAACTCATCTTAAATATTTCAGTTTTCAATCAATTCTTAGAATGCAAGTAGAGTTGGTGGCATGTTGACCAGCTTTCTGCAAGCCATACCTGAAGAGAATAAAATGAAATTAGACAATACTATGACTCCTTCCAACACAAAGCATTATCCTGAACATCGAGTCTTTATGTTGTGACAGTAATTTTCTCTACAGTTAAACTAACATGCCTTCCACTGTAACTAGTATAAACCTTTTTCATAAAATAAATAAAAATAAAATCACACCCAGGGCAATGACACATGACCTAGAGATCTTAATTTAGCTTGGCTAGCTGATTTTTTTGTCAGTCATATGTTGCTGAAAAGAGCTTAGTAATAGAAAGTGATAAATTTAAATGCTAAGAAGTCCATATTGTATGGAAAATATTAACAAAAATCTGTTTCTTATATCAATCTCTTTAATCTCTTTCCTATTTCCAGAATTTGCTACAAATTTCTGGTTGAAAGCTTAATAAGGCTGTTATTTCCTCTCCTAATTTATTTCTGAAATATTTTTTTTCCATTCGTACTATTTTCCAAGCCTAGAATCAGAATAACTTAGATTGGAAGACTCCTCTGGAGGTCAGCCTGTCCAGCCTCCTGCTCACAGCAGGGATAACCTCAAAGTTGGATCTAACTTCAAAGTTAGATCATGCTGCTCAGGGTCATATCCAGCCAAGTTTTGAATATACAAACAACTTTTAATAGAATCCTCTTTGCTTTCCAAGCATGCCTTTTGCTTAATATATGCATTTTTATTGTTTTTTTGGTTTTTTTTTTCTAAAACTCTTTGTGAGATTTTGGGAGATAATTTCTCAGGACAACCAAGCCTGCAAGGAGGAATAATCTTTATATTTTACTGTGCATAGTGAAATCTCCTTAGAAGAAGTTTTGATTGAATTTCCCTTGGTGGCTACGTGCAAAATAAAAAATGCAGAAGAAATGAGATCTACTTACTGCATTTGTGGTCAATTATTATATAAAAGCTAGAAGTGAGAATTATGTATTTGTTTCAGAGTGATGGGCAGTATAATTTTGCAGGCATCTGAAACAGCAATGAAATGCCTTAACTTGTAATTAATAATTTAATGGAAAATACACTTATTTATATTTCAGTTAATTCTTTTGAGTATCTAGTAAAATATTGGGACCTGACAAAAATAATTAATCTGCTGAATATCAGATGTGTTTCAAAGAAGCAGATATGCTAATTTAATATCAAAATTAGTATTTTTAAAAGTTAGTTTTGCTTTCCAATTTTTCTAATTCATGTCAATTGAGCAGCAGATAGTTTTATGCTAAATATAAACCTTAATTAAGCTCAATTAGCACCATAAGTTTTTATTTTAGTTATTTATTTAGTGGAGAATTTACATAAAAGATTGAAACATTTGTACTTCATTTCCCAATAACTACCACTGCCCTCTTAAAATATCATCTATTTTTGTCTAATTAACTTCTGAAATTTTGTATTACTAATTACAGTGATACATGTTGCATCCTACACTTAGTTACTTAGTGTTACCCAGCATATTAAAACTGCATATTCATGTCTTTGTTTTGTCATGACTGGATTGCTGTAATGCTTCTGTCCTGAGATGCTAGCATATTTTCCTGCTAAGATGTTTTTTGTTCAAAACAGAAGTAGCTCATGGCCTTGCACTTTCACTGAGGTGTCTGGACATCTATTTCCATTAAAACCAAAGCTATACACTCATTTCCTGTTGCTGTCGGATCACTTCTAACAATTTTTTTTAAGCCTCTTAGCAGCCTTGAATAGATGTGTCCTAATTTATGTGATACACTTGCTCCTGTTATGTTTTTGTTGTTACTCATTTAAATGTCTGGGCAAAATTATACTGTCCAAAATGTTGGATGGTGTTACAACTGGCTATATGAATTCTTCTACCTAGCAATTTTTTCCAGTCTTTTAATCCTTTTTTTGTCTCTATGTTGAAGTCCCAATAAGATTAAGTTCTACTTGTTGCCATTAAATGAACGTAGGTGAATACGTATGAAAGTGCAAGGGTGAGAGAGATGGCTAAAGTTTACTTTGATTTTTAGCAAAGTTTTTGCCATGGATTCCTCTGCCAAAATGGCCAGATTGGGAGTTAGGGGCTAGAAAAGCTGAATATAACGTAAGTGGGATATGACTGTCAGGCTGAAAGTGATCAACAGTTCAAAAATACTGTTCTGGGGAGGTTGTCAGTGCTGTCCCTCAGAGGTCAATATTGGGGCTAGTGCTGCTGAAAATCTTCATTAATGACCTGGTGGACTGGAGTGCATGGTCCACAAGTTTGTGGTGACACCAGATTGAGGGGAGTGGGTGGTGCAGTGGAGCACAGAACTGACATTCAGAGTGATCTTGATGGATGGAGAAAGGGTCTGACAGAAATGTCATGGAAACCTATTAAAGGCAAGGCTCGAGTCCCACACAAGCATCAGGCAAAGCTCTTTACAGCAGAAAAGGCTGGTGACAGGGTATGTGGGAATCATCTTTTTGGAAAAGGATGTGTGAGCCCTCATGGACCAGAAGTGGAACATAAACTAGGGGTGTGCCCTTGAAACAATGAAACCCAGCCACCTACAGGGCTTTGTTAGTACAGTGTAGCTGACAACTTGAGATAAGTGATCCTTCACCTCTTCAGCATCCATGAGGTGGCACCTAGAGTATTACTTCCAGTTTAGACTCCCTGATACAGAAGGACATGGACATACTGAAGCAAATCCAGTGACTACCAAGACGATTTATAAACTGAAGCGGCTGAGAAACGTGAGCTGGTTCATCCTTCAGAAGAGAAGGTGAAGAGCTTATTGCTGGCTACATTACCTAATTTGAGGGTGAAGAGATGACAGGTCCAGATTCTTCCCAAAGGTATATAGTGACCACATGTCGACAAGTTGGAACACAGGAAACTCTGTTTAGACATAAGGAAAAAAATTATTCTCAGTGAAGGTGCTTCAGGTGCCCAGAAAGTCTGTGGGATCTTTATCTTTGGAGATACTGAAAACTTGGCTGGACACAGCCCTGAGAAATCTGATTATATCATGAAGCTGGCCTAGCTGTGGACTGGGTTTGGCCCAGAGAACATCTGATGTTATGAAACATCATAAATTACTTTATGATTGGATGAAAGTTCACTTTTCAAAAAGTTCATTTTCAAAACTTCCCAGTGTTGTCCCTAATGCAAGGTCTATTACCCAGTGTGCAAAAAGCCACTCAGCACACATAGTTGGGATATTTGCTTTAATATCCATTTCTGCACAGAAAAGGGAGGAGGGCGATATTCCACAAAGCAATTTAAATTTCCTTAAATTCAAGTGCTACTTTTATACCCAAATACATTAAAAGGACTTTACATCTAATGTTATTTGTAATTTTCAGCCATGATTGCTTAACTAATGGCTCATGTCCATCTAAAGTGGAAACATTCAAAAATGATACTATGCATTCTAAAAGAGTAAAAGTTTTTGATAAGTAGGAGCCCCTCTAGCCTATGGGTGGGTAATTTAGTATGTTAATAACTCAATAACACATTGCTGGTACATTAATACAGTGAATCCAATCACTTACTGTTTTCCCCTCCAGTCCTCAGGGCTCTAACCAAGAAAAGCTGTGGGCAGTTGTGGGTAGTGCTCCTTCCCATCTCATCCAGATATCTTGTAGACCTGTCATGTAGACCTGGCTGTTGACTACTAGGGACGTGTTTTTCTCTATTTGGAATCTGGTTTTGTCTAATTCTTACTGCTTCACTCTTATGTGAACCCTATTTTTATTCTGCATTTCTGTTCCCTTTTATGTCATTTTTCCCCAAATGTGATTTTCCCCTAAAATTTTACCAATTTCAATTAATAACTGATGTCACTACTGTTTCCATCTCAAGTTCTTGCGAAAGCAGAACTTTTTCTATGTATCTTGTAATCTACTAGAGATCACTCTGTCTCAGCTTCCATGGTATCCTGAAACAAGGGATCCAGGACCTTAAAAGCACATTATGTGAGGAAACCCATTATGTTTAATCTTCAGCCTCTTGCTTCATAGCTTCTCTTGATGCCTGGAGTTCCTGGTTTAGGAGAAGCAATAAATGTTAATACTTATCTTCCTTCTCTATACTATGCATTTTTATAGGCCTTATTCATACTCTACGAACAGTTTTCTCTCTTCAGTGGTGAAAAACCCTAACATGTCAGTTTGTTCCTATACCCTTGATCATCCTTGGTGTCCTTTCTTGGACCTTTTCTAGTTCTAATACATCCTCTTTGGTACAAAAGAGATGAGAAACTCCATGTTTCTCATGGAGTTTCTCATGGACATTTAAGAAGCACTATGGAGATAAAAAGTAAGATAATGTTCTTGGGGTTGTTCTGTCTGTTTGCATGATCACTACTCAGTAATGAGCTGATTTTTTTTTTTAAAGCTTTGAGGCAATTTATTCTAGGTTTATTCTTTTTTTTTTTTTTAAATTTATTTTGCATGTGTGTAGAGATGCATCCATTAAATAAATTAAAAAAAGGTAATGATTATAAAATGTGTGTTTGCTTTCAAATGAGTTTGAGATACGAACAAAACAGATGAACTTGAAATTCACTGTTCCCCAGTCAGCAATAAAGAATACAACAGGAATTCACTTGATAGTGGGACTGAATCTTGAGCTTAGACAGTTGTGATATATATGGGATCTATGCTTCAGTCAGTTTGGTCTCAGATAGCTTTCTTGTCATCTACAGTTAATTTTCTTTACTTTTAAAGGACACTTTTCAACAGCAATATATGAAATTATAAACAATATTAAGTTCAAAGGAACACACTGTATTAGCCCTCACTCTCAGCAAGAGAGACTTTGTTGTCCAGCACCATTCTTCATCATCACAATAAACATGTACTGCATGCAATTACTTGGCAAGTTTCCAATTACTTTGGTTTTGTGTGTGGCATGGAAATGTTGCATTTCAGTCAACAGTTTAGCTTCTCTAAAGCTGCTGTAAGAAGACAATGGTTAATGTGTGAGGGTGATGAAAGAACATTGTTTACTTTGCCTGAGAGATTTTTGTCAAAGTATGTGTGATGACTTCTGTGATTCATATTACTATTTAAATGTAAATGACTTATAGAAAAAATCCAATGATTTCTGTAATTTAATGATTTTTTAAAAATAGTTTTTTTGCTTTTATGTGCTTCTGCACGGTGAAGTGAAACTGTTTCTAAAATGGGATAGAATGGCATAGTTTTCAGGGTCAGGATGTGACCTGGCTATTACCACAAACCAGGGACAGCTCATTCCCTACACTTGTTATCTCATCTTATTTTTTCTGCTTATAGGATGAAAATTTCTATGTGCTTTTCAGCAGTAGTTGCTAGAGTCTTTTTCAGCAGAATTCAGACTGCTGAATGCCAGGGATGTAGGGAATAAATAGGAAATTACCATAAGTTAATATATGATTATGCTGATGACTATGGAGATAAATAGCATCACAATTATTTTTAGGGGTTTTAAAATCCAATTTACCTAAGTAGGATTACAATAAAACATAAGTTTAAAATATGTGATATTTTCCTAGTAGATGTGAAGAACCAGGTAAGCAGTATGTGTGTAATAGCTTCAAAAAAAGTCAGATATATATTTGAGTTTTATCCATATAATCTTTATTGCTTAACTGGGTAAGCGAGGAGATTGGTTTATTTTCATTTCATACATTTACTTAATTTGATTCTCTTAAGGAATGGTCATTAGTAACCCTGCCTGATTTGAAGAATTTTAAAATTGCATTTCCTCTTGAGAAATTAGCAAAGTATTAGTACAGAAAAAAAAACAAACTTGAAAACCAACCAACAAACAAACCCCTCAAAACAAAACAAAGCAAAAAAATCCCAAAACAACAAAAACAAAAAACACCAACAGCAAAAAACACAAAAAAACCCCACACCCCACTTTATTAGAGTACTGAATTTTAAGGAGAATCCCTAGTTTACTGTAGTTTATTAGAATGAAATATTCTTTTTCCTGTGAACTGCTGGAGAAAGACTCAGTTAAAATAAGATCTCTGTTTTAATTTTTTCTCCATTCGGGGAAAATTGTGATTTAGGAGTGAGATTTAGGTCTCACATGAACTCTGGACAGGTCCTTCTAGAATCAGCAGAACTGAGTAATGATAGCCAACAGGACATTGTGATCCTGAGCAAAGACAGCTTTGTGCTCTGTCTACTATAAATTCTTACTATTTATCTTATGGATTAGCTATATCAAAGTAGGAGATAATTGAAAATAGTCTGAGTGGACAACTGCACAAGACTTGTCATAAAAAAGTTGATGTGTTCTACCTATCTATATTGACACTGTAGCTTGCACTATTTATCATCTGAAAATAGCAGTTTTACAGAAGCCATGGTGCTTTCTGCAATTTATAGGCAGTTGTTGCAGAGGCAGTAGGTTTTTTGCTTCTCTGGACAAACATCCCACAACTGATGTATTCTGCTTCATCACAGAGGGTTGTCATTATTACAAAGAAAACATCAAAGGAGAACTTGTAGGTCGTTTTCCACATGTATCAGCAATAGCTTGAAATGGGCATTCTGACTAACACAACTTTCATACACTTTTTACTGCTGCCTTGTGAAAATTCAAAGGTAACAGCCTTTAAAATAGATTTCCAGGCAGGCAACTTTTATTTTCTGTTCTTGGAATGTTGTCATAGAGATGAAACGATGACACTGTCAGCATTTCCATACCAACACTGATTGAGGTACTACAACAGAATTTACTGTGCTAGATGACCAAGACAGGTAGCCACGGGTGGAAAGACAGTGTAATACATTAACAACTTTAGTAATATAAAGATGTAGCAAGTACACTGAACTTTTGGTGGTTCGATAATTTTGTTTGCATTAAGTAAGCTGGCTTGCCTAATCGGCTGTCAGGATCCATTGCTGGCCAGTAGCTCACTCTTTGATAGGCTTTTTTTTTTTTTTTTTTTTTTTCTAGGAGATATCTGTATAGTTAGGATGCCTTTGTCTTGACAGAGATGTTTTTGGTCCAGGGGTATGTACAGATTACTAGTTATTTTCTTTTTGGGTCTTTCACTTTTCACAACAAATTGTTGCAGCGTGACTTGTATTATTTTGCTGCTTTTGGGGAAGCAAGGAGGGCCTGTTTATAGGCCCTATAGATTCAGATACACATAATAGAGTACTACAGAGTTAGTAGTAGTAGTAGTAGTAGTAGTAGTAGTAGTAGTAGTTGTTGCATTAATACTGGATCTGTCAATGTTGGGTGATATGCTGAAATATTTCTCTGAAGCAATGAAATCTTCTGTTTCCTACTTAACACTGCTCTCATTACAGCATGATACCAATGCACACATGCATATGTAAATATATTCACATATATTTTTAGCAATTGCTGTTTTGATTGGTTTATTACTTTCATACTTTATGTGTCTGTTATTGGGATGGATCTTTTGGGTACTTGTTCAACTTGGAGCAGTGACCACAGGACTTGACAAAGAACTTATAAAACAAGTGTTATCACCTTACTTGTTTTGACTCCCATATGTTCTCCAGCTTAGTGCTGTGGTATACATCACTGTTCATGTGGAAAAAAAAAGACTGGGGCAGAAAACCCTCAGGTGCGCATAGAATCATGTTTTGAGAGTCTGTTTCACTTACTGCAGTGATAGAGCAAAATATAATACTTTACCATGTGGCTGCTGAGTGACAGTTGTTAGATACAACTTTTCTATTGCAATATTATTTTAGCCCAAGTTTTAGAAATGTGTCCATTCCCACTGAGGTTGTCATGTCATTAAGGTTCAACACAGGAGCAGAGAGCAACAAGTTGCCAGGCTGCAGCTTTAGTTATTGCTTGAATACTTGCAGCATTTAATTTTTAGTACTTACACTAGGGTGACAAGATTCAATGAATTTCTGTTTACACCAGTAGATGGAAGAAGCTAAGTTGCGTTTATTCTTAATCTCTCAGAACTAGTCCAGAACTGTCTTCAGATTGTATAGAGAGCTCTTGTCAAATGCTTTTACTCATGTCTGTAAGAATTTTTCACTATACCTAAGCTGAACCTTTGCTGTTCTGACAGCTTTTTGTGAGATAGCAAGCCTCACTTTTCATTTCTTTTAGACCATGCAGGAAGAACCCACACATTTTATGAAATCGCTAAAAATCTTTAAGGTGTTTCTTTGTGTGAGTATATTTTAGCAAGTTATGCACTTTCTGTCTTTCTCCTACAGCTCCAAACTTGAGTCTAAGAATTTTTTTTGTTATCAAACTTGTGCAGACTGGCCTGTTTTGGTTTTTGTTGGGTTTTTTTTTCCTCCTAGCAGTGTTCCATCTCCATCAGAAAGAGAGGACAAACAGGATCATTCCATGTGTACTTCGGGTTTGTAGGGGTGTTGGTGTGCCTGCTGAAAAGGGTCTGTTTTCCATCTCTTTAGATCTGAGGGTCAGCCACATGGGCATGCATGTGCACATGTGTGTGCCCATCCCCGTGCCCATTAGGAATGCACACTCAAATGTTGCTACTGACTAGAGCTTGGGACAGAAAACCCTCACTCCTAGCATCTGGCTGCCTCTGAAAGTATTGGAACTCTATGTAGACAGCTTCCCAGAAGGATGGAAAGGTGGCTTTGGATGGCAAGATAAAATAACTGCTTTTCTTCCATGTGCACTTTTCTTGTAATGGATTGTTTCTTAAAGGAAACTTGCCTGACTTCGGAGTCCATTACCTGGACTAAAAATGCCTGTGTGGCATTGGCTATGACCCGATCATTTGGCTGTGGATAGTTTTTACACCTTAAGTTACTTAAAAAAAAAAAAAAATCTTTAATCTTTCCTTAATGATATTCTATTCTACAAAACATTAGAGAAGTAAACTGTGCTTCAATAATTTTCTAGAAATACAGGGCAGATCATAAGTTTCAGTTAGTGAGAAGTGAAATTTTGACCAAGTTAACGATGTAAAATCATCAAAACGTTTTCAAAACTATCTAATTAATTGTTCAGTACCTCTAGTCCACCCACTCTCTAATTCTTTCAGTGGTAATTATTTGTTTTCACTATTTCTTCAACTCCATAATAATTCCAGAATAAAGACTTGGAAAACTATAATGAGCATGCTTTTTACTTTAATCAGCTTTTGGACATAAAACGTAATTTAAATGTTTTCTTAGAATAAATAATGAATTAAAATTCATTGTGCCCAGAACCTGGGCCCTTCAGCTTTGGGTTTATGTTCATCAAGTGATAAGTTATTAGCATTTTAGTTTAGAAATAGATTTTACTTAAACTATTATAATTCACCATTTAATCAGTTACAATATAAATCTTCCTGTAATTTCATGTGGAAATCTGTACTACGTGATGAAAGAGATTTATCTTTAGGTGGTAAACTTTAGATGATCTTCCAACCCTTCCAACTGAAAGCATTCTATAATTCTGTGATTCTGTGATTTTTCTGTGATGTAATTTGATGAGAAATATAAAGAAATGTGAAGGGATACGTGGGTGTTTCATTTTTTCTGTCATGAGTTTATCCATTTCTTACTGTCACTGTCACTGAAGACCATTACTGCTTTTCTACTGGTGCATCTGAAAGTCCAAATTAACTGCAATTAGCTGTAGATGTAAAGTGATTTTTCAGTTGCTAAAAATAGTTATAATGTAGCATCAAGTTTGACCTTGGAGGCTAATTGCATCATTTTAGAAATAACAAAACCCAGAACTTTAACACATGAGCCATAACTTGCCTAACATGTACAAATTGAAACCTTTTAAAATGTATTTAAATTTTTAATTTTTTAAAAAATTGTCTTATGTGCTTTTTTAGATCTCAAGGGCAACATTGCTCTGAAGTGTATCTGAAGTGTATAACGGAAAAACAAGGCACATCTGAATAGTTTCATTGTATTTTCTGTAAGACATTGAACTATTTATAAAACTCCATGATTGCCTTGTAACAAAACTCAGTATTATTTCTGTGTAATACCTTCTGCTTTTCCATAGTACACTACAATTATTTATTATTATTATTATTATTATTATTATTATTTTATACTTGCTGCCTGCTGACTTTCTGATCACTGAGGGCTTTGAATATCATTTTACAGTGGTTACCAGAAAAGTACTGAGCACCAAAAGAGGGAGGATAGAGGTGTGTAGGTGTTAGCAAGCTGTGGTGTAGTGGCAGTCTGAAATGAGTTAAAGTAGTAAGAATGAAATGAGGGGGGAAAAATGAGAAGGATCAAATACAGGCATCGTTTGAATGAAGGAGATAAGACATTACAAAACATTTATGTTGGGATTGGTAGAGTATCTTGTTTATTAATGTAACTGATTTGCAGTAAAACTAGTGGTGATCTACAATATGGAAATATTATTATCAGGTGGATTGTAGAAGCATATATGCTATTGTAATTTAGCCAGTTTTGTTAACTGATTTTATGCAGTTCTTTGGATCAGACCTAGATGAAGAGTTAGTTTTGATATGAGAAAGGCAGAATTCCCATTTCTCCTTCATTGTTCTTAAAACACGTTCATCTGGCCCTTGCTGTGATCTCCTATGCTCTTCAGCCACTGACCCTCACAAAGTGGCACTACATGGTGCCTCAGAGGGGCCCCTCAGCCTGCCTGGCATGATGTCCCAGTGTGGAAGGGTGATGTTAGTGTTAAGCTTCAGCAGGATATATCTCTTCAGAAGGGTGTACAAGCAAATCTGAAAGTATGCACTTCCTGAACCTGGTGGTGTGACTCCTCTCCAACATGACTGACACTACTGTCACCCCAGAAAAAGCCATGACATACATAACCACTTTGCATAAACAAGAGTATGATCATTCTTATTAATCAGCTGCCAGATTTTTCATGCTTTTCTCTGCAGTTGGTGCTTCACCAACAACTTAGTTGTTGTCACTAACTGGAGGTGGCTTCTTTCTGACATATTGTGAGTAAGTAAGAACTGATGTTTTGTCAACACCAGTGATAAACTCCTATATTTTACTTTGCTGATGTTGCCAATCATAATGCTACTGCCTGAACACAAAAGTTAATTTATTTGTGTCTAATTTCTAAACAGATTTGTAATTCTCTCTTTTTTTCTATGCAAATATAATCCATTTACAAATAACGGTATATGATCTTTGATATTAGGAGAAATTAAGACTTCCTGCTTTGTTAAAGCACTATGTAATAAAGAAAACATGCTTTTGTAGGCCTCTCTTTGCAGAGTTGTCTGCTTCTATCATGAATTGAGTAGAATCTCTGTGCTTTTCTCGTGCTATCTATAAATTAGCCCAGTGAAAATCTGATATTCATGAACTTCAAAAGTGCTTTACAAAGCAGTGAAGGAAAGCCTGAGAGGAGAAGCTAAGCATACAGTACTGAGCTGAGAAAGTGGTTTTGCCCATTGTGACTGAATATTGAAATTTGATTATGTTTAATGAACCATCTTGAATTCTCTGTGGAAAGCTTAGAAGCACCTTCCTCTGCAGGGTTCAAGTCAGAGAACTTCTCTAATAAGAAAATGCCAAGACATTTTACAATAGAATTGGTAAAAGTAGTACTAATAAATCAACAATGGTACATCTAGTCTTCACAGCCCAAATCATTGGCATTCACCCCAAAATTGAAAAGGAACTCAAATATAAAATTACTGACTGCTAGGTGTACTGTGTAATTTACAACATAAATTGACCATGGGGTGGTAGATGGGATGCTGGTAACATTAAAGATGGGGGGGGAAAAAAACAAAGAAAAAAGAAAAAAAAAAAAAAAAAAAAAAGATCTTTTTTTTTTTTTTAATCTGCATGATCAAAGATTTGGTTCTTAAATTGTCAGTGTAATCTTTTTCATGAAAATCGTTATTTCAAAGAAATTTGGAGCAAGCAATTTTTATTCATATATTATCATGGGAGGGGAGAAGGGAGAAGGGATCCAGGTTCTTCCCTCATAGTAAACAGGCTCACAGGTGCATCAGTTTTTCAGAGTAAAATCTAGGAGTCAGAAGTTGAAAAAGGATACCCAGAAGGGTAATTAACATCTTTTGTAAAAATTCTACCACTTTCATTGCATAACAGGCTTTTCATTGCATTCTGCTGCATTTTATGGTTTTCCTGAGCAACTAATTAAATCTGTGCTATACATAGCTCTACTGCTTCCATTATACAAGTGACCGTGAATATATATCACTATTTATGATCTCAGATAATGTGAGGCTGTTCATATAATACAGGTGCTGCATACAGCATCTCCTATATATATTGCTTATGCCCTTTTTTGCAGAAAGAAGAAAAGTTGCCAGAAATTGGTGGAAGTCACTGAATCCCACTGTTATCCTCTACTGCAGAATGAGTGGCTCTTGGTCCTTTTTACCTTTATTCTGTTTTCTCAGCTGTTAGATTTGTCTTTTTTGTAGAAAAAGAAACTAGTTGACTAAGGCTGAAAAGACACTAACAGGTTCTCCTAGCAATATACTTTTTAATAAATTATTTACTTTCTGATCCCTTTCCTCCCTCACAGGAATAATCTATAGAAAATGAAATGTGACAGCCCCAAAACTGATACATAGCATAGCCTAATGGATAAGGTGGCTGTTTATTGGACAAATGTCTGCAGTGGCAGAAAGTCTGCCACTTTCTTTACTCAACTCTCATGTTCTTACATGATCTTACAATCTTATTGATGCTTAGTTCTTGCCATTTTAAATAGGTTGTAGGTGAAGTAACACGGTTAAAAAGTTCCAAAAAAGGAAAGATACGGAATACATGGAATTCCAGTTTTTTGTCTCTCTGATAGATACATTTTATCTCTCTGATACGTTTTATCCTATCCTATTTTATCCATATTTTATCCTAAGTGAGATGAAGAGTGCTGATACGAATCTCTTCTTCCAAAAATGGATACCTAGATTCTGATCCCAAGAGCAATAGAGATTCAGTGTGTATGGTGGGTTAAGAGAGCTAACAAGGGAGTTGGAGACATTCTTATTGTCACGGTATGAAGTATGGCAGAAAATAGGAGGAAACACCTTGAAGCAAAAATTACCATGGTGGTAGAGCACCAAGATCATCAGTACCTGAAGAGTTACTGAGTCACATGCTTTCTGTAACTCAGCATCCAGATATTTTGCCCTTGAACTATTGTTCTGAGTACAAGCAAAAAGAAAAATGAATAAGTATTTACCATAAATACTTCATTTTCAGAGCAGTGGAGCCACTTCTCATGACAAGAGAAATACAGCTGTGCAAGTACAGATGAACATATTTATCCTCCCTCAAAAAGCTTAAAAAAAGATCTCAAGTGCTTTATACACTTGAGGGCAGTATTCTGATGCTTTTTGATGCTGCAGGATTTGAGTATAGAATATAATACAACTATCTGATCAACAAAATATCTGTGTTATAGTTCATAAACTAAGTAGATTTATTAACTCCTGTCATTATCAGATGATTTTTCAAGGTGTATGACTGCCATAGGAGCTCCCTGAGTTTCTTCCAATTTGACCATATGATTTTTCCAAGAAGTATGCTGAATTTAGAGCCTTAAATATGGATGCAGCTGCAGTACAGATGTGGTATTGAAAAAGTCTTTCTCTTCTGCTACATATACGAGAGTGTATAGCTGAACTGGAAAAGAGCTCTTTAAGAACTTCTGATTATTCTGTCTTTTGTAGTAGTCCCATGATAGTGTTCATAAAAACAAATGTAGATGTAATAGAGTTTCTTTATTCATCAATATTATCCCATGTAAAAAGTCAGGGATTATATCAGCTGTGTTCTAACAGCTTTTTTTAGCTGCTACACTGTGTAGTAACTACATACATACTTTTTTATGCTCCTGTACTTCTCAGTTCTGTCTTCAATTTTGTAAATACAAGAAAATAATTTTTGTTTACTCAGTATACGGCCTTGCTGGCTATATTAAAATGTACATTTATCAAATAAGTCCTTCAGACTGCAAAACTAGACTGGAGAATACCCGGAGGCTAAAATTAAGCGTAAAATTTAATACATTATCTTAGTTTTCTTGTATGTTGGATTTCAGTATTAGATTTGAACTAGCTTATTACTGATATTCACTACATAAATTATTTGATTGCTTATGAATTTCATCTGTCATGTCTGTTTATTCTCTTCAGAGACAAAAACTTGATATGCTAAACCATAAATAACTTTCCAAAGAATCTTGTCTTTATGGGCCTAGTACAGTCAAATAGTCTCATCTTCCTTCTGTTCAGAATTTCCATTAAGAAAATTTTTTACAAAATATCAGAGATTTCTAGTTTGGCTGTGCTTTATTCAAGTGTCTAGTGTACTGAGTAGAAATTGCTGTACATGGATCAAGGAAAATTCTTTTCTTACTGCTGTATAATTTGGTCCCCTAACAACCCTCCTACTACCTTGTTTGTGAGTGACACAGGGATGCAGCTACTGTGTACAGAGCTGCAAACATTTATAGAAGTTGTTAATTCACAGAGCAGTTGATAGAGGCTACTATCTCTTAGGTTTCCAAGAGAAAAAGATTTTCTTTACGAAAAAAAGAATTTCTTCTTTCTTTATGAAAAAAAGAATTTACAAAAAAAGAATTTCTTTATAGAGAGGGTGATCAGGCATTGGAATGGGCTGCCTGGTGAGGTGGTGGATTCTCCGTCCCTGGAGACATTTAAAAAGAGACTGGATGTGGCACTCAGTGCCATGGTCTGGTAACCGCAGTGGTAGTGGGTCAAGGGTTGGACTTGATGATCTCTGAGGTCCCTTCCAACCCGGCTAATTCTATGATTCTGTGATTCTATGATAAGATCCTGTGATGAACAGGAATTTGATCAGGCCACTGGCATTATTCTTAAGGTTAAGTAGTACATTGTATTTAGAGGCTTATTCACAAACACCTCCTTTTGTTTGTGAATTCACAGAAGTATCTTATTATATGAGTGGTGTTTGCCTTGTTTTTTTTTTTTAATTTTTTTTTTACCAACTTTTGCCCCTATGCAAAATAAAGGATGGTTATTCAATGAATATCTGAGGGTCAAACTTACAGAACATGCTAATGACCACCTGATGATGTCACTGATTATGTTATTTTCTCTGTACATCTTAATGGATGATGGGTAAATTATTTGAGCTTACAATACCTGTTGTACTGAAAAGAAGTCATCATAGAAAGCTCTGCAGTTCATGGTTCAGCATTTGCTTATTGGAAAACATACAAGTAATGTATCGTATCTCTCTTTTGTTCATTAGGCTCTGACAGAGGCACAAAGTTCTTTTGTGAAATAACTTCACAATTAATTGCCTTTCCAGAAAATCTAAAACGGAAGCTTATTATTTTATAATTTGACAAGACTAAATGCTGGCATTTGTTGTAATATGTTGTCACCTCTTCTACACTTTACATCTCTTGTTTGAAGGAATAAATATGAATAGCTTTGATTGTCTTTCAAAGTGTTCTGGTTTTCTTCCAGTGCTGTGCATTTTAGATTAAGGATATTGTCTAAATGTATTATCCTGCATACACTACTGCTTGTCATACTCAAGTTAAATTCACTCTCTCTGTTCCTGAGCACACAGTTTGATCTGTAGTATTGTGCTCAGTAAAAAAAAAAACTTGATAGGTGCAGTAGCTGTTAGCTTGAAATAATCAAATCCTTGAAAGTCATGCCTCTTTCACCTTCACTGAACTTTGAGATATTTTGTCTTAAACATCAAAGACTAAGGAAAAAAGGAAGCTAAATATTACATCCTGTCAATTTTTTTTTCTGTAAATATCCATATCTATTAATTCTGCATGGTGAGGTGTTTACACAAAGCTTGACCATATTAAATTCAGAGTCTTATTGTTTCTAATTCTATATAATTGAATTGCTGAGGTGACACCTAGGATTTTAATAGTCTTCAGATATAGCTACCTGTCTGGCAAAGGTCTGATTTGTGCTGGTGTAGAAAACTATTCTTCCTTAATATTTGTACGGAATATTTTTTAAAGGTACAGTTTTGTTGAAATAACTGCTTGTCTTCCCTGTGCTTTTCTGGGCATGCCTATGGAATTAGGGCTCACACTTCTTTGTATCCATAGTGAAGCATTTATGCTGTACTCCTTCTGGGGCTCTTGACTAGTGTTTCATTGATAGACAGACTCCAGCCTCTTAGCTAGTTTCTCAATAATGAATATGTATTTTGTGGTCAGCAGAATTTTCTGTTATCAGTAGCACCAGCTATTTTAGCACATGCAGTAAAATTTGTATTAGACATACAATAATAAAAGTAAATATATTTTATATTATATAACACTTATATTTGTGTAATGCAATAATATAAACCAATAAATACTGCAATAATTGAAATCATGAAAAGATTATAGAGATACACAGAGTTTTCTGCTTTGTATTACTTACTGCCAAGGGAGAAGTCAACCCTAGGGTGCTTTAGGTAGCTTAGCACTTGAGAAAACTGTCATAATGAGAGCAGTTCTACTATATTGTATTCTGTTGTTATTTTTTTTCCAGAGAGCTTTAATTAGAATCCAGATTTGTATTTTCCAGGGTGGAAACCTGGAAGGTAGATTATTACTGCAGGACCAATTTATTCTTCCACTTTTAAAAAATACTGGTGTAGATACATATTTTTAATTGTGGAAACAACTGTTTAGTTTGGCATATGTTATTCAAGACTTCAGAAATTCAGAGTCAGTACTTAATATGTCATCTGCATGACTAAAACTAGTGAACAGTACTGAGGAACTGGGGAATATTGATTCTGTATACAGTAGAGGTGTCCACTAGAAGCTAGCTTTGCTATAAGCCTCTAGAAAAGATAGTACAAAGATTCGTTTCTATGTGCTGAACAAATAGCCAGTGAAGAGTACTTTGTAGTTCTTAAACCTTGAGGCTTTCATTGCACTAAGGTAGGGAAAATTGCTATCAGAAGAGTAATCTTTTTCCATTTGTCTGGGTCAGAGTATTCATTGCTCTAGTAAAATGAGCACTGGTGAATTGTCCCTTTGCATAGGAATATATATATATAAAGAGAGGTTTCCTCATCTTAAACAATAATTTCATAATACCAAATAGCATGTTCAGTTGATAATTAGAGTGCTTGCATAGTATCATGGCAACATTAAGTTAAACATGGGGAACTAGCCTTTCTGTGATTAAAAAAAAAAAAAAAAAAAAAAGTACTAATTGCTAGGTGGATGGCTTAGTTTTCTTCATCCTGAGTAATACACAATATTTGAGTAAGATCTCAAATGATTAATGTACCAAAAAGTTAAAACAAGAAAATGCTTCTTGGCAGGTATTATATATCAACAGTCATCCTTACTCAGAGCACCCTGGAACATCTACTGCAACTTCAAAATACCAGCAAGATCTCATGACTTGTGCTTTACTTCCTCTGCTATGGGAAGCTAATGGTGGTTCCAGTCTTATTTGTATTTTCATGAGACTTTCTGAACATAATTTAAAAATTATTCTTGACTAAAGCTTACCCATTTTCTTTTCATGGTCAAGTGAAATTGCCTGGGATCTTCCAGGGGAAAGGTCTTCACAACCATGTTATGAAGCAGTGCAGAATCCTTTGCTGACAGATGGTCTTCCCAGAAGTCATCTCTCCTTTTAGCCTGAGCCCATTTTCAGTATCACAGTGCCTTCAGTAAGGATTTTGCCTGAGGCTCCAGTGCATTTCCAGCACTGTTTTTTGAGTTATACTATTACTGCAATCCCTGAAAATAATATCAGTGGTGTGCTTGCTTGCTGATTATGTATGACCTCTACCAATACCAATGATGTGTCTTATTAAAATAAATCCTTTTGATTCTGTTCATTTGGAAGTTTTTCCAGTGAGATTTGCCCATTAAAATGTGAAAGAACTCTAACATTTGAATTAATGAAGCTGAGTCCTTGTATCCAGGCTACATAGTTTGGGAAAAACAGCTTCCAAAGTCTTGCTTCATTAAGAACCTTTAAAATGTTAAGCACTGACCCGGTCCAATCTGAATACCTCAGAGGCACATGAATTTGTATTAAATCTAATCTTAAACCCTTCAAACAGCTTTTCCTACTTCCCTAAAAAAGGAGATCCAAGACAGACGGCCACATTTAAACATGAGGAATCACAGATTTCAAAGTAAATGTTTTCACCATGCTTCAGCTAAATTTTTTGCACTCTAAATTGCATCATAATTAGAGGACAACTGATCTACTGCTGCATTATGCTGGCTGATTTAGCTTTTGAAAGATGTCAAGTTTGACTGATAGTTTCACAGTGTCTTTTAAGAAAATGGGTTTAATGTTGCATATAGCAAAAAAACAAACAAACAAACAAAAAACCAACCCCAGCCAAAACACTACCTCACAGCTATGTTTGTATTTTTAGGGAAATGTTAAAGGACTTTAACTTTAAAAAGTCAAATGCTGTGTTTCCTGAAGCCGTTTCTTCTCACATCTCTTGGGTTTATTAACTAGGCTGTGACATGCTGAATAACCATCGAGAACTGGTTTTCTTTCCATTGTCCAATTATTTTTTTTAATTGGAACCTGTCTAGTAGGGTAGGGGACAACAACTATCCAAGTTAAGAGAAGAAAGAGCCTTCAGACTGACACAAGTACTTTACACCTGCTGCAGACTCTGTACTTCTTATTAGCACCACTGCCATCTACTTGTAAAGAACTGGCCATTGTTTTCTGCATAAATTTTTCTCTTTTTTTTTTTTTTTTTTTTTTTTTTTTTTTGTTTGAAACAGGCCAATCTGACAAGAGCTGCATCATACAAGAGAGGGATAAGGGATATTCTTAAGATGTTTTTCCAAGAAGCTTTGTCACCATCAAGAGCAGTATTTGATTCAGACAATAGGGTAAAAGCCTTCTCCTCACTCACCTAGTGCAGTTAATTCATCATTTCAGTTCACTGTGTACTTTAAGGCCTGACTTGAAAGGCCTAGTTATCTCCAGGTTGAATTACTGGCAAGCAGAGTATTCATATAGTCAACATTTGCTTCATAATCTTGTGTCGTGAATGAGGAAAGAGGAAGAAACTAAAAAAATTTCAGTGTTGTAAGGAAATGATCCAGAAATGTTATATTTATTTGAAAAACCCTTGCAATTCTAAATTTCTAAGGACTTTATATCTCTTTCCCTTCCCACTTTTCATAGTAGCCTAAAAATATTTTATCTGCAGATGCACTGGTACTTTATTTAATTTTTTTTCTGTATTCTACTGTCTAAAATAGAGTCTCCAAGTTATGAACTTGAGCTGCCAAAGTATATAGGCAGCTTAAGTCTGGCTCTAGGAGCCAGGCTATGGAAGGTATCTGGTGCAAGAGGACATTAGTCTGGGGCTTTTGAATCATTTGAATCCCCAGCAGGTGGGGACTCTACAACTGTATTCCCATTTATCCTTATTGTCTTCTGCTGGGGAACCAC
The DNA here is from genome assembly GCA_038090715.1 of Florisuga fusca. Classification (NCBI taxonomy): domain Eukaryota; kingdom Metazoa; phylum Chordata; class Aves; order Apodiformes; family Trochilidae; genus Florisuga; species Florisuga fusca. The sequence continues at coordinate 17,097,665 of JAAWXA010000004.1, read as the reverse complement.
ACACACACTTTTTATACTCTCAACTCTGTTAGGTGCATAGATATGATACTAAGATGCCCAGCGATATAGGGACTTTGGTGTATAATTTAAGATTAAGTTTATATGACCATCATGATCTTGAAGTAAAAATTGAGAATGTATAGGATGTTATCTTCAAAAGAACACTGCACAGGGTGAAGGTTGGGTTTCACTTTCCAGTTAAAAAATGAAAATTGACCTAAAAAGATAGTGTGTTACTTTGAAGTGATATGAAAAATAGTTCAAGGTATAGAAGTGTAACTTTGTGTGTATTTAATCTACTTTCAATGTAACTATATATATTTTAATGCTATTAGGACTGTCTGGGATGTTTTAGTAGTCCTTCAATGCACACTGCAGATGTTCATGGTCCAAGGAGCCTTTCAGTGCATCTGAGGTGTAGACTTACTTTCTGCCAAAATACACCCTGGTGGGTCTTAATGCTGTAGTAAAAGACATAAACAGGTATTATCTGCATTTTAACGTGTCACCATAAAAATCTGAGTTTAAGGTAAAGAAACATCTGTGGAATTCTCTGGAATTTTTATTTAGTCCATCATTGCTTTTTTAATCTACTCTCAGTAAACTGATAAATGGATCAATACTGTCCTCTATCAGTAGTATTACTAAGTTACCAAACATTTGGAAAAAAACAATTCAGATTAAAAAAAAAAATATTCTAGAGTGTAGTTAATATCTCTGCTAATCATATGGGTCCCATAAAACCATTATGGATACACTTTTCAGTCAAAAAAACCCAAGCAAAAGACTCATTAAACAAAATATTTAAAAAAAGAAGAAAGTTAACCACATCTAGTATGTCTGTGCAGTGAACTCAATTTCTATCACATTGTTGGGACATGATGGAGTAGCTGTGGAATGTGGAGTGTATCAGAGAGGAATTCAGACAGAGCAATATATAGACAAAATGGAAGTTTACAGTAAGCCTTTATGAGTGAAGCTAGAATGAAAACTTGACATTATTTTGCCTACTGAGCAGGAAAATAACATACAATAGAGTGTGGGATCCTACAGGTAGGTACAGCTTTTCCTGTATGGGGAATTATGGCATTAAGCAAGTGTAATATGGGTAACACTTGAAAGGGTTGGAACTTTTTCAGATCGTGTGAATTTCCATAGAAAATATGGGAGGAACATCAGTGAGATTCTACTGTTCAGATCTGCATGAAGTACTGACTTAAAAAGTGATTCGTAAACTGATATATTGTATAAGCTTGGGAGTTAAAACTGGAGTTCCTGTCCGAGAGGAAAAATCCTGATTTCCTGCATTTATCGAGATAGGAGCCTTGATCTATCTGGCTTGCATTCATCATCATCATCACCATATGCCTCTTTAGACAGAGTTCTCAGATCTGACAGAAACGTTAAGGCAAAACTTGGCCTTCAGATACATACATGTCATCAAAGCAAGCAAACCAGTGGGAATCTGGAGTGTTATTTAAATTAGATTTTAGGCTCTTCAGGACAATGATCATTGCTTCTTCTGCACGTGTTTTGTGCCTAGTAAAATATGCTTGCAAATGCTGATTCCATTGAATGCTGAATAAACACCTATAATAAAAAGTTGTAGCACCAGGCCAGTAATTAAACTCTCCATTCAGAACTAGTGGATTGATCTGTCTAAAAGGTATCACACAGCTCTCAGGAGGTATTCTTCAATTACATTATTTTCCAAACAATTCAAACTGTCTTTAGTTGCTTCTTTTCTTCCATGTTTTTGGTTCTCTGTTGCATGTTGGTGGGCTCTTTCTTACAGAAATTAGAATGCTAGCAGGCTATATATTTCTTCTGAACTGATTGTTTTGCACTGTGGTATGTAGGTGGTTTCTTGAGGATGAGTGCACTTTTTGTAAGTGGTGAGTTTGCTTTCTTCAGAAGCACTTTGATATTGACAATTAGTAGCTGTGAGGAAGTTTCTCTTCATGGCATAAACAGTTGGAATTTATAATTATATTCTTCAAACCCTGATAATAGGTAATACTAATTTTTTAAAACTCACACAGTGAATGAAACAATGAACAGAGAATGAAGGCTCTCTTATAGCCTCCTTTCTGAATGATTGACTAGAACAAGATGTTCAGATATCATACTTGAGGTGATTTCAGGGTGAGAGAGATTGCATAAGCAACTTAGAGTTTCTCTTTATAATTTTCAGCTACTTCAAGTTTTAAAATCCTGCCGTCAAGGAGGTTGACAGAGTGGTGTACTGGACAGGAAAAGATTTTCAAATTATAACAAAAATGTGCATATTTATAATTTCTGAGAGTTTGACATTACAGAATACTCAGATGTGAATGTGGCATTCAAGGTGGATTTTGTTGGATCCCTCGAGTATACATATTGAAAAAAATAAATATATGGTCTGTAATGTGAAGTCCTAAAGCATAATTTGAAGGACCTGGAAGTAAGGTATGTCACGCCACAACTGGTCCAGGCCCTGTATCTAAGGACTATGGACAGCTGCAGGTTTAGTTTATAAATTAAATCCTTTGCAAATATAGAAAAGCCCTATAGTAAAACCAAAGGTCCTTGACATGAGTATACTGTCTCCAGCAGTGTCCAAAACCCAAAGATTAAGGAAAAATATATCAGCAGAGCCAGTATATCATGATTTGTTCTTTTCCTGTAAACTTGCAGTCTCCAACACTTACAACGCAGGAACTTCCTGATCTATGGCTTTTAGGGCTTAATAAACTTTAATGATTTTTTCTTGTGTGAACTTGCTTAGTAAGTCCTTAAATTCAGGTCAGCCTTAGCCTTTGAAGCCTTCTGTTGGCAAAGGTTCCACAGCTTTGCTAAATACTGGGTGAAGACACTTCCCTCTGCTTGTGCTGCAGCTGCCACCTGGTAGCTTCATTCCAGGCTTCCCTGTCTTCTTTTAGTGGATAATGCAATATGGAATTAAACACTGTTCACTCATGACATCTCTTATGACTTCATAAATCTTTTTAAAAATACTGCACCCCTGAACTACTTGCCTTTCCTCCTGTAGGAAGGTGACTGGCCAGCTCGTTTTTCTGGTAGTTCAGTCTTTGTGTCTCACTTTGAAGTCTATAATCTAGCAGAGTGATATGTGCATCTGTTCCCTCCAGTTGCCTTTCTGTGTACATGTCATTCTGCTGTTATTAGAGGTAATTTGGTGCAAAGTGTGCTCTAGCCACAGAAGTGTGATTTGATTTATAACAAAATAGAAGTCTGTTTTAATTATTCATTAACTTAGTTCACTGGTTTTTAGCTTGCAGGCAGACTAATGCCTGACACATATAGGAGGAAAAATACTGAAAATCTTTCAAAACTAGTTATAATACTAAATAGGATTTTTATTTTTAATTTGTTGGAATAGTTCTTACACAGAATGTGAAATCAGAGGTTGCATATATTTCTCTATGTATAGAATTGTCTTAGGAGTTTTTAGGCATGTTTATTCCCTCTTCTGTGCACCACTTTATTAATTATCTATTTGGGAACCATCCTAGAATAATTGTTTTAGTATGATAACTTACAGTGTGTATGCCCATGTCAATTATTTATCCATGGAAAATTATGAAAGTTATTTGCAGACTGACATTCAGCATGCAGGAAGACCTTTGCTTCTTACTGTCATCATAAATCTGAAATATTCCATACCTAAGATCTGGGCTTGTAACAATTACTCAGGTGAAACTGTAACTTTAAAATAATATTAATTTTAAATTCATTTGCTCTATAATCTATTAACTGTCGTGCTTCAAGAAATGTGTTCCAAATAAGTGGGATTTATTTTATAGACAGTGTGCATCACTTAAAATAATTCTTCCAAAAAAGATCATAGAGTCATGGAATAGTTGTGGTTAAAAGGATATTTATGGGATTTCAAATTATTTTCAGACTGTGTAGTTTATCCAGGGTTTCATTTTGGACTCTTGTAGCAAAGTTTCCTTTAGTATGAGAACAGCAGTCGGGTTGTCCCAGTATTTTAGAATCATAGAATGGTTCTGGTTGAAGGGACCTTTAAATGTCCAAGCCCCCTGCCATGAGCAGGGAAATCTTCAACTAGGTCAGGTTGATTAGAACCCAGTCCAGCCTAACCTTGGGTGTTTCAGGGGTCAGGCATCTAGAGCATCTCTGGGCAAACTGTTCCAGTGTATCACCACTGTCATAATAAAAACTCTTTCTTATACTTAATCTAGGTCTACTCTCTTTTAATTTGAAACCATTCATTACCCTTTGTCCTATAGCAACAGGCCCTGTTAAAAGGTCTGTCCCCATGAAGAAGAGCTTTAAAGTGGAAGTGCCACAATGCTTAAAATTATTAAAACTGTTGTAAATACTTCAGCATCTGTTTCCATTCTAGTAAAAATGAAAATATGAAGGTGATAGCCTTCCCCAGATCACAATGTCTGTGGGTCTTTGGGGTGTCAGTCATTTAGTAGTAGCAAAGTAGCTATATTTCCTTAAACTTGTATGGAAACTTTCCTAGCTTTGAGGGCAACAGCAAATTTGGGAAACAATAATGAACTCCAGAAAAACAGTGGTTTATTTTGTATATATCTGTGAGTAAAGGTCTATTATATTCCTCACTGATTTAACACTGTGTGACACTAAACAGAAGTGGCATTACTTATATATATATATTTTTTTTTTACATATTTTGTTTAAATTCCATCATTCAGATAATTAATGTCATACAGTTGGTCAAGAATGCCAATAAATAACACTTTCTAATTAGTTCTGGTGTGGACTGAAGACTGAATATCCAATTAAAATCCATAGCAGCAGATGAGGTTAAACTTCATGAACTTTATAAACCCATACATTGTGTAATCTGCTTTCTCTCCATATTACAAAAAATCATGTCCATGCATGGTCCATATATTGTGCTGACATGTGCATAGCTACTTCCTAAAAGCACAGTAATTCTGTGGTGTGTGCTGAGTCAACCCTTATATCCCCTTTTGCATTAATCCTAGCAGAAACTCTGTGTTGCCCTGCAGGGACCGTTAGGTCCAGCCATTGGAAATCTCATCCAGGCAAGCCAAAGAGGGTGCCAATGCTACAGAGATGGCTCTTCATGTACCCAGGACAATCAAGAATTGGGGATTTCTGTGACTTTAAAATTCCAGTGTCAATGTTTGTGGTAGTGATTGTATATCCAGACTGCAGTGGCAGGGTAATGCCATCTGCAGTAGGTGATATTGCCCAAAATTCTTCTTAAAAAGATGCAAATTTCAATTTTTTTTTTCCTAAAACTCTTTCATGTCAAAGCAAGACTGCTTTTTTTCAGTAATTGTTCACATGAACTGTTGAGAGAAAAACCAATATTATCCCATGTCTTTTCTTTTACATTCCCTTGAGTTATGCATTAAGGGATATCTCTGGAAATTCTCTTTTCTCATTTTTGTAAACTGATGTTCATTTTTGGCAGATGGTAGGATCTGCAGTGCATACATGGAACTCCAATAACTTTTTTTTACTTTTACCTTTGGGACTTCCTTCAGCTGCTACTGATTATTCCTATTTATTTGGAAACTCATTACACTAATGTGTTGCAACTGTTAGCTTTGTGGATCTATTTCAGAGAAGTATTCTGAGAGAGCAAGACACCAGGCAGATTTAAAAAAAAATCAAAAATCATTTGTTTCTTCTCAGCTGCTAGGCCATCAGTAGGTTAATAGCTAAGAATCAAGCAATGACCAACTGTTAGTCAAGCCCTAGGTGTATGAAACTGAGTTTCATGCTTCACTGTTAGCCCTGGTGGTCTCAGATTTTAGTCTCTGAGACTGACCTGTATGGGCTTAACAGCATTTTTAATCTGGAAGCTAAAATAGTTTTCCCCAAGCCCGATTAGATATCTCTGGTGTTTAAATATAGCTTTTCATGTGTCAAACCCCATCTGATCCATATTTTCTGTTTTCATGTGTGAGAACCAAACTGTTCCAGCTTGTTCACATGGGTGGTACCTCTTGGGTGATGGTTCCTTTTGCTGTCTTTAGGCTGGTGTTGCATATCTGTAGACTGGTTGCTAGTCATCTGTTTCCTTAGTATAGTTTCAGTCTGTGTGCTACTGTCTCTGCTGTACTATTCTTATGACAGTGCCATGCAAACAAATGAGATCAGAATTAAACACTTCACCATCAGTACAAAAGCTACATTAAAAAAAAATAATTAAATTATGGACACAATATGTAGTATAATAACTTATAGTATATAGCTTATCCCATGGACCCTGTTGTTGACAGGCTAGCTGGCTGCCATACACCTAAATTTGAATTTGTGAACAGAAATATATGCTTTTGAATGTCCTCATTTCCTCTGGTTTCACTCTGTCTTACATGTTCTGCTTTTCCCTTCTAAATACTGTCCCCTGGCTGCTTTTTTATTTTCTAGGTTTTGCTTCTGAATGTCTTCAGATTTTACATGTAGAAAATGACCATTTTACATGTAGAAAATTAGCATGCTACTAATTTTTAGTAGTGATTCAAGAGGAATTGTGCTTTCAAGCACCAATTGTTCTTTGGTGAATTTTTGGTTTGGTTTGGTTTGATTTTTTTTTTTTCTTTTTCTACTAAAAATTAATTACATTTAGATAATGAACTATATATCTTGGTTAGAATTTTTAAGCCCAACAGTGGACTGTATTGGAAAACTGCATCCCTTTAGTAGGCCATATGCTTTCTCTAGGGGGATTTTCAGTCTCTTTTGAATTATACTTGACTTATCACAATGGGAAAAAAAAAAAGGAAAAACCCATTTTAATCCCCTACCTGAGCTCAAGCAGAACAGGTATCCCTGCTCTCTTAAGTGTGTCATTTAAATTACTAGCCCACATACTGCAAACCAACTTGTTGGGAATAAGTACAGTTGGTGTAGAGGGACTCCCAGAACAGTTCATGGTTGTAATATGTGTGCAGTAAACCTGCCTGCTCAGCTGGGCTTCAAGAGAGTAAGCAAGAACAAGCCTAGTCCCTCTGGCACTTAAGTTAAGGGAGTGACCTCCATTCTGTGTAAATAAATATTGAACTTTCCTTTTCACCACGTGAAAATGATTACTAGCCAGCTCAGATGTTGTTGCCTGGGATTTCTCATTGCCTCAGCTTTAAATGGCAATATTGAATGGAAATATATGCTTAATTCAACCATTCTATGAAACAAGATCACAGGGAGTGATTATGCATGAGCCAGAAAATGCAATGCATTTTACTTAATGATTGTGACCCTTTCCAAAGAAGGATGGGTCATGTATTTGTATGTCAGTACTAAATGTTTGGTTAAACCAATGAAAATGTTTGCCTTGGATGCACTAAGAGTTTGCTTTGGATTCAGCTATCAAAGTATGTTTTTTCTTCAGAATGACCTCTCACTGGTGAAGACTAAATACATTATTTCATTACTTACGTGGTACAATGACCTAGGTTGTACCCTGTGGTCCAAGTTAGGATGAAGGACATTAATTTCTCTGAGACATGGGAAATTGTTGTACTGATCCTGATAGGTTTAGACATTTTATCTACATTAGAAATGTGTCCAAAACAGTAAGAAATGAAAGTTTAGGCTACAGAAGTAGGAAAACAGCTTCAATGTTCAGAATTCCCCATGTGGCCAGTGCTGACAAAGCCAGTAATTCAAGTAACTTAGCAGGGCATTTCAGTGGTGGTTTGAGGCCATAAAGGGAGACCTAACTTCACTGTGGGCTGAGAAGACCCCCTCCTCTTCTGTGGCTTAACACAAACCATCCCATTCTTCAGTGCTGCAGGGAAGCTGGCTTGCCACGGGAGGTCAAAAACTGTTCCAGAATGCAGTGCCACCACTTTGCAAACACAGAAATGAAGCTGCCACATCATGTGAGCCATTGTGTAGAGTCAAACTGAGATTTATTCTAAAGCTTTTGTCCAAATCAGATATCATATTTGCTTCTTTCAAATCTTGGCCAGTGAAGAAGTGATCTAAATTGTGCCTCTTGTTTCTGTGGGTTTCATAAGACAAATAATAGCAACATTTCATAATAAGGGAGTTCTTTCTTCTTATTTTGTAATTGATGAAAATTGCTACATTTTTGCCTTGTTTAACTACAGTGCACCTATTTAGAAGCTTGGCCATTTGTCTTTTACAAATAAAGGCAGGAGTTTTATCTGTTTTATTTATTCTCAAACATGAGACTACCTGAAGGTCTTCCAAAGTAAAATTTTTGAAATCTGGCTTATCATTTATACCCCTCAGACTTACTTTGTAGCCAGGATTTAAGCCTTAGACTAATGAAAAGATGTTTTTCAAAAGTTTGTCTCTCAATAAGGGGAGAATCCAAACTGACTCAAAAGGACATCTGTGTATGTGAGGAAATGCAGTACATGCAGAATTCTGTGCCTTGTTACGTAACCATTAAACTGTTCTCTAAGGGTCAGAAGATCAGTAAGTCAAAAATTTCAGAATATTTCTCTGCTGTTCAAGATTTTGCATGAATACTTGTGATTTAAATCAAGACTGAAAACATTGCTTTATTTCTGATTTCTAACAATAAAATATGGAAGACTAATTTACTTGAATAATACATGTTCACGGAAACAGTTGGTTGTGGAACTAATGCTCTCTTAAACAAGAATCTTAGCCAGAAATGTTTCATTTGGTATCTGCTAGATACAGTTTGTACCTCTCTGCTGGAAAATGGGCTCTTCCTTTCAAAAACCTTGCATTTTCATCTTTGAGTCTCCCACTGTTTAAAAATGCTGCTATGAAAATCCACTCATGATAAACTCTAAAATACTTACACACTCTGAATTAAATAAAATACAAGTATTATGAAACATTCTTTTATCTACGTCTGAGTGAACACTATGAATAAGTTGTTAATTTACAGTATTTTTTGTCCTTATATGTTTCTTTGCAGAGGTGGGAAGCATAATTATGTGCACACTTGTAAAAAAGAAGCTCAGTGCCGCAAGTTGCTAGGTTGTATGAAGCTACCTGCACTGTCAAAAGAAGTGTCCCTATCCTTGACTCTGAATTCATGACTTATTGTTAAAGCCTTTTAGGAACTTGATGAGTGTATTTTCATACCCACTTTCAGAAGATTTCTATTGATCCCATTGCCAGTCATCCAGTCCTTAATGCAAATTACTGGGGAGGGAAAAAAAAAAAAAAAAAAAAAAAAAAAAAAAAAAAAAAAAAAAAAAAAAAAAATATGTTTTCTGTGTTCCTGTAAGCTTTGTATTGTTTAAATATAATATTTAACTGTATGCCATAAAATACTGTATGCCAACATTTTACATCCACTACTTGCCAAATAGGAACTTTGTGCAATAACTGCCAGGCAAATAACCATACGTGTATTTAGTGAACATCTGCTTATTATTTTTTTAACTGGTTATTTTTTGTCTAAGCTTTGACAATTCTCTTAGCCACTGACTTTTTTGGCTGGTGGGAAAATTGAGAACTTAAAGAGGTGTTTTTTAATTTACAAGTTGGTCTCTTGAATGCTTATTTTACAATTTGAATTCCCACTCAGGATGGTAGTAGAACTGAAAATCTTTCAGAGAAGACTTTGAAATCCTAAGTAAGATCACTGTGAATTATCGGTGGTCAGTGTAGCTTTCATGGTTCAAGTGAACAGTGAAATAATCCTCAAATCTGTTCCCATTACCTGTGAGCAGCTTTGGTAATTTTTTTCACCTGATTTGTATCTCAGATAAAACTGTGATGGAATAGCAATAGAGGTAACCTTTAACTAAAAAAAAAAATACATTTCTATTGACCTCATCACAGAGACAATAAACCTGACTTGTTTCAGATCTTAAAGGGGACTTTTTATGCTTATACTTGAAATATGTGCACTATATATGAAATATTAAGCTTTTGTTTACCTCTTTGTTAAGAGATAAATGACTACATTAAAACCTGCCACATTCAGGGTATGTAGAGGTGGCTCTACTGTCTCTGCTACCTTGGAACTCTCTCATCAAATTTTACTCAGAAAGTTGTGTGTTTATGGTCTACACACACCAACCCATATCAATTGTTTATAAAACATTTTTTTCTGCAGTAATAGGTAGCTTTTTGAAAAATAATACTAAAATTGCTGAAATTATGTATATATATATATATATTTTTAGCCATTGCTACTAGGGATTATACATTCTTTTGAAATATTATATATTGCCATGCTATTTAAAAAGTACTATTGATATAATTCTATTTTTCCTGCTCTAATTGGAGACTGTATCAGTAGCTATTTCCTCTTTGAATTTTAAAATGCCACATGTCTAATTAACAAATAATGGATTTCCTTTGTTTCAGAGCAGAGGAAATGAGCATCCTGAATTTCAGTCATCCCAAGGATGGGATGCATTTTGACATATCTTTAGGAAGTTCTGTTCTGCATGGTGAAACTTCCAATATATCACTCATTTTCAATTAATTAATGTGATAGTAGACAAAAAAGATAAGGTAACTTAGAAGACTCTACAAAAAATATCCTTTTCCAAGAAACAAACAGAAGTGCCAGGTGGATCTGGTGTTCATTACATGAATAACAGGGTCATGATAGAAATCCAGCTTCTCCTGTGGGAGCTGTGTTCTCTCAGCAAACATAAACTGCCTTCAGACAATTGGTAAAACCTCTCCCTAGACCTCTCTTTAAGTTTAGAGTTGGGTGTTCTAGTCCTCCTGCAGGCATCTGATAGCTACCTTGTTGAAATGCGCAGTAATATTTGGTTTGTTGCTTATGAGAAGAGTGTGACATCTTCAGGGAAGGGTTTTACACCTTCCTCTCAGTCAGCCTCTGGTAATAATTTTTAAAATACTGGAATTCAGCAGTTACTCCTTTGTGTAGTTCCTTGGAGGCTGAAATTAGATTGCAAAAAAGATGTTTATCAATAAGATAGGAAAACTGATTGGAGCTCTGACAGTAGCGGGGCAAACCACGTGTGCAGTGCTTCACTTACTTTTGGCCAGCATCGAGTTTCACCTGCAGCAGAACGGACGTCTCTGTGTTCTAACAGGAAAAAAAGATGAAAGGAGAAAGGATGACTTGTGTGGCTCAATTTATTGCTCAGTGCCTCCTCCAAGTCAATAAAGCTATGGCCTAATTAAACTATACCTGATGCATCTTGTTTTTCCCTCATGACTGGGACAATATCTTTTGCTTAGTAATCCAGATTCAATGAAAGAAAATGTCAGTCACTTTCGTTGAACTTCTCAGCAGAACTGAACAAACTGTGAACAAGCAAGTATTAATAATCCCTTTTTTATTAAAACTGACTTAAAATGTCTGTTGAGATTAGCTCAGTGACTTTTCTTTATTGTTTCAAATAGTGAGGCATCAAGTATTTTGACTGCAAGAGAAGGCTGATTATTGAAAGTCTTGCTAATGGTAACATCTGTAAATCAACCAAGTTTTTATTTCTTTCTGACTGACATCTAGTCAGTAAATTGTACAGATTTGCAAGCTGAATTTGAGACAATTGCTTGAAAAAAAATATTTAAAGACTTATGGCTCATGTCTTGTGGCTTCTGTTCTTCTGGATTCTATCTCACCTTTGCATTTTTTTTAGTAATCCATCAGTGGCCTGAGGTCCTGGCCAAGCTGCAGGGCACCTCTGACTCTTTGTTCCATAGCCCTGCATGCAAGTGATACAGCTGGACTACACTACAGCTCCCTTCCATGCTCTGCAGTTTAGATTCCACGCCCCTCCTGGAGGCATAGGCCTTGTACCAAGCTAAGGTTTCAGTTACGTACTTGTCCCAGGGTGTCAAGGACTTCTGTATCTGGTTTTATTCCAAGCTGATTTTTTTCTATTTACACCTAATATAATCTTAAATCTTCTGTATGGTGTCATGCCTAAACTTGAATTCTGTGTCTTAACAGTGCCTTTTCTCTTTTAATTTATTCTGTCTCTCTCCATCTGTTGATATTTTTGGTTGCTAGATTTCCCAGATGAACTGATAATAATAACCCAATAATACTTTAAAATGCATAAGAAATAGCATACAACTTGTCTTACTGTAATAATCTTCCAGTCTAGTCTGCCCTCAAACAAGAAGTGTAATCTAATTGCATACTTGTCTGCAAAAGAAAATGAAAAAAAGAATGCAAAAAGTAAATTAAAGTCTCAGATCTCTTCCTCAGCCAAGCTTTTACCCTTTGTAAATTGCATGTTAAAGAACCTCAAATAATATCTCTGTTACGGTCTTCTATGCTGGAGTTTTCATTACAGACTCATTGCTTGAAATTTTGAATGCTTATGAATCTCAAGGAATAGAAGAACTTGTGGGAGAAAATTTATGACTTGCTCTTAACCCCTAATCTGTTCCTTTCCAACTCCTTCCCCATACTGTTTCCTTTTTCTTTACTCTGTTTTCCTAGAATTACAATTAACACATGCTAAATTACTATAAAACAATGTCATAGAGTTAGATTTGAGTTGGAAAAGACATAAAAGATCATCCAGTTCCAACGCACTTGCCATGGGCACGGTGACTTCCCACTAGATCAGGTGGCTCAAAGTCCCCTCCAACCTGGCCTTGAACACTTCCAGGGAGAGGGCTGACACAGCCCCCTTGGGTGACCCATCTGAATGTCTCACCACCCTCACACTAAGCAAATTTTTCTTAATAGCTAATGTAAATCTACCTTTTTCCAGTTTAAAAGTATTACCCCTTTTTTTTATTGCTACATGCCCTTCTGAAAAGTCTCTCTCCAGCTTTCTTGTAGGCCCCCCTTCAGGTATGGAAGGCCACTGTAAGGTGTCCACAGAGCCTTCTCTTCTCCAGGCTGAACAACCCCAACTCCCTCAGCATGTCTGCTAACAGTAAGCAGAATTTTTTGAGCTTTGTTTCATAATTTTTGAGCACTGGGCAAATCTGAGAGGCAATGTTCATGAACAGATGTCTTTGTATCATCTCTGGACATGGTATTTTTCAATTATTTGGTGTTTTCTGTATCACTTTCAGAATTGCTGGCTTGCATGTAGCTCTGAACAGAAAGTTTTTCATGAGATACCTACTTTTCAAGTAGTACTGCCCACAGTATTAACTTCTTCCCTAATGTATCTGGTAAATTGAATGATTAAATAATTGATAAGATTTATTTATTAAACTTACACAGAGAGAATGAGGCCTAAGATAGTCTTTGGAAACAAGAGCACAGGAATGACAATGGGTCCTGGTTTGATGCAAGGCTGAACCAAATTTCTTTTTAGCAATTTTACTTTTCATTTAAGTCTCTTCTGTGTAGTTGCACTTGCTGAGATGGCATGTTTTTCAGTCAGTGTCTGCTTCTAGGACTGATAACTTCTGAGGTTTATAGTCATCACTGGAGAATGGTACGCAGAACCAAGGCCACTCCTTGGTTCTGCTGAACTTCTCCTGTCGGAAACAAAAGGGAGGAAAAGGGGTCACACCTGCAACCTTTCTGTGGGGACGAGAACACCAGACAGGTGGCTCAAAATTGACCAAAGTATTCCATTCCACATGCTCATACTTGATGTAAATCTTGAGGTATCACAACAATCAAGCTCTCTCCATTTATGTCCAATTTCCCGCCTTTGATCCTGATCTATGTGTTCCTACATCCAGCTCCCATCTGCCACTGTATTCAGGAGTCCAGTCTGGAACTTTCCCAGGACGTCTCTGCTGCCTCAGGGCTGACATGAGTGTTACTTGCAGGAGGAAGGCAGCATGACCAGCTTTTTATATATTCATACGTATTATTTTCTTTTTAATCATTATTGTTTCATTACAGCTGCATAGGTTAGTTTCCAACATGTAAGTCTCTCTCCCTTGTTCACTTTCCTTTTGCTTTCTGGGAAGGAGAGGGGTTAATAGAGAGCATCTGTCATTTGTTTAATTGCAAGTCTATCTTTAAACCTTGACACAAAGCAAGTAGACAGTACTGAGATGAATAAAATGGAGCTTAGCATTTTAAGATTTCTAAATATATTCACACACAACAAAATTATAGCTAAATTTATCCATCAGCACTTATTTTCAGTGTATTTTCTGATATTCTCCTTTCTTTCTTTTCCATCTACTTTTAGCTTTCTAGATAACATTCTTTGGCATGACAGGTTCAGCTGCTGTTTGAATCTGAAAAATGTGTAGTACACTAGAGACATTAATTCAGTCTAATTAATAGTAGGAGCATTCTAGAATATGTACGTATGTACATGTAGCTGAGTGAGGAAATGAAATACTCTTAAGTATTCTTCACTCCCTTATAACACTTGAAGGAAGACTACAGAAAGTGCCCATATTTTCCTGAAATGTTAATTCTGTGTTGCTCTGAAATTCTGATACTACGACATCTGTAGTTAAGCATGATAGTATAGGATTTTTAAATGTATTTTTAGAACTTTCCTAGATCCTTGATTAAATTGGCAGGTTAATTTCATCCATGCTAAACCAAGAATCTTATCTTCCCTTCTGTATCACATTTTTTGTGATTTTATTTTAAAATAAATCCTTTGGATTTCCTTCAAATGTCCTTAAGGTTTTTAAAGATTATCAGTTGGAGTTCAGCTGTATCATCTAAGCAAAGAAAATTGTGTTTTCATCTTTACTTAACAATAAGACAGTAGGTTAAAATAATATGTAAAAATGCCACATACTTAAATCCCTAGAGTCGTTCTAATCATGAAGATACTAACAAGTTCCTACTTTAGATTTTCCTTTTTTTACTTCTACTTCTAGCAAGTAATTTCTGCTTTTTTCTTCTATTTTTTTAAATTTCAATTTTAAAGTTTTTCCCTCTTTTTCTTTATTCTGTACATTTTCTGTATGTTTATTCTCATTGTCTTTTTCATATCAGAACCCCCCATCTCTCTCCACTGATTGTTGGTCTCCCTGAAACAAACAAGTAAGGAAGACAGAGACGATAATTAACTTGCTGACCTACTTGACTAATGTCTAGGTTCATATTGCTACCAGTCAAACTACAAGCTGGGGAATTAGTACCAACTGCAAAGTCAGTGTGTGTCTCATGGGCTCTATCTGCAGTCCTTCCTCTGTCCCTTAGTCTCTCTTGTTTTCCCCGTCTCTTTCACCATTGTGGGTTTTAAGAAGCGTGAATGAACAATACAGCATGCAGCTTCTTTAGGCAATTTTTAATATAGAGGGAGGAACAAATCAATATGCATAACAACAGGAGAGTCTTCTGAACATTCTCCTGTAGATGAAGGGTGGTGGCTCTAGATTACAACCTAAAAAAGGTTTTAAACAAAGTTATTTTCAACAAGAATTTTAAATAAAAGAGCAGGCATTTCTTTGCCAGGCCATCGACTAGCCATCTTTGTTTTTTATTGTTTTCAAAACTTTATACAATTTAACACGTACTTTTCAGTGACACAATGAATTCGTTTTATGCATCTTTGAGCCCTTTGTTTCTGAAGACTTACTGCAGTATTGACCCAGTGAAGACATTTAGTCTTCAAATAGACATTTAGTCTATTGGAGTCTATTCTGCTGTTGCCAGAAATATAGTAACCTTCTTCAGGTTAAATATTATAAGCCTGGCAACAGTACAGGGTGTCTTACAGTACTTTTAGTTGCTGATTAGTGGAAGCCATACTTTCAAGACCCTATAATATCAGTGGTATTTTG
Organism: Florisuga fusca; assembly: GCA_038090715.1. Lineage (NCBI taxonomy): Eukaryota > Metazoa > Chordata > Aves > Apodiformes > Trochilidae > Florisuga > Florisuga fusca. Next base: position 17,082,059 of record JAAWXA010000004.1, on the reverse strand, counting down.
TTTTAAAGTTTACTTTTAATACATTTGTAACTAATATGTCCTGCTGGGCATGCTACCATCTTAATTTTCTTTCTGAAAGCTTTATAAAATAAATAAAACCAACACAGTGCTTTGTCAAGCAAAATTTTTGTTGTAGATGGATTTGAACCCAAATCTTATGAAACTAAACCTTCCTGCAAAAAGGCAGAAAAACATTTATGAAGTCTAGTTCTATTTTTCCCTTATGATGCAAATTGTATCATTATAATTTGTTATCAAAATGTTATTGTGCTCATATTCCCAGAATGAATCATGCACATTTTGGGCACAACTCTTTCATAGTGCTACGGAAGAGCCTACTGATTACTTCAACTTTTATAAAGAATGTTAAAATATTTCCTTAGAAACTTATCAATCTCGTGTTTCCCTTCTGTAAAAATTACTTCTGTTCTGCATGGTTGGAGAACAAAATAAAGTCTCTCTGTTTTAGTAATAAGTTTTTGTTTTTAATTTGTGCTGCATAGGGTAAGTAATAGAATATTTGAGAAATGCCATGTGTGACGACTTGTATACTGGCACATGATTTTTCATACTGTAATTTAGAATATTTTTTCACAACTATTTCTTATACTATATGGAAATCAGGAAATAGAGTTGCTAAATATTAGTAGTTGGATAAATCACGAGGTTAAGCAGGGTGCAAAAAATTTGAATCTATTTGGTACTGGTCTTCATATATTTTAGGGAATCAATTGACAGCATGCATGTAATGAAAAATCAGCTCTTAGTTGAAATGGGTTGTGCAGGGTGTGAAAGGGGACTAGAAATCATCTATTACTACTGCTGCAGAAATTTTTTTGGTATTTGGGATTTGTAATTTCTGTGAAACAGAAAAAAGACATAACCAAAAAATTAGGGGATTTGAAAGGATCTCTTGTGTAAAGAGAAATCAGAAAAAAAAGAAAAGTGAGTCATGTATAAGTAGCCAATAACAATATATTTTGGGCTGTACACATAATTTATTGATCAAAGAAAAAATAATTCTAGCACTGGAAACTATCCTTAGTAATGTCCTCTGTTGAAGAAAACTTCTGAAGGAATTCTGAAAAAACAGGATCTTTATAAAATTCCCAGCTCCCTCCAGTGAGTGTTGTGGTGAATACCTGAACAACACTGCTTACAGGAGAGCAAATATTTTTGTTTGTAATATAGATTTAAAATTCTACATAGCTCTGTGGTAAAAATGGAAGATGTCAAATATAGGTCAGGATGGTGTCATTTCTAGTAAATTAAAATACAGATGCTTCCTTTCAAATCAGTCAGAGCATCTGTGAAACTTCACAGATTAGAAATAATGTGGACATGTGAATCGACTTGACACTGCACAAAATAATAACTGTTTTTTGCTGTGTTTCTCAGTAGCTCTCCTACATAGAAAATTTGTGTCAGAATTTATAGGCAATCATAAAAGTCACAGGGTGACTAAACTGTACAAAATTCTATTTCTATATTGTTAAAATTTAATGCATTTGTCAAAGCATCAGAACAGAAACTTGGCTTGAATTTTAGAAAGAGTAAATTGTCACATCGTGGAAAAATCCCAAGTATTTACCTTTATCTTTCACTATGTGAAAAACATGAACTGTGTTTTAGTCACTTCACTACACTTCCAAGTATGTCCTATTGACATAAGCATATTTTTGGGGTCCTCACTAGAATAAGCCTTAAACTTACCTGTATGTAATTCCCAGTTTGTTTCTGTCATGTGAAAGGTTGTCTACTAGGTACTTTACCTTGGTATCTCTCTCTGGGTGTTTAGATTTTTAAATTTTGTTTTCATTTGGCAAAGAGTTCTTCCTGTTTTTCTTGTGAGTTGCATCTTAATTGCCTAGTCCATTCGGCTAGCTTTGCTAGCATTTAGTTCTAGATTAATTGCTTGAATTAATGGTATGTTCACCAATTATAAATTATTGGATCTGCAGCAGTTTCTTCCAAACTATATCAATAATATGATTTTAACAGGGAATAAACTAGGTACAGTCCTTACCATAAGAATATACTGGAAATAATGTAGCCATCAGTCCCTCTTATGTAATAGAACTCTTTTAAAAATGTGTGTGTAATAATTCTATTAGTTTAGTTGTAAGATATTTTCCTCCTTATTTTGCATCATAGATTTCATACTATTGCTTGTATGTTATACACAATTGTTGTAGCTTGTAATACACAGACTTATTAAATAGCACATTGTATTTACACAGGTGGAAAACACCACTTAACAAGACAGTGGCTTCTAAAGCTCTCTGGTCTTATTTCATGTTTCCTTTTTTTTGTTGTTGTTTGAACTAACTAATGCATTGTTTTATTTCAGTTTGGAAGACGTTACATTGAAGATCTTTTTCATGATTTTCGAGATGGACGAAGACTTCTGGAGCTCCTGGAATGCCTTACAGGCCAAAAAATTGTATGTGTATATTAGAAAATTTACTGTATCTTGAAATCTTGAAGTAGTGATTTTTGTATCTTTGTTACTTAATTTCCATCATTGATGAAGGCCTGTGGAAACAGGCCTTTTTTAGGTAAATGAATATTTTTTACTTTCATTTAAAATTGAGGAAATATTGTGACTGAGAGGTATATTTTTGAAATGGAAGTGTTCTGCTTTGTTGTATACACTTACTAAAGAAGTGTGGCAAGGAAAATCAGCAATGAGGCAGGGTTCATTTAGATATTTAGATTTCAGTTGGTATTCAGAAGTTATTTACCCCTAGATGTTTGTGGAATATACAAGAAGTAGAATTTAATGTGTAGAATTAGAATACTTTGCTAATAAATGTCGTACCTGAAGTCTGTATATTGGAGTTGCACATGTCTGAAAAGAGGGATGAGGTTGGTCTCATTAACCTTGGAAATGTAAAGCTACATGTTATAGGTATTTTTTATTGTCTTCTCTTTTGTTCCTACTTGGACTTTGTGAGCTTGGGATCTTTGAAACTTAATAAAAGTTAAGTTTCATAAAAGTAATGAAAGTAGGCTGGGAGCTTAAGGATCAAAATGCAGAGATAATGTATTTGTAAATAAATATTAAACAAACTGATGCTTTCTTCTTTGTTTGTCATAGTCAAGTTCCTTAATCGTATGGAGAAGACGACTAATCATAATTTAAAAAAAAATCTGTAATGATCTGATTTTATATAAACTTCAGTGATTTATTCACTGACAAATATCAAGATACCAAATTACCTTCTGACAGTGTTTCACAATTGCCTTCATTTCATATTGGGAAATTGCATATGAAACTTTATTCATATATGCAATGTATGGTAGTATTCTTGCTGTTGTTGTCATAATTTCAAACGGAGACCTATGAGTGTAATATAAGATTTAGGTTACTTATGGCATATTCTATTATCTCACTTTAGGCAGTAAAATTTGTTTTATTTTCTTTGTAGGCAAAAGAAAAGGGCTCCACAAAAGTTCATTCACTGAACAATGTCAACAAAGCATTGCAAGTGTTGCAGAGAAATAATGTAAGTAATCAGCCAGACAGTCAGAACATCCTCTAGATAGCATACTTAATCTTTTATAAGTGTTGGATCAAACTCTGGCCTATAGCATACAATTATTGGAGTCAAGGCAGTTTTATTGATGTGACTTTCATACTATGCAATTCAGCACCAGGATTTGAAAGAGTTGAAAATCTGCTGCCAGCAAATGTTTGAATAATATAATGGATGGTGTCTGAATAATGATCAAAATGCACAATTTTATGGTAGTGCATGGTGTTTAAAATGCATTTTAAAACGTTATCTACAAGAAGTCATCCATACCTAATTAGAAGGTGCTATCAAAATACCTATTCACAACCTCTGATGACTGTGCAGACTGAAAAACTGAGACTTTCCCTACAAGAAATCTTTTTTGGTAAATTTTCATTGATGTCTGTTCTTTATGGTTCATCCCTTTAAGGAAACGGAAGATCCCCAGACAACTTTCCATTCTACTTTGTTAAGACTGACTTTCCAAGCCATTATCATGAGCATCACTTTTAAGTAAATATTGTTATGCAAGCATACTAGTGGAACCACTGCTGCTTTAGTGAAGGTTCATATCACATATGGAGGAAAGAATATTCCAGGGTGATAAATGCTGAAGCATTATGAAGTTGCAAATATGTAATGTAATGATGGAAAACAACATTACTTAACAAAGTCATGTGGAAAAGTCTTGTACAGATCATAGTCATTGGTTTCTCTGTACTCGAGAAGTCATTCTGCCTTGCCTTATTTGGTGACGGGTTTAAATAAGGCAAAAAAAGTTCAATTTTAATCTAATATATAGAATAATATCTTGGATTTGAAGGTCCTTGCATTGTCTAGATGTGTATGTAGCTTTTAACAAAGTATGTTTTGAAAGGTAGTATGAAGTGGAGTAGAGGAGGTTTGCTGTGTCACCCATCAGTTTTGTGATTTGTAATTGTAGAGGCTTAATATAAAAAAAAAAATTGACTTATTATTAACTAATACTTCTAATTGTGTGTTTTCACAACTTGCTGTAACTGGAATAATTTGAACTCTAGATTCTTTGGTTTTTACCAGCACATTAATTGTGCCATTTATAAAATAAATTTGATGTTTACTAAGTAACAGAAACCAAATGAGAGGCCAAATGAGGTTTACTAAGTGACAGAAACCTAATCTAGACCTCCCTCTCCCTCAATACACAGAGAGCTTTAAAACCAAACATATGAAAATATAAAAACACCTTATGTTTGCTATAAATGTTATGCATTTTTTGTTTTTTATAGGTTGATTTGGTAAATATTGGGAGCTCAGACATTGTGGATGGAAATCATAAGCTGACCCTTGGTTTGATCTGGAATATAATCCTCCACTGGCAGGTGAGTGACGCTGCTGCTTACTTTCCATTAAGTACCTTTATTCCATTGATCCTTTTCCTATTTTTAACCAGCCACAATCTACAAAGTAAGTCTTGACATTGCAAACAGTGTCCTGAGTCAGCAAGGTTTATGGCAACCTGTTTACATATAATCTTGGATATTAAGAAACTTAGGAAGATAAAATAGGTTTTAGAGCATTATCAGCATCTCTTTTGACTCTAATTTCACAGTCAGATGTTGCAAGAGAAAATATAATACAGCCCTCGAAAGAAAAATTGACGGATAAAACCAACGTGGATATATAGCTTTCATGGAAACTTTTTTTTTTTAGTATCTTACGAAGACTTACCTTATATTTTCATTAAATAAACACATCTGTTGCTATTCACTGCTGACCCATCTACCAACAATTTTTTTACAACACTAGAAAGGTGCTGCTCTCACCTCTTCAATATGCTCACTGAAGCAGATGTGGCTCATTTAGCTTCCTTTCTCTTCAGAGAGAAAGAGGAAATTATGATACTGATCTCGTACAAACCAACATGGTAGATTACGACATTCAGATGAACAAATTCTGAGACAGCAGTAAAATAAAAATGAATTAGAATCTAGATACTCTGAGTATGTGTGTTTATATGAATCTGGACTAAGAGTCCATTTGTGCTGGCTCTGTTCCCCAGCCAATAATCTGTAGCATTAGAAGCAAAGATAATGGAAAACAAAACCTACAAAACTTTGTATTAAAAACTGAACACTCCTATCAAAAACCATGTGTGCATCATTCACTGAAATAGCATTAACTGTGTGCTTACTAACTGTTCTTTCAGCTTTTCCCACCATTCCTCCCGAGGCATACTTGCACACACACAGAAGACATACGTGCTCTCTGGGGTGTTCTGGTGAGGTTTTTGACAGCAGGAGTGTGCTCTGAGAGCACTGCTTGCTTGCATTACATATGTAATTCATTTCAAGCTTCAGCTTGAGCCTGATGATGGCTGAGACAGCAGCTGTGATGTTATCAGTGCCTTCAACTGAACTACCCATATATGGAAAGTCCAGGGATCATACTCACAAAAACAGTGATTAAAATCGTGACAATTTCTCAACATACTCTTAATGATTCAGTCCACATTCAGTCTATACTTTGAGTTCAATGTCTTAGTTCTTTCTATTTATGATTTACTGAAAGAAACTGATCTGCTGGACTTTTTATTCAAAATACTGTAAACAATTTTCTAATTTGGCTAGAATTCAATTTCAGTTCCTTTTTTAAAGAATGGCTAAAGCCTGGTTGGCAAGAAGAAGCCATTATTATATAGTAACGCTGTTGCATAATAATGAATAATTCTAAAAAAATAATATAAAGGCAAATTTGTACTTGGGCTTTTCTCTTTCAAAAAAACCCAAACCTCAGTAGATTTTGGTGTGCTGCCTATTTTCAAAGGAATGGAACAATTTGAAGTGAATTAGTGGATATATTTGAAGTGATTTGCATGATCTAGAACATTGTATGGATTGTTCTGCTCTGTTTAAAAGTTATCACTGTCTTAACTATTGACAGCATTTCTGGTGAAACATGACTGTAAGTTTCTTTAAAAAGGGTGCACCTTCCTTTCAGTACCATTATACCTGTCACAGACTGATCTTGGCACTAAGCAACTTGAAGTATGGCAAAGTTAAAGTCTCAGAACTACCAAACTTACCTGGCAGGTGTCCACAGTTAATACAGGCTACTGAATTTATTTGCAGTCTGTAGGAGGCCTAAAAATCCCCAAATAATAATACACAGACTAGTTGATTGGTGAATCCTACTGGTGCAGTTTGTGCTCTATGGCATAGTCTCACTTTTGCAAATCTTTTCACTTTCTCATTCCTGGAATTTGCAGTCCAGAGAAGAATCACCTAGATGAGGCATATCTATGTATCTGCATGCATGTAAAAAAACCAACCAAACAAACTCATATATGAGTTATGAGTTTGTGGACAGTTATTTTCTTGCAGATGAACAGATAAGCAGCTTTCTCTGGTTTCACATCATGCAGCCAGGACCACATTAGGACAGAACTGTACTTTTGTATGACAAGACCATCTCTTTCAAAATATCAGTGTCTGTGTAAAATGTAGAAAGGAACAAAGAAAAAGGATATGACAGGAGAAATGTGAGTGAAAGGAATAATGAAGCAGTAGCAGTCTGAGTGGGTATCAGCAGTCCCACTGAAGACAAGCAGGCAGTACTAGAGGCATTGCAGCAGACATGACTTAATTCATTCTTGCCACCCTCATTTCTGTTCAATAGAAATCTTGTGGCTTTCTGTAACCCCTGTGGTGATTGTATCCCTTCTTATGTAGCCTGTTTTCCGGATTCTTATTAAAAGTTTCACTGAAATTGAACCATTATTCTGAGTTGAGTGCCTGCTGCCAAAGCTTTTTAGTACTGAATCTATCAGTTTCTATTTCCTTGAAGCTGCTGCCCTCTTTCTTACAGTTCTGTGATCCTAGCCTCATTGATGCATTAACATTTAAGCAAAACAAAATAGAACAATTTCTGAAACGTTATATTTGACAAAGGCTGTTAAAGGTGGAAAAAAAAATCTGTGTTGAAGCTTGTAAGTTATTTTGTTGTGTTTGTTTTTCTTTTAAGACCAAACCAATTTTCATGTAGAGCATGAATCTTTGTTAAGAGTCAGCTCAAATCCTGACTTTTTTTTCAGAAAAGAAGCAAAATACTAAGCATACAAATAAGGCAAATATTTCTGAGAAAAGTGCATTTCAGCAGTCAGTTACACTCATTTGAAGATCATTAAAAGCATCAGGTCTGTTGTGTGCCTTTTAAAGGACTGGAATTCTAATTGGAATTACCATTTTATGTTACTTTGAATTATAATGGTGGACATGAAGTACTAACAGTTCTGTCAATCAATTTTGAATCAGTGAACAAAGAACACTCTTAATAGGTGTCTTGAACATCTATGGAAATATTTTTAGAGTAGTTCTTTAAAATATGCTTTGAAAGAGTTTAGTGTATTCTAGCAATAAAAAATAAAAAAATAAAATAAAATAAAAATATAAAAAAGTAAGCAGTCAGAATACCTGGAATATAGCAAGTAAAAAATACTAAGTCATTCTGACAGGGAGCTGTAAAGTTCCTGGTTGACTGAGAAGAATGAGAACACCTTGCTTTGGCAATACCTTCTCTAGATTCCCTCCCTCTCTCCCAGGGCCAGGCACACTGAAGCCAAGTGCTCGCCTTATAAAATGTTATGTGCCTGAGTGTTAGGTTTAGGTGAAATGGAGGTAGTGCAAGCCTGGGTCCTGCAGTGTTCCTAGTCACCTTACACACACAGAGCTATGCATATAAGGTTCTCAGGATGAGGTCCTACAGTGGGAAGATCAGATCTCCACTGCTGCTGTGGGCCAGGCCTGAGAGCTCTGCTTATGGCTATATCTCAGTGTGGTGACAAGAACAGCAGTGCTGCCCTTCTGTTCACAGCTTTCCACTCAGCAGTTTAACATTTCAGTTGCCTGTGGTGGTGCCTCTGACCTTTTCGCCCCTCCTGTTTAAAAAAGAATCTTTTCTTATTACTATAGTATAGGTCCATACACCAAGAAGAACAAGTAATTTTGTTTTCTGGAAGCTGGAGTTTCCTGTGCCTTAAAGCTTTGTTTTCTGACAGGATATACTGCATAGGAAAGCAGAAGTAACAAAGAAATAAGTATCAGAGGCCAACTCATCACCTGACAGTAGGAGGAAGAGCTTACAAGACACTGTGAAATGGCTGTAGTTTTTGAGCCTGGATACTGAAGGAGCTACTGTACCAAAACTCTCTAGTCTGACTTGAACAAATTTCAAAGAATCACAGAATCATTCTGTTTGGAAAAGACCTTTAAGATCACCGATCCCAACCTAACTCACCAACCACCTAACTCCACCATGTCCAGTGCTTAAACTGTCTTCCCACACAGCATCTGTAAATCTTCTACACATCTCCATGGATGGTGATTCAACCACCTCCCCAGACAGCTAACTCCAGTGTGTAATTAGCCTTTCAGTGAAGAAGTTTCTTCTCACATCTAATCTAAACCTCCACTGGTGCAACTTAAGTCCATTTCCTCTTGTCCTGTTTCTTGTTACCTGGGAGAAGAGACTGACCCACACCTCACTATAATCTCCTTTCAGGTAGTTGCAGAAAGAGATAAGGTCTCCCCTCAGCCTCCTTTTCTCCAGACTAAACAACCCCAGCTGTCTCAGCAGCTCCTCATGAGATTTGTGCTATAGACCCTTGGACACACTCCAGAACCTCAATGTCCTTCTTGTGGTGAGAAGCCCAAAACCTAACACAGTATTCAAGGTTCAGCCTCACCAGCGCCAAGTACAGGGGTACCACCACCTTCCTAGTCCTCCTGGCTATAATGTTTCTGATACAAGCCTACATTATGGTACACTGCTGGTGACCTTCTTGGCCACCTGGGCACACTGCTGTCTCATGTTAAGCTGGCTGCCCATCAACAACCTCAGATTCTTTTCCTCTGGGAAGCTTTCCAGACACTCTTCCCCAAGCCTGTAGCACTGCACGGGGTTGTTGTTATCGAAGTGAAGGACTTGACACTTGGCCTTGTTGAATACTGTTGGCATTGGCCCATTGATCTAGCCAGTTCAGGTCCTCCAGTAGAGCATTCCTACCCTCACATTTTAGTATCATCTGCAAAACCACTGAGGGTGCACTCAATAGCCTCATCCTGATCATTGATAAACAAATAAAAGAGAACTGTCCCTTGCACTGGGCCCTAGGGAATACTATTTGTGATTGGCCACCAACTGGATTTAACTGGTCACCACAACTCTTTGGGTCTGCTCATTCATGCAGCTGAATTTTATTCAGCAAATTGTACACCAGTCTAGGTGATATATACAGTCAGTTTCTCCAGGAGAATGCTGTTGTAAGTTTCTATGCACTACTCTTTCTGGAGAGTACACTGTAAGTGAGGAGAATTCAAAAACTTTCTTCTGACCTAAATTTCATACAATGTCACTGAGAAGAATTTCTTCCTAATTTCTAGCCTAAATCTGCTCTTCCAGTTTAAAGACATTGCCCCTTGTCCTATAGCTACAAGACCTTGTAAAAAGTCATATCATAAAATCATAGAATCATAGAACAGTTTTTGTTGGAAGGCACCTCAAAGATCATCCAGTTCCAACCCCCCTGCTTGATCAGGGACACCTCCCACTCAGCCAGGTTGCTCAAAGCGCCATCCAGCCTGGCCTTGAAAACTTTGAGGGATGAGGCATCCAACACCTCCCTGGGCAACTTGTTCCAGCATCTCACCACCTTCACACTAAAGAATTTTTTCCTAATGTCTTATCTAAACCTATCCTCTACCAGTTTGAAACCATTACCCCTTGTCCCATCTCTGTATGCCTCTGTAAAATCCTTCCCCAGCTTTCCTGGAAGTCCCGTTCAGGTACTGGAAGGCTGCTGTAAGGTCTCCCAGGAGCCTTCTCTTTTCCAGGCTGAACAACCACAAATCTCTCAGCCTGTTTTCATAGGAGAGGTGCTCTGGCCCTCAGACCATACTTGTGGCCCTCCTTTGGATTCAGTCCAAAAACTCCATGTCCTTCCTGTGTTAGGGCTCCAGAAATGGACATAGTACTCCACGTTGGGTCATGAGAGGGGAGTAGAGGGGGAGGGTCACCTCCCTTGATCTGATTGTCAGACTTCTTTTTGTTGTTGCTGGTTATTCTTTGAGATTACAGCTTCTGCATCTTATTTTATGGTTTTTACAATTTCAAAGTGGTCCATACTTTACCATGAAGTATCTTCTGTAGTGAATTTTGTTCTTCAACTGATACTGTCTGCAAGGCAATTAGAATGGAGAATTATAACAAAATTATATCCTCCACTGGCAAATAACCAACGATAAGCAACTTTGGAGTTAAATTATATCTTAAGAGGTATTTTAAATGAGCTACTGTTCTTGATAAGCTATATGAAAAAAGGAATGATTTAAAGGGATTACTTTACAGGAAAATAAATAACAGTCATCTTAATAGAAATTTTGGGTGCTCTTTCACTTATAAAAAAGTTGTAAAGAAATGTATCATTGACTACATTATGTCAAACTCCAGGCTAATATTTTAGAATCCCTCAGAATTAATGGCTGTTTGTAAAATAATAACTATAGTTCTGTGATCTTTCCCTAATATAATAAAAGAATATTAGCTATCGTTTACAAAACATTAAAATAAAACATATACAATACTCCTTTAATGCATGCAATGAAATTTGCTTTTCATCCAGGTCCATGTATGCAAATATAGTTTGCAGATTTAAGTCAAAAACATTATCTGCTGTGAACTGAGCACATTTATTTTTCCCCAGTACTTACTTCAACTCTGTCAATGGGAGGAGAATACTATTCATGGTTTTATCATCTTTTGCTATAGGGTATCACATTAACTAAGAATATATTTCCAGAGCAAAGAAAAGCACAAGGAGAAATACTTAGTTTGAACAAGGTCTGTTCCCATAAGACGTAAAAATAAATGTGCCCTATCTGTTCATGCATGGAACGCTTCACATGGCACATGGATGAATTTATAGAATGCATCAGAAATGGTGACCAACAAGTCAGTAGCAGTTGCCTTTAGACATCCAGAGTTAACTGCTCTCATTATACTGTGACATCAAATATGTTCTGTAATTACTTTAAGGTTTAAATCTAGACTACTGAAGTTTCTTCAGGTTTAAAAAAAAATGGTCATCTTTAATGAATAAGTTCAATCACTGATTAAATTCTTCCTCATTGCAGGTCAAAGATGTAATGAAAAACATCATGGCTGGACTGCAGCAGACAAATAGTGAAAAGATTCTGCTGAGCTGGGTCCGCCAATCAACTCGTAATTACCCACAGGTCAATGTTATCAATTTCACCAGTAGTTGGTCTGATGGATTGGCTTTCAATGCGCTCCTTCACAGTCACAGGTAGGAAAAATAACTTCTCATTATTTCAGTTTGCTTGTAGTAGATGGCTGTAACAGGGATTGGGGATGGTGCATCTATGACATGGGGATTTTAGCTGCTTCCTATGTGAGTTTTTCAGCATCCTTTTAAATGAGTGCCTGATCACTTTGAGCTGGGTGCTTCGTTTGGTGTCGTATTGAATACTCGTGTGGAGGGAAAGGGTCTGATCTTTTCACGGAGCAACTGAACATGCTCAGTTCTGATCCTTTTCTGGAACTTCAGTGAATATACCAAGTAGAGAGTCTCATGAAGTACAGACTTGGTAACTTTTTAGAAAAAAAAGGCATAGATCAAAAAATAAGCCTTTGAGGTTGTCCCAGAAGGAGAAGGAGATGTTTCTGTGGGGACCTAAAGGAAAAGAATGGAGTGTCTGTTGAAAGCCTATGATGGTTGTTGGTTTGAAAGTGTGGATTCACCTTGAAAGGACACAAGCTGGAGAAGGTAGCCTTTTTCAAAAACTTGTTCCCTTCAAAATCTTCAGCTGATTTGAGTTTTCAATTCTCAGAAGTTGCCTTGTCCTGGTCTGTTCTATATAAAACTTCATCTTTAGTGTTTCAGAGTTCTCTGGTGCTTCTGTGCCTTTGGCTTAAGGAAGATGCGCAAGCCAATCTTTCTTGAAGTTCTGGGTCTTTCCACTGCTGGTTTTAAAGCAGTAGTTATTTTTCCACTGTGAACCATTTTTTTAATGCTACATATACCTGAGATTTTTGAGTAGACCTGACTTTCTATCACAAGTAGTCTTTGCTTCTAATTTTAGTAATGAGGCATTGTCTTAAGGAAGAATGTATTGTTCTCTCTAAGGTCTTTGTTTATGTCTTCCCACCTGCATTCAGTATTTATATCATAATGCTGACTCCCACCATCCTGCTGTTATTCTCCTGTTGATGAGCTCACACCTTTATGTTTGTGCAAGTGTTTATTCAGTTGTTACAAGAACAATGTTTGGGGTACTAAATAAGAAAATCACTAAAATATAGTGATTTGTCACTAGCTCTTGGTAACTACTTTACTCATAGGTCATTCATTGAAATGTGTTTGTTTGTTTGGGGGTTTTTTGTTTGTTTTTTTTCCTAAACTCACTCTTTTTGTTGTTTCGTAACATTTCATAAGTGATTTTAGTCTGATGGACCTAGATAGAATCTAAAGACCTAATTCCATACTTGTAGATGATTTAAAAAAAAAAAATAAAAAAAATATGTATATTTGTGTGGGATACTCTTCTGTCTGCATCTCTTACCTTCATGGATGTTGTTTTACATATAATTTTTTGGGGCATGAATACCTTTTGGCCTTCCTAAAATGTTGTATAAACACAGCCTTATTTAGTAGGAAAGTGCTGTTTTTTAACTCAAACACCAGGTTAGCTATAACACACAGGAATCTGATACAAAAGGACTCAGTGATTCCTACTGGTCTCCAGATGATACAGTGCACTGTGTCTAGACTGCCATATACCAACAAAACCCCAAAACAATAAAGCAGAAATGCCTCCAAAACTGAAGGAATTATGCTAGCAAATCTTTTTTGGTATTTAGTTTTTTGAAAGAGTAAGATTTCCTGGTAGCATTAAAGTAACTTTTTTTTCACATGTCGGAATCAGTCTCACACAATGGGCAAACATCAAATTTTATTTTCTAGAATCAGTCCTACATAATCTGCTTTTAAAACTAGCATTTCATGATATTTGTATGGTATAATGTTAACAGTGTTTTTTGGTATAAAGTAGTAAGCTATTAAGATCAGCTACTGCATGCTGTGGTTAGTTGTATTGTGTATCTGAAGCACACTAGTACTTTTACAATTATATTTTTCTCAAACCTTTTCTTTTGTAGCTGCATCAAAACTGCACTCTGGTCTCTATAAAGCCTCATCTGAACTATTGGCTAAGCACTCAAATTTTGAAGTTGTAACTTATTAGAAATAGATCTAATCAATATTCTGCTTTTAGAAAACATTAGATAAAGTAGAAACATTTTACTGTGATTTCAGGGAAATTAAATGAACTATTTTTGTGAACTTAGCATTTTGCAGCCCATGGCAGATAATGGCAAGTAATTTTGAAGGAAATACATCTAAACTTTCAAGTAAATAAACAGCAGTATACTCTATCTTATGTTTGAATTTCCACAACAGTATACTTTCCCAAGTTTAATGAGTCCAACTCAGAATTTCCTTACACTCCAGACACGTGGAAGGCTTAACTTCTGTTATCAAGGAGAGGATTCTAGCTTTACATGTATCACTAAAACAATCTAATATGGTTCCTCTTACTTTGATGGTTGGTAATAATGAAAAAAATGCATGTCTTCAATAATCAAGACAATCCATGTCTTATAATGTTTTCAGTGACCTTTTTTCAGTGACTTTTTTTTTTTTTTTTACTGGGTGGATTTTTTTTTAAGTGGGGAAAAAAAAAAAAGTGGTTCAGACAGTAGTGTGGAATTTGTATCTGAACAGATATTCTCAGTTCTTCCTTGAAGGGACAAAAGAAAGTAGGAGACTAACATGAAGTGTTAAATACAGAGACATAATGTGCTATAAAACCAGTGCTCTCAGTGGGAAGCTTTATCTCTCATAGTTCTTTAACCCAACATTTCCTTGCCTACAGGTGACTGTTTTGTTATGAATCTTTTTATGAAGTTATGAAGTCTTTTCTCTGTTATTTTACAAAGAGGTTACTCTGAGTAGGTATTCCCATCTGTATAATGACCATCTCTCTATGGACACTTAGGTTCTTTAGCAATTACTTTTAATACTGACTGTGAGGAACAGTGGAGCACAGGTTACTTGGCAAATCTAGAAGCGTATCAGTGAGCACAGGGTGTGAATTTTCAGAACACTAATTAGGATACGATTTCTTGACGTGTATGTTCTGCATTGAATTGAGTAAACAAGGTAGCAGCTGAAGAGTAGCACCATCACCATAGGAATATATAGAAACTAAAATATTTTGCTAAGGAAGACAAGTCAGTCTTGCTGCAGTTCATTTGTGGTTCCAAATGGCAGAGAGCTTTCCCTATTTACTTTTTACAATCTTTTTCATCCAGATGGGTATCAGAGAGAGCTTTCCTCTCTCTTTATTGAGGCTTTTTTTCCCCCCTTCCCCTTTAACTGGGATTTAGAAGTGCGAAAAGTGGCAATCCTTATCTTCTTCCTTGATTCTTTAAAATGATTGAACTTAGTCCAGGTGGCTGATTTAGGAATGAGCACTTCACTGCAGCTGTTTCTGCTTTAGGGTGGCAAGTGGGGAGGGGGAAAGGCAAATGGTATTAAAAAAAAGTCCTGGATAGAAGCATAAGTTTGTCTTCAACAAGTTAAAAGAAAAGTAGAAGTAAAAGCAATGGCATAAAGAGATATGAAAATACAATTATGGTAACTAGTAACTAGGTTACATGCCCGTTACTGGCTCCTTTTTTTCTTTTAATTGTGAAGACATTCTACAGCCACTGAGGGAACTGTGAATTAAATTTGTAAGTTGCTCTTTTGCTAGATTATTTTATCACAGCCAAATTTTTATGGCATTATAACCTTAGTTGGGTATTAATACAGCTTAAGGGAATGACATGGCATTTCTCTGTGGTGTTCATAATTACCTTTGTGTTATTATTTTTTTACTAAAATTTACATAAACTATAAAAGGTGCTGTCTAACAGTCTTTTGATAAATTACAAATGACTAACTTCAGATATGCTGAAGAAATGAAAACAATTTATCCCATGATGTTAAAGTGTCTTTACAGTACTTAGCTTTCTTCAAAAATGTCTCTTGGGAATGTAATGCTTTCTTTCTCTTACTTTTCTTGAAGCTGTAGATTTGCAAAATTTGTTACTTCTTCAAGTTTCACTGGTATTTGCATTTTACATTAATTAGCTTCAGGTTCACATGGAAAAAAACCACAAACATTGTTTGAGTACATAAACATATTATTTCATAAATAGAGAAACCAACATCTCAGAAATCTTGTTCATATTGTCTTCGCTGCTTATAAATTCTTATGAGGGCTATATAGTCATAATATCTGTATCCGCACTTCTGAAGATTGGCTTTCCATTTTTGATGAAGACTTAGCAGGTGGTTTCTGAGGAAAAGCAGGAATAAGGTTTGAAGATGTGTCTTGAAACTCTGCATCTCTGATAGCATTTATGTCTCGGAACAGAGCGCTGTGTCACGATGGAGTTAATGGACACAGTTGTCTACCACCTCTGATTTTTGTTTTGTTGCTTGCTTTAAATGGTAATCTCTTGCTTTTTGTAGTAACTATGATTTGTCTTATCCATTAGTTTCTGCATAGAAATTTGTCTGGATTATTTTGGCCTTAGTATACTGCATATTCAATTTTCTTAACCCTGTCTGATCTGTTTCTAAAGTAAATTATGAACAGGGGGAGGGAAGAGAAATCCCTTTTATACTTCATGAATAATGTTTCCGTGATTTTTGTTGCAAATATATCCCCAAAATTTTACATATTGTTGGGTTTGGGTTGTTGTTTTTTTTGGGGGGGCGGGGGGTTCTTGTTTTTTTGTTTGTGTCTTTTTGTGTGTTTGGGTTTTTTGTCATTTTTTTGTGTTCTTTGGGGCTGTTTTATAGTTTGTCTTTGTTTTGGGGTGTTTGTTATTTGGTGGTTTTGGTTTTCGTGTTTGGTTTTTGTTTTCTGGGTGGGGTTTTTTTGTGTGTTTTTTATTTTTTGTGGTTTGGCTAGTTTTTAGGGTTTGGGGTTTTTGTTTGGGGGGGTTGTTTGTTTCTTTTGTGGGTTTCTTGTTTCTTTTTGTGTTGGTTTTTTTTCTGCTACACATAAGAAAGAACTACGGGTACAAAAATTACCTTGTATTTGATATGAATTTGATTTTATGATACAAAGCTTCTTCATTGAAGCCTTTAATCCTTTCAATTTTGGCTCTCCATGATCTTGTCATAAACTAACACAATATAAGTGCTCTTGTAGCTGATCAATGAGTGGCTAGATGGAGTTCAACATGTTCTGATTAATTTTAACTTGTTTGAACATGCATATGCCTGAATGTATTCAGGAAACAGTGTGAAGAGTGGCAGTTATATCTCCTTTTCTTTACTCCCTGTTAGGCATGAACCAAGCTACAGAATTGAGAACAAATTTCCTCTCCTTTGTACAAAGAGAGAGAGCAAACAAAGGCCAGGATTCAGTATTCCATGTAATTTATTTTCTCTAGTGTTTCATACCTGATTACCCCTGTATTGAAAATTCCTTAGAAAGCAAATAATGTTATTTGAAATTCTGTTTCGGTGTTGTTTTGGGGATTTTTAAAAGCTATTTGCCATACCCCACAATTCTTAATCTTCTCGCTGCAATAACTTTTTTTGTCGCTGCAATTGTACTTGGTGGTATTGCTGCATAAATATACCCAGTGAAACATCTAGATACATCACACTGAGAAGCTAATGCTTCAAAATGACATTAAGACACTCGTATCCTAAATGAAATATAAATTCAATAAATTTTTCCCTGCCCAACTCTCCAGCCTGAGAGTGCCACAATAAGTATATTATCCCTTGTTCTCTGGCTTACCAGTAGTAATTTCCATTTTCTGGAGCTTTCTCTTTTTAAAATAGATGATTTTACATAAACTTGGGATTTACCAAATGAATATACATTTACCCATTTTTCACCTGTACATCTACTTCAACCACTTCTCTCTCACACGGTCAACTATACAGCTTCCCATTCCTTCTTTAAATTTTGATTGTTCAGGGTTTTTGCTTGTTTCTTTGTTTTTTCACTGGGACCTTGCAACTCATTATTGGAAATCTATTAGAACACAGGGATCCCCTTTCTCCTGCCTTGTTCCTGACACCACTCCCAAACCCTGCTTTCTTTAGCTCTTCCAACTCAGATTTGAAGGAATGACAAATCTTTTTTTGGTTTTTTTTTCCCTATCCCTTCATTTTTTAAGGCTTAGTTTCTAGCAGATGGCAGAAGTCGTTGCAGACTTTCATCCTGAATTCAGGCTAATCTGCAGTTTTACCATAATTTGGCTTCTTTTTTACAGAAATCACAGCGTTAGGGGTGGGAAGGGACCTCGAGAGATCATCCAGTCCAACCCCCTGCCAGAGCAGGGCCACCTAGTGTAGGTCACACAGGAACACGTCTAGGTGGGTTTTGAATGTCTCCAGAGAAGGAGACTACACAACCTGCCTGGGCAGCCCGTGCCTGTGTCACTCTCACAGTAAAAAAAAACCACTTTTCCTTGTGTTTATACGGAACCCCCTATAAGTTTATATCCATTGCTTCTTGTCCTGTCATTGCATAACTGAGGAGAGCCTGGCACCATTCTCCTGGCTCTCTCCCTTTATGTCTTTACAAACATTGATGAGGTCACCCTCATTCTCCTCCAAGCTGAACAGACCCAGTTCCCTCAGCTTTTCCTCATAAGGGAGATGTTCCATTCAACTTGGATGCTCTGCACTGGACTCTGAAGAAGTTCCCTGTCCTTCTTGAACGGGACCGAATATTCCAGATGTGGCTTTACCAGGGCAGAGTACAAGGGGAGGAGAACCTCTCTCAACCTACTAGCCACCCCCCTTCTAATGCACCCCAGGATGCCACTGGCCTTCTTGGCCACAAGGGCACATTGTTGGCTCATGCTCATCCTTCCATCCACCCCCCAGGTCGCTTCCCCCTTCACTACTCTCCAACAGCTCAGCCCCCAACATGTACTGGTTCTTGGGGTTGTTCCTACACAGATGTAAGACTCTACACTTGCCCTTGTTGTAATTCCATCAATTTCTCCCTGCCCAACTCTCCAGCTTGTCTAGGTTCCTCTGAATGGCAGCACAGCCTTCTGGGGTGTCAGCCACTCCTCCCAGTTTTGTCTCATCAGCAGCAATCTTGCTGTGAAGACACTGTCCCATCATCAAGGTCATTGATAAAGATGTTGAACAGGACTGGACCCAGCACTGATCCCTGGGGGATTCCATGTCACAGATCTCCAACTGGACTCTCCAGCTGGACTCTCCACCTTTACCACTCTTTGGGCTCTATTGTGTAGCCAGTTCTTAATCTCTTACTTTTCTTCTCCATTCCCTGTCTTGTCCCTAGGCAATTTTACTATATTGAAGTTGTTCTGCATATGGCAAGGGAAAACCTTTATTTTTAGTTACTGTTTAAGAATGGTGGTTGGAACTAGATGACCTTTTAAGGTCCCTTCCAACCCAAACTGTTATATGCTTTTATGAAAATCTACATAGAAAAGCAGCAAAATACTTTAATTAAATTGTTACTGTGTAAATCCCTCCCCTCTCAGAACAACAACAACAACAAAAAAATGGACAGCAAAAGTGCCTCACTGGAAAATTGCTATTATATAAATGGCATTTATTTTTCCTTTGCTCTCTTGAAGTTCAAAGTGAGCTTTTAAAATTAATAAAAATGTAAGTAAATCTGTAATAATTAATTGCAACATTTTAATTTGTGTAAATAACATACTTGATTTATCAGTATGTGTAATTACATATTTAATTTTTTTCTGATTTAGAACACTGTATCAAAGTCACAAATAGTGTAGTTGGTTTTTGTCACCTTATATGTGCATTAATTACACAATACTTGTTATTAGGCACTCTGGAAAGAGTTTAATCAAGTTCTGATCTGTTAATGGAGGAAATGCCAAAGATCACAGTTTATTAAATATTATTTATATTGCAAATAGTGCTCAGACGGTGTATCTGAGCGATAGCTCACTTTTGGTCATCTGTCTTTTCCTCCAAGAGCAATTAAATTTTTTTTAGGACTTTTGCTCCTGTCAACTAAAACCCATGATTGGACTGTAGTTATATTAAAGTGTGTATTTTTCTAAAGGTTTTGGTAGGGAAAGTGGCATGTGCAGCTGTGCTGTGGACATTCCCAGGTCATGAAGTTTTGAACCTTTTGACCAATTTCAATCAGCTTTGACAGCGAGCTTGTAATGTCAGAAGCAATTGCGTTTTTAGAAAGAGTAAGTGAACTGAAGCGAAAAACTGGTGGCTGGAGGGAGGAGGAAGGCTGCAAAATTACCTCAGCAATTACCTGCCCTGCTTGGCCTTCCTGAGCCAGACCCAGCGTGCACAGCCACAGCATGTGATCCTTCTCTCCCAAGCACACTTTAGGGCAGGAATAGGGAAACAAGCCCACTGTGGGCATTTTGGTCAGTGACAAGAGCAGAGTCACAGTTTGGGGGAGTGAAGTTATAGGCTTTTGGGACTTAGTGGAGGATGTGGAATGGGGCTCAAGTGATGGTGATGAGCATGGGTGGGTACTGCTTAGAAACAAAGCGTTACTAGTTCCATAGCTGGTTGAACAAGTTCTTTCATTTGCAGAAAATAATAGTAACTGATCGATATCCAGAGACATAAGATATTAAACCTAATGCTAAAAAAATCCCAAAGCAACCAACCAAACAACACCTTACTGTTCCTCTCACTTTTACTTTAGACCAGACCTGTTTGATTGGAATGCTGTTGCTTCTCTGCAGTCACCTGTGCAACGATTAGACCATGCCTTCAACATAGCCAGGCAACACCTGGGCATTGAGAAACTCCTTGATCCTGAAGGTTAGTAGAAATTGTTTTTTTCTCTAAGTGGAAAATAAAGTTTTCTGTGAATTTCCATTGTAAGATATTTTGACTTCTTGGCACAGGAATTTTGACATTTAGCAAGATAAATCATAAACTGGAGCAAAATCCTTTGTTTATTTGTGGTTTAATGTTAATTTTTGTTCTCCTGGAATAACATTTAACTGCCTATATGAAAGTACTCTAAAGCATTTTTTTTTCCCAGCTTTGGGGGCAAAGTTTTAATGTGTGTGGACTGTGTTAATGTTACCTCAATTAAGGGATGATTTGTATTTCAAATATTTAGAGTATCTGCAGCTTTTATATTTTGTATATTGAGCTCAAATTACCTTTTAATAGATACCAAAAATATATACTCAAACTCTAGATATACACATCTTTATAATATACACCTTCTGTATATTGAATTATCAGGATGATAGCTCATATCACTATCATTTAATTTTATAAGTAATAGGTTTGCCTACTTCACCTTAACTTTATTTTTCACACTTTGTTATGCAGTCACATTTTAAAGGTTTCTCCTTTTTACATGTTTCTTTTAATTTTCTCAGTTTCTTTATGTTCTCTGACTACTTCATGCATTTTTGAGCTCCTTAGTTTTCCCTTAGAGAACATTTTTAAAACATTCTTTACTACAAGGACATGTTTAATAGCTGTTTTATTTCCTTTTCATGGGTGCCTTTGTCTAAATATGCATGGTTTTTTTGCACATAATGATCCATATGCAGTATTTTCTTGCATCTTCCATTAAACCACTAATAAATACAGTTTTCCGTATGTTTATGCTGTTCTCAGTGGCTCATCTTGCAGTGAGTTTCTGGTGGGGAGAACCAGAATTTTACAAAATGTAAAAATGAGCCTTAAACATAGTGTTGGGTCTCTTAATGTTTAAATATAGTAGGGCATGTCTCCACATTTAACTAATAACCATATATCCCGTATATTTACCTGGAGGGAATATTGGAAAGAAGGGCTTATACTGCAGTGGAGCATAATAAAGCTCTCTGCTCTGTAGCATTACTGCTCTGTAGAGTGAAAAACTGTCAGAGATGGTTTAATTTAAGAGGGGGATATTTTGCTCTGAATAGAATTAAATGAGGAGCATCTCAAGTGGTGCTCATGATAGGAAGTAGAATTGAAGAATCAAAGGATACAGGGATTGGTACACCATAGGTGAAAGCTTTGTGGCTGCCTCCAGAGTAACTGTCTTGTGTGCCATAAATTAGTTCTCCATGTGCCAGTGATGTTTGGGCTGTTTGAAGGAAAACTTTGGGAAGAAATGCATAGTCAAGCCAGTACGGCATTGCTTGCTGGTACACTTTTTTCTCTAGAATGGAGTTTGTGTGAACCACTGGAGGCTTGCTATGTGCTGAAACATGAAATCCAGCTTGTAAGCTCTGAATGAGACTGAATTTGTAAACTGAGTTTCACAAATTATTATAGTCACAGTTTTTGCTATAGTCGGTTGAACTTTCTTCTTAAAGTACATCAGTGAATAACTTATGTATGCAGAAATCACTTTTGATTAGACATTTTATTCTGGTTTTGGCAAAGATACTTGCAGTTGTTTAGCCAAGAACTGAAAAACTCCAAAATATTGGTGGTTTTCCAAA
Organism: Florisuga fusca; assembly: GCA_038090715.1. NCBI lineage: Eukaryota > Metazoa > Chordata > Aves > Apodiformes > Trochilidae > Florisuga > Florisuga fusca. The sequence continues at coordinate 17,059,962 of JAAWXA010000004.1, read as the reverse complement.
TGTTTGCTGTAATTATTTGCTATCCAGTGTTGTAAATCATAGTTCTTAACACCTATTTGTTTTCCTCTGCAAATGAAAAACTGAAAAGTTTTCCAAACAAAAAGTAAACTTGTATGTATCAAAAAATGTATAAATTTGTGAAACTATAATTAGTTGTGAAACTGTTTGACAGTAAATCTGCTTTTATAAGTAATACACTTTATTTTATAATAAGTCTGTTCCTAGACTTAAAAGTAGAGTTACTTTTAAAGTTACGTTTCAAAAAAGTGAGTAATCTTGTTCGAAGGTTCCAGCATATTACTGTAGTTTTAATTTTTATACTTATCACCTTTCCTAATTAGATATTCAAACACCTCTTCACAGAGTATTTTCTAACAAACTGTTCTCTGTTAATTGTAAAGTGCTACAGTGTCAAAAAAAACCCAGTATGCATTCAGTGATGAAACATTGTTTTAATGTAACTTAGTATTTGTCTAAACAACTTGAGTAATTTCTGAACAGTTTTAATATTTCTTAAATATTTATTGTCTTGGAAAATATTTTGTAGAAGAGAAGCCACTATTACACTTCTGCAATCATTTATGGTAGTCAAAAGAGAAAGGGTTTGGGTTTTTTTGTTTGTGTTTTGGAGTTGCTGATGATAGATACATTATGAAACAGATGACTAGGAAGGCCATCTTAGTATTACATTTTGAAAAGTAACTCTTTTTATTAATCCAAACATTGCTTTTCTAGATTATATACGAAATCTGTTTGTTTCTGAGGTTGCTGATATTCTAAGTTCCATGCACAGCTTTTAAAATAGTGTTTTGGATTCTGATCTCCATTTCAACAACCCAAGTATTTAAGATATGGACTGTTTTAAGTATATCTGGTAAAACCTGTTTCATGTAAGTTAAGACTCTTTATATTTTGATTCATGCCAAGATTATGGTCCTGGCTATTTTCCTCAGTTATATTGACTAGGAGGAATGCTTTTTTTATGTCAGTAGTTTATGCAAAGTGCCTGCTTTAAGATAATTTTTAAGCAAATGAACTTAACAAGACCTACCATAACCAACTGTGTTTATTCTGATGCGTTTATATTAAAACACAGATGAAAATAGTAGGCATCTCCTGTAAAAGGCTTCTTCTGTCATTGTATCTTAAGAAATTCTTAATTTATACACAAGTCCTAAAGCTGTTTAAAAAAATTATCTTGTTCCTGTTTTAATACATTGACTTTGTATCTTGTCAGTGAAGCTTGATCCTGTCTTACAAACTTCATTTTAAAAATAGCAAGCTCTATGTCTTTCTGTTTATAGTTTTCCTCTAAAAAAATTAGCTAAGGAAAGATTGTGATTAATCAGGTATAATCTGAAGAAACTGTGTTTCGGTATAAATTCCTAAAATAGACTGCCTATGCAGCACAGAATAAATTCTGCAGAACTATTCTGCAATCAAAATGTTCATCATCTTGAAGAAAAGAAAGCAAACAAACTTGTCTGCAATAATAAGATATGTGGTAGGAGCTTTATTTCAGCCTCTTTTTCCTGTTCAAACTGAAGAGAGAAAGCTGACCCCATTCCACAGTGAAAAAATTAAATATATGCTGGATATTTTTCTGTTTTGTTTTGTCGTTTGGATTTTTTTTCCTGATGTTGAAATGGTTTGTAGAAAGGCACAAGGGACAGGTTTCCTTTTGCTCTTCTGTCATAAAAAAGGAGTGGAAGATTGAGCTCTATTCTGGACACAGGAGTTGAATGTATGTTGAGTAAATTTGCCAGTGATACTAAATTAGGAGATGTTGTGTAGTTCCTTGAGAATGGAGAGGCCTTGTAGAGACATCTGGATAGACTGGAGAGTTGGGCAATCACCATGAAATGTAACAAGGTTAAGGTTAGGGGAATGAATGAGGAAGTGGAATGAAGCTGCGTCAGGGAATGTTCAAACTGGAAATGAGAAAAATGTTCTCTAAGAGAGGGTTCAGCCACTGGAACAGGCTTCCTGGGGAAGAAGTTACAGCACAAACGCTGTCAGAATTCAGGGAGTGTGTAGAGGAAGCTCTTAGTCATATGGCCTAGCACAAGTTTGTCCTGTCAGGAGCAGGGATCTGAACTCAGTGACCCTTTTATTGGTCCCTTCCAACTAAAGATACTCTATGATTTATTTTTTTTAATTAAATCTTGCCAGTGTGTGAAACATAAGTATATGTCACTACTGGTGTTCACGGCAGTAATATATGAAAGATAACAAAGGAAAAAGTAATAAGGTGGTGGTGGTGTGGGGGATTTGATGTTAGAAAGTGTTTCTTTTATTAATTTTCTTCTAAATAAAGTTTTTATTTTAAAAATTACAAAGCTGATCTTCAGCTCCATATGTCCCTGGCTTACTCTAGGTGGTAGTTATGTCCATGGAATTAGTATTGGTAGAGATATTTGCCATCTTTGTTGGTATGGGTTCACTTTAATTCCAGCAAAAGACTTAAATGGTGACATTAGTAATTATATCTATGAAAATTTTAACGATCAAACTGTTAAAATTTGTTTATATCTTCTAATAGCATTTATTGCTAGTACTTGTGGTTGCATCTTTTAGTAGTTAGCTGATTCATTGTGATAATTTCATCTTTTTTGCAGCTGTAGAGGAATGTGATTCCAGTCTTCACATACAAACTTCAGAATATACTCTAGGACTATTATTTTCTTTATTGTGCACCTACTTTTTAGTGATCATCTTATTAAACATCATCGAGCAAAGACTAGGACGAGCAAACAGCAACAAATGTGTTATGGTCAGCAACACCTAATAGTATGTGTTACAGGTTGCATACTGAGTTTTGCTTTTTACTTTGGGCTAAAGCACACGTGCCATAAGGTCTTTGAGGAACAGTAGAAAACTATCGGAAGATGAATCTGCAAAGACATCTGAGCTTTGTCCTCTTTCCACTTAAAATAGCAGAGTATAAGTGTGGTAGCAGCAGGAGATGAAGTGTCTGTGTGCTCCCTTCCAACCATAAATGTCTGATTCTCGGTTTAATGAACTAGTCCCTGCTTTCATTTTTCTGTGTCTTGTACTTGTTTGTGCTAGCCCGATTAATAAATAGACTGTGAAGTTATATAATGACATTTCTGCTGTCCTTTTTAGGTGAAGTAATTATCCAGTTTCTTATACTTTACTCTGCAGCCTGATAAAAACCTTATTTAATCAATCTCAGTCACATTTTCCATATTTTTCCTTAATTTGCACTGATGACACAAGTTTTTGGCACCATTATTAAGTGATAATGAGACTCAGTTTTCCATTTGATAACTTTTTTGTTTGATCTTGACTTTGCATACTTCTGTATCTCAACAGTAATGGGCTCTATCATACTTAGAGCACACAGAAGAGGCAAAAAAAGAAAAATCTGTCAGCATTGCAGTTCATTAAGTTTTTAACCCTGACTGTACCCCGTAGTTTTATACAGTTGTAATAGTGTTTTTCAGTTCATTTTAGTGCCCTTCTGATATGGTTCATGTCAAGGGAGTATGAGAAGGCAGCAGTTTTCTACCATGCCCTAAAGTTTAGAAATGTTTTGCCTAGTACAGTGTCAGTGTGTGGGATATATAGACAGATTTTTAAAGGAGACAAGTCATATTCTGTTTGATACCATGCTGCTGAGACTAGTCAAGGAAAGTGCTGGATCAAGCTTAGAAACCATTATTTCTGCTGCACAAAAGCATTATAAAGGTTAGAAGATGAAATAAAAAAAGGATTTTTTTTTCTTCAGGCTCCCTCTGGCTCACGGTTCTTGGAATACTTTTGGTTAAACAAGAGGAAAGGCTACAGGGTTCACACAAATAAAAAAATCTCGTGGCTACACGTTGTTATTACCGGACTTTACCCATAAGTATCTGGAAAGCTTTAGGTCTTGAACTGCCTTTGAGCCTAATACCACTAGCTTGATACCAGGAGTCAATCTTCAGTTGGGGAAGAGCCATAGCCCCGGTGTCTGTTACACAGCTATTTAGGAAAAAAAATGAAGATCTGCAGGGGTCTTCAATCGTATTGCAAATTTAATGATTTATCAATAAATACAGGATTTCTGGATGCATTATTTTTTTTTTAGCTACATCTTTAGTCACAACAGAAGATTGTGTTTGATAAATGTATTTGAGTATTTGCTAATCTGAACATCCAGTATTCTGTAAGCATTTGCAACTGAACATGAGTTCAGTAATGCAAAACGAAAAAAAAATCTTTTTCTGAGGGTCAGACAAATTTACATGAGTAATAAGTTAATATATATTATCTTATATATTTTATCAAATTTCTGGGCTACTTTTGCTTCTATTTTAAAAGGAATGTGTATTTTAAAATGCTGTGTAAATATATATATGTATATTCCTTCTGCTGGAACAACATGTAGCAGAGGTGGACTTAGGTTAGAGTTTTTGTGGCATTGACGTACAATAGTAAAACCATGACCCTTCAACTACTACTTTACTGATTGTCAGTATAATTTGCAGCTTTAAGTGATGGATATGTCATCATGCCATACCATGGAATTTGTCTTATGTTTATAGCACAGCTCTGAAATGCATAGCAAGTGGAGGTCTACGGAAATACCTCCAAAAATAGATGAAATTCTACAATTTATTGGCTATATAATGCAACAGGAAAACTTTATTCTGAATGAATTTGTAATAGAAATAGATATTTCATATGTTTGCTAGTTTGATATGTATTCCGGTAGTAATTTTTTACCTTACAGTTCCTTTTGAGAAAAATTTGTCCCCCGCCCTAATTAAACTGCATTTCTTATTTTTCGACTGGTAAAATGAAAGTCCTGCTTTTTCTTTGCAGTCTCAAGGAAACAGAAATAGTCAGCAAAAATAGTCAATTCACTACTCTCCATCTAAAGCTACTTTCTCTTCCATAATATGAACAGTTTTATTAGTACCTCATTGACCTGTGAGCAATTTAATTACCAAGAGACTACTCAACAACCAGTAACACTTACAGGTTTTTTCCATTTAGTGGAAATAAAAGACTTGAAAGGTGATGATTAAGAGCCTCAAGGACAAAATGGGGCCTTCCTCTCATCCGTGGGAAATTTGTAATTTCCAGAATTTGATTTGGAGCATTACACGTACGTTGCAAAAAAAAGTGTAAGATTTTCTATCACGGTGGTTTTAGAGATTATAATATTTGAATAGGTGAACTCGAATTATAAAGACCTCTCTGGAAAAATATTGCATTGTAGGTAGTTAACCAGCTCTTAGACATAAGGATGAGTATGTGGAAGATCTGAAGACTTCTCTTTCACCCCTAGAGGAAAATGTAAGCTATTATATTTCCAATATAATGCATGAAAAGGCCTTTGCAGAGAAACTTGAATTTAGAGGTTTCTTGGTATGCTAGTTAGGAAGAAATAGTGTATGGTAGCTGGTGACTCAACTGACAGTTCATCCTTCTAAAAATAATATTCATTACTTCTATATCAAGCAATGGAACTTTCTGAAATATTTTATTCTGAATTATTTACATCTTAACGTTGCTTACATTAAAAAGTAAAAAACTAGAATCATAAAATTGTTAGGGTTGGAAGAGACCTTAAAGATTTTCTAGGTCCAACCATCTTTCCATGGGCAGGGACAACTCCCACTAGATGAGGTTGCTCAGAGCCTCATCTAATCTAACCTGGCCTTAAAAACTTACAGGGATGGGGCTTCAACCACCTCCTTGGGCAACCTATTCTAGTGTCTCACCACCCAGATGATGAACTTTTTCCTTATGTCTAATCTGAATCTACTTAACTCTAGTTTTAACTCATTGCCCCTAGTCCTGTCACTACCTGAGATCCTAAAGAGTCCCTCACCAGATTTCTTGTAGGCCTCTTTAAGGTGCTGGAAGACCACAATAAGGTCTCCTTGGAGTCTTCTATTCTCTAGGCTGAATAACCCCAACTCTGTCTGTCTTCATAGGAATTGTGCTCCAGCCCTCTGATTATCCTTGTGGCCCTTCTCTGGACACACTCCAGCACATCCATGTCTTTATTGTAATAGTGGTTCCAGAACTGGACACAGTACTCCAGGTGGGGCCTCACGAGAATGGAATAGAGTGGGAGAATCACCTCCCTTGACCTGCTGGCCACAGTCCTCTTGATGCAGCCCAGGATACGGTTGGCTTTCTGGGATGCAAGTGTACACTGATAGCTCATGTTGAGCTTGTTGCCCACCAGCACTCCCAAGTCCTTTTCTTCAGGGCTGATCTCAAGCCGGTCACTGCCCCGCCTATATCAGGCTTGAGATTCCCCTTGCCCAGATGCAGGACCTTGCACTTTGATCTTCTTGAACTTCATGAGGTTGGCATGGGCCCACCTTTCCAGCCTGTCAAGGTCCCTCTGGATGTCATCCCTTCCCTCTGGCATGTCAGCTGCATCACACAGCTTGGTGTCATCAGCAAACTTGCTGAGGGAGCACTCAGTGTCACCATCCATGTTGCTGATGAAGATGTTAAGACTGGTCCCAGTAGTGATTCTTGAGGGACACCACTTGTCATTGGCCTCTGCTTGCACATGGACCCATTGACAGCCACTCTTTGGGTGCCACCATCAAGACAGTTCTTTATCCACTGAGTTGTCTGTCCACTGAACCCATATTTTACTAGCTTGGAGACTAGCATGTTGTGTGGGAATTGAGGGGGGGAAAATAAAAAGAGGGGAGGGGGAATATTTGGGAAATGTTATTTCCCTGCATTTTTATGAGAATTCATTCTTAATGATGATATTAGAGAATACCAGCTTGATCTTAAAGTCAAAAGGCCTTTTATATGAAAAAAGAATGAAGACCTTAAGGACTTACATGGCCTGTATCTGATTTGACTTGGTAAGGAGCTCTGTTGGCCACAGAACTCTGTTGTCTTGTCATTGGTAATGTTATCTCCCCTTTTAATAAAGCACAGAGCACACGGAAATGGAAAATGCATTGGAGCTGAAAATACCATTCTAAGTAATCCTGACATTGTGAGATTTACTTGTATTTCTTAGCTGAAATGTGTCAAGGGATCTTTAACACACTATGAATGTTTTTCTGTACATCCTGTTGTGGCTTTCCTTTAGGTGTGTTCTGTGAGAAAGAGTTGTGTTTTTTTTCTCTGACCTCAGCATACAATTCACATAAAAGCACTTATGCAATCATTTGCTCTTGCAGTAATGCTTTTCTGTTGAAATCAAGTAAAATAAGGATCATTGCAAAGATCCACGTGGTATGGAAATGAATATAAATAAAAATTGTTGTCCATAACAGAGAATAGGTGTCTTCATTATGATTATCATATTCACCTTGGGTATTTAGTGGTGCTATAGTTCAGGCACACCACTATACATTTCCATAAAGCTCTCTCATAGAATCATAGAACACTTTTGATTAGAAGGGATCTTCAAGCATCATCTAGTCTTACCTCTTCTGCAGTGCACATCTTAAAACTAGATCAAGTTACTCAGAGCCCCATTGAGCCTGATCTTGAATGTTTCCAGGGATAGGACATCTACCACCTCTCTGGGCAACCTCTTTCAGAGTTTCACCACCCTCATTTTAAAAACTTTCTTCCTAGGATCTAGTCTCAATCTCCCCATTTTCAGTTTAAAACCACGGCCCCTTATCCTATCAAAATTGGCCCTGCTAAGTCTGTCCCCATCTTTATTACAGGCCTCTTTTAAATATTGAGAGGTTGCAGTAAGGTCTCCCTGGAGTCTTCTCTTCTCCAGGCTGAACAACCCCAAGTCCCTCAGCCTGTCTTCACACATTTCTTATCAAGATGGTTATTTATCATACTTTTCTTCCTCATTTCTTACCAAGATGTTCTGTCTAGTTGCTTCCACAGTGAGAAAGAGCAGAGTGAGCCTGTGCTGTTGAGCTACATCAGGAACTGGGATTGAATGGAGAGATGGGTACCAATATCAGTCTACAGACTTGAACCTGGTGGTGAAACCATGTGTTGCAGGTGCTTCAGAGAGTGTTAGCACTCTGCATAGGTGGAGCACTCTGTAGGTGTTAGCACCATGAGCCTGTTTTCCGACAAATTTTTCTTTCTCAATTTTGTGAATTTACTACACTGCCACCTTGTACCCCTTGAGCACATGCACATGCATAAAAAGCAAGGGTTAGTCTAAATGTTCCTTTTAAGGTACTTCTAAATGTTGCCTCCTGGTTCTGCTTAAGGGTACCATATCCCTCTACTTAGTGCATGGTCTTCAGCTGCCTGTGCATTCACAGGTCTCCACCTTGTTTTGTTGTTGTCTTGTTAAAAATTGTTTTTGCCAGGTTCTTCATAAATGTTTGGATCTATATTGATATTCTGCAGTCAAAACCATCTGTCAAACTATAATCATTAGTCTGCTTTCAAAATTAATCACTTGGGTTTCTTTGCCTCTATATCATAGTATTTGTGATTTTTCTGGCCTTTGTTACTAATGCTGTGCTTTATCATTGTTTTTCCAAATAAATAATTTCTCTAAGTGTGTTAAAACATTCATCCAGGTTCAGTCTTGTGTTATTTTCTTCCCCAGTTCCTCATGGGTTTTAATTGCTTATATAATGTGTCCTCTGCTGGGACTTCCTATGCCCCTAATCCATGCTTTAAGCTAATACTAATGATTTTGTTTATAGCATGTTTTTTTCTAGCTCTGTAATTTAATGAATGAAGCCCTTTGGAATTGTGCAGATAGTTCTTGGTTGCTCAAAATAATCACTAATGGAAGACAAGTGAGAAGAGGTCAATTAGAACAGAATTATGTTGCCTAATGCATCAAGATAGGGAATGAAAGAAAGAAGTATATACTAGTTTTAAAATCATAAAGGAAGAAGAAGGATTATTTAGCTAACCACGTAAACTATAGTCTGACAAGTTTGGGATTTTGTTTTTGTTTTTGATAACTGAAAGAATTTGCTCTATTTAGAAAACCCAAAAATAACTTGTGATATTGTACTGCCATGGTGCCACTGCCTGCCTGCCTGCCTGTTAATATTGGTTTGAGAAGCTGCTAAAGTGTTTAAGGGAAGTTCATGCAGGTATCTTGAGGCTTCTGGATTTTTATTTGGTGACAAATGGAAGGATGATTAAGATACTTGCTAGGAAAGAATAATGTTAATTGGTGACATGTTTGATTAAAATCTCTGGATTTGAACTAGAATAGGAAAGAAGTGTTAATAAATTAGTCTCGCTTTGTGGCACACTATTCCCACTAGCCCTCCAAATACAATAGCACAGTTTCAGACACACAAGGAAATATAAATTAAAGATTAACGATTTCCTAAAACCTGGTAGTAGGTCAGAGGTTTGAATCAAGTTAGCCAGTATTTGGAGACTTATTGTACAGAAATAGACTACTTTGCCTAAGGGTGAATACCATATAAAGATAGTTCTTTCCAGATTGTGATTAGGAATTCTGAGTGATTTGTTATTGCTACTCTCATTTTAAAAAATACTTTAAAAAGGAAACAAACAAAAAAACCAACAGTGAAGCATAATTTTGATAATGTAGCAGCAGCATCACTTGGTTTTAAACTCACAGTAATACCCTTTTATATCCTTTTAGACATGCATACAAAGATGCACATAATTTTTTTTTTTTTTTTCCCAGGAGTTGTCATGAAACTGTAAGGCAAAAATCAGTGATTTCTGTCCAGTTTCTGAATTTTTTTCTCTCATGCTTCATTTGTATATTTAACTTTCTTGTCCATGTGAAAACTATGTGTAGGGAATGTGTTAAACTGCATGAGGCAGAATTCAGGCTTTATGATTCTGAATTTCTAAGTTTATACAATGAAGGAAAAATAAACTTTTAGAAGTTAGTTAAGATGGTGGACTAATCCTTGGTTTAATCCTGCTTTTTAAGATTATGATTTTAAGTTGTGGGATTTCTTGTTTCACTGATGAATGCTTGGTACCTGTTGTTATGCTACTTCTCAATAAGGAACATTGGGTAAGGGAACAAAAATGGGTTGATTACAGTCTGTGGATTATTGTAGTGAAAAGTAAGGTCTTACATTGGCCATGAAAGGAGAGAGAGAGAAAATTTGACAATTACTGAAAGTAACTTAAGAAGCAAAACAAATGTGGGTAAAATTTATTACCAAGAAAATATTTAATGGTAAAATCTACGTTATTTTTTATTTTTTTAATCAAAACCATCTGTTGGGAAAATAGACTTCACCCTGTGCTATCAATAACTGGTGACGAAGTGCTTGAGTTTCAAAGGTTCCTTTCAGCTGAAAAACTTTCAATACTGTGAAAAGTTAATTCTTCTATTCTAGGTTACAGACTGTCTCAACATACTAAAAAGGAGGAAGATTAGCAAGGAATTTTTTTTTTTTTACTGCAGAATATAAAAGATTATATCCAATAAAAGAAACCTGAATATTTGTGTGCTAGTTTCTTTTCTGTCATCTATGGCAAGATCTGCGAACCATATTATTTGAAGAAAGTGAGTTTTTAAGCAGTCAAAAAGAATTTCTCCCCTTACATACAGAAAAGATGGCAAAAGTTGTCTTGAATTCAAAGTTCTCCAAAGTACTGAGAAGCAAAAGTATTTCTTAGATTCACTCAGGGCATGAATACCCTAAAAATGGCAAGAATTGCTGGTTGGAATAATAACCCAGTAAAAGTGGCTTTTGTTATCAAATCTTTTTAAAAGTTAAATATATTAAAAAAAAAAAAAGTGTAGTGACCCCTTGGGCTTGAACTTCAATGAAACAGTTTTTCAAGCTAAAGAAATTACAGCAGTTCTGTGAAATAGGGGCAATACTGACCTGACTATGCAGGATTATAATAATAACAAAACCACAACTTAATGTTAGGATTTGTACAGGACTTACTTTTGAAAGTAATGAAATAATTCTCGCCGAAGTAATGAAAAAATGTGCTAGACCTTATAATTTCAATTACTCGTTCCCTGTGGAAACATTTTCTAGTTTTAATGAGGTAGTTACTTTGGAGACTTTGTGTCAGCCAGGAAAATACCTTCTGTGTGGGGTGTGTGACACAGGTGATCATTTGATTCATCCATTGTTTTTAAGCAGGTCTTGTGCTGTAGAGTAGTTACTCCTGTCTGTAAGAGCTTGCCTTCTCTGTGAAATAAAGAAACCCAAAGCTTTCTGATAAATTCATAAAACCTGTAAGCGATGACCTCTACCATTAACATGACAGAAGCCTATAGTATTAAGGACAAATGCTGGTTCCTGTGTTTTGTTTGGGAGCAGAGTGGGCTTTGTTTCAATTTGCAAGTTACCATTCTCTTCCCTTGTGAACAGGCAGGTTGCACAGCCTCTATTTACACTAAAGAAACAATCCTTATTTGATTATGCCATCTTGCAATTAAAGATATTTCTGGGTGTATCTGTGCTAATAATCTAGTTTGTCCACTAGAAAATAATAAGTTATTTTTCTTTCATAGGAAGGCAAATAGCAATGTCATAATTTCAGCTGTAATAAACTAATTTCTATTTAGAGTCAAGCTGCCTGTGTGCCTATCATTCCAGTTATGAAAATGCTGATAGTTGTAGCCAGAAAAAGACTCATGCATTAGGGCAATTATTTTATAAAATCTTAGTAAATCATTGTTCCACAAGTGGAAATGCTGGATTTTCTCATTATGGTAGTCTCTATAAGATGGTCTTCTGAAGCACATTATCCAGCAGGTGATGGAAGAAATTAATTCGATATGAATCCCTTGGGTAGAATTAATGTAACTGACAAAAATTTTACATCTGAGCTGGTTTCTTAGGCTTTATACTCAGAGAAGATCCAGATTTTTGAGTCATGTAAGGTAGGTGTCTTCTTTAGGATGAGAGGAATCATGGCCTAAAGGCAGGTAGCTACTTGGAATGGATAAATTCTTATTTTTATCTTGAATCTGAGGGGCTCTAGACTAGTTCACAAGAATAAGTTCAACTTTTTGAGATTTACTCTGACCTTCAAGTATGGTTACCTTGAGATAAAAATTTCTGGAAAGACCTAAGAGTTCTAATTCCCTCTGTACTGATTTTCATCTTGAGTTGATTTCTTCGATAACAAGACACTGTACCTAAACCCTTAACTGATTTACTTAGCTTTTCAGTGTGTCTTCATTAACCATGCAGACAAGGCTTTCTGGGCACAATATTGCCTTTTTTGTGTAGTAATCTGATTAGAAAAACACCTTGAGAGAGTAATTTCCTTTTTTTTTTGTACAGTGAGTATTATTTTCTACTCATTCTCGAGAGAACACAGTAATGACTTAATCTAGGAAGAGAAAAAATCACCTGTTTTCAGTCAGTTCTTGGATACTAAGCTATTGAAATTAAAGTATGTGGAAGACAGGGCTAAAGGAGAAACCTGCTTAATTTTGCCCTATCCTTTTCCATATTTTTCTAGATTTGAGGATCAGTGTTAAAAGAAGAGGTTATATTGTCATATTCTTTATAGAAGATTGTTCATTTATTAATTTTCTGGGTTTTTTCAGAATTGATTTGTTAATAAGCCAAAAGCTGTATCTGAAATCAGTGTAAAAGTAATATATTGTTGTGGTTAACTTTCAGTGGTCTCACTTAAAAAGTGGAGTTTGAAAAAACTTTTTTAGTCAGAGAAACAGCAGTTCAGATAAAATTTATGGAAAGTTTTGAGGCTTTTCAATGGCAAGTGGTAGTAACTGTGATCAGGTATTTTTAAAAAAATGAACAATTACATTACAAATTTAGAAGGCTTTAGCGGATCATATTTTCTCTGTTCACCTCTTTTTTTTTTTTTTTTTTTTTTTTTTTTTTTTTTTTTTTTTTTTTTTTTTTTCCCTCTATTAATTTTTAAACTGATGATTTCTTTTGAGCAGTGGCTTTCATGGTATTTTCTTTCCACGTACTTCCAGGAAGTAACAATACCAAATTAATGCTTTATCTTGACAGAAAAAAAAAACCATAATGTATTTTATTTTCAGTGAAAGTAGTGGAAGTAACCATTTTATATGCTATGAATACAAGATATTTTCAGTCACAGCCTTCTGATGGAATCCAAAAAAAGAGAGAGACATGTTGTTATAGATGTCGTGAAATTACTTCCAAATAAGATTTTTTTGAACTTAAGTTTTCCTGGTTTCTTAGTGTTTGCTGAAGCTTATCAGAAGAATTATCTTCTTTTGTACAGTTTCTTGTAGTTATCAGGCTGTAGATTATCTTCTGATAGTTCTTTTGCTTATCGTAAAATTTACTGTTACAATATTTAGTGCAGCAGTATAGAGAGCTGTCAAGAAAGGTGGCTGTAAATTTGTGAAGATGTTTATATTGCTAATGTGTATTAAAGCCTCTGTGAATAATATTTTTGACGTGTGACCTTTAGAAATTTGTAAAACAGCTGTAGTGGCTACATAAAAAAAAAATCACCCTGAAAAAGGGAGAAACTACTTGAGCCATATCCCCGGCAATTCTCTGAATGTGAACTGGGGAGGGGGGAAGAGAGCAGTGTAGCTTAAATAGCTTAAGGTATAAATGGAAACACTGGTTGGGGTGGGGTTTTTTGTTTGTCGTATTTTAAAGGCTACAGTGATAAGTGAAGACAAAAGTGTTAATCCATTTTTTTGGATTGTTGTGTTTGAATTACGTTGACATGAGCTGCTAAAAATACTTGGTCAGTGAGCAAAGTAAAGTTTGTGTGCATTGGGCAAGGATAACTGCTTTCTGAAATATTTTTAGACTGTTTTGTTCCTGTCTTGAAAACAATGCTTGCTTACATTCTGAAAAGATGCTTTATGACTGCATAGTTTTCTTTCCATAAATAGCAAACATTCAAGAATATACTAAAAAATGTACAAATATTAAATATAACTTCAACATTGGATTGAATAACATCAATCATGTTGAACTTGAATATTTTAAGGTTGTGTAAAGTGGTTCTTGGGATTATTTTTTGTTTCATTTGGTTTGGGGAAATGCATGTGGCTCTGAACTTGGTGAAAAATAACTTCTGCTCCTGAGGTTTTGCTGTATGGCTTTTCCAGACATCTCTATCAATGTCTGAAAAAGTTCACATTACTACATTAATCACTGCTATACTAATTGCACAATTTAAATGAGAAGAATTTAAATTCCTCATTATTATAGTGCTGCTTTGCTGTGACAGCTTCCCTGGCTTCCTCACAACCACATAAGTCATGACTCTCTTCAGTCATAATAAAAACAGCAGTCAGTGGTCTGCTTTCCTACTGGTCATGCACAATACAAGGCAATTAAGGGTATTAGGAACCATAGTTTACTGCCCTTTTCCTTTTATTTAATCACGGGTCCTCTCTGTTCTACGTGGTAAGATTTCATGTGTAAATGTAGCTGTCATCTTGTGACACATAATCAAACTTTGGCCAGAGTATATTCCTGGACCCAGATGCTCAAAAGCAGTCAAGAGATGAAAAATTTTGCAAACAGCAGTACCCTAGGTCTTGAAAATATGATATTGAAAATTCCACAAAATACTGGAGGAAAACAAAAAAATCAGGCAAACTGGACACCTTTCAGCAACCACTATGGGGGGGGCAGTAAAAGCTGACAAGACACCTCTCCGAATGCATCTGAAAATAATGATGCTTCAGGCTATTGTTGTGTGGAAACATGTCCTTCTAATTAGAAGGAATGTCTGTGTGAAGTGAAGCAGAGACAGTGACTGCAATAGCTTCTGGCTTTTTTTCATGCAAACTAAACTTTTGGGAATGACAGAAGGGTGTCAGAAGACTTCGACTGACAATTCCAACTACACAAATGGATGCAGAAGGAATATGTTTCAGGGCTAGTATGTCCTTTTCATTAGAGGTTCTATATGATAGCAGTAAATACTATTGTAGTTTTCTCTAGCTTAATCCTCATAAAAGTAGTTGTAATTGGCAGTTTCAGAACTCGCAGACAATAAATCCAAAGTTTAAAACAATACTCTGAAAAACAGTAGCTTCTATGTTAAGTTTCTGCTTGTATTTTAGTTTACCTCAACTGAAGTCTCTGATCTCATAGATTCATAAAATGCCACATTGGAAGGGACCTCAAGGATCTAATATTATTGTTTATATGATATGTCCCAGCATCCCAGTCAAGCTCAGACTTAAAACTGTCCAAAGTGAGGGAATCCACCACTTCCCCTGAGAGACCATTCCAATGTCTGACTGTCCTCATAGTAAAAAATTTTCTGTTCTGTTGAGCCTGCTGTCCACCATGACCCTGTAGCAGTTATATCTCCATACATCCAACTTTGTTTCAGATTTGTTTAATGTGCTGCTCTGAATCCAAGATGATTAAATTTAAACTTCAGAGTTTAAATTTAAACTTCCGTCATGGATGAGCCAGTTGCAATCCAATTGCTAGCTTTCCAAACATGATCTGTTGTTTAGCTGTACTGAATCAAACTCCTTGATATGTGGTTTAATAAAACAGTAGAGTGGTGTTTGACCCAGTCAGTCATCCTTTGATTTAAAGCTCTAGCCAAAAATTGCTTGTATTTAGTTGTCAGAGGTTAGACAATTTTTAGAATTTAAAATTTAAACTTTATTTTATTGTGTAAATTAAAATATTTTGAAAATTAACTTTGAATGATGTAATTCTCATATCTGAAATTTGTCACCTAAACTATGATTAAGTTATTTTTTTAATTGGGTATTGCTTTGTATTAGGGTCTTCAGACTATTTCTTAAATGTGAACAGAAATTTAAATTGGAGATCAATTTGCTTTGTATCTGAATCTATGTGCATATTAAATAGTTATCTGGTATTAAAGAATCATTTTTATAGAATATGGCATTGACAAATATTGTAACATTTAAGTCAACAGAACACAATTATACAGTTCTTGTTGGGAAACTCTTTAAAACTTTCTGTAGATTACAGGACTAGATCTCCAAATGTCTTCCATCAGTGATAAATGTATCTACTAATAACTAGTACCTAAGTTAAGTTCTTCTGTGCCTGTAGGTAGAAGGCCTCTAATAATTAAAACTTAGTACATCATCTATGAAGGTGCTCAGTATCTCTGAGACTTTTCTGCTACTCAGCATGAGAAAAAGTCTGGAATCTGGCTCTCTTGCCTCTGCTCAGATGTGCACCTGTAGCGTATTTCTAGATCCTGTGTTTCATTTCTACTGCAGTGCGGGACATAAGTAAACAAAGCACTCTCTCATGTATCCTGTTCACAGTGGGCAGATGATCATTCAGTATTACAAAAATATGGCCCTTTTTGGAAGATACTCTGGGTTTCTCTGAATTGTCAGACGCTAGTGGAAAATAAGTAAATACAGTGAGGCTGATCCCCAGAGGCCCTCATCATTCTGGTTTGTACAGACTTGGGAGCATGGTGTGGAAGAGTTTCTGTACTGTTAAATACAGACTGACAGTAATATCAAGGTTACTGTACTTAATTGGCCCCTAAATATATCAAAGTTCATATACATTTGCTTTTACTGTGGTTTTGTATTGCAAGTATTCTACTGGGAAACATAAAATGAAATTGGTATTGGGTAGCTTGCCATGGTAAACTAAAACAAGCTACTGCAGAATTGCTCTGCTAGGTACTATAATGACTGATGTGAGTTAAAAAAAACAACTAAGATTTTCTTCATAGAATGTTTATCACCTTTTTATTTCAGTACATTTTTACTGTGTAATCAGTTTCTGCTCTACTGACAAGTATCAGTCTGATGGTAACTTATCATAGGCTGATAAGTGCCACAATTCATCCTTACATTTGTGTTACTGAAGCAAAGAGTATTTCAGTGGCTGAAATACTGTATGATAAATTATTCTGACTCATGGCTTTGCATGGAAATTGTTTTTAATCATTTAATATTAAGTCAACATGCAGTTGTGAATAGGAGTTTTGGTGAGCTTTCTTTTATGTTTAAAAACAATGGAAGAACAATCAGGTTTTGTACAACTTAGTCCTAATGCTATAGGAATGTTTTAAGACTTTATCTGTTGTTTCAAGCTACAAAGCACTTTATATTATGTGAACTAAGTTAATTTATTTTTTTTTTTCTTCAGTAAAAAGCTTAGCCAATTGTGTAAGTGCATTGTAGTATACCAGTGTACAGTAACAGCTTGGAAAAATGCCAGCTGTTACCTATATGTTGCTTAATTACATAATAGTGCACTAAAAAGACTTTGGCGACATGGACAGTGGAGTAGACGTCACCTTCAGCAGATTTTCTGATGTGGTTGACATACTGGAGGGAATGGATGGTATCCAGAGGAACCTTGACAGGCTGGAGAGCTGAGCCCTCTGCAAACCTCATGATGTTCAGTAAGACCAAGTGCAAGGTCCTGCATATGGATCAGAGCCATCTCAAGCACAAATATAGTTTGAGCAGAGAATGGACTGAGAAGCCTGAGGAAAGGGACTTGGGCTTGTTGGTTGATGGGGAGCTCAACATGATCCAGCAAGGAAACCTTAGAAGGCCAACCATATCCTGAGCTGCACCAAGTGTGGCCATCAGGTCAAGGGAGGTAACTCTCCTCCCTTGTTCAGCTCTTGAGGTTCTGGAGTACTCTGGAGTATTGTTCTAATGCATCCTTAACTCCTAATTACATTATATTGACTGCACTAATTAATCTCCAGCTTTCTTTCACATGCACCATGATCTACTATTAGTTCGTAGAGACATATATGTACATAATGTATGGAGAAGCGAACCCAGTGCTTTGACAGGTTTTTAAGAATAGTCATACACAACACATTATTTTTGCTAGGTTATTGCATCCATGTGTCTCCCCATAACTGAAAAATTAAGAACATCAGGAGAGTAGAATTCATAGGAAGAAATCCATGAAACTGCAGCAGTAACTTGTATTAAATATATGAAACTGAAAAACAACTAGAATGTAAAAGGAGGGGGAGGAACAGAATATGAGGGACCTGCTAATGCACTGAGTCCCGTCACCTGGATGTGACGGGATGTTTCAGGTAAAATCTCATTATAATGCCTTTATAAATTCTTCAAGTTCTGTCACAGCCAGTTGAACACGTTGCTTCTATTCCTTTCCCTCTTCTCTCAGAACCTTATTTTCTGAAGGTGAAAAAATTTTCTGCATTTTTAGACTATTTTTTTCAGGTTCTTTTTGTTCTGTTTTGTTCTTGTGTTACCATTGTCCTTGAGCTTGATGTTTTTTGTTCTGATTGTTTTTTACCACATGGTATATTTATAAGAAACACTCATATCTGCTTTCAGCCTTTGACAAGACTCTTAATAGGTTTTACTTCTTCTCTTCATTGTTTCCTACTTAACTCTAGGAATTCTCTTTTGTCCCACTTCTTGTTTATAATTCTTGAACATGTCTTACAGAGCACAGAATTCCAGATCAGATCTTAATGTTTTGTACAATAAAATCAATATTGTATTTCTTAGAGGTGAGCCCAATTTATCTGTTGAAATTGTTACTGGGAGTGGAGGGAGGGAGTCCTGCATTTTAAGCATGTGATCTCTCTTGATCCTTGAATGCTCAGACGTATGATATTTTCAGAAGATGCTGTTATACAAGATACTGTATATATTTGTCATAATTACAGCTATTCTACGAAATTTGACAATCTTAGATTTACAATTATCATAACATAAATGAGATACAGGCTCTAGTTCTGTTTACACCCTGATCTTATAGCTTTGCATTCACTGGCCCTGCACAACTTGAGCTTTCAAATAAGCTGTGCTTTATTCGGATTGTCATTCCCATGTGATCTGAGGGGTGATTGCATTCAGTGTATCCCAAAGTTTGTATCTGTTCTAGAAATGATAACTCTTTAGATTAAAAATTTTCAATCCTCCATGACTTCTAACCTTTGTGACTTAAAGTCATTGTCCAGCCAAATAATACAGCTTTCTTTCCCTTAATTAAAGTATCTATGGACTGGGTTTATCAGCTTTATCTTTGAAGTGTTTAAATTTACTCTTGAAAAGAATAAATTACCATCTCTTAGCCTTTCATTGTTAAGTCTGTGTGGGCTTGACAGCTCTACCATGCAGCCACTCATTTTGTTCACAAAGTTACGATGTTATTTAGTTCCTGAAAGTATTATTGTGGACTAGAGGACCGTGTATTCAAAGCATGAAAACATTTGGTGGTCTTTTTGGGAAGGCAAAGGCAAATGGATATTTCATTGATAAAAATTAATTATGACAGAAGCACTGGCTTTATTTGCATGAAGTGCTGTTATGCAGTCTTGAGCAGTCACATATAATTTTTCCCCACTTACTTACACACTTCTGTTATTCCTTGAAGTGATTATTACAGGTTAGTTTACTTTTGTTGTTTGGAGAAGAGAGGAGGAGCCAGAATGTTCAGAGAACTTTTTTTAGTGCAAATTAATGGTTTTTTTCAGCTTAAGGATGGAAATAGCTGATAACTAACAGAACAAAGCTGTCCAGATGGTCTCTCCCAGCATTTCTTCAACATCAGTAGATAGTCTGTTAGTGATATTTAATAAAATCATCCACAAAAAAGTTGCAGTTCTTCTCAATTGTTCCTATGCTGCTGTTATCATAAATAGTTACTGGAATTAACTGTCTGAATACTGAAATAGTCTGTTTATTTCTGTGAGGGAAAAAAAAAACAAACCATGGAGAAACTTAATACTTCTGAAATGAGAAAAACGTTAGAAAACCTTTTAGCAGTTAAGTCAGAAGCAGGTTTAATGAGTAAGTTAATTCTGCAGAACTGATTTCAGGAGTCCCATGTAGGATTTTCCTTGAGAATTTGTCCTTCCTGTCATCAGGGATGCTTGAACTCTGTAAGGAAGAAATTGATGCAATGCTAAGAAGGATTTACTCTGTCCAGGCACACAGTAAAGCATCACAATGCTGCCATTCTGCTGACAAGATAACAGCAGAACAGTCCCAATTGTCTTAATGTTTTAATAGCTATATTTTTTAAAAAAATACATGAAATAAATTTAATATACTGCATTGCACATTGGAAATTTTCTATATGGATTTTAATGTTTATTTGACACACATAAGATACAAGTTGCCATCCCAGTCACATCTGGTTGCTATTCTTGTATGTTTACAACTGTTCCACCTTACAAGGAACTTTGGAAGTAGGTGTTGTAGATGTATGATCTTCTCAAAACCATCTTGGTTGCACTGAGCTGCATCATTTTCACCTCTCTTTAGGGCCTTAAATTCTGTTCCATGCTTGTCAGCATCACATACACTTATGCTTAATCAGTTCAGCTGAGGCATAGATTGGCTAGAATAGGCTAGACATCTGCTGCCTGTTTAAATAGGAGCCACCAAAATTTTGATTTCTTGGTCTTTAAACTATGTATCGTTATATCTTGTTTTGCCCTTGCTTCATTTCCCTTTTTCTCCAACACTAGCCAGATATATAATTGCATTTATTTTTGGTTTCTAAAAACAAGTTCTCATATTTATTCATGTTGTCACTCCAGTATTTATTTGCATCCTGAGATGCTCTTGACACTTCACATATGGTTCATTGTCATATAGTCAAGGAGGACTCTTCATTCTGAACCTTTACAGATTCTGCTGAAGCAATTATGCCTCTATTTTCTCCTTCCTACACATTCTTCTCCAGATGACAGATGTTCTGTTTGCTATCTAGTTTGCCAGAGATTGTTTGAAACCTTTTTTTTTTTTTTTTCTTTAATATCTCTAAGACATAAAGCATATGGTAGCAGCACACCAAAAACATTGTACAGGACACAAAAAAAGAAATCTACTAATTACATCTTTTCACTAAGAAAATCATAATTTGGACAGCAAGAGAAGATATTAGAACAAAATGCATTAACAGTTTACCTCAGAACAGATTACTATCTCAAAACAGATTACCATATCAGAGTCACAGAAGCTGTTGCTAGGAGTTGTATTCACCAAGATCTCTCTTGAATGTATTTAGCAACTTGATAATGGATGGGGGAGGAGAGTAGGGCTTACTGTGCCTCAAGCAGAACAGCAGCCCAGTATGTGGTCTGATAAAATC
This sequence comes from Florisuga fusca, assembly GCA_038090715.1. Taxonomy (NCBI): domain Eukaryota; kingdom Metazoa; phylum Chordata; class Aves; order Apodiformes; family Trochilidae; genus Florisuga; species Florisuga fusca. The sequence continues at coordinate 17,039,002 of JAAWXA010000004.1, read as the reverse complement.
AACATCATCCTAATTCAAGATCTACTGAATATCTACTGGTGATAAAATTTGCAGAATCTATTTTTCCAGACGGTCTTCATGGCAGCACATCAGAAATGTAAATAGAAGCTTACTTTTATGCAAAACATGAGCAGATGTTTCTGGATGAAAAAGTACCAAATGCCTTAGAGTATTGGCTTGAGACGTACTTTTTTGTCCATCATAAACAGTTCTCTTTCCTCGTATAATTACAGTTAAGGTTTTTCTTTTTAAATTACAAAACAATTATGTTTAAGTAACCTGATGGTGGGTGGAATGCATGAAGTGAATAACCATTTGATTGCAACTTGGTTTTTTAAAAAGTATTGGCATGACATTATTCTGATTTTCCTCATACCAACCTAAAGAAAAAGATCAGCACATTAATCACTTTGCTACATTCTTAGTGAAACTATTCCCAAAATTTAGAAATGCTTTCACTACTGCATTTACAACAAATTGTTCTAACCTATTTTTTAGCATTTTAAAGTAGAAATAATTATGGTTGTGTATAAAATTGGTTCACTTGAGTTTCAATTCTTTCGAGATATATCTGTATTTTTAAAAGATGCACTTTTTAAGTGGAGACAACCTTTGTGCATCTGCTAAGGTAAAGTTTTTTGAGACCTCTTTTGTCATTTAGATACAGTGTGTGACTGGTGCATATAGAAACCAATGCTAACAAGGTAACTGGTACCTTCATTTACATGCAGTAAGAACACATTCAGTGAGAAAACCCAAGATGTATGGCCAGAGGAGTCAACAAGAATACTCCTCTTTGGTTTTAAAACTGGTGCATCAGATCAATTCTTGAGAGTGAATTGATTAATTCTTGAGAGTGAATTTTTTCTCATGTTAAAAATTCCAAACCTTAACAGTTAATGAAGTTCCTTGAAAGAATGGTTTTTTAAATTTTTTTTTCCTGTGAAAGTACTGTCTATTAAAAGAGTATACATTGTATCTGTAAACAATACTGTAGCCTAAATTAGTGAAAAATTGGAATATTCATTGAAGCTATTGTTGTACACAACAAATTTTGTATTTTTTTTTTTAAACTAATGCCATTTTTTTGGTTTATTTGGTTTATTTGGTTGGGTTTTTTTGTTTGGTTTTTTTATAAAACAAAACAAAGAACAATGTAATTTTTATTTACATCCAAATAAGTATCTTTGGCATTTTCTTGGGGGTCTTTTTTTTTTTTTTTTTCTATTTTTTTTTTTTTTTTTTTTTTTTTTTCTATTTTGTTTATTCAGATTTTATGGTAAGCCAGCTCTCCATGAGGTTCTAGAGGGAAGACTATGAGCTACGTGCACGAACATGCACTATTTTGTTGCATCAGTTTTGGATCAGGTGATCATTAACCTGCCCTGATGTCAGCTGTATTCCATTTCAGGTGCTAATAAAAGGAAAGTTTACATCGTATAAACACAATCCCTGTAATTTTGCAGATACAAGTGAAGATTCTGGGGTGCTTTATTATTCATACTCTAATAAAACAAAGAATATATACTGTTACAATTTTTTCCCCAAATACCTTATAAAAATAGGTTGAGACTGTATTCTGACTCTGAACATACTTATAACTTTATGGCTTTGAGACTGTGATCTCAGTTTCACAATTTTAATCCCAACTGTAATGTATTGTTTCATTTTGGGAAAAGGAGTAAAAGATAAAATGCTTCTAATTCTGTCTCATCTTTCATCTTATATCTCAGAAGGAAACTGTTTTGCAGTGGCTTTTGACTGCACTTGAAGAACTATTAGTTTTTATTAAGTGTGGTATTACCCATTCATTATGTATAGTGCTCTCTCCGTTTCTTTTCAGAGTTCTCTGTTTAGATTTCTATTGCCCTTTTCCATTTTTATTATTATATTTTTTATGATAGAATTTGCAATGAAATAAAATGAACTAATTTATATCCATAAGAACTNTTTTTTTTTTTTTTTTTCTATTTTGTTTATTCAGATTTTATGGTAAGCCAGCTCTCCATGAGGTTCTAGAGGGAAGACTATGAGCTACGTGCACGAACATGCACTATTTTGTTGCATCAGTTTTGGATCAGGTGATCATTAACCTGCCCTGATGTCAGCTGTATTCCATTTCAGGTGCTAATAAAAGGAAAGTTTACATCGTATAAACACAATCCCTGTAATTTTGCAGATACAAGTGAAGATTCTGGGGTGCTTCACTTGGCTTGGCACAGTGAAATTTCTTCTATGGTGATAGCATTCATATTTCCCTTTGCATCCACTGGTCTTTGCTCCTGTATGAGCAATACAAGGTTTATAGAACAGAATTCTGTCTTCTTCTGAACATGTAGATCAGAGCTGGAAAATAATCCTCTCCTCAGATCTCACAAGTAGCAAATCCTTCTTTTTATTATTCATACTCTAATAAAACAAAGAATATATACTGTTACAATTTTTTCCCCAAATACCTTATAAAAATAGGTTGAGACTGTATTCTGACTCTGAACATACTTATAACTTTATGGCTTTGAGACTGTGATCTCAGTTTCACAATTTTAATCCCAACTGTAATGTATTGTTTCATTTTGGGAAAAGGAGTAAAAGATAAAATGCTTCTAATTCTGTCTCATCTTTCATCTTATATCTCAGAAGGAAACTGTTTTGCAGTGGCTTTTGACTGCACTTGAAGAACTATTAGTTTTTATTAAGTGTGGTATTACCCATTCATTATGTATAGTGCTCTCTCCGTTTCTTTTCAGAGTTCTCTGTTTAGATTTCTATTGCCCTTTTCCATTTTTATTATTATATTTTTTATGATAGAATTTGCAATGAAATAAAATGAACTAATTTATATCCATAAGAACTTATAAAATCTTTACCTATTGGAGTTCCATCTGTAACCTCTTTATTTTTCATCGTTACCTTTCAGAATTCTTGACTAAAACACATTTTGCATATGAAATAACTTCTCTGAATCAGTTTGACCAAATTAACAATTAATGTAATTAACAACTAATGTTAATTACATTAATTGTAAATGTAAACCCTTACATTTTGAGTTGTCCACTACATTTGCCATCTCAATAACTGGCATTGATGTGGTTTTCCTCATTGATTATGCTGGCTTTTGGAAGTTACTAATATTGATTTAGCTCTTCAGGTTGTTCAGTTATGTTTCATGGTTTTTTGCAACCATAGAGTCATTAAAGAACTGTTGTGCGTGAAACTTTGCAGCAGGTAAACCGGTTGTGGTTGATGGTAAACTTTCTAAGGCAATATTTGCACAACAACAATTTGTTAGTTTGTGTGTGTGTACATTCAGTCCCAGTGGGCAAAATCTTCCTGACACAGCAGTAACTGATAATCTGGACTCAGGTCTGTCAGTACTGTGTAACTTTCAGAGAATACATAGACTGTTTTATGAAATTATATAGTAGAAATACTTTTCCAGTCATTGAGTATTGTTTCCCGTGTCCGTAATGAATGAAATGTACCTTTACCTGGGACTGATAGGAGAGAAATGTGTAAGTAAAAAGTTCCCTAATACTTGTAAAAGTAAAATGGGAAATATACAATATTTTGAAACATTTGCTTGTTTGATTTTTTTTCAAATATTGGCCCTCTTGCTGCTATCTCAAATATTCTTAGAGAAATTACTGTTTAGGTGCCTGTTAATGTACCATTTCTGTACAGTCTTCCTAGCTCTAGATACTAGTCAGTATAAATATATATTTCTTTATTTTTCAGGACTCTTCAGTAGGACTTAGTTGGTAGAGTGTTTTTCATTTTTCTTTTCTCCTCTTTCCTCTTTGCATTTGAGTGTTTTGAATAACTGACCAGCAACTTCCAGCAAAGCATATCAGTGTTGTGAAAGAATTCATGACTGCATTTCGTTTGGTATTTAAGCAACTGGATGAGAGCTGTGCTCATCTTGGTCTTTCTGACTCATTGACAAAAATATTACTATACAATATGCATGGTAAAAAATGTTAACAGATGCATCCCCATTTTTTAAAACCCATTATTTTATTCCATCGTCATCTTGACTTTTTTTCTATGTCTTTGCTGCTAGGAAGCTGCTTATGCTAATTGTACTTCCTAGTATAGCAGGCTGCCAAGGTTGTGGTGTTATTGAATAAGTGTTTAACATTGTAAGAAAATGTTAAGAAAAATAACACTCAGCTTTTCTGTTCAGCAGAGGTGCTAAGTCTGATTTTGCAGATTTCAAAATCAGAGATAATGTCAAGTTCACTCAACCAGGACAATCCTTTCATGTCAGTCCAACACTCCTTCACACTCATGTAGCAGAACAGACGTTCAGACAGAATTAAGGTATTCTCTGCCCCTGAGTTTTTTAATACCAGATGCATTTAAATCCCAATACACTTTAATCCTACAAATCCTGACCTTTCTTCATAATTCTAAAAGGCAGACACAAATGTGTTCATCTTCTGAAGGGATTTTCTTCGCACTACTCTTGTGACCTCATTCAATACAGACTTCAAAGCATAGCTGGGGTCAGCTTTTTAAGGTATTGTGTAGGTCTTAACCATAAAGCTTAAAGCATTTACTTTCCTAAGGAAAAGTTTGTTGAAAAATTAATGCTGTTTTCTGGGAGTTTCATAGTAACATACTAGTTTTAGGTGAATGAGTATTCATAGCTACAGAAAGGAAGAAAAAAAAACACAGCCACGTCTATGCATAGGTCACCGCTGGGCTGTCCTCCAGGTTTCCACTCTCAGTGCAATTATCTGTGTTTTGTGCCTTTCACTAAAAATTCATTTTATAAAATGTGAATTTTGTTCTGCAAAACAATAGAATGTGGTCACCATGCTTATTCATGTAGACCACTGGATGGCCTTCCAAAATTTTGACTTTTGCTGGTTCTGTTCCAAATAATATGTTGATTGCTTGGCTGTATTACTGGCAAGAAGTGGAGCTATTCAGTTTTGGGTTTTGTGTGTTTGTGTGATTTTTTTGTTTGTTTGTTTGTTTGTTTTAGTTTTATTGCTTTTTTTTAAGATGGCAGGCTGAATGAGTTAATAACTCTTTATTAAGCAGATTTTAATTAACCCTTAATACCAGTGGAGAAGGAATACATAATGCAGTTTCTCTTTATTTACATTTTAACTGCCTTCTCCTCAAGAAATTGAAGATGCATAGATTTGTGTTCCTATTAATTTTAGAAAAGGGACAATAGATGCATGCTCTTAGCCTTTTTAACAAAATTTTTAGTTTCAATTAGCATATTTCAATATTTATACTAATGCAGTAGTTCATACATTTCATTTTATGGCTGCCAATGCTTCTTGAGATTTCTTGTGAAGATTTCTGTCACTTTGAATGTAACACAGAACCTACTAACAAAACCAGGGCAGGAAACAATTACAAGTTTAAAAAACAGGCAAAAAAGGGTCAATAATTGCAGAATAGACGTTGCAGCTACTAGCTGACCTTTGAGAGATTGCAGTTTTTATTGCATCAAGGTCTTACTGGCAGCAGCAAGTGTCAGTATTGTAAATCATGAGAGCTTTTTTTTTTTTTTTTTTTTTTTTTCCTACCTGTTATTTTCATTGCCATTAATATAGTCTTAATCTAAACATGGACTACACAACAGTATCATCTTGGGACCAGGTGGCTAGTTGAGAGAAAACTTCCTATACAATTAAGAAAAAAAATTTATATTCTTTACCAGATAATCTGGCTTGTTTCCTGATGTTCAAACAGAAACAAAATATGTTTGATCTCATGCTTTCACAATTAGGAAATTAAGAAATTACCAGTGACAGCAAATCTACGATAGGCCTCATTATTCTGTCATAGCTTAATGCCTACGAAATACCTACTAAGTGATTCAAAATATGCACTTTACATTTACAATTTCAGGTACAAACCGACAAGTTTACAATTCCCTCCCCCATTTTCTCCTTTCTTTTCCTAATTTTGGGGTTAATGTTTTGAAGATACTGTCTCTAACTGAAACCACATGAGCAATTTCAGTACAGTAATATAATCTTTCTAGCAACGTTGCAGGCACTTAAACTTGCTTCTTATGAAGTTACTTTGCTATAAATTTGATAAAGAGAGGGAGTGAAGTCAGCACAAGTAGTGTCAGAACTGTTATTTGGTTGAAGTTTTGAGAAAGCAAAATATTATTAAATAGGAACAGCTATAGTTTAAGCAGATGTGTTTAAAAACTGGAAGAAATATTTTTCATGAGTGCTTGTAATCTGCATTGTCTGTGCCTATACACTTAATATGACACTCTATAACAAAGTGCTGTTTTTCTTTCTTGTTGGTAGACCTGTGCAGTACTGTTAATGTGGAGCTTAAGTATTTTAAATCTTCCTCACATTCATTCATCTCTTAAAAATACTTATTTCCACCATAACTGGGAATGTTGGTGGGGAAATGCAAATTGACATATGGGTGCAAGAACAAACCACTTGTGCATTGCACTGTTTGTAAAAAAAAAAGCAGTTGGATCACTTTGGGACTTATTTGTTTATTTACTTTTTTTTTTGTCACTGTGTCCTACAGAAAAAAAATTATTTCAGAACATTTCAAGTTTATTGTCTTCACTCATCTTCAACAATCAAACTTGTAGTTATGTTCATCTGAAAATGAAAAATATTTGGTAATAAAAATCAAGCTGTGGTGAACATTTGTCAGAAAAATTGCTTCCAGAATTAAACTTGTAATAACCCCTTAAAGGCAGCAGCATTTAAACAGGAGTTCATTGGTATTTATTTCATGTTTTAGTCTTCTGTGAGGAAACCATATTTTTTTTCTCTTTTAGATTAACTAAGTAACCGTGTCTCTAGATGAAAAAGATGTTATCATACGTTAAAATACATGGCCAAATACTAGATATTACAGCTTGTCTTTAGTAGCAGGCAGGTTTTCCAGACTGTATTAGATGTGTTGTTTTATTTGTCTTTACTTTCTCAATTTAACTGATGACCTTCCCTGGAGAGACTAATCTCTCTAAATGGTCAGTGTATTAATATTTTTTTTCAGAGGCAGGGTGTAAAGTAAGGGCTTTGTTCTTTCTCCCACAATGGAGTGTTGTTAATTTCAATATAGAAAATTCTTTAAAGAAACCATGTGTCTTGATAAGTAAGCCTTTGAATCATACATTTTATGAAAAAATTAGTTCTGTGAAAAATATGCTTCATGTGACATATTTCAGTTTGCATACAAAAAACTCACTGCTTAAAAAGGTATTAACCTGCCAGCATAAAATTTTCTACAGTCGAAGATTCCTTTCAATAGAAGATTCCTTTTCAGCCCCTCCTCTGGTAAATTAATCCTGGAGACTTTCCCAATAATTTTGTGTAACTGTGTCTTGTTGAAGAGCAAATGATATTATAATTCATGATGATGTTGTAATGCTACCTGTTTTAAACTCTCTTTGACTCTCATGTAGCCTTTTAAAAAAAAAAATTTTTTTTTCTTTTTCAGTCATATTCTGGATGATCATTGTCAAGAAACTCATAGAAAAATAGAATGGTTTGGGTTTGAAGGGACGATATAGATTCCCCACCCCTCTGCATGGGCAAGGTCAGCTCCCAGTAGACCAGTTTGCTTAAAGTCCTGTCCAGCTTGCCCTTGAACACTTCCAGGATGGGGGCATCCACAGCCTCCCTGGCAACCTGTTCCAGTGCCTCACCTCCCTCACACTGAAGAACTTCTTCCTAATATCTAACCTAAATCTACCCTCTTTAAAACCATTTCCCCTTGTCTTTTCACTACATGCCCTTGTGAAAAAACCCTCCACAATTTTCTTGTAGGCTGCCTTCCAGTACTGGAAGGCTGCTATGAGGTCTTCCAGGAGCCTTCACTCCAGGCTGCACAATATGAGCTTTCTCAGCCTGTCCTCGTAGGGGAGGTGCTCCAGCCCTCTGATCCTCTTTGTGGCCTCCTTCTCTGGACTTGTTCCAATAGCTCAGTGTCTTTGCTGTGTAGGGTTCTCCAGAACTGGAACAGTACTCCAGGTGGGGTCTCCTAAAAGTGAAGGAGACAGGGAGAATCACCTACCTCGATCTGCTGGCCATGTTTCTTTTGATGCAGCCCAGGATATGGTTTGCTTTCGGGGCTACAAGAATACGTTAGTATCTCACATTTAAAAAATGGTTGAAAATGTTGAGAAAGTATTCCTTCTGAGCTGAATTCATAGAAGATAACTCTTTCTTACTTATTCTGTCAAAACCAGTATCTGAATTATGGCATAGTCAACTAATGTTGTTTTAATTTTCTTAAATATCTTCCATATTTTCTGTGAGTTGTATTTCAGTTTTTCAAAGATGCAGTGTGGTTTGGTAGATACTTTGCCCCCAGAAATGAAAGCACATAGGTTCCCAAGGAATTAGTGAACTTCCTTACAAGCATGTGCTTGCACTTAAATGTGCTCACTGCCTAACTACTAGGACTTCAAAAATCCATCAATTCTAACAGGCAGTAAAGACAACACATCAAGCTAAGATTCAAAGAAAAGACATGGAGGCAAAAGCATAGGACAGGATAAATGAAGTCATTCCTGCATGGATAATTCTAGAGCTTGCTAGCTGTAGAGGTAGACTGATATTTCAGGCTTGGCAACAATGGCTGGTTAGCTATTTGCTGTGATTAAATAATTAAATCTTCCTATTTGCAGATGCATAGGTACTTCTTATTTGTCAGGTAGAATAGATAAACAATTTTTTACATTCATATTGTTTGCAAGGTACTTTATTGTGTGAGATATTTTTGTAGCTAATTGATAAGGTATTTAGTTAACAGAACATTTTAAATAGGAAATAACAATCAACATATGAAAAAGCATAACTGGTATTAATGTATGTTCTTTCACTGTGCACTCTTGTGTGAGTAAAGGCATGGATATTCTACCAATTCCTGGTGAACACTGAGTATAACAAAATGGTGTTAAGATATTGATTAGAAGATAAGAAGATGGCTTTTTACATCTTGATTCACTAGACAGTGTTGGATGTAAATATTAATGCTAAATAACAGAGTAACAGAGTAACTGTTATTTAGCATAAATAACAGAGTAACTTCACAGAGCTGCCATATGCCTTACTTTTTACCAAGTGTCATTGACTTGAAATGTCAGCCATGGAGCTGACAACTAGAGGTTGGCTTCAGTAGTTGTTTTGTACAAACTAATTTGTACAAACTAATTTTCTAGAAAAACCTTTTTGTTTGGTTGTTTGTTTTTTTTTCTCTACTTCAGTATAGGTTCCAGTGATTAAAGGATGTGAAAAGAATGTACAAGGGATGACTTTGAAAGTTAGCATGTTCTTTTTTTTTTAACTGCAGTATTTATACAGCACAGGACACTTTTTTCCTATGTCTAGCCTTAACGAATATCACAGTGTCAAATTGAAAACTACAGGCATTTTGACTAAGGAAATGCAGACATAAAGTTCATGTTAAATAAGATAACAGTTACCTTTATGAACTTCGTCTCCTTTTCATTGGTATGCAAGTTTAGTCTGTAATTTTTGAAGTGATTGTAAGGTTCTAATTAATCTCTTGAGACTCATCTGGACACTAGATGTGGAAACCGAAATGATGCATGTTTATTTCCCTTCCAGACGTAGCAACTGCCTGTCCAGATAAGAAGTCCATCTTAATGTATGTGACCTCCCTCTTCCAAGTTCTGCCCCAGCAAGTCACCATGGAAGCCATCAGAGAGGTGGAGATGTTGCCACGACACTCAACAGTCACTAGAGAAGAGCACATAGAAGTACATCATCAACAGCATTTTTCACAAGAAGTGAGTTGTTTCACTTTTCTCCGTTCACCTTGCTGCTCTGAAGTGGTTGTTTCCCATGCCTACCCCATAATTTTGGTGTTAGATGGCCAATGGAAGGCAAAAAACATAGAAGATTAATGGACAAAGTGACTTCACCACAGACAAGTCAAATGTACTTGTTTGACTGAATGGTACTTTTATACTGCTTTTTACCTTGCACCAGACTGTTTTAAATATGCAAATATGTGCTTTGTACTTCTTTTGCACAGTGATGAGTCTTTTGGTTATGGAAGGGAACAACAAGGAAGAACACAGAAACTGAGGGGAAGTTTTTTGCATTTAAACACGTACATGTAGAATTTTTTTACTTTTCTTAGAGAACAGCTGTTGACATTTCTCCATATTCATGATACATTGTTAATTCTTTAACTTTTTGTTTACACTGACTGTATTTTAAGATCATCTGTTCTCAGGTCACAGTTGGTCTCAAAAAGCTCACGTAATGCTTAGAATTAATTTACGCTTGCCGTGTCAGTTGTGGTTTTGATTGAAATAATCAGTTTCTGCTGAAGTGTTTAGTGGATTTTAGGTCTAAGGTCCTTGTCTGAATTTAATCTCTATCTTTCCTTTTTTTGGGGGGTGGGGGGAGTTGAGGGAGGTAAGCTCAGTCTCTTTAGAGACTAAGCAGATGAGTATTGTCTCTGTTTATTCAGGATCTACTAAAAGATCACTTATAAAGAACCTTCCATTTATATTTGTATTCTGCTGGTATAGAGTCCTGGCTGTTGCTTTTGGAAAGGATATCAGATTAAATGAGAGCTTTCCTTAATACCATCTCAACTTTGACTGCTAAAAACGAAATATGTCCTTGAAAAAAATAATTGGCGATGACCTTCTTATCTCTCTTCACTTGCTGTTAAAATCATTATTTTAATTCCATAATACATGCTTTAGTCCATGTCTGTTCTTTCCACCTCTGATTTCTTCTTTGTAGATCAGAGTCAGTATACCCCAGGGACCTTCACCTTCTCCTAAACCGCGGTTTAAAAGTTACGCCTATACACAGTCTGTGTATGTTGCCTCCCCTGACCAAAAAAGGAGGCAGGTTCCTCCACAGGTCTGTCAGTGTTGTTTGTTTTAAAAGCTGGTTTATTAAGCTTGGAGTGAAAGGCTTTGTGCTTTTTGCTTATACCTGATCTTGGTGGCCTGCTTTTTCCCCATTTTTCTATTAGCATCTGTTGAGTGGTTAGTTTTTCCTGTGTATTTCAGCATGGCTTGCAACAGGTGTTATTCTGACTGTTAGGGGTGAACAGCATTCAAACACAGCTGTTTCAGAATTATAAACTGCTTTGTTTGTTATGTCATTTGTGAAAATTGTACATATAACGCCATAAAAGAAAATTAGAACAAAGCAAACATAAGCTGTATTTGGCATCTAATTATTGTATATTTGTCTCAGGTTTGATTGTAGAAAACCAAGAACCATTGGTTTTCTGTTGTTTTTTCAAAACCATATATCTATTGAACAAAATAGTAAGTGATGATATTTTTCAGTAGTTTACTGTAGTTGGACAGAAGAGAAAGGAAACATGAAATTTAATATTCTTCTAAATCTCCTGAACTGTTAGATCATAACAGCTGGTCATTTAATCACAAATGGCACCATGCTAACATTCAGGTTAGGTTTTTGTGTGTGGTTTATCTGATTTGTTAAAAGCTATGGTAGTTTAATAGATCTTGTTTCAAGCAATCCTTGTAATGAGCATTTCAGTAGTTAGATTTGTACATTTAGCAAATGTGAGAGCTCAAGTTCACATTGTGTAATGCAACATACTTTCATTACTTTGGGGAAAGAGGTCTGCATGATTTTAGCGCTGCAGTATGAATTATATTGAGGATATTTATTTTCTGTCTAACTTGTAAAAATTTATTGCAAAATTACCCTTAATTCAACACTGTGTTTTCAGATCTATTCTTCAAGTAACAGGTATTTTACTGAGTTATGACTCCATGTAGGAACTCTGGCAAAGAAATCCTGTGCACATAAGCTTGATCCCTGCTACATTTTACTAACATTGTGTCTTGCAGTGATGATTAATACAGCTTTTAAACAAGGTTTTTAACATGGTATAGTTTGTTCTGTACTGATACTCGTTTGTTCTTTGCTTGATACTATACTGATAATTAGGAGAATGAAGATTGGTAATATAGGGTTTTTTTCTTGACCTACTGTTACTGCATTTTATTGTGGGTTTTGTCAGCACCCTTGCCATCAATCATAATGTACAATCTGATATAATTCAAGTCAGTTCTACAAAACATAGTTATTAAAATGCAGTAAGAAAGCATTCTATTATTCAGTCTCTTTGTTCCACTTTTAAGATCTCATCTATCTGGATTTGGAAGCTACCTGGAGTTGTATCCTATTATGCTAAAGCCAAAAAATGTATTAACACATGGAAAACATTCACTTAAAAATCTTAAGTGAAAGCCCAATGATGAGACACTGTTTCATCATCAAGATAAACTTGAAATGCAAATAGTACAAATTAATTTGGCAATTCAGTATATCCATTTCTTAGTCTGTGGTAATGATTTTAGCTTTTAGCCATGTATTTATTGAAGAACAGACATTATCTAACTATTAAAAGAAATTTATGGTCCTGATAAAATAGTGATAATTTTTTTCTAGGTACCTGAAGCTGATATGCCCTATTAATCCTATCTGTTTTAATTAAATCACATAAATATTATTTCCTTTTCTGTTCTTAGTAGCCTTCCAATTTTTTGCCAGCTACATTATGATTTTTGGATAGCAGTATTGGTAATGCAACAGCCTGTAGGACTTTCAGTAAAATATACTTTTCTAGGAGACTGCATTAAAGAATACTAGATGAAGTCAACCTTTTTAAATTATTATTATTATTGTATTTTGTTAAGTTTATGAAGTTGTCTCTCATTTCCATCTAGTTATCAAACAAAATTTTAATATTGGTCTTCTGTTGAAATATATGAGTAAATTTTTCTTTTCAAATCTCTACAAACTTCCATGTTACAGGACTTGAATATTTTCTCCAAGATAATCAAAGCAGACACATAGAAAGTATCATCAAATACTCTTTCACCTGCTTCTCTCTGGAGGTGCTAAGATTGCCTTTAAAGTCCCAGTATTTAGTAGTATTTTAGAAGTTCTGCATTTTGAAGAATCAATTTCATAGTCCAAGCATGAGCCAACTAGAACTCAGAATAAAAATAAATTAAATATGACCTCTTTCCAAAGATTTTGAATGTTATCCTTCAAATTTGACCATATATGCTATACAATTACTGAATAGGTTAATTGTCATGAATTGTAAAAATCAAATGAGCTATGATTCTCTGAGCTCTTTATTGGAAAGGAGAACTAACATTTCCTCTTATACCATCATCTGTACTTTCCCTTTATCTTCTATACTCGTCTGTTCTTTTATGTCAAATTTCACTTTACTTTTCGCCATCTTCAAACTCCTTAAGACCTTCACAAGCTGTGGGTCTTAAAATGCACCCTTCCTTTAGGAACTCTTCATCTCTTTGTCACTCACTGGTATACTTGCAAGGCCTAGTATGCTAGTTGCACAAATTTTGGCCAGACAAGTCTTGCTTTGCTTAACTGAGACACGTCTTGGATTTACAAAATATAATTGTTCTGTCAGCCAGTTCACTAGATGCCTCCTTATTGTTTGGTCTCTGCTTGAGCACTTCTGGTTGAAGCAGTCTTTTTAAATCAGTTGTTAACATGCAAAGCAGTTGTTCTGCTAACAGGAAAGAACTCTCCTCCCTTACTTTGTTTACTTAGAAAGTGTTCATTAACTCATGCAGCTCTTAGGATAGGAATCCACATCTCAAAACTAAAACCTTGGATTCTTTGTATCATCAAAAAGGCCCAAGAGAAAATATTTCTCTTGACTGGTTTCAGTTACAGAAGGCTTGCCTGACTTTGCAGCTCTGTATTTTCTCTATGTATTTTGTTGCTAATGAGACAGTCCGTTTAGCTTCACTAAGAAAAAAGGGATCTTCAAGTCAATTTTCTGAGACATTTCAAAACTCCTTTTTAAAATTACCCTCTCACTTGTGTTTCATATTTATGAAAGCCCTTGGTTTTGTTATATTCGACTCATTGAACACCCGATCAAGAAGAACGAGCAGTTTCTAATACTGATTCCAGGCAAAACTCCTATCTCACTGCCATCATTTTGACTCTGCCTACTACCTGAACTCCACAGGACATAAAATTTACTGTCTTAGAAGGGTTATAATAATAATTAAAAATTAAAACATTGAAGTATCTAGTAAAGAAACTTTTTTTTTTTTTTTTAATATCTTGGAAAAACAGCTGAAAATTGAAACCATTGTAACATTTTGGGTGAACAAAATTGGTGTATGTTTTGAGACTGGTAGTTTTGTAAATAAGCTTTTGGCAGGCCTATACAAAAGGCCACATGTAAATCTGGCTGCCTTAAATTGACTGTTATTCAAAATGAATCCCATTGCGTCTGGATCATTGTGGGGTTTTGTTCCTCTGTCAGTCCACATTTTGTTATATGAAATTCAGAATTTGTGTGCAGGATTACTCTTAGAATTCAAACTGAAAAGCTTCAGTAAAGTTGAATTTAAATCGTTTGACCTAATCATTAGTTCATGGGAAATTCCTAACTCTCCAGTCATTGCTCCTGTTTTGCAGAAGTACTGTAAGACATTTTTTTCCTCATATTCCCTGATTTGTTATATAGATTCCAGAAAGTTACTGTGCTTTAATTCATAACTATAGCAACCAACTTGAATGTTACTAGAAACTTATTATAAAATAAGCTGTATTACATGCAGCACACAAACTTTCATACACTTTCCCTTGAGATTTCTGGTTTTCTGTACTCTTAATTTGCCATATTCTTGGTCTTCTGCCAGCAAATTAACTTCTTTAAAAGTGCTGTGAAACCTCTGTTCTGGGACCTTCTGGGGTTCATCTGTGTCACAGGATTTAGTGGCTCAGTGTCACAGAATTGCCATATTGCTTTCCATTTAACATGAACAGACCGTTCCTTTACTTAAAGGCTGTGATCCAAATACTGTCCTGTGGTAAAGTTCCCTTTGGAGAGGCATCAGAAAAGAGCTTTCATAGATTAAAGTACAGCAAGAGAGATTTTTATTTTCATCTTCTTGCTAATATTTCTAAAGTGAGACACTCAGCACAGAACATACTTCATTGTCTTCATTGAGGGTTGATTTTATTTATGGGATAATTTAAAGCAGAATTAAGGATACTTCAGAAAATATTTGCTGAATTATCTGCACATTTAATCACAAGATCTAGATGGATATAATTAAGGTAACAGGTGTAACCATAGTCCCAGCTGTTAGCCTAGGTATTCTCTTTTAAATAGAAACTTTATCCATTCAGAAAGCTAGAAACTGGTTTTGTAGAGCTGGATAGGATCCCTAAGATTCAAACTAACCATAATGAAATAACAAAATCAATCACCAGAGGTCAGGACAAGAAGTGAAGCTAAGAGTAAGTGTTTTGTATTTCTTAGTAAACTCTCATGAATGCTGTATCTTCAAGGAACAGTTTGTAAAATAATAAGCAAACTATTTCAAACATGTTTACATATCTTATATTTTAAATAACAATCTGTCAGGTGGATGGCTCATTCTCAAAGCCTGAAGTTGTCAAGATGACTGTTTGTTTTCCTGTCATTGTTTCATTTTCAGACTCCAGCAGCAGTTCCAACTAATTTTTGTGATTTCTTTGGTCAACATTTTTATTGTAGACTCTTTTCAAGTGATTTTACCATCAAAAATTATAGTAGTCTCATTAGTGAGACAGTAAGCAATAACCCATAGTAGATCTGGATCCTGGTATTTAAGTACCTAGTGAGATAGGTATTTTACTCCACTTAGTTATCTCAAACTCTTACTCACTTGATTTCCCCAAGGAGCTCAACTTCCCTGACCAGCAAAGAGGTAGCTGCTCATCCAGGAAGAAAACTGTGTCAGGGGAAGTTCAGATTGGATATTACCAAAAGGTTTTTTGCTGAGAAGGTGGTTCTTCACTGGACCAGGTTCCCCAGGGAGAGAGTCATGTCACCAAGCCTGTCAGAGTTTAAGGAACATCTGGACAATGGTCTTAATGATATGGTTTAGTTTTAGGTAGTCCTGCATGGAGCAGGGAGTTGGTCCCAATGATTCTTATGTGTCCCTTCCAGCTTGAGATATTCTATGATTCTCTGAATCTCTGACCTACAGAATATTTTCATGCTTCCAGGATCTGTGTTCTAGTCAGCATCTTCTCTATCTTATTTCCAAACCCTATTCTCTTCACTGACACCAAATCTGCTTTTCAGGATGCTGGTTTTGATCAGTAGCCCTTCTTTCCGTAATCCTAAGGTCCCAGTTTTCCCATTTGAACCAGCATACGTTCAGAAGCACAAGTCATGATCAGCCTTTTAATTGGTGTGTCTTCCTCATGCCTCTTCATTAATGAAAGATTCAAACCATGCTGCTTTTTTCTAGACCATTTTATAAAGCTTTACAACCAGCCCTTATTGGTTGCAGCCAGCAAGTGGCAGGAATCTACCTCAGATGTTCAGCAGCCCCTGTCTTTGTGTGTGCTTTGTAAAAAATGTATGTATTTACAGTAAACGAGGACATACACTCATTTACTGTAAACATTTGATTGTTTTTTATATCCATTATATGTTAACTAAAAGACTTGAATCCCCCTTCTGGCCTTTGGAGTTTAGAAAGTGTGGAGAACAGGTTAAAGCAATAGTGGATTTGATCCATGGGAGGGCCCTGGTGAAATGTAGGACACAAAGCTAATGAAAATCCTTGTAGCTAGATTGTCTAGTGTTGATTTTTTTTCTAATCTCAGGGATAAAACTGAAGGAACCTGAGAATTCTTACAACTCCAGAAGTTATTGTGCATCCTCATTTCAAAGCCTTCAGAAAAGTCTTTCACTGTATGCAAATATGAAAAGAGAATTTTGTCTGAGTCTGAGAAAGCTAACAATTTACTATTTATCTACAATTTTAGGTATTCGTGCAATAAGTTGGTGGCATGTTATTGTCTTAACTCTTCTTATGTAGGAAGCTCTTGGCAGTATGTAAATCAAAGCTATCTACATCTGCACAGGAACCTTAATCATTCTGATTTGCTTGATCCCTTTCATTATATGTGGTTACTGAAGCTGCTGAGATGATTGAGATGCAGGATATCTGTTCATTTGGCTCCTGGACACCAGAACTGCAAAATTTTAAGGCTGATTACTACCGTTCCCTTTTAGATTGATAGTATATCAATATTTTGTGGGGATGCTGGTTACTATTTAAAGACAAATAGACAAATAAAAGGGAGACAGTTAAATATTTCAATGCTTCGTTATGCATTCAGTGATTTTTGAGGAAAGTAGTGAGCATGGATTTCAACTTCATAAAGTTAAAATCTGCTACTGCATTAACTTGAGTATTTACCTTTGTTATTTCACCAGATTTAAAAAATGGGTTCACCATTGGCAGTCTTTCATTACCCCTAGTTAAACCTTTGAAATGCAAAAAAATTAAGACAAAATTTGTACCTATTGGAAGAACTCTCAGATCAACAGAAAGTTTTACCACATAAAAGCAATTTAAAGTATTTTTCCAGAGATAAAATTATAACATTCAAAATAGCACTATTATATTGTTGTTACTACTTTATATTAAGTGAGCTTCTCAATAGTGTGATAAAATTTTGTTTCATAACTTCAGATAGCTTTACGTTATTTTAAACTTAGTTTATTAACAGTTTTTTTTCAAGATTCATCTAAATTTCACTTTAATAAATAAAATAGAAAAGGCAGCAAGGATGATATTTTTTACTTCTTATGTTAGTCTACTAACTGCTTCTTATGTTAGTCTAATCATATTTTCATGGCTTCAGATGAGAATTATCAGTAACACCAGAAAAAAAAAAAAAAAACAAACCCAAAAACCAAAAAACCCCACAAAAACGAAGCAAAATGCCAAACAAACAAAACAACAACAACAAGAAAACCCTAAACCCCAAGAAATACTGCAGTGCTGATATATCAGCAGAAGGACATTTTATTCACATGGTCAGGACTGGAGGGAAAGCTTGCTCCACCGCTTTGCTGGCCCTCATCACTGGGAGAAGCTTCCTTGACTCCAATAGCTTCATCTCAGCCTTCTCTGCCTGACTAGCTGCAGAAAGTCAGAGGAGACATTTATTTTAGCATGTTACAGCTTTCAGAGCATTACCTGAAGTGTTGGTATGTGAATATGATGAAAAAAATAACTCGTTTTCTAGTTAGAACTACTTCTCTTGAGTTTTAATAGCACTACTTTTATATAATTTAACTGAATTACACCATCAAATGATTGAATTTTCTTCAGATAAAGTAAAACTGAATAGCATTTTTAAATAAGATATCTTGAAAAAAATAATCACAAAAATAATCACATTGTGCCCTTGAAATACTTTTGGCCAAGTGTACCTGCAACTTTGAGGAATTAATTAGCTTCATGTTCTACTCTATTAGAAAATGGTAAGATTTCTGTGGATAGAACTTTGCTACCCTCAGGTACATATAGTACCCTTCAAGGTAAAATCTAAAATATTGTCAGTGCACAGCAACTGGTTCTGTGTTTAGAATGCAAAAGATGGATTTTGAGAAGTGAACAAATGTCTAAGTGCCCACTTCCATAGAGAATCAGTGGGAAGTTGTTTCTGGATTGTCCTTTTGCCTAAATTATTATACTGTGAGAAAGAGGACATCCATTTCCCCCGTCATATTTATAATAGCACGGAATTGTATGTTTTCAGGGTCTGTATGAAATGCCATAGATTGATTGTTAGGTCAGATTTGTAAGGCAGGCAGGTCTGCGTGTTTACCTGAAGTAGTGACCTTTGAAAAGGCCACATCACTTATCTCTACTGATCATCAAAGTGCCAGTTTCTTTCTTCCCCCTGGTGATCTTGATGCAAGAGAAACTCTATTTAATCTTTGTGGGAAGATCCTTCTAAAATATCTGAACCACGTACTTTGTGCTCTTGGTGTGAACGTACAGGCTTCGGGTACAAGTGTACAAAGGAAGATATTAATAGATTTTTTTCATGTTCATTGCAAACAGCAAAGGCATTTGATTCTGTATGTACAATCAGATTAAGGAATTTTGCTTCATGGTTTTCTAAGATTTAAAAGGGTTCTAAGAAATATCATTATAATTTGTGTCTGTTAACCTGAGGTTATCAGTGACCTAGGGGGAGAAGTAGGAAGAGTTCATACCTTTTAAAAGAAGTTCTGAAAGCACAAAAGAAACAGCAAAAATGAGAACTTAAAAAATATATAAATTGTATGGAACAATAGGGTGACTGGACTCCATCCACGCTCTTTCTACAGAAAGCGCTTATTTTGTTAAAACTCAGTTTAGCTGTAGCAAAGAAAAAATACATATATTTTGATGTAGTAAAACAGTCTTAAAAATGAAAAAGGAAATTCTAGTGGATTCTCTGGATAGTAATTTCATGAGAGCAGAAACAGTGTTTTAAATAAACTGGGTGAGGTAGTGAGGCATCAAAGTTTAAAAAGCAAATGCATTTTCTTTTTTTTCTTTTTGAAAGGGTAGAAAAAGGAATAAGGAATTTTGCTTATGGTGCTGAAAGATCAAATTCATCAATATAATAGAGTAGAACTCTCTTAAATAATGAGTTCTACAAAGTATTTTGCAATTTTAAAGTGTACTAGAGTTTCTATCTCAAATAATGCTAGAGAACTGAATGACAAAATACTTTTTGCAATTTCAGAGCATGAGTGCACTAAAGAGTGTTTGCAGGCTTTGTATTGTTGACTCAAATGGTCTGGTGTTGGTGACCTAATGTGGTTAACTTGTAACAGTAAACTAATGCAAAATGTGAGCTTTGGGCGGTTTCACATGGATCTTAGTGGTCTACCTTGATTAGCTAGACAGAACACTGATGCTGACTGAAATATCTGAAGAATTTTCAAAGTGCAAATTGTGGCTCAGTTTCCTGGTAAAAGAAAGATGTTTTGGTCATGATGCGTAATATCAAGATGATCTATTTTTAATTATCCAGGTTATCTGAGGTAAGAGGTGCACATCTTTGAATTCACATCACTGCTATAAAAGTTCTAAAGCAAAAGTAGAACATAACTTTTTAATAGAAAAGAACTTTCTCTTAAAGCAAAAGTGATTAAAGTGACATGCCACATTCTACATATCAGTAGGCAGAGGGATATATAGTAATATAGTAATATATAGATATATAGAATATCGCATCCAGTATAAAGTGGCAATAATAAACAACTTGATTTTTAAACAGAAAATGTTAATTTTTCAATTTTACATAATTTCACTACAGTATTTAATTAAAAATAGGCTGATACTAATTAGATGCATATAAATTAAGCTACTGGAAATGTTTGCTATTTGTAGAAACTATTAGTTGAAATGCAGTGTCCCTGTATTTAGTGTTATTTTACTAAGAGTAGCTTGTTAAGTTTAAATTTGACAATAGGATCAAGAAATAGAGATTCTACAACGTTGTGTCTATTCTATGAAGTGCTAGGATTTGATGAAGTGACTGCGTAGCTGCATGAATTTCCCACTGGAACTACATTTCCAAATACTGTGAAAAATTGGAAATGAATTCTGATGCATGAAACATGTTGCGTGTTACTTTAGCCCCTTTATGTCATTGCATACTTCTCAACATGATTACCTACTATAAAATTTTCTCTAATCTATTTATAATTATCCATTATTTACAGAGCACATTGTTTCTTTCCACATATGAGATCTTAAAAATTAGCTTTGTTATTTCTCTGGCCTCATTTATTCCTACTCATATTCTTAATCACAATGTTTTTGTATCTGTCTGTCACCAAGTAAATGCTTTTTGTAATGCCACACCATTTTTGCTGCCTCTGGTCTTTTGCTGGCTCTCCTGTTTCTTTTAAATTCAGTCTCAAAAGCATTCTCTGCTCCGTTGATGTCTTTTTAAACTAAGTTTTAACGACTCATTCAACTCATTTTAACAACTCATATTCAGCCTCCTAATTTCCCTAATTTTAATTTCTCTTTTCACTGTTCAACCTTTTTTCTGGCTTTGTTCCCATTCAATGAACATGTACAATGCTACTAAAAATGGAAATCTGATTTAATAGCTACAATTTATAGTCATGTTTTGGGACATTTCATTAAATATGAATACATTTCTATATCATATGGGGAAGCTTAATGTTGCTTGGCAAAATTTCACCTGTAAAGCACCTGTTATTTTCTGCCACATGGTGGGTTTCAGGCAAAAGTATCTGATCAAATAGATACGGATTCTGTTTCAATGTTCTTATAATAATTTGAAGAACTAAACCAGTTAATTTAGTTCTAGGAAAATGTAACTGAAAAAAAACCCCAAATTTCAACAGGTCTGCAGTACCAGAACTAGGAAAATGCTTATTGCTAGATGTCAGCTGAAAAGGGGAAAAGTAGAGAATTAAAAGACAATATTGAGCAAGAATATGGCTACAAACCAGTACATTTATAATGTCTTTTTTCATCTGACAATTTTGGAGCTATTAGTATCTGTTAACGAACTTAAAGCAGGTGTTTGTGACAACAGAACAGACTAAATTAGCCAGAGCAATGGGGTTTTTTCTTCCAGTATTGTTCTCTGTTCCCAGCAGTGACGAATAATGGATACGCAGGAAGGGGAAAACAGGTATGACTGATCAAAAGTATTGAAACACTTGTGTATTCTCACTTACCTTCCACTGATATGTGGCTCAGAATTTTCCTGAGCTGGAAGTAGTGTCTTAATATTCAACACTCCTCAGTGGATGTTTATCCTGTGCTTCCACCCATTTGCTTGTCTTTGTAAATATTTAGCAGGTTTTTATATAACTTTCAATATATCCAGAAATACTTTTCCATAGTTCCTGCTCTATTCTCTATTGAAATATTTGTAATATTTCTTCATTATTACAGAATTTATAAATCTGAGGTGCATTAAGAAGAGAAAAAAAATCCCTGTTGTGACATGACTGCTTATTACTTCATCTCATTTCCAACTTTTATTATTCACAGCATGTAGTTACAAGCAAAGTAGTGACACTACAGAAATTGAAAAAAAAAAAACCAAACCAAAAACAGCCAACCCCAAAACACATTAAATCACTTGAACCTCTTCTGCGACCGCTTATTTGTTAGCTTTCATTTTTAATTGAATATAAATATTCTTTGAAGTGGCTTTGATTGAAGGAGAGCCACCTTAACAGAAGCCAATATATATTTAGGAGAAGTCTATATGTAATACAGATAAACCTCATAAGAGCCATAACGGCGTATTCAGCCTGTTCAAGAGAATTTGACTCTTTAAGATTTTAGATGACTGCAAATCCACATTTTGAATAATGCTATCCAAGTTTGAGAACCTCAGCCTCAACTTCTCAGAAACTAATCAGTATGTCTAGTAATTGTCTCTTGTCTCAGTCTGTATTTCACAAAATAGTGGTACTGCAGATGTATCTATAGTTAATTGTTCTTCATACTGATGCTTTTGAAGATATTTTGATATTGTGCTGTGTGAATATATAAAAAGAGTTTTGGAGTTAAATATGCTAATTGTGCAGACTAGATGGTTTTAATGAAGATCCTGACAAGAATTGTCATGGCTTAGAAGTACAATATAATAGCAGGACTGGTGGCTGGCTTTTTAGTGATTAGAATAGGATGAGAAATTGCCTTCATATTTTCTTAAATCTGAAAACAGTATAGATTATGAATGTGATATATTTGAGGTTATCACTTGGGTTAAATTTTGCAAAATACACTTCTTAATTAGTTGCCGTTGGAGGAAACTAATTAGTTTGCCTTTACTGAACTCAGAGTGCTAAATGCAATGTAGACTACACATCAGTTAAGATTTATATGGCTTAGATTCTGCAAAGTATGTTGGAGTTTTATTTTTGCAAATTACTTTATCCTCTAGTCTTTATACTTCTTCTTCCCAGGTAGCTCTGTGACAGTGTGTGTGGTAACTTACTTAACCTTGATCTCAGGTAGCAGACAAATGGAGACTAGTACTCTGGCAAGAATATCTGCATTTTCAAAGGCCTAGGTTCACTGCATACATGTGTACTAAATCAATTTGTTTATTTTAATTTGACTTCTATGTTGAAATTAATCAGTAATGTTCATTTAATTGATCTTCTGAGGACGGAAAAACCAGTTTTGTCACTATTTGTTGAATTGTATGCATTCTAGGTTTGGAATGTTAACTGCATTAATATAAAATAATTAGATTTGACTTCTAACCATTGAAGCTGGGTAGAAACCACTGAGACCCCATATTGTGTATTGAAAAAATTAGTTCAGTGAGATGATTTAGCTTTGCACACTGAACATTAACAGTAAAATACAATATTACAGTAGTTTATTAAATGCTGTCCATTCTGTGCACCAAAGTATGTCAGTTCAATTTCATTGCTTTTTTTGGCCATTGATATTGTTATATATGGCCTCTCTCATAGCCTTTTTTGTAACTTTTTCTTCACTGTCCTTTCTGGCACATTGAGCCAAATGCTCAAGGAAACATTTTACAGGCAGGGAATGTTCTTCCTGTATATCACTGCATTTGTCAACTGATATCCCTTTATTTTTAACAGTTAATTAAGATCAAATTTGTTCTGTGGTCCTCTTTTTTTTATTTCTGATGCTTTTTTTATAGTTCATCACTGAACATCAAATTTGTTGTGTGGTCCACTTTTTATTTCTGCTTTTTTATTGGTTGTCACTGACCTAAAGGGAATAGTTCTCTCCAAGGACATCTATTGAGAAAAGAAGCAACACTATTTCAGAGCAGCAGCAATATTTTTTCTTGCAAATCAGAATTCTTTTTTCTGCAGTAAGATTCTGCATATACAGATCTAGATGGCTGCTGTCCTTAGCCTTATCATTTCATGAATCTTCATTTGTCTCCCTGAACAAGTTAATATTATTACTACTGGATTCCATTTTGGTGGGGAACTTGATAACCAAGAACAGTACTGGTAGCTCCAGTGGGTACCATATGATGGACCATACTAGTCCCCTCTTTAAGCAAAATGTTCTGTTGACTTGCTGGTAAGTTGAGTTCCTGGCCTATTATAGAATGCTGGCAGGCTGAAGGATGTGAGGTTTTTTATTTTCTTTTTTAAATTAATCTGTAATTCCCCATTGCCAAGACCGTACTTAAAAAAGTCCTAGAGAGTAGCTAATTGACTAAACTACAGACCCAAAGAGTGTTATGTTGTGTCACATTTGTGTGTTTTGTAATAAAGACAGCTATACCAACTCTCAAGGATATGAATGCAAAATTGCTGCACATGTAGAAATTTAAAAGAAGAAGAAATTATTCTCAGATTTCCACAGGAAAATCAACATTGCTGCAACTAATTGATTGCTGTTTGCTGTCCTCTGATCTGTTACAGAGGATTGTAAATTCTGGCCAAAGATAGTAGAATAAACATTGTACATAGCTCAGCCAGTCTTCTTAGTGCAATATAATAGAATAGTCAGAAAGGTAAACACACAGCTAATGTATGTTACATATGGTCAGAGCACTGTTGCTGTGTGGCTCATGCATGAGTGCAGAAGCCTATAGCTGCCTCGTCCTGACTGCAGAGGTGCACTCTTAATCTTTTGTGAAGCAAGACATTTTTTACCTACAAGTTGGAATTGCCTGTGCAGAGAGCTTGCAAAATAATTTCTTTTAGACTGTGGGGTGTAGGGATGAGTGAGATAGCTATTAAATTGTTTTTAGCATTATTTGGGCTGAAGGAAGGATTCTTAAAAAAGTCATAGTAAATGAGGTTAAAGGAGACTTTGAAACAGTATGGAAACAGGGCTTAGAAATCATTTTCAGACATACAAGAAAAGCACATTTCTCCTTGGAAAAGAAAAAGAAAAGGTGTTTTGCTCAGCCAAAAATTAGCCCTTAGGTATAGAGACAGTAGGAAAAGGAACATTTGGTCGTGTGAGTAACAAGTCTTAGAGACTGAAAAAAAGATTTGAATATTTGAAATGAAGAAAATTGGAAAGTTAGTGAAGATAACAAGGAAAGAACAAGTATATGCATATGCAACTGATAGGACCTGCTGAAGTTATTCTGTTAGGTGCAGGTGGGAGAAACAGTTTCTCATAAAGTCAGTGAAGAGAGAGAATATAATAGTCAGATGACTGTCATAGTCAAAGATACTATGGGATAATATTGGTTTTGCTTACAGACATAGAAGAAGTGAGACAAAATATAAAACAAAGCAAGTGAAGAAAGAGCAACAACTAAACAGGATGCTGAAAGGAGAAGGCAGCTTTTCTTTCCAGAATGCTGGAACCATAAATACATTTTTTCCATGTTTTTTGAACTATAAGACTAGAATTCATAATGAAATGTATATGAAAATGAAGCTTGATTTTTAGTTTTGTTTGCTTCACTTTACTCTTCGAATATATTATATTCTAGCAAAATTGATTTTCTCTCTTTCTCCATTTGTCTATCCATTGCCAGACAGACAAGAAATAAAGACTGTTTATTTCTCAATTGCTTAAATGATATGCTAAAAAACTAATTCAGTACTTTTTTTTGGATAATAGGTTTTTATTTGTTTTGGCTTGGGCATAATTCACCTGTCTCCATCCCACTTTTCTTTTTATTCATTTAATGGCTTTTCTGTTCGTGAAGATTTTTGGAATACCATTTAATTAAGACCCTACAACATTTAAAAGGTCTTTAACAGAACAGTGCACTTTAAAGTGGCTGTTACTTAAGTCCTTATTACATTTAGAATTTACATTTTAAAAGTTGAAGTTAAATAAATGTGACAATATTATACATTCCATCTTTAATATTTTTCACTCCACTGCATAATGCTGTGATCACAATTCAAATTTCAAGGTAGACTGATCATCATAGATGGAGACAGTTACCTTTTCCTTTTTTAATGTAAATGACAGTATAAAATACAATAGACACTTTTCAAGGGAGCTACTTTTTTGGTAGGAGAAAGACCCTAGGCTTCTTGACCTGTAATATACTTTCAGGCCCCCTTTACTGTTTAGTATTGGAGGGTTCTCTGAAGATTCATTAGTTAATACTGAAAATTTACTGTAGGGTGAAAATTTCACCTTTCATTATGTGAGGAGTACTTTTATTTATGTATTAGGTAGAGAACAAATGACCTCACAGTCTACTGCATGACATGAAGGCACCTGAAATATACATCCTCTTTGAATGCACCTTGTTCTTGGATGACAAAAGGGAAGGGTTCAAGAATGATGACTAGACTAGGCATTTCAACAGGAAGAAATAATTTTTTTGTAGATATATGGTAGAAGTAATCCTGTTCACTCACAGTCAGTTGATTTAACACAACCACTCAATTCATATTACTGTTTGGAGCCCTGACTGCTAATTGCTTGAATGGGAAGTGCCTGCCTTAGAGAGGCAAGTACTGTGTGTCTTGTCATCATTAATACATCAAACAGCTATACATTTTACAGTCAGAACAAAATACTCAATACAATTAAAACCCTTAAGTAAACATAAGCTAAAGAATTTCCCTTGTTAATAAGACCTGTATGTTTTGATAAGCTTTGTGGTCAAGCTTATGATTAGCTGACAGCCTTGTTTCCTGTCTTACCTCACCTGTCCTCACAGTTCCCAGTCTTAGTCTTTTTTTTCCCAACCCAACTTTCCAATTTTTTTCACTTGCTTTCAGTTTTTAGCCAACTTCTATACTCCAAATCCCATTGTGCAAAGTTTTTCTTCTGTGCTAGTGAAGTCTTAGTCTTTTTCAGCCTTTATTTTTAACAACTGCACCTAAGAGAATAGTTTAAGAGATGAGTTTTCCACTTTTCTTTCCTGTCAATAGTACCAGCATTTTGTTTCCTTTGTAAGATACTTTCCTTCCTACTGTCTGGTTCTGGCTTTTTTCCTCTCAACATGCACACCACCTAAACTCTATTGACTTCCAATGAACTAATCTACTGCATCTCAAAAACTGCAGTTGCAAGGACAGGTCAGTTCCTCTAGGTGAATGCATCTGCAATACAAGTGGAACCACTGAGAAAGTCAGGTGCTAAAAAACTCGGTTGTCTCAACAGAGCCAAAAAACCCCGAAACTACAGTTTTTCAGCTTTATGATGAGGCCAAACCTCATGGGTGGATTATCATATGAATTTCAAACAAAAAAAAAAGCATTTTTTGAGCATTTTTGGCCATTTTTTTGAGTGAGAACATACTTTGGAATACCTGTCAAGTAACTGTTTTGGTTTCCATTTAATCTACAGGTTTTGCTTGTCTTTAAATTTCTTCAAGACTTACTGTAATGGTGCAGGAATTAGTCTGCACCATTTTGCCATTGAAGTTCATGAGTCCAATGTGATTCATGAATTTCAGTGTGATTCCACACGATATTTGTCTTACTATGAGAAAGCAGTGAAAATGCTTGTCAGCATGACTAAGGAAAATTATACTTAATGGTTATTCCTCAGAAAAAGAGTTGTTAGGACCTGCTTTGTTAAACACTTTTCATACATGAGACAATATTCTGATCACAAGGCAATCAGATCTAGAGACAGGAGGATTTTCAGATGGAGACTTTTCAGGCAAGTAACTGAGAGAGACCATCATGAATATCTGAAAACATAACCCTAGTCTCTCTCAGCTGTTGTAGAATTATTTCCCCCCCCCCAGTGTATCACATGTGGGAATATTCTCTACGGTAATCTTAGAAAAAAACCCCCAACTATTACATACACAAAAGCAATGGAAGTTTTCCTGTCCCATAGTAGATCCTGTCTGCAAAAAAAGGCTATCTTGCTGCTGAGAAGTGGTGTGGTTGAGTATATTTTTTAACTCCTACAGAGTAGTTGTAAAATTTGGAGTTGCACACGATTCAAATGTTAATCTGGGCAGCAGGAATATACATAGAACATTTTCTGTGATAGATTATGTTCCTGTAAGACAGTAGTTTCTTTAAACAAAAAAACCACAAACTATTGTGTTCATCAGATTTCCATGTCTGTTTTACTGATGCAGATTTATTCAATGTTTTTTGTCATGCATATCTGGCACTGAAGTTAAGACTGGTATTTTAATCAGCCTAAGACACATATAACAAAAAGATTCACATAAAATGTATGTGATTATTAGATCTATAAAATTCAGGATGAATTTTTTGTTAAGAGAAAGATTGAACATTTCGTTTTAAATAATCTGGTTACATTCATTGCAATTCCTGCTTTCTAGTGCTAAACTTTGTCTTTCTGTCCAAAACTACGGTTTAGACACTGCTTTGAGCCTTTTATTGGCACAAGTATAGCAGTAGAGTCAGTTTCTTCTAACTATAAAAAACATTTTGTGTTGGTATATTCTTAATAAAAACACGTATATTTTAACATCAGCAGTCTGTGTTTGTACTAACTTGCTAGATAAGCTTCTTCAGAACTTGAAAAATTAATTGAATGACATCTTTTGCAGCAAACCCCTATTTCTTGCTTCTGTGTGTTCCTACTGTACTATTACAGTTATCCATAAATACTTTTTGCTGATTTATTTTGACTAAGCAATAGATCGTGTGAATTCTGTGCTTGTAAGTCTCCTGACTTGTAAAATATTAATACAAATGTGGCTTTTGTGGGAAAGAGAAATCAACAGTAGTGCTCACTTGATTGTTCTTGAGAAGTTTTAATTTGGCATGAGATGTCTGAGCTTTTATAGCTTTTAAGAATGTTTAATAACCAGATACACAAAATGGGTGTCTGGTTAGCTCAAACCTTATATTGAATATAGCATACAGGACTGTTTTTCTTTTCTGTATTCTGTGTTCCATGGATTGTCTGCAATGTTAGCAAACAACTTACTACTTTTTTTGATGATGTAATTTTGCTACCTCCTGTGGTAAATAAATTTCTCTCTCATTTCCAGGAGAAAATACTTAACTAAGAAACAATAAATGAAATGAAAAATCAGACTATTTATTGAAAAACTGTTATAAAAGCACTCTGCAGTGACAATTTATATACTGTCACTGTTCAGAATAGTATGAATTTTATACTTTAGTCTAAAAAATCTAATTTAATCTGAGATATTTTATTTCCCCCATTCTTATCTGATCTTTGTCAATTAACAGATCCTATAGTAATAACTACTTCCACACATTAGCCATCTGATATTTTTTGTTTTATAGACCCCTGTTTTTTATACAAGACAATGGTCTATTTATTCCTTTGTTAGAACTGTCTCAGAAAATGCTATTTGCACTACTCTTAAAATAAGTTTCTTTTTGACCAGTTTTTAGAAACTGTTGAAGAGAAGACATTTACCACTGTGCAGACGAGGTCTGAAACGGATCTTGAAAACTACCAAACCGCTTTAGAAGAAGTGCTGACATGGCTTCTGTCTGCAGAAGATGCACTGAAAGCACAGGGAGATATTTCCAATGATGTAGAAGTTGTTAAAGAACAATTTCACACACATGAGGTATATGTTCTTATTAATCTTTCAGTAAATATTTATCTGCTTGTATCCCATAATATAGTCAAGTACCAAGCAAATATACTTCTAGTACATTCTAGTCCTTTTTCTTGTGTTTATTTGTGATTCGGAAAATTTAAAGGTAGCATTAGAGACTATGTCAAATACAAAAAGTGAAAGTGTTTATTCCTGGTTTGTGTCACAAGATTTGGGGAGCATTGGAAAAATACAAAATAACAGAGTTGAAAACCATGTTTGGAATGTGGTGGAATTTGAGATGTTTCTCCCAGCTCTGATCTTTCATCCCAAAGAACATAACTTTAAACTGGATTTTATTTTCATTGTCAGGGTTTTATGATGGAATTAACAGCTCACCAAGGATGTGTTGGCAATGTTTTGCAAGTTGGAAGTCAGCTTCTAGCAATTGGAAAACTTTCAGATGATGAAGAAAATGAAATCCAAGAACAAATGAATCTACTTAATTCTCGATGGGAAAGTCTCAGGGTAGCAAGTATGGAAAAACAAAGCAAGTAAGTAATATGTCAGGTAATATAACACATATGGAGTTTGAAACAGTTGTGAGCTTGATTAGCAGCTGGGATTTTCTTTCACTTCACTATGAAAAAACCTCCATCTTAGACCTCTTTTAATCTGAAATTTGATGTGTAGTGACTTTAAAGCTTGCGTGTTCTTTTGAGACTGGAAGCCACACAAATCAGCAGTTATCAACAACTTGGACGCTAATAACTTTTTAACCAAATGTATATAGGCTACCTCACTTTTTTTCTGATTGTTTCAACAATTTATCTTCACTGGTAACTTCATTGGGTCCCCCTCATTACTATGTTACAGGAGTGTATATATTTCTTAATCTGTTGTATTCATCTTGCTTTTATTTACTTTATCTTTTGTTTAGTTTATCTTTCCTTGACATTCTATTAAAAATTTTATGGTTTTCAGATGTTTCAACCTAGCTTCCTACAATGTCATTATTTTCTTGCAGAGAAGACTCTATGAGACTTTACTGAAGGCAGTTTTGTTTGTCATATCTTTTTTTCATTTAGAACAACACATGCAAGTAGCAACCTCACCTCCATGAGTGGTACTGTGTAAACTAAAATGTCCTTTAACACCGTTTGTTTAACTTCCAGTTGCAGCTATTTTCATGTAGTTGAACTTCGGTTCAATAAAACAGAAATAAAGTGACCCTTATTTAACAAAGTTTTACAGAATTTATTTTTTGCATAAACATGCTGAGGTTTGTTTTAAGAAGCTCTTCCATCTAATGCCCTCTTGTTGGTGATCCCAGAAATTGGTTATAGATTGAGGAATACTATCTAAGAATGGAGTATTTGTTAGCTGAGATACGTACAAAGAAAGCACCAAATATCACTAGAAACTTAATTTTAAAAAAGTTATTTAAAAAGTGATTTAATTTTATAATATGAGTTAATACTGTGTATATGGTACCTATTTTAAACTGTGTGTTAGAAACAGTAATGATGTAAATATTTCATAAGAAACCAAATATTCATTTTATGAAGGTTCAAAACTTGAAGGAATTTTTTTTTCTACTTCTTTCAAAAAAAGGTAGAAAATAAAATAAATAAAAACCAACAACAGAAGTGTTGAAGTTTCAGACATGCACCTTAAAATATGAACAGGCTACAATGACATTCAAGATTTTGCATAATTACATCTGCGGGATCTTGACATATTGGATATTTGTTGTTCAGAAGAATTAAAATGTGGCCCCAAAAGCAGATATCTATATATCTACTACAATATATCTATATATATATATAGATATCTACATCTACATATATCTACAATGCAGTCTTCTGTGGTGATTAGGGGCTGTTGGTCACAGAGAGACTAAATTTACAATAGCTTTTTAATTTGTGCTAAATTTTCAAGAAGCAAACAAGAAGCCAACTGAGAAACAAGCAAAATAAAATAAGACTCTACTGTTTTCCTTACTTGTCAGTTTTCTCCAGTCTGTAAGTTCACCTCAGAGTTTTAGATTTCCACGTTGAGTCCTGAAAGTAGTTAACTAACTTTTTGCTGCAGGAGTGGTGCTTGAGATTTCAATAACATACTGTAACACACAATGGTTTCACCAAGCTCAGTGTGACTGAGGAGAGTGACTTTGGTCTGTCAAATCTATGTTAAGAATTGTATGTTATGTGAAAGATGGGTAATAAATAATTGTAATTCCGTCATTCAGCAACAGTTTACATGTTATTTTAAAAAAAAAAAAATTTGGTAAGGTCAAGATTTTGTTTAGGAAAATTTGGAGAGTTTCTAAAGATGACAAGTATAGGATTTGTAATGGATTTCTGGACAAATGGGACTTTGTTCAGGCAAAATATATTTTTCCTCTTTCATTCTCCAGAGTATTCTCCATCGATTAACTGAAAATTTAATAACCTTTTCTGTTAAATATCCTAAATTTGAGGGAGCTGTCTGAGCACTTTTTGAAGTACTTGGAATAGACAATGCAAGCTTTAAGCACCAGCAGAAATTATGAACTTCCAAACAGCTCTAATGGAAATGTAACTGAAGGCCAGCACTTTAACAGACAGTATGTTATATGCATATATATAGTATATGCAGTACTCAGGTTCTTAGAAAAAAGTTTCAAAACAGCTTGCCTAAATCAAAACTGTTTCAAGAAATTTTCAGTTACCTGTTTGAAAGTATATATTTTTTTAGTCTGGATTGAGATGAAACCTCATGAAAATCAGTTATGAGTGTACACGGTAGATATTTCTGCCTGTTGTTTTCGTCATGTATCAATTGAAATAATTATTTATTTGTTTTACAGTTTACATAAAATGCTAATGGATCTGCAGAATCAGCAGCTAGCCCAATTAGCTGACTGGCTGACAAAAACAGAGGAAAGGACAAGGAAAATCGATTTGGAGCCCTTAGGTCCAGATCTAGAGGACTTAAAGCATCAAGTAGAAGAGCATAAGGTATGCTTCCAGAAGCATAAAAAACAATTTCCGTCTTTTAAAATTTTAGAATCCATACTCCTGCAAATAGGACGTAGCAAAGTAATATGTAATCTTGATTTAATATTGGTTGTTTTGTACATTTAACAAGATTTTGTATTGTTCTTTCATCACAATTCTGACTTTTATCATAATATTTTTTTAAAAATACTTCTTTTTAAAATATAAACAATATTTTAGACTATGTGATGTAACTGTAACATCCTTTCATTAAGCAGTACCATAAGAATATATCAGAGTTCTAAATACCTGTGTTTTCTTCTTTTTTGTGTTACTTTTTTTTTTGTTTGTGTTGTTTCATTGCTTCCTGTAGTAGTTATAATTTGACTCCTGGGAGACCTCTTGTTAGTACTCCTGGGACTGTAAATGTAAATGTACAGAACTATAAAATAGGCCCTAGTTTCTAACTGTAGAACATACTTCTTAGTAATGTATTTAATTAATTAAAAAGAACAAGCTAATAAATGTAAGAGAAAATTTGGTCATTTTTTTTCCCACATTCCATGAGAGTAATTCTTTAATTGGAAAAATAAAAAATTAAAGAGACAGACTATCATTGTAGTAGCTTTGTTTCATTTACAATATTAAGTTTTCTGTCTTGACATAAATTTAAATTTTATAATATATTTATATACCTATCCATGACACAAGACAGAGAATAGTGTAGAAAACTATGTAGATGATTTGTGAGAACATGGATATTTACATGTATAACCTGTTACTGTTACTCCACTCAGTGGTTCAAAGCAGTTCAGTTCCATAGTGCTTTTACACCTTGTAACATGTGACACTTGATGGCCTGTGTTGGTGCTAGTCCAGGTTCTGGAGAGCATCTCATATCAAAAATCATATATACAATCTCAAAGCCAGCTTTTAGAGCTTTTAAAATTAGGTCAATAGCTGCAAAACACTGCATGATCCCCTTCTGTGTTAAAGGTGATTTTTCTGTATCCTGATTAAGGAGAGCTACAGAAGAAAAATATAAATTCTAGACCTACTGCTGCTATTTGCCCTATCTGTTCTTGCTCTGTGAGGAGTCTGTGCATTTCAATACATGGGTTTGCTAGCTAACTCTATATTCTGACATTAAATTTTCTTTTTCAAAAAAGACAGCAGGTAATTATGAAATCATAGTAAAAGAAAGAAAGCTGAGAGATTTAGATTACATGAGTACTAAGACTTAAATAACTTCTTTCCTATTTCAGTTTGCATTTAAATACTAACATTAAATGTATTTCTCTTATTTATGCAATCTCTTTATGCTGTTTCTTTCTAATATTGAGAAAAACGGGTATTTAGTTTCTATTTTAATATTCTAAGTGAAGACCTTTCTCACTTATGAATTCTTCCTATTGTTGATGTGATGAGTTAGTGAACATTAATAATTTATGTGTATTTATTTTCAAATATATTATCTGTGCAAAAGACAATCTACTTGATAGGGTGGAAAGAAAAAGTTCTGGTTTTAACAAAAAAAAACTTTAGTAATGTGTATTGGTAGTGGCATCCATCACTGAGACCATAGAAAGCACATAACATTGTTTCCTGCATGATGCTTTGTTCAGTAGTACATCTTGAGAAGGAATATCTTGATAGTATAGAAAATTTTCTGACTGGACTGAAATAGAGGTAAATTCTAGAAGGGTTTTTTGTCATTAGTAAGGTATGTGGTTCTGGTAAAAATCCAGCATAGTTAATATATGTTGAAGTAATACTCAAACATTTCAGTGAAGAATTATTAGTCTTTGAAGCAGTATTTTATGTCTTTTGTCTGATTTTTCAAGTACCCCTTCTTAATAATTTTATAAAGGGAGAAAATTGCATTTCTAGCAATAGATCTCTAAAGGGCTATTGAGCTGTCTCAGAAGAAAACTATATTAGAAATTTTATAATTAGAAAAAATGTGCTGTTAATTGAGCTAATTTTACTATTTCTCATTATTATTATACAATTTATAGTGGTAGACTTTATAGTTTCATTCACTTCTTAAAGTAAGAAGTCTATGCTGCTTAAGTATTTGTAGTGTTTCTGGAAGGCTGAACTTTTTTCTTTTTCTATGAAAATATCAGAAACTATGGAAAATTTTGGTGTTGGATTTTTCAGTGCAACAGTAATTGCAACAGTAAAATGAGACACTTCATAACTGTTAAAATATAGGGAGTAGATTTGGGTTTGGGTACTTTGATACCCTAAATAGGTGGTTTTATTCAGTTTGAAGCAGAGTATGTCAGAATTGAATATTTTTTTTACTTGATAGATAGAAATTAAAGGAACAGGAAAATTTTATGATTCTGTTGTGCTGTCCCCATGTATCAACATCTAAACCCATCATACAATGTAAATCCCTAGAAATTCGCTACAAGCTCAGAAGAACTTGTTAGAAATTTATTTGAACAGAGTGTACTCTAGTCTTAAGAGTGCCCACAGTTTATTCCTATTTCAGCAAACTCTTGTATAAAAATGATTGTCAACAGTGAATTTTATGGTAAAACCAGAAACGTGGGTCATAAAGAACAGCGTTTTAGCTCAGGGCAAATTGAATCTTTCTGGGGATTTGAAAATGGCTGAGGTTTCTGGTTTTATTAGTTCCCTGCCTTCTCAAGTCTTTTCAGATTGTGTGGGAGACTCCTGCTTCCGAAGTGCTCTCTAGTCCTACACTTGAGCAGTGTTGCTAACTGTGGTTTTATTCTGGAATGTCATCTCTCAGAAACTAATCAGGAAATAAAATTCACCTTCTCCCTGGCTGTAGGCTTTCAGAGCAATGTATTTATTGTCATTTAGATGAAAAAGGGAATTGAATCTGAGGGAAGAAAGCTGTGTAATATGGTCTTATACATGAGTGCAGTGGCTCCTCTTTCCTGATCAAGTGTTGGGTCATAAAATGTCAAGGTCTGAATTTTATGCATTGTTCTAACAATTTTGTGTACTTCACAGTCCTTAAGAATTGCTTTATAGTCTGTAACTCTGAAGCAAATTATAATCACAGGCATGAAAGTCAGAAAAAGGAGAATTCTTATAAATATATTTGCTCAAAAGTTATGCCCATGAAAGAATTAAAACTCTGAGAAGTGTTATAGTAAGGAATTTATGCCTTAAAAACAAAGTACTCTGTGAATTCCTTTCCTCTTGCTTATAGGCACATGATATTATTTTGTGTTTTACTTTTCAAATAAAAGTAAGTTTTACCAAAGAGGTTTAGAATGCATGACCTAATATTCAGCAAGGGCTTGTTTTTTATAACCCAAGTAAATTGTTCTGCTTCAAAATGCAGCAGAAAAATTGGTATGGTGAAATTCTATACCGTTTGTAGTACAGTCAAGGTTACTGTTGTGACAAGTTTAGCCATGCTATTTTTCACCCTGTGACTATCATACTAAATATGTGCTGAGGACTAGAGCAAACTGATGAAGAATCTAGGAAACAATCCAGGACTTCGGTTTCCCATGTTTTTCCATTGATTTGAAGTTAGCTATAAACACCTAAAGATTGTTAGAGGTAGAATATTATCCTTGGTACCTTGTTTTTCTTCATAGGAGTGGGATGTTTTTATTAAGAAACACAGCACAGGACTCAGTAGTGTAAAACAGTGAATAACTATTGGGAGTTAGAAATGTATATTTGATTCTCAATAGACAAATTTGAACCTGGAGACAAGTAACAAAAACCATGAAAATAAATTTAATGTTAACTTTTCTGTCTTGAAGTTTCAATACCAACACTTATTTAACTTCTTCTCTTTCCATTTTTGTTGCCTGTCTTCTGCTGCATGTCAGCACAATTAAAAAAAAAAAAATTTTTAAAAAAAAAGGTAACATAAGAAATTAATAAAATATTCATATGTCAATTTGCACAGATTTGAGAAAACTTTCTTCACTTTTAGCAATTTGCTATTTTTTAGCAGACTATCCTCAGTTTTATTGCAGCTTGCAGCAGGAACTGGGTATCAAAGCTAAAAGGACAAGAAAATACTTCCTCAGATGTTCAGAAATCATAAAGTGTCTCTCTTACTTTCTTTCCTGGTTTCTTCAATAAGTGAAACAAGGGTGCTGCATGTGTTTCCTGATCTTGAGTGAGCTCCTCAGCAGTTTCATCCTATGTTACTAATGTAGTAGGAGTGCCAATCTGGAGTTGTTTAATTATAAAAGCTTTGTCTATTTTGATTTTTTTTTTTAATATTTTGAAAATGAAAGTATTTTAATATGTTAATATGGAGTACAGAATCTAATACTGTGGCTACTTAAATTTTTCAGGCTAATGATATGTATACGTGCTATACTCATACCTGTAAGTCATCTACATCAATTGAACAAATGCTTTCTCCAGCTAAGTTTCTAGTTTGAAATACTAGCAGGAGTTAGGACTTGTGAGAGAGTAACAGTAAGTTGTTTTTTAAAAGGTATTGAAATCACCCACTATGTTTATGTTAGCACATATATGTCCTAAGGTAACAAAATAAGGTTAAATTGCTTTGTATTGACAGCAATAGGATTTAAAAAGTCTCAAAGCTGATTAATTACACACATTAATCATTTGGTGGAACTCCAAAACCACCATGTTCTTATTTAGAAAATGTGTTCTAACACATATTCTTTAATTATAGGCATTTCAAGAAGATCTGGAACAGGAACAAGTCAAGGTGAATTCTCTTACCCATATGGTAGTGGTAGTGGATGAAAACAATGGAGACAGAGCTACTGCAGCACTGGAAGAGCAGCTTCAGGTAATGATTAAACCTCTGACCACAATAATGCCATTATGTCATAGAATATGTAGCAGTAACACAGATGTTAAATACAGAATGCAGATGTAAAGCTTCTGTTTAGAGTGTTAGGGAGGTATGCAAACTTTCCTACTTTTATACCCAGGAGAACCGAGTTAATGCAGTCCACCTACTAGCCTAGCAAAATGTTACATCTCCTTTTTTGAGGGTACAGAAAGATAATAGCTGATAAATTGAATATAAGCAAAGGAGATAAAACGGGCTGGCAGGCACAACCATTAAAGCATTTGACAAAAAAAAGCATAATGCTACAAAGTTCAAAGCTTGATTGTGTAGCTGTCAGTCTGACTTCTGAAAGTAGAACAAAACAAGAGTGTTCACTGTCAGAGAGAAAAGCTTAAGACTGCCTGAGATACTGGTCAGGATCAGA
This sequence comes from Florisuga fusca, assembly GCA_038090715.1. Lineage (NCBI taxonomy): Eukaryota > Metazoa > Chordata > Aves > Apodiformes > Trochilidae > Florisuga > Florisuga fusca. The sequence continues at coordinate 17,001,517 of JAAWXA010000004.1, read as the reverse complement.
CTTGGAATGAAGTGAACAGTTATTTCTATGCACTACTCAAGGCTGCATTTTCCAAGCATCTATAATTCAGTTATGCTCTTCTGATTCCCAAAATATTTTCATTTATGTAAATATACATATGTATAGTACATGAATTTATGCACGCATCTATATAAAACACTGTTAAAAGTCATAAAAAGGTCATGTACAGACTTTAAAACTCTCAACAGGATCACAAGAATCTATACTGGCTTCAAATGAACATTGTAGAAGTTTTTCAGATATATTGCATATGCAAAAAAAAAAAAAAAAAAAAAAGGCCATAGAAAAATTAAGTTTGGAAAAAATAAAATTAAATGCAATTACAGTGCTTCTTTTACAAATTGTACTTACCCCAGGGTAGTCTGAGAGATTACAACTAGCCTACGTGACTGTGACTGTTAAAACTACTTTTATATAACAGTGGTTAGTTGATTTATCAGTGTGTGACATGAGGCTCTGTGTATTTATGATGCTGCTGCTGAGAACTGACTATTTAGAATTTTAACCCCTAGACAACATTAGGATCAAATCAGAGTCTTACCAAAAAGGCATCTGCTGAGTAAGGATCAAATCTGTATTTCATGGTACAAAATTAGAGATTTACACTAGTAAATCTGTTGCAGTAGTCTGACTTGTTCCTCAAGAAAGTGTGGAAAATAATGTTCAGCCCAGAGCAATGTCTGTATAACATACAGAAGCCTTGATGACAGGGAGTTTTTTCTCTAATTATACCCAGCAGCCAGTAGATCCTTTAAGGGCTCTTATGGTCTGTCTCAAATTAGAGCCCTCCCCAGGGGTCAGGGTCTGTGCTGAAAAGATGCATTAGATGTATCAAATACTTCTTGATGGCCTTTTTCCTGTGATGAAGGAAAGGAGCTGAGTATGTAATTTACACTGTCTCTTATATACTCATATTGCTCACATTACTAGACTTTGAATGATGATGATGATCTATGGGTAGTTGTAAAAATATTTCAGAAAATATGAGGCATGTAAAAACAATTATGTACAATGCTTATTTTACTTGGGTGAAGTTCTATAGATGAGCTAAATTAATTTTAAGTTGATTTTGCATATAGGTGAAACCGTACTTCAATTTCTCAATATTTTAAAGAGTGGGTAATTTATTAGAAAATCATCTTTCAAAAAAACCCTCTTCTGTTAGTTGCAGACTTGAGGCCTCTTATGTCACTTTTTATACCTTCACTCCAGTGTTCCCAAGAATCATGTTTTTATTCATTTTATCCTGTTCTCATATTTTCTTACTTTGACCTTTTCACAGACTAGAAATATTTTATCTTTTTTTTTTTTTTTTTTTTTTTTTATAGGAAAAATTTCTGTTACATGCAGACTTCTCTGAAAGTTCCAGTTAGGCCTGTAAAAAGAAGCATTTCAAGGGAGCAGGAAAGCATTTTACTTTTTAATCTGGATTCAGTAAGTTTCTCTGGAAAAATTGCTTTCTCAGGTATAGAGAAACCCCAGGTGCAGTCTGAGTTTCCAGGCACCGCAGGCTACTTTCAGCATCGATTACAATTTGATGTGAATACAGAGGTTAAGTTGTCATAGAATCATAGAATCCTTTTGGTTGAGAAAGAACTTTCAGATCATCAAGTCCAACCATTAATCTAGTTCTGCCAGGTTCAACCATGTTCTGAAGAACTGTGTCTACATGTCTTTTAAAGACCTCCAGGGATGGTGACTCCACCACTTCCCTGGACACACTGTTCCAGTGCCTGAAAACTTTCAGTGAAGAAATTTTTCCTAATATCCACTGTAAACCTTCCCTGGCACAACTTGATGTTATTTCCTCTTGTCCTATTGCTTGTTGCTTGAGAGAAGAGACTGACCCCTACCTCACTACAACCTCCTTTCAGGTAGTCATAGGGAGAGATAGTCTCCCCTCAGCTGCCCTCTTTGGACACACTCCAGCACCTCACCGTCCTTCCTGTAGTGAGGGGCCCAAAACTGAACACAGGATTTGAGGTGTGGCTTCACCAGTGCAGAGTACAGGGGGCCAATCACTTCTTTTCTCCTGCTGGACACACTATTTCTGATCAAAGCCAGGATGCTCTTGGCTCTCTTTGCCCCCTGAGCACACTCCTGGCTCATGTTCAGCCACCTGTCAATCAGCACTCTCAGGTCCTTTTCCACCAGGCATCTTTCCAGCCAATATTCCCCAAGGGTGTAACATTACACAGGCCTGGCACTTGGCCTTGTTAAATCTCATACAGTCGGCCTTGGGTGCATCGATCCAGCCTGTCCAGATTCCTCTGTAGAGCCTTCTTGTCAGTATCTACTTTATAAATAGACAGTCCTGCCATGGTATTTCTGACTTGAAACTTTGTGTCTTAAACCTACTCAACCAAACAGTATATCTTTATGTCATGCTTATGAGCTTTCATGAGAAATACCAGGTTTAAGGCAGATCACAGTATAAACCCTCCTATCAGTGCAGTTACTTAGTCATTTTAATTATTTTATTAATGTCAAATTGCTGAGGCCAATTATAATGGGAATTTTTGTGCCTCTTTGGAATCATATACTGAAAATAGCATTTTGTATTGATGTAGCAAAACTACATCAATGTAGTATGCAAATCATTGCATTTCTTAGAGTGAATGCCAAGCCAGATATTTGATCCTGTGCTCATGATGTTTTGTTGTCTTCTAAGTGAACAAACAAAAAATATTTTTGAAAGTCTATAGCAGTGACAGGCAAATTGATGAAGATATTGCTGATGATGCTGAGAGAAAACTGTATTTCTTTGCAAGGTCTATTAAGAAAAAAGTCAGATACTTGAATGTGAAATACATAAAAATTACCCAGGTAGAAAAGTTCTTATAAATACTGAAATATTCACTGCTTTTATAAAAGATTTAGAAAAGATAAAAAAATACAATATTATAGATGTTTGATACAGTCAGATAGACATGGACGTAGGAAACTAGTTTGAGTCTTAGTTTATGATTGGCATCCCTTAAATTTAAGCAATCAAATACAATATGCTGACACATACGGAGAAATTAAGTAACTGAGAATGTACCTGACAGTGTACCTACCTGTCTGAATATTTTCAGACAAATCTTTAAGGCCATAGGAACATCAGATTGACTTGTTTAAAACAATAAATAAATGAAAATGGGGGGTAAACAAAATGAAACCTGTATTATGTACTTCTTTCTTTCTAGCACTTTGGAAAACGGTGGGCAGCCATCTGCAGATGGACAGAAGACCGATGGGTCCTTCTGCAAGATATTCTTCGTAAATGGCAGCACTTTGCAGAAGAACAGGTGAGTAGTTTTAGCAATTATAAATAATTGGAATATTCTTCAGGAAAGTCTGTCTGAAACTTTTCCATTCTTTTCTCTCCAATTTTCTTTCAGTGCCTTTTTGATGCATGGCTTACTGAGAAAGAAGATGCTGTGAGAAAAATTCATACAACTGGCTTTAAAGATCAAAATGAAATGCTGACCAATCTACATCAATTAGCTGTATGTATTTTACATTCTCCTATTTTATGTTCAACTCTCTTATTCATGACTCTGAGTGCATGTGGCTTTATCCCATTTTCAGACTGTCTGGCTTAAAAAAGCATCTGAACAGCTGTTTCATACTTTGGGAGTGGATGTTGTCTCCCCTGAATGGAACAGGATGGTCCCTGGCCTTGCTAATAAAGAAACCAATATGTACATATATTTTTCCCTGGTTGCATCTTCAGTCAGAAGATTATGCAATGAAATAGCATGTGTTTGTCTTAAAAATATGTATGTATATGTACAAGGACTTGCATATGAGTAAGTACATACAGCAAAACCTCTTAAACAGTCCTTGAACTTGAAAACTCAGAAACTGTGAAATGCTGACATGAGTATTACTTTACACCTATACCTCTACTGTATTTCTGGAACCCACATAAAATGTACCCTTTTCAACATGTCTTCTACCTCACTCTTCAGAAAACACTCTATTATGCATCATCTTAGTCTTGGGAACATAGATCTGACTGTCCTAGAAAGATGCTGTGCCTGTAGACATGGAAAAACTGTCACAGACTAGACATACAAATGGTTTTAAAGTAAAGACCTTTGTAAAGAAAATGACACGATATGTGCTATTATGGATGACACAATGACTGTTTATGCATTTAGAGGAAAAGAAAAATTCATGTCCATCCTTTTGATAAGAAAAGAGGTAAAATATTATTGCTGTAAATTGGTATTTCATTGATAACCTATTTAAACCGAACTATTATTCATGTTGGTAAAGGTGTGGGGGTGGGGAAACTTCTTGCATTATTTCAAAACTGGGTTTTACATTTTACAAGTTCATATACTATATTTTTATTTATGAACAATTCTCAATTATTAACTATTTGGTTATACAGTAGGCACAAACATAATTTTTTTACGTTATTTGTATGTATTTATGTTAAAAGTTACTTTAGAATTGATGTCCTCCTAATCCTGCTATATTAAAAGTAGAAAAGTAAAAAGATTTGAGCTTTTGGTCAGTAAAAATACCATGATGTTTCTGAAGTTTAAGAAACTGTGATGTTTTTAAAATTCACCCTATTTTATTATTACATATACAAATACATACTCCTTTGTCTTTTTAAAACAATAAAATTATTACAGATTTATTGTTTAGTTCATAAATACCTTGCAGCTTGTGCAGAATTAGTGGTGTCCCTGTTCATTCATAAAATGACTAAGAAGTTAATATTTATTGTCTAGTTTTTCCAGAATTCATGACTCCAAAGTATGATTGTCATCATAATCTTAAAACACTGTAATTATTATGCTGCCTTTCTTCTTGCTTTCCTTCCTGCCTGCCTTTTATTTGGTTAATGAAATATCCATTCTTATGAAGTTAATTATATTGCCATCTGAAATTGTTAAGCAGTACTCTCATGAAAGCACTGACAGGCTCTCATAAAACTTGAATGCTTGAATATGAGAGTAAACAAAGTGTTTGGAGGTAGTAAAGGAGAAGCTGTCCAAAAATTCACTTTTATAATTTTACCAGTTGGCTCCAGAATTATGAGTCTGAGGCAATAAATATACCTTCTTTTACTAATAGAAAAATGTTTATAATATTGCCAGTTTTGGTAGCTCAGTCTCTCAGTTGTCTAATCATTTCCATCAGGAAATTAAAGTATTAATTTGTCCTGTTAGATCATAAGAACTTAAAAGTTTGATAACAGTAAAGCATGGGAGCTTCCAGCCTTTTTTTCCTGCCTCTTTATGTGCACAACTTGGCAAGATTAAGGCCATGTTCTTTAGCTAGATTTCAGTCTCTTAAGCCTAAAAGAAATTTTGGATGATGTTTCATTAAAATGTTTATCATTATGACAGTTCATTTGAATTTCTACAACACCTGACAGGGTTCTAAGCAACTTTTAAAATACCAGTAATAAAATAGGTCTGTTGAGATCCTATTCACAGTATAAAAAATGTTGACTATTACATCACATTAATGATTACATTATATAGTAACAAATTTAAGGTAAAATAAGAAAGAGCAGCTAGTAGTTTTCAAGAATGTTTTCAGTTCACAGTTCTGAAGAAATCAGAATTTAACTGCTGCTTGCAGGTGTAGAAATACATCAGTGTCTTCTCCACAGTAATTTTATTTCATGTTTCTCAAGTGGGAAGGAATACACTGTTAATTTTAGTTAATGCAGGGGTTGTGAGAGTAAACACTATCACTTAAAGCCTAAAAGTAAGCTTTAATTTACCAAGATTTTTTAAAACTGGTAGTTGGTATAGAAATATTTTCTAACAGTAATTTGAGTAAACAGAAAGTTTAAGATTTCTCCTGAACTGAAATCTCCATACATGGATTCATAGAAGATTTTTGCAGGCCAAATTCTGATTACTTGACTTGGTATAAACAAGTATGTGTTTCTTCACAATTTTATCTTTTCTAATGATTTGACTGCAGACTCACCATTACTGACAAATAGCAGTTTTCTGTTAAGTCTTTCTCAGCTGTGATTCCCCTTCACTGGGAGAAGGAGGCAAGTTAAAATATTTTTAATAAAAGTAAATACATTAAACTTGAATATTCAGTTTGGTGTCAGAATACTCTAAAGTATGGAGGCTGGGATACACTCTAGACAGTGAAAGACAAGATCCATCTTGAAGAAGAAAGATTGGCAATATCCTGAGGATTATGATGTTGTGGTAGTTTAGCCTTGGCTGGCTGCCAGGTGCTCCCTACACCCTTCTTCAGCCAGGCCAGGGCAGAAAATAAAATGAAAAGCTTATTGGCCAAGATAAGGGCAGGGAGATCACTCATCAGTTATTGTCACAGGTGAAACAGACTGGTCTTGGGGAACATTAATTTAATTTATTGACAACAAAATCAGAGTAACAAGAAATAACAAAAAATCTTAGAACACCCTTCCCTCATCCCAGACTCAACTTCATTCCCAAATTCTCGATTACCCTTTCCCCACCCCACTGAATGGACCAGTGGGATGGGGAATGGTTGTTGCATTTATAGCACTTTTTCTCTACTGTAACACCAGTGTGGGGTCCCAATCACAGTAGACAGTCCTTCATGAACTGCTCCTATGTACACCCTTCCCCACGGGTCACAGTTTTTCATGAATTGATCCAGCATGAGGCCTTTCCATGGGGTGCAGTCCTTCAGGAGCAGACTGCTACAACATGGGTCCCCCTCATAACCATAGCCACAGAACCTGCCAGGAGACCTGCTCCAGCATAGGCTCCTCTTCTTGGAGACACAACTGCTGCCAGGAGCATGCTCCAGTGTGGACTCACCACAGGGTCACAGCTTCCTTCAGGCACATCTTCCTGCTCCAACATGGGCTCCTCCATGGGCTGCAGGGGACCACCTCTATCACCACAGTCTTTACCTTGGGTCACAGAGGAACCTCTCCTCCAGGTCCTGGAGCACCTCTTCTTCCTCCTTCTGCTCTGACCTTGTTTTCCGTAGAGCTGCTTTTCTCACGTTTATTTCACTACTCCCCCTTAGAGCTGCTATGTGGCATTTTTAAACCTTTCTTCATGATACTATCACAGAATAACCACTGGGGTCACTGATGGGCTCAGCTTTGTGCCACAGTGGTTCTGTTTCAGAGCCAGCTGGAAGTGGTTCTGTCCAACATGAACAGAGCCCCTGGTGTCTTTTCACAGAAGACTCTGTTGCAGCTGTTTTGCTTCCAAAATCTTGCCATATACACACAGTACAGATGCTTTTTCCCTTCACTCTTGCAGTCATGTTTTCATTCTTATTGAAATGAATGAGTAAAATACATATTTGGTTAGTGTAACAATTCATCCAGTTTCTAGTATCATGCTGAAATTGTTATAATTTAGATTTCTTCATAATTTATCTATTTGTAAGAATTTATTCACATAAAACTGTTTTTGCAAGAACTGTGTGTGTTTTAATATTCTTGAGTAGCTTGTTTCAGAAGATTAATTCGGTATTGCATATGAAAACTTATTTCCTTTGTCATTAGCTGTTTTGGGATTTGCTTAGTTTAAAGGTCAGAAAAACTTAGGCTTTACTACTTTTTACACATATTAATACTAACTTTTCTTCCATTTTTTCTAGCTTTCATTGCACAGGATTGAAAGTTTGTTTTTTAAGTCCTGTGCCTAAATTTAACAGCCTGTGAAATTTAGCTGCTGGTGGTGTTCCTTCATAAAATATGTTGAGGTCTACTGCAGAGATCCTAGGTCTATATATTTGTAATTACTCCATTAATATAGAGTTAAATCATCACTTCTTTCACTTAATGCAAATTTCTTTACTTATTAGAAGGAATAAGTTAGATGATACATAACTTTTTGGTGAGGCTTGAGGAAAAGGAAACCAGCAATAATTAAAAACTTGAATACAAGAATCAACTAGTGGAAACACATTACAAGCAAATAAGGAGCACAGTACATAACTGTTCTAATATTGTAGCTTACAGTATACACTGAACAGAAGTTATGATTGAGTTATTTTACAATTAATTTCATAAAGCAAACAGTACTATTTATTCTCTTGCAGACTGATAAATCACATTTTTTGCTAGCCCATTAGTATTTTAGGTCTTTTTTTGTACCTTAAGAAAGCAAAACCAGATTATATTATTGGCTACTATAGTACATTTGCAGTTGTTCAGTAAGGAATCATGAAAATGGAATACCTAGTATATCTTTTTACTGTAGATTAGATTAACTGTAGCTGTCACAGAGCTATTTTGAGTAGTAGTGAGTGGTACCTTTGGCAGGAAGGAGGCTTTACTATCCTTCTCTTTTTAGTTTCACTTGCTGATTGTGTTCCATGTATCTAGGACTGATGCTGAATTCATTTGTATGTTGTACAGCTGTTGTCAGCTGTGAAGGTTAGAAATACAGCTCTGCTGTTCAGCATTCACTAATCATTTTTCATAGGATAACGCTTTTGATTATTTCAGTCACTGTATGTGCTTTTTCTGACAATGTAGACCAAATAAACCAAAGTCAAATATAGCAAAACTTGCAATTTTAAAATGTTAATTTGCTTTATATCTACTCTGTCCTATTTTCTAGGATATTGAAACTCCTGAGAAACCTCTCTATTATGAAGGCTGTCACTGACCAAAGTGTCATCCATACCTTCAGTTCTTACTTGGGTTTATATTTGAACGCCTCTACTGGTTTAAAAATACAGATTTTTAAATATGAACTATGTATTTTCTTAGAGTTGTCAATTTAAATGTTGATATTAGTTTTATCTAACATCAGTAATTACAATGTTTCAAAACCCATCTGAATAGAAAGAGTAGGGCTTACCAAGACTATGAAACTGTCATGTACTGAGCTGTACTTTAGATTAAAGTTTTGGATTTTATGACTAGAGAGAAGTATATGCAGAATAAATTCTGTTATCAAAACATCTCTTTAATTATCACTTTCCAAATGCATAGAAAATGCTTTGGGGGTTAGTTTGAAATCCTCAGCTTCATAGAGAGTTCACAATTTTGCCATTCTTAACATAGATTAGGGTGTAGAGAATGAATGGAAAGCAGTGGTGTGAACCAGTAGAGGCGTTCAAATATAAACCCAAGTAAGAACTGAAGGTATGGATGACACTTTGGTCAGTGACAGCCTTCATAATAGAGAGGTTTCTGTGCATGGATCTCAGGAGTTTCAATATCCCTTGGCAGTTTACTGCAGTAGAGATGTGAAGACTGAAAATTTCTCATTTTCTGTTAGCATCCATGTGTTCAAGCTGTATGGGTGCTTGCAGAGGTTGTAAACGGGAGTTTCCAGGATCCCAGCAGTAGGGCCCTTTCCTTGACAATCTGCAGAGCTCCTGGGGTTCCCAGGGTTTCTCTATTCCCTTTGAGATTACTACCTTGTAGCAGAGCCTGCTGAGATCCAAGGAAGATGAGAAATATGATTCTTCAATATTGCCAAAATCAAACTGACTTTGATCTTTCCCTTTTTTTCCCCTATCTTTATTTATTTTATTTTATTTTATTTTATTTTATTTTATTTTATTTTATTTTATTTTATTTTATTTTATTTTATTATTTTATTTTATATTTTATTTTATTTTATTTTATTTTATTTTATTCCTTGTTTGGAGACAAATAATAATTTTCTCTAAAACATTATTTTCCCAGAGAGTTTTAATATGCAATATATGACAGTAGAAAAAAAAAAAAAAAAGAAACATTGTTTGAAATGTTGATATATTTATTAACCTTAGTGCAGTTTTAAAGTTACTAATGTCACACAGCTGCTAGCTTTTTGATTTATGTTGCCACTTCATGCTGTAGTTTCTGGAGTTGCTCTACCTGTCACGTTGTATTGCTTTTTGGAATGCAATGTGTCCATTCCATGTGTCAGCTCTGCCAGCAGTTTTTACAGTAAGACATCATGGAAGTATAGGAGTTTGTATGAAGTACCCTTATCTGGTTTTGGCTCTTTATTATTCTCTCTTTAGGATTTTTTCTTCTGAGTGTGTTGGGTTGTTCGTTTCTTTCTGTATAAATTACTGGGCTTCCTGTTGTTACATTGCTTAACAGATCCTCAAAGGAGATCTAGAAATGAAAAGGCAAATGATGGCTAAGCTGAAATCACTCAGCCAAGACCTTCTTGTGGCTGTAAAAAATAAAGCAGTGGCTCAAAAGCTGGAAAGCCGTCTTGAAAATTTTGCCCAGCGTTGGGATAGCCTTGAGCAGAAGGTGGAGAGCAATTCTAAACAGGTATGTTAAAAGCATCATTTTGTCAGTTAGTCACAGTCAAGTTCTTGCAGCAGTTTGTCGTATGGTTTTAATTTTTTTTCTCTGCATAATTGTGTAAGACATATTTGATTTTTAGGACAGTGTTATACAACCTTAATATAACTTCCCATTATTTTATTCTTCTTTTAGTTTCTGATCTCTCTTTGTAGTGTTGATTACTTTCTTGGGTTATTAACTTTTTTTTCAGAGATGACACAATCCATATTGAAAAAAGTCATTCCAGTTAATTTATTTTTAATGTCTAATAGTTGGTCACCTCAAATGTTTTTATGTCTGTCTCTGCGGAACAGCACTTAGTCCGAAAATTAGTTTAGGAAGTGCTTTCTAGTTGAAGAGAAATTATTCATTTTCAACACTGAAAGATTATAATAGATTACAGTTTTACCTCTGCTTATGTTGTGCAGATAAACGGATTAAAAAGAGAGGCCATAAAAATAATTTTCTCTCAAAAATAAATGAATCCATACCTGTAGTCAAAATGTCAATGAAAAAATATTAGCTTTATTTTGCCAGCTCCTTTATGTTAACTGTAATATATTAAAAAAGAAATTGAAGTTTAAAAGTTTCATATTTTTTCAACCAGATAAAAGAAATCAGTGTAAAACACATGTATTTTTCTTAGCCATCCGTCAAAATCTCTTTCTTATTGAAATTAATCCCAAATCATCTATTTTTTCCCCCATTCTATTATCTCATTAATGTTGAGATTTCTTTCTGTTATCATTGTATGACTGGTGAAATGGAAATGGACATTAAGACTTCTTAATAACACTGAGCAGAATATAACTGCATGCACCATAGTTCTGGTCAGTTTGATTCAGTTCCCTTGATCATGATGCATTTTTTTATTGCCATATAGTCTATATCAAGGGTAAGAAAGACAGATACCTTTAAAAAGCTTTTTGTCCTCATCTTGAAAATAACAGCTTTCTTTTGTTGACAACACAGTGGAAACAAGGACAAGGACAACTTGCTTAGAGTAGATGCATAACTTTTAGAAACTCTAATCCCACTTTTGTTGAGTTCATTATCCTTCACTGTATTGTTCTGAAAACCTTCTCAAACTAACAAAAACATTCCTCATCTGAATGTCCCCCCTGACATACGTACATTTCATTAAAGAACAGATGACAACTCCAAAAGTGAGTACTAAAGAAAATCATGAGTTTATCAGGGCTGAGGTCACTTCCAAAGGCTGTAATAAATTATGACAGTAAAAGTAGGTTTCCATATGAAAGAGAAATAAAATTGCATAAAACTCCTGAAGTGCTATACAGACATTGTACGTACATTTGCCTGTGGAGTATGAAAAGGAAGTTCTAAGTATGTCCACTTTGAAGAAGAAGAGGTTTAACATATTTCTAAGATGAGCTTGCTGATTTGAAACTGCAGACAAGCCTTGTATTTTGAATGGCTTTTAATGTGCAGCTGTGTAAGTCACCTTAGCACTTTCCATATGATTTTCTAGTAGGTTAAGGCCTAGAAAGTATGCTGTCCTCCCAGATTCATATCTATTTGTCAGGAACTTAGATGGATGAGGAAACTATACTGTTGTTATTTGGACCATCTTTGAATAATGCATGAAATACACCAATTCAGTGATTAAACCTAAGAACTGGGTTGTGGGTTTTTTTGTAAAGGAAGCTGATAAAAGTTACTTCCTTTTTGGTACATCCTTGAATTTTTAAAGATTTTCCTTTAACTTCTAAAGTGTATGCACTCTTTAAAAGTGAACCAGCTTCATCATGGAGTTATATTGCAGTGTAATCTTCATTGCCTTTTAGACATCCCTATTTCTACTTAGAATGATTATGAACTTCAAATTCACCTCTCCATTTGCCTTTCAAAGTCTTTAGTATTTAAACTCCACTCCTATTGATGAAACATGCAAAATACATTTTACTGTTTTGACATGTCACAGTTCCTTTTGAAGCAGAGTTCTCAGTCTGAACCTGTTACTCCTGCATCATTGATAGTATGCTGCAGATGATTCCTGCAATGCCCTAGCTGTGGTCTTTGTTTTACACCTCCTTCACTGTAAACTGTACCCTGGTATTGATTGGCAAATGGAAACATGATGTAGGATATGACCTTGAGGGTCAAAAACACCATCCTGTCATTGATTTTGGGATAAAACTGAGACTATGTCCAAAACTGCATATAAGAAACAAGCAATTTTTCAGAGTGTCCTTAGCTACAGAGTCAACCCAGGGGAAGATGACATCTGGTGTTATCTTCAAATTTCATAGAGCTCTAGACCTCAGAAGCTTTAATTTGTTTTTCCTTTCTGCTTTAAAATAAAATTAATCAAAAATAAAATTGAAATTAATGGTGTCTAAAGTTTTTATAAAACTCTACAGAAGTGTTCCCTTATTATCAGTTTCTGTAGTTCAAAATACCAATGTCAATGCATCTTGCTAAGGGAACTAAAATAAAAGAATTAATACATAATATTGAATTGATTAAAATTAAACTGGGTGTTTTTCTCTTACAAAAATTTATACAGTTCATATGTTAGCTAAATCTCTGCAGTTCACAAGTGTCTTACTTTAATTGTCATAGTTAATCCAGATAATCCAGAGATTTAAAAAATCAAATCTGCTTCAAATCTTAATTTTGCAGCTTTCTGGGTAATCCAGTTCCTGCTCCAAAATCTAAAGAGCTGATCATTTCTACGGAGGGAAGTAGGTCGTTGAGTTGGCTGCTTTAAGAAAGATTACCAAAACTGGTAAAGGAGTTCCCTACTCAACACTTTCAATGACAGAGTGGACAAAGAGTAGGAAGACTTTTTTTTGAAGACCATATGATGACAGGTTCAGAAACGTTGGCAGCAACTTCGTTTTTTCCAATGTTTTTTAATCTTTATTGGTCTTGCCTGCAGAGAAGATGTTGGTTACTAACCTTTCCTTGTCAGTCAATTTTTTCAATAAAAGGAAATATTGTGGAAAATTAGTTAATTACCTTCCATGTCTCTTCTCCATTTATTATATGAGCACTAATATCTCAATAACTCAGGTAACTCAATATTCCTACAGAGTTTCTAATGCAAGAACTAGTAGATTATTTATGTATGTGATATAGCTTCATGGAATTTTACATACTGGTATTCCTGTTGCTGAATTGAAAGTCTTTTTAACTCTTGCACACTGGCAAAGAAATGGGGCTCTTCTGGTGCACAGCTTTTCATGCTCCCGGTATAAATTCTTCGTTTTATTTTCCATTTCACTGACCCTAAACTGTGAGGTGGTCGCTGGAGCTGAAACTAGAGCATTTTGACAAATGAGCCATTTTCTTGCAGAACCAAAAAAAGAAGCAACCCATTTCTCGTGAGCTAAGGGACTTAAGAACAGCTGTCCATCTTTAGGTGGGGAATTTGTAATTTGGTGTTATACAGAAACTAGTATAAATGGGCAGTACATGTGTTTTTTTTGTTTGTTGGTTTGTTTTTTAATATGCTGATGAACAATATGAAAGTATTCCTTTCGTATTACAAGGCAAAGTTAAATGCATCAGATTGGTGATGTTTACTTTCATTTTTAGTTATGGAATAATATTGATGCAAATTAATTTTCCTTCTATTTGTGTTTTGTAATTTAAGATTTCCTGTCAGAGAGCTAACTGCCCTTCTGTGCAAGTAGATTGTAATGAATTACATTCTAGTTTGAAAATTCTTGTAAGTGGTAAAAATAACAATTGGTAATTTAGTGCTGTTACCATGCCTTTATTACCTCTCAAGGAATAAATCTTCAGAATGGAGGCAGAGTAACATATAACAATAGCAACATATTATATATTTCCTATCATTCCATTCCCTCATAAAATTGACCATTTAATTCTTTTCTCCGTTCAGCATGATTTAGAGGAAGCCATAATCTTTTTAAGGGTCTTTTCTGATTTTGATCCTGTCTTCTGCAGATACCTTGTTCACACAGTGTGAGTCAGATAAAAAAATTTGATTTGAGTTTCATACAATGTTTGTTGTTTTTTTTTTTTTGCTGAAGGTCAGCCTATGATGAGATGGGAGCAATTTCTTATTATTTTCTATTGGTAGTCTAAGCAGTCTTTACTGAAGTCTTTCAAACAATGTGTGACCTCTGTTTTAATACTTCTCACAGATTTCGCAGGCTGTCACTACCACTCAGACATCACTAACACAGACAACTGTAATGGAAACTGTAACTATGGTGACCACAAGAGAACAAATTCTGGTTAAGCATGCTAAAGAGGAACTCCCACCACCACCACCCCACAAAAAGAGGCAACTCCTTGTGGATTCAGAAATTAGGAAGAGGTGAGAATGTTTAGGAGATGGAGAGAGAACACTGATAGTTTGGGTGAGAATATAGTCATTTGGCTGCAATAGCATGCTTAATACTTTTTTGAGATTAGAGTTATGTTTCTGTTCTGTATTAAGGTATCAATTGATTATTATCTTTCTTTACTCAAGACAATTTGTCTATTTTTTGTGCTTCTAGTCCATTGGTTTTCCATTTGTGCTTCTAGTCCATTTTTTGGTGCTTCTGGTCTAGTTAATCATTATGTGAACACCATTATGATAGTAATTATAGTCAGAAGAAGTCAGTGTATATCATTGGGGGCTCTCAATTGGCTATAGTCTTGAAATTTGAAGGAAAAGAAACATTCCACAAGTTCTCAGCTTCTTGCGTTCTTTAACATGAGGGTATTTTTAAATAGCTAAATACTAGTAGTGCAGATATTTCCTGATTTCTAGAGATCAAGTTGCATTCTTTTTGTGGATCACCAGTAAAAGCAACAGCTATGCAGAGTTAGTATTTGGTGAAATATGCGGTATCATTATTTTCAATTTTTTTTCCTGTGTAACTGCAAGTGACAAGGAATTTTAGGCTGAAACTGAACACTTAAAATCACAATAAAAAATTCTGAGGAAATTAAGTAGAATTGGCTCAAGCTCTAACTTTCTGAATAAGATACTAAGCGAGACTTACAATGCTCACTGTAGTGCTTGTTTTTGAAATGGTTTTTGACGTTCACATAAACATATGAAGCTTATAGTAACAGACTGAAGGACTGAAAGAAATGAGAAACTTCGTTCCATGTCTCACTTCTATAGAAAATATCTTTGTTTAGTTCAGTTTGTTTGTAATGACAAGTTATTTGCTTGTAAAATAGTATTTAACTTATTAAGACAAACAAAATACACCAAGAATAGAAGAAATCTGACTTTTTTTTTTTTAAATTATGGAGTATGTAGTTATAAAAATAGATACTTAGAAGCACCTTTTAGTATACACAGACATCTGAACTGGGGTTTATTTTACCCCTCTTGGACTGCTAAAAAAGTGGGGGTTTTATTTAGCCTCCTTATTTAAGAACACAGTATATGTGGTAAAAGAAGAATGATTCATCTCCTTTTTTTTAAATTGGATAACTACTGCTCTGATAGAAAGTGCTTAAAAAAAGTAAGCAACTTCCTTAGCTAAGTTTGTTTAATTGAATCTAATCTCCATTCTCATTTCTAATCTAATTATCCTCATTTGGAATCTGTTGTGTTGTTTTCACAGATCCTAGTTTACCATGAAACAATGTTATATGTTGCTAGTAATGCACTAAAAATAATGCATAGTGATGACTATCATGAGACTCACAATACTTTAAGTTCTTCTAGGAATTGTTCAATTGCAATATTTTTAGTTAACGGGCATACTAAATGTTGGTACTCTTGTTATTATTTCAGTAGTAATATACAAAGATCTCAAAGAGATTTCCTACAAATTGAATGTTAATGTATTTTACCGTTGTGTACTAGGTTTCCAGGGGTTTTGATATATGTTTTATGCTCTCTAAAAGATATTCATTCACCATATACATTTCATTAAACTTTTGGATAACAGTCAAGACCTGAACTCAGAAAAGTTATTTTCATTGCTTCACAGATTAGGTTTTTATTTTTATCTGGTATGAAAGAAACCTGAACTCTAGCAGGAAGAAGAGAGTTTATTGTTTAATAGTCTTTAATATGGTCTGCTAGCTGAAATGTTGATTTGTATGCAGGAGTTACTACATTAGTTATAACAATGCAATCAAACCATCACATGAGAACTAGTTCAGTATGACTTCAGTAAATAACTGTGAATGGACCTACAATGTGCAAATTGAATTATGTTAGGAGTGTCTACAGCTGTGCAGCAGGATGGATGATGCTTATAACTGCAGGCAACATTTTTCCATTCAGATAATTTTTTTGGCATTTCTAACTGAACAGCCAAAAACCAGACTGTGCCTTGCCTCTATAAAGTCTAAGCAGGTGTTCCAGAGTGGGAGGACCAATCAATAAGTACCTTCAGAGAAACACTTGGAGAGGAAATGTCAACAAGGGAGTTTGTGCTTAGAGTAGTGGTTATTCTGCCTTTTATTAAAACATAAAAATGCGATCTTAGAAAGTAAATATTTGGCATTATGCTGTTATCTTTCTCCAGCATAATAGATTTCTATTGAACAGAAGGATAACAGTGGGAGACCGAAACCAATCTTAAAATTTGAGTGCTCAGCTAGAATGTCAGTGCATTGGTGACTAGACGCCTTTTCCATCACTGTTTTTTTGCTGGGAAAACCACATGGATGTATTTCCAAACTGTCATTCGGTTGTTTTCTGGCCCATTGTTCTTCCAGGGTTTTTTGTGTATATTTAGTTGTACCTACACCCAAGAATAAAGCAGGTCATAGTACAGCTAAGGGACTGGAGGTTCTCAACCTGCCTCTTCCACATTGTTCTATAATGTATGTGTGTATGTTTATGTTCAAAGTTTTCCCTGAGCCCCTGACTTAGAGTTGATGATTCTATATTGCTTAGTTTTTGTTTGATTAAAAAAATACCAAAGATTGAATGCTTTCCAGAAACTTCTGGAGGTGCATAATCAGATTGCATTGGCAGTCAGATTGTGTTTCTGAAGTCACACTACATCACACTGCATGGACTTGCCTGGTGGTTTTGTGGACTGGAGGGAAAGACACACTGGGGAGCTGGGGCTTTTTGGAGGTGGAGAATAATGCTTCCATGTTTTGTCAGCTTTTTTCAGACATCCTCAAGCTTTAGTCAGTTGTTTTAAAGAAGTATGTCTGAAACAAATGTGTCTTTCTCTGTTGCCACCTGTTTGGAATTTGTGCTCTAGATTTTCATTCCAGTGATCTAAATGTTGTACAAAGACTGCAGGATATCTTAAACATGCACGGCTCCTACCGTGTGGATTGCTGGGTTCTTAGTTTCAAGAAGGAAGAATAGTTTGTTACATTGTGAATATTGCAGTGGTGAATTGTGTAAGAATACAGTTCCCAGCTATTTAGCTGAGGAGAAACAATGGACAGCTAAATTTGAAGGATCAAGCTTCCTCGTATGCTCCATATTCATACCAAAATCTTTGGAAAGATTAGGAATATGAGAGTCTCCATTTATACTGAAGAAACTGAGAGAAGCAGTTTGCCTTGTAGACCAATAGCATACACAGGAGTTTATGTCAAATTTCCATTGCTGCAGTTCACTGTAGCATAAATGCATGGGAGAGAAGCAGTTGATTTATTTATGCCTTCTAGAGCAGCTTTTTACCCTAAGTGGTGAAAAGCAGAGATCAGAAACAGATCAATTTTTTTTTTCACCTTACCAAAAAATCTAAATCTATGTCAAAAATAATGTTTCATAATGTTAGGATAATGAAAGAATGTGATAAATTCTATTACTGATCATAGGAAATCCCCTTTTCCCAAAGAGCTTAATTTGAAATTCAACAGGGCAAAATACTTGGAGCCATATAATAAAGATATTAAATGTATGAATTGAACACTAGGACTAGAGATAAATGTAACACAGGTGAAGTTTTAGGATGAAAATAAACTGAACATGGGACAAATAGCAAACAGGTTAGAGCTGCTTAAGATTTAATTGAAAAACATTTGTAATATTAGCATCCTTGAATAATGTCCAAAGATACCTCTCTTTGCCATTTAGTACATAACTTTGTAAATGCTTCCTAATATTTCCAGTGTAATTTGTCATAACATTATTATGGATATAATGCTAATTTGAAAGTGGCTTTATGCCCTTTGCAGATAAAGACATGTTAATATAGGGTAGTTGCCCCATCTAGTGGATTTTTCATAATGAACGTTAACATTTTTTAAAAGAGAGTGTTTCTTTTATTTGAAAATTATTTTATTTGAACGTATTTTATGGTTAGAAAATGTTTAATTTTTGTACAAAATTTGACAGAAGAAAAGTTATAATGACTTTTTCAGGGTGTTTTTTTGAAGCTATTGTTTTGAATAGCCCAATGCTGTCCATTATATTAACCTAAACAAAGTGCTAGTTGTTCAGCACCTTTATAGCAACTCCATTGGGCTGCTTGACTCTTATTGTCTAATTGAAATGCAGCAGGAAACATGGACACATTATAATGTCTTATTGCTCTTTGGTTTTTAACCCTTTATTTTGCATGTGAGGTGAGAAACAGCATAGTGATGTACTGAGAATATGTATTCTTCACAGTTAATATCAAGGTACCTTACCATTCAGAAAGGAAATAAAATCATTTGGGAAAGTAAAAATATAGGAAGGGAAAAATATTTATTAGGACAACGAAGCTGTTGAATTAGAAGAGAACAAGACAATTTATCAAGTAGCAGCTCATAAGCTGCAAATATAGAGAAAAATAACAGGGCATTAGTTAATGACAGGATAATTCTGCCAATAGACATTAAATACTGCAAAGTTTTTCTTTGATGTGCTCCAGGCAATGGAGATCTGAAAGCTGAGGAACCCCACTGGTGAGCTGAGCATTTCAGTTCAGCCATGGAAATGTTGTAGTTCAGTAATGTGGTTCTTGGATCAGAGTTGTATCATGCCTTGCCAGCTCAATATGTAGTCAAATGGTCTTATGTCTGCACAAGGTAGAGTGTTGACATGTCTGGTGTGGTTCTGTTTTGGAAGAGAAGGAAAACACAAATTAGCAAAGTTAAAATTATGAGGCATTTTCCATATGTTGAAAGAATGAAGTCTTGAAACTACTGCCTATCATGGTAGCAACGACTTTGTAGAAATTTCAAGATGAAAATCAGTTTACAGAGAAGTTTCTTCACTGTGGTGGCAACATGACAGAAGCATACTTCCCAACTTGTGTTCCTATGTAAACTTAATATTCAAGTTGTTTGTATACGTATGTAGAAGGCTGGTGCATGCACATTACTTCACTGTCATCATCTTACACTGGCAGTGTGTAAAAAGGAAAAAAAACAAAACAAAACAAAATTATGAGTCTTAAGTATACTGTTGTTATTTGCTAGATGATGTTCACTGTGAAGTATAATAGGTCTTTGTAAAGTATATTACACAGATGGAAGATTTAGTCAGTCAGCCTGTCAGCCTTTTGATTGTTAATAAAAATTTGCAGTTGTTTTTATTTTGAAATATAAAGAAATTTACATTTGCTCTTATTTGGTGTTTTCTGGGTGGTATTTGATTATACAGGGGGTTTATACTACACCTTGACTATTGTACTCTGATGGGTATTAGGGTTAGAAATTCCATACAGAGAAAAACAAGATGCAGCTAAGTTATAAGGTTTATTGTGTATTTAATACAGAAAAGGAAGGGAAAGAAAGCTAGAACAAGTGTTTGTTGGTTTTTTTTAACAAGCACATGTGATGATCTAAGCAAGAGATTTTTGAATGGGAATTTGAAATGGACGTATGGCTTAGTATGATCCATAAAATCATTTAGGGGGCCACTTCCATGAAAAATTGATTGGTATGAATTAAAAATGTGAAGATTTTTGAAATATGCTCTGGAATAAAAAGAGACTGTATTCAGACAGGTGACAAGAGGGCAGTGAGAGTAGGAAAAGATAGTATGTCACTTGTGGAATAGTTGCAAAACTAAACCCATGAGTGCTGCTTTAAGAATAAATCCTCTGTTGCAGGCTGAATTTTTAGGTGGGGACCAAGCTAGCATGCACATTAAAATAAGGTAATTTTTTAGAGTAATTGTCTTAAGTGATTTGGTTTTAGTGTCTTATTTGGATTTATTTTGACAAATTCTACGTGAAATCAACTACATTGAGTCAGAAAGGTTTTATTGCATTGCTCTTTTATGTCAAAAGTATTGTTAGATTTAGGAACTATATCGATCCTTTGATTTCAGTTTAGAGTTAATATAGTTTCTAACTAGCTATGCTCAGAAAGGAAATGCCCAGTCATTGTAGTGGAAGGATTGAATGTTGTGTTCTACTTTTATTTTCTGGTTTTTTACAAGCTGTATATGAGACAGAATATATTTTTTTCCCAAGGTAACTGAAAAACATCTTTATGTTAAGGATAGTTACGCATCACAAAAAGCTACTTAGAATGAACTTTCATGGCTTTTAATCCCACTCTGCCTCCTTTCTGGTGCCCTTTTTTGGCCAGGAGGCTTTGTTTGTGGAGTTATATTTATCCCCAGAAGAAACTGCAAGTGACAGAGCAATCTGTTATCTTGAGATCAGCTCTGTCAATATGCTGTCTACTGTGGCTAATACTTAGCACCATCTGATGAATCTCAGTGCCCAGGGCTGTTTATTTTCTGTTTATATATCCTGCTTATTTTGTTGTACTATCAAAAACTGTCCCGAATTCTCTCAGTCCTCTTTCCGGGATGATGTTGCAGAGGCAAAGACTTAGTCCGTTTGTTTAAGAAATGAAGAAATGATTGCTGGTAAACATGTTATTCTGTCAATTTCCAACCTATATCAGGCTATTTTTCTAATAGTTGGTCTCTGTGGTCCTAATTTATCTAAGCTTATGTATTCCTTACTATGGACTTCAAGAATTCTACTTTGTTCTAGACACCACTTTAGTAGAACTTCACATCAATGATTGTGCTTACATGGGGAAGCAGTCACTAGATCTTCAATGTAGACACTTTATATACAGAATTATGTCAGGAAGATCTATGAGTTTGTTAGTGTTTATGTTGTAATACAGTCCATTAGCTTTTAAAATTGGGTGTTCCCTGCTTTCCAATGTGTTGAACAGTCCTAAGTCATGCTGGCAAATACATGCTTTCATCCTTCTCCTGCTGAAATCACTGGAGTTAGACAACTGCAGTTAGTACTTGCAACTTCTTGAACAGATAGTATTCCAGTTTTAAGTGGGAATACTGGTTTTCATAGTTTTCTGTCTCCTACTCTTAAAATTTCATGAGAACCTTAATGAGATATGGAGTTATTATATACAGAACAAAGGATAACATTATATTTCAAGAATTGCAATTGATTTAATGTCATGTAGGATCAGAAATAACCTGAGGTAGGAAACTCTTTACTGGCAGTGCACTTTGATTTCACAGATTAGAATCTGGTACCAGCACAGATATTCCCAGGATATCTGAGAGTTTTCTTTTGTCTCCTACCTCTGAACTTATAATTCTTTATAAAATGAAGATTCCTGCACCTTTCATTACTTCAGTCATATTTCATCTCCTTAATGAGTATTCAAATAGTATTATTGGTAATTTCTTTATCAACATTATTCCTAAGAGTTTATAATTTGAATAAAGAAAACAGTGTGAGATTCTTCTTTCCTCTGATTTCATTATTTATTGCTCAGCCTCTCGCACCATGTTGTTAAGTGAAGTCACAAAGATCACGGTGAAGAATGAAAAAAAGGGAGGCATAATACTAAGTCAGACAAGGAACTCCTGTATTCAGTTTTCGTGTCGTTGCATATAGATATCTGTGGCACTTGATTTTACCTTAAATCCTTGTACTTTAGTTCTCACACATATGAAGTATTTTGTTAGAAAGCAATTAATTCATTTGAGGATAGAATTGTCATTCTAATTAATGTTTATTAGTAGATTTTCAATTGTATGTAAATTAAATTTGTAGATTAAATTGCATGTAACTGAAAGATAGACCTGATTCTTTTTTTTTCTGTCTTTCTGTTCGATTGCTTTCATTGCATTCCTGCCAAAGGAAAATCAGTTATAAAATAGATGTAAGAACATACAGTGCAATAAAAAATGCAATCAAGAATGTAGTTTAGCACAACTGACAAAAAAAAAGTCTCAAGCCTCTTGTTTTAAAAACGACATTAGATACTGAATCATAGTTCAATTATTCTGTGCATCAGCAACTTAAATAGCTGCATGTGCTAACCTTCACTTTGAACTACCACCTTCTGGATAGATAACAAAAATGAAGATCAACTGATGAGAGAATCAACTCAGAAAAAAAGCTGTACAGTAAAAACTAGTTGAAAATGTATGCAGAGAGTTGGAAATCTTAAGTTGCACTTTCTAAAGTTTTATCTCTAGGAAAATTATAATGTAATGTTGGTTGGAAATTACATTTTACAACAAATCTGAATCAAGTTGAAAACTCTTGTCTCATGGTCAGTGTTCCTATTTGAATATCCTTTATCATATCATAAGCACAAGCTGGGACAAATATTAAAGCTGCATTCGGTGAGCTGGGTAGGCCTTATACCCTCATCTGAGCAAACATGACTTGTGATACACTCTCACTGTGAGAGCCACTTGTTTAATGTCTTCCAAAAACATCAGCTTGTAAAATTAGAAATGTTATTGTGAAAGTTATTGCATCTGTTCAGCTGTCAAATCACAATCTTAAAAATGAGAAAGTGTTTCTATGTTTCCAAATTTTAGAGTGAATAGTTTCATGAGATATCTAATGGAATTTGGGAGGTTTAAAACTGTCTTTTGCTGTGAGAAATTGCTTATTCGTGTGTTTAAAGAATCAGCTAACCACATTTACCGTCAATACTATTTTCAGAAACTTTGTGCAAATAAAATATCTTATTGCACTTCTCTGTCTTTTAGGTTTGACTCAGATACAACAGAGCTCCATAGCTGGATGACACGTTCAGAAGCAGTGCTTCAGAGTCCTGAGTTTGCAATGTATCGAAAGGAAGGCAATCTCTCAGATCTCAGAGAAAGAGTCAATGTAGGAGAAAGTACTTGTATATATGTGTTTGTATTAGTTTGTCAAAATGCTTTCCAAGTCTGAGTTCAAATGTTGACTGAAAAGCATTGATTGTCCACTTGCACATGAGAAATTTAGAATTGTTCATTATTTCTGTAGATAGCAATTTTGGTGCCAAAATCTGAAAAAGAATCTGTCTGAAGACAGAGATCTTTTTTACTCATACATACTCATATTTAATTAAGATGTTCTAGATTAATGAAAGTATTCGGTAAAGTTGAATCAAAGCAAATAAATCATTTCTCAATTATACACAATCGGTCCATACTAACAGTTTCATTAGACATTTTCAACATTGAATGTGCATATGTTGAGTGATATGACAAGTGTAATCTTTTAGCTAGAGAAAATCTGTACCTGCTTATTTTTACAGTGCTGTAAAATATATAAAATGACCACCCCCCCTCTCCCACTTTTCTCCCCTTTTCCCATGTTTTGGTTGTTTTTTGGTTTTTTTTTTTGTTTTTTGTGTGTGTTTTTTGTTTGTTTGTTTGTTTGTTTTTGTTGTTGTTGTTGTTGTTGGTTTTTTGTTTTTTGTTTTTGTTTTTTTGTTTGGTTGGTTGCTTTTGAGGGGTTATTTTGTTTGTTTTTCTAACCCTCTTGTAGTACCATGACTGATTCAAAACCAGTGCTTTTCTAATTGCAGCAAAACAAACAATTCTCCACTGCTTGAGGAGTAGCCATGTTTGTCACACATTTTACATACGAAATTTAGCCCTAACTATTACAAAATCTCTTTTGTATTTAATTTTTACAGGTAGATACAAAAATGCCTGTCTTTTCTGAGTAAGAAAAAGGGAGTTCTTTTTTATAATTAGCTCTTATAATACCATCGTATATCAAGAAACATCAGTAAAATACAGAGACATGTCTCCTAGTTACTCTTTTGAAGTTAGTTTTGCTGCCCTTTTTTCTTACAGTCTGCTTTTCCATCATAACTGAGCTATGATAAGATTGAGGAACACTGACTTTTATTGCTGCAGATGTACATTTTAACATTTCTTGTTTAATATTTTTCTTGCAATAAGGCTAATTGTTACTGTTGTAATGATATGAATGTGAGCATCTGTTAGATTATAACATGCTGGATTTAGTCCATGGCACCACTTCATGTTATGTAGAATATACATAAAGGAAACAATATGCAAAATAGATCAAATACAAGGAGAAGATTCTGTAGTGGGCTAATAGAATTTATCTATTATAAAACCGGATATACAGTTAGTTTTCCAAATGCTTCAATCTTCACGGTAGGTAAAATTAAAAGTTATCTCCCCTTCATATAATCCCATTTTTGAGAACAATTAAGTAACAACTAAGAACAATTT
Organism: Florisuga fusca; assembly: GCA_038090715.1. Lineage (NCBI taxonomy): Eukaryota > Metazoa > Chordata > Aves > Apodiformes > Trochilidae > Florisuga > Florisuga fusca. The sequence continues at coordinate 16,976,903 of JAAWXA010000004.1, read as the reverse complement.
TAAGTAACAATTACAACGATGGCAAATTAGCTTATCTTTGCATACATATTACATTGATAAATGAGCAGTGGTAGGTGAACCACAAACCCTCCTCTGGTACCTGCTTGAGTTCCCAACGGTTCTTGCCTTGCCTTTGTTGGTGCTGAGGAAGAATACTGGGGCTAGGTGGCCACTAGTTATGACATATGTTCACATCTCATTTAGGTTGGTGGAAAATTACATAAAACTGGAGTAAGAGGGAGAGAGGAAAAATTTTTAATTTAAAACATTGCAGACAGCAGGAGATAGTTCAGAGGTTTCTTTGACTTCCTGGGAAATTGAGTTAACGGGTAAAGAAACAATTTCCAGATTCTCTACTGAAAAGTAGTGCAGAAAAAAAGATCTGCTTTGTATCAAGAGCAGCCTGAGATAAACAAGTGGCTAAACAGAATAAGAGAAATTAGCATTGAAATGCATGAAAATATTTTTAAAGTCAAAGACTTTGATTTCATTGAGTATTACTGCTTTTGAAGTTAACATTTTCTTGAGAAAGTAGAGTTAGATGTAGAAGTTTCTAGATGTTTTAAGAGAGAATCTGATTTTATGTATTTGGTAGACAGAACTGAAAGATTGCAGTTGACAAGTACTACACATACACGAGTTTGAATGTTTTTTTACACGCTTTTCAAAAAAAAAGTAAAAATGTTTAAGTATTTAAAATTATAGGTTAAAGCTTGTCTTGACCTGTCCTTTTCTTGTCTGGTCTCTGTCTCCATCCATAAAAGTAGTAGCCAAAGCAGGAAGTACTGTCCACTTCATTGATTTGGGCAGTTTCATTCTTGCTTGTTAACCCTTTTTGTTTCTAATTCTCTGAAAATTAGCCTTGTATCAATGAAAAATAAGATACTGTGGGGTTTAATATAGTATATTCTCTTATAAAGTTTTAGATGTATAAAAACAAGATGAAATGCCAAAAAGGAAAACACGTTATGGTAACTGAAAGAGATTTTACTGGACTGACATAAGTAGTTATACCCCACTGCTGCACTTAGGCGTGCATGCATGGGACCACACACATGCATGCAGAAGTCCCAACTTGTCCTTACTGCTTGTCATTTAGTTTTGTGTCTATATGACAATATATATATTGGTGTAGCACAGAACACCTGTGCTTGGATGATGTCAGCCCTAGCATTTGTTGCCTGCCATGGTAAGTGCATGGTAAGGGCCTTTTCCTAACAACTTCATTTTCTGCTATTCTTTTGAGGACAGGTTACTAGTTGGATGATTTTTTTTTTTTTTTTTCTTGTTCTAACAGCTTGCTTCTGCTCAGCGTTTTTCTTGGGTGAGGGGTCACTTCCATATGATATAGTGGAAGTGCATCTGCTGTATGATAGAGGGATGCAGACTTCAGAAATGACAGCCACAAGGAAAGCTCTTTTGCCATCACTGATGATTCATCAAGTTCAAAAGCCTGCTCCCATGCCAGCTCAGAGGATGCCTGGGGGAGACGGAGCCATCGTTTTTGCTAAGCCAGCTGCTCTTCAGATAACTGGCAGGAAATTAGACTTTGGCAGATCTAGTATGTAGTTTGAATATACTAGATGTGCACAAAAAGTCCATTTCTGTGTCTGGGGAGAAGCAAAAATATTTATGGCCCTTCCCTCCTACAAAAGAAAGGTATTTGCCTTAGCTGGCAGAGAAACTGGATGCCACAAGTGTAGAAGTACTATTGTGGAACAGCCATACTAGTTCTAAATAATGAAGGCATGCAAACCATAATGCTGTAAACATCATGATGCTCCATCACACTCTTAACATTTTCCATCTAGTACATATCATTTACTAAAAATAGACCTAACAGTGACTCTGGCCTCTCTTGCTTTTCTTAAAAAAAACCATAATGAGCTTTCAGTATTTCAAGTGTGAATTTATGAAGGTTCAGGTGCAAAAGATTAAAACTTGCTAGATAGAAAATCGTGCTTAATAATAAAACAGATTAGAGATTATACATCAATAAAATGAGAATAAACTCCTTGAAAAGATGTTTGGTTAGCCAAGAGAAAGCACCTTGATTTTCAGAATCAAAGGTAAACATACAAGGAACAGATGTAAGGGAAAATGTCATATATCCTAGATAATTAAATTTTTTCTCTTGGCATTCTCAAAAGCCCCATTCTGGTTTGTTTGGTTTGTTTTACTGACCTTTTTCAGACATGCTTTGTTGGGCCTGGATATTTGAAAGATGAATCACTGTCAGAGCTGCTGATGATAATGTGGCTATCTCCTGCCCTTGGGGTAATTACTCAGAGTCATAGGAGGTCAGGGATTACTGCACCCATGCATCCTTTTGCAGAGCTCTCAAATTACAGTGTTGGTTCGGTATGAGGAACACCTGAATTACTCTGAGCACCAGTGTTTTCTAGGTGATGAAGTCTTTAACTACCAGCTAAAATCTTGGGGTCAAATAAAATGCTCAGCGATGTGAAATAGTCTCTTCAGCTCCGACTGGCATTAAAATAAAAATGAATTTTTAGTGTTATTCAATCACTTAAAACTAAGCTCTCATGCGTTTGCATTGCCTGTTACATGATAGCCCAAAAGAGAATTAATCCCTGATTGGATAAGAATCTGCAAAGGTAACTTTATTTTTTGGTGTATCTTTTCTGAAAAATATTTCATAGAAAAAAAAAGAAAAAAGATTTTTTTTTATATTTGAAACATTTTGAAGTGACTTTGCAGCTACAACTTTTCTTAAAAAAAAAAAAAAAAAAAAAAATTGAATACAGAGAATCTAAGAGCTTGAATCTAAGAGCATAAACCTGTTCAAATTTTTCCTGGCATACTTGAGTCCAGTCTCACACCTTTTAGTAAGAGAAAATATGAACAAAACAGAGACGTATAGATAACTAAAAGCTATGACAAGAATCCTTCTCCATTTCTGTACACCTTGCATACGCTTATGGAAATTCTTTTTGAGAGGGGCTAAAAAATCCAAGACACATTTTGCAGGTTCAGCATACAATGGCAGTGTGTACAGAGTGATGACAGGGCTATGTGATTCGCACTATGAAGTAACCATGGTGAGTGAGAGGGCAGTCTTTTCTCCTTTGGTTAGCACTGAGCTTTTTGTGTGTAGGCATGTGTTCCTGTAAATGGTGTTAGACCTTCACTTTTATAATATGTGCTTGTTATTAAAAAATGCATGGAGAAAAGTAACAAAGTTTTATATGTACCAAATATTCATGCTTATTTTTAAAAGCTGCACATATAGTGCTTATATTTTCTCCTAGAACCAGTAAATGTTAATCTTTCAGGATAGAGGTGGACATTTATCCACATTTTTCTGCAGACAGTGTATTACTAGAGACTGAAGTCATATAACTGTTGTCATACAATTTTTCAAGAATATTTCAAACAGCTAATTTTTTGGTATATTTTAGGGGTTTATGACTCATTTGTGCTCACTGCAGTTGCACTCATGATGACTACACATCTGGCATTACAGGCGGAGTAAAATTATTTTCAGTATGTTTTAGTGGGTTTATGAGTTGTTTGAGTTAGACTCATGCAAATTATACCTGGCATTTTAGGCAGAGCTGTATTAAGTCTACAAGAAGTTTTGAAACTCTGCAGAGAATTCATAGACATGTTTTTAAATTTTGGAAAATATTTCAATTGTGGGTGGAATGATAGAGATGACTATTGACCTAAAAAAATAAAAAGTGCAGTAGTCTTTAATTCACTGAGGTTAAACTTCATAATCTTACAGTGATAAAATGCTGCTTCTTTGGGCTTCTAAATTTACAAGCTTCTAAGTTACTCCTAAATTATACAAGCATATCAGTTTAAATCAATGGAATTACTTCATGATATTGATTATGATACAGCACCAAGGATCTGGCAGATCTAAAATTACTTTTCTTTCTATCTATATTGTTGTCAGCTCAAAATGAAAGGTGAAACTTAGATTCCTACTATATCCTGAGACTTCAGCAGCTAGACTTTAACAGCCATTACCAGGTAGCCTGAGTGCTAACCTGAACAACAGTGAGAAATTCTTGAGCACAGAAAAAGGTGGATAAGAGATTATTAGATACTGTGTTAATTCTCATTCTTACTTATTAGCTCAGGTATGGATGTCAGCTATGTATATTCATATGCCTGTTAGATACCTAGCTTAGTATGCATTTTACAGCATTTTTTTTTGTCATAAAAAGAGTAAAGTAAGCAATCAAATCATCTATGGGCTCAGTACCCTAGTGTGTTACAAAACTCTGTGATACGGTTTGGTTAGCATGTTCATTCTTACTGCTGTCACAAGGAGCTGCATGAGAAATGAGCAAATCTATTTCTCCACAGAAAAATTTAGTTTAAGATATAATTTTATTCTGAAAAATTGGGCTTTGAGTGGCTCTTAATTTGTACGTCTTTTATTTGTAAGATACTGGCGTGTATCATTTGTCAACTCTGTTGTGTGCTAATTTTCAGTTTATGTATTTGACTGTGTGACTGACTGTCTTCCTGATGGTATCTGGTATTTGCTTCTTTCATTGCAAATCTTGAGGCTGCCAGGGCTGATAGTGCAACGGTCTCAAGAAATCAGAAGACATCCCTGAGATTAATTGCTTTCCTCTTAAAAATCCCTCTTTTGAAACACTCACCTTTCCTGTCGTGCTGCAGGCCATCCAGCGAGAAAAGCCTGAGAAGTACAGAAAACTGCAAGATGCCAGCAGATCAGCTGAGGCCCTGGTGGAACAGATGGTGAATGGTAATTACATGGGAGTTGATTTAGATAATCTTCTTAGGGATTTGATAAAGGCACAGGTTCATATTTATCACAAGAATTATTCTAGCAAATACTGTCTAAATGGAACAGTAAAATAATATTACCTTAAATATCTTTTATTATCTCTTAATGTTAAATCTGTTAATTAGAAAAGAGAAAAAATGTTACACCTTCAGTATCGTGAAAAGAATGTATGTAAAGTGTGCTCACAGCAATGAACTGTATATTAACAATCTGTTCTGTGCAGAGACTTAAGTTGTAATCTTATTTTCTGAGGATGCTAAGCTTTTGAAGGTACATTAACTCATCTGAGTTAGAAAGCTCTGATGGCATTACTCTGAACAGTTTGAAAAAAAATGTCTTTTCACTTACAATATACAATGTATTTTTTGTAATGTACATATTGCTGTAATGTTCTGTATCATAGAACACGTAAGATTTGAGTTTCGGAAGTGATACTTGGCATTCAGTTTTTCAAAATATTAAATGTCAAAACTTGCACAGCTCTTAAAAAAATAGTTGTAAGCTAATTATTTTGCAGAGATTTTTCAAACAATTATTCTGTTATGCCATTCTTTTGTTCTTTTAGATATGTTTAAGGGAAAAATGAAAAACCAAAGAAAGGTAGATGAAAGTAATATTGTAAGTTGTGCCATTGTCCTTGATATTAAAGAATATCTAACTTGACATTAAATTTTAAACATTAGCCAACATCTGTCAAACTAATATGATTACTAGAAGCATAGATTTTTAATGTGCTGAGTGCCAGACATATTTTATCTTAAATTATTATAATGAAGAACCAAGTATTTAGCTGCTAAAAATTAAATGCTTTGAGTTTGAGGTACTAACTGGCCAAGCTAAACAGACTTGATGGAATCTTTCTTAAGTATGAAGGTATGATATTTTGAAAGTGACCATATTTAATGCCTGGGCATATTTATTCACCATTAATGTAACAACTGTTGAAAGGGTCTCCTTCCTGGGCTCAGTGAATAGATTGAAGGGATTATGGTAATATTTGCACCATCTTTGAAATCAGACACCTTGGGCAGTTTTTTTGGTAATTAATTTTGGGGGGGCATGTTTCCTGCCTGGGAAAATTGGTTGTACAGCACTTTTAAAGCAGTGTTTGAAACTCGTGTGTTTCTTCATCAGGGTTGTAAATTTGGGCAAAATCTGTCTAGGACACATTAAAAAGTTCTCTGCTCTTTCTTTGGCAAAATGCAGACTTACATCTCAAGACTTCCATCTTATATTTCTTTAGATTATATAGTACTTTCTAATGACTAATTTTGGGTTTAATTGCAGAACTCACTAGCACATTATGTGTTACTTTCCAGTAATGTACTACCTACCATGTCTAGTAGCAAGTAGTTTAACATTCTGTTTTACGTATTCTCATGTGGTTTTAACTCAAGGTTCTCTTTTTTATTTCTTCAATCCATGGGTCCATGATTATTCATGGTTAACATATTGTGATCTTGACTGCAGCTAGATGTGCCTATCAATACTTCAAATCTCTCTCAAATCAGACCATTGTTTTAGGAAGCATGTTTTCCAGTTGCTGTAAGCACAGGGTAGACTAGCTAAGCCAGCATGACTCTTATCTGTTCCCTATCAACTGCTCTGAGCACTCTGTATCATGCCATATACCACGGTAACAAGAGTATTTTAGCAAAGATGACAGCTTAGTTGCCTGTGAGAAAGAATATCTTTTTTTTTGCACTTGCAGCCTAGAATGTGTGTGTGACTTTCAGCTAAGCCACTTCTGCAAAGGAGATTTGAAGAACAGTATATAAAATTGTTAAATAATTCTGTAGAGAAATGTGAGAGTAGTACAGAGTAGAATTAAATAATTAACATTAGATAAGGAGAACTGCAAAATTATTTTAACAAAGTATTTGCAAGTAGAATGTCTTGCTAGGAGTTCAAAAGCACACCTTGAGTGTAAAGGAAGTTAAATGACAAGTTCCACCTGTATACTTTTAAATACAACAAATCTCTATTTGTCTTTTCTTCCAAATGATTATGATCTAATGGCAATTGCAATTAATGGGATCATCTCTAAATTGAGCTAAACTGAAGTAAAGTTATATAAAGAAGTAATTCAACTTTAAATCTACATCTCAAACCGAAGTAAACTTCTGCAGCTTTATATTTTCCACAGTCATTCCACTAATTTTTTTTTAGTCTTTCTGTGGATTGTGGAAATTAATTTGACATGCAGTCTTCATCTCTGGTGGTTTGGGGTTTTTTGTTCTGAAAGAGGAAAGGATACAGAAAAGGAAAATCTTGCTGAATCTCCCAAATAAAGCATAACAGACTCTGCCTATATACATTCCTCTCCTAATTCTGGAACTCTATTCCACAAAATAGAAAGGAACTGTAATTCATGAACCTTTGTGGATTTATGGGAAACACACAGTTCAACATCTAGTGGAAGGAAGATATATTATTTTTTCTTGAATTAAAAACCTCTTTATCACAATTCAAAAATCATAGATGGTGATGATTCCATCTTTTTCTGTGTAGCACTTTCTTCAGGGAATCCAGCCAGTGATAAAATTGATGATTGTCATGCACTTCCAGATTAATCTGTAATTAAAAGACTACACAAAGCAAACAGATTTAACGCATAGATCAGTTGTGAAGTCAAGTGATGACAATTTTAACTGCACTGTTTGGTGTGGGGGTTTTTTGTTATTATTTATTGTGTTACAATTACATTTTAACTAAGAATAGTTAGACTTCTAAGGTTCCAGTTATGCTATTACAACATTCTTGGCTTCTTATATATAAGATGTCCTTCCTCTTTGCTTGTAAACAGGATTCTTAATGTAACAGATGAAGAGCATAAAAAGGTGAAGATCTCTGGTGGATTATAGGAGGGTTTAGAATGGTGGCAAATTTCATCATTGTATTATTTGTATTATTTGATATGTGTATATCAAATATCACAATATTTGATATATTGTACAAATACAAATCATTGTATTTGTATTGTCATTATTTCTTACTTTTATTTTTACTGTGATTCAAGATGGAATAAGTAAACAATAGGGTTCATATTCTGTAGAGAATTAGATTAGTTTATTTAGTTTCATTTATTCGTTCCTTAGCACAGAAGAAAATATTCTGAGGAAGTGTATTTATTCTTGTCTTACATAAATGCCTTCAGCCATTGTCAGCAAAAGTGCTTTGCATCAGAAAGAAATAACATCTCACACAGTGCAGCTATTCCTGTGTTTGTAAGCAGTTTGTCTGGATTTTACCATTTGAAGGATTTTTGCCATCATAGGGGAAATGATTCTTGATGTTGGTGGATGATTCTTTACTGCACCACCCATCTTCTACATGGGCCATGATCTTCCTCTCCTTGCCCATACTTTAAAGAAGTCTGATGCTTACAGTCAATGAAAACTTACATCTTCTGTTTACCGCTGCTTCTAGGAAAAAAGTTCTGGTCTATTTTTGTTTTCTAAATTCTGTTCTAAAATAGACTAACAAATCCATTGATGTATTAATGGAGCAGTTCAGCTGCTTGAGTGGACTCTTGACTATTATAGTAGTTTAATATAAAATAAAAAATGGGACATCAAAATGGATACTCAAAGAATTTTCATAGTATTAAAGTGAATACAGATACATTTGTTGACATAAAACACAAATGTTAAGTGCCACTGTTCTGTGGAAGTAGTATATTATCTCGTGAGTTACCATTTTACATATGCTTAGGAGTGAAAAGCTATAGAAACACAGATAATTTTACGTTTTTCCATCATAAAACCTTAGCAAATGATGAATTCACTTAATAAGTTATACTTCATATTAAGTGGCAATTCCAAAGTACTTACATGTAAGGTGCTGCACAATTAAAAATATTCAGACACAATTCATTATGTGCAGTACACGAGGTAATAAAATAAATGGATGCACTTCAGATAATGATCTGATTCCTCTGAGTACAGTGTATTTATTCACTGATTATATCAGAAGCTTTTAGAATATGAAACATGAAAATATTATGAACTTTTATTCCTAAAATAATATTGATTTACCAGACAATGGATTTTATATTATTTCTTCACCTGCTTTTTAACTTCTGGGCTATCTTACTGCCATGAATGAAGCAGAGTAAGGGCACTGATATTAACATCCTGAATAAAGGCTGCTGGTTGCTAACGTCACTACAGAAAATGAAGACAAGGGTACTTATCATGAAAGGTTTAAATTGATTTTCACCAGTGTAATGAGAAAATAGAACCATTAAAACTATGCTCTCTTTACCTAGGAGCTATTAATATGTCATTTTGAATTGTATGGAAGATTAGCTTTCTTCTAAATAAGCCAAAATTTTGACAAATTTGACCATATTAGTTCAATGGCAAGTAATGGCTATTTTCTGGCATTCTTCTGGATATTACATACCCATATCTGATAGACAACTTCGAGTTGCCTGAGCAAATTATGAGTTAAAAGAATTGTAAAACCACATCTTATAGAGATTTTCAGATGAAAATCCTGGATATTGTGTTGTTATTTTCCTGGATGTTGTGTTGTCCAATGGAGTTGCACCTCTGCAACCTTTTACCAAACATGTCTCTTCACACTCCAGTATTGTGCTCTCCAGTTCAGTTACATCAAAAGCAAAAACATTTCTTTGTTCGTCTGTGCATTTGTGGAATCACATTTAGGCTAATAGTTTATATACTACAATTAAAGAATTAAATATTAGAATTAAATAAAATGGAATGATAAGTGGGTATTTTCACTTATTTTAGTGTTCTGTTAAGAGGCATATATGAGTGAAAAGAAGAAAAGAGGTACTGATGGATCTAGATTGTCATCTGAAATACAGTCCACTCTGAATCCCTGAAGAAAATATTACAGTTAGAAGTATTATTATGCAAGGAGAATCTATGAGTGCACTTCCCCTGGTAACCATAATCTTGCCTAAAGGCACTTTGGAGACTGTGGCAGCTGCAAAGAGAGGAAAGTAAGAATAAATAAAAGTGATCTTTTTATATCTACTCTGCCAAACTCATAGGCAGTGTCTTCCAGGTTCAGAGGTTCACTGAATGCAGCAGCAAATATATCTGCTGCCTGTTATGAGTATACAGCACTTTTATAACCAAAGTCAAAGCAGGACTGAAGAAATTATTCAAATACAGCATACTTAAAGGCTCATCTTCTATATTATATTTGTTCTTGCTATTGAATTAAATATCTGTCTACCTGGTCATCTTTGATTGCTGGTCAGGCATGCTATGCCATTTAGGTTTATTCTGTCTTCACATATTACTATGTGTTCATTGGACATGACACTTTCAGAAAATGTAGTTGTTTATACCACATCTCCAGATGCAAACAAACACACACAAAAGAACAGGTCACTCCTGGGTTTTACTGAGATGTGTCAAAATGTTGTTTACCTTCATATGCTTTAAAGTTCAGTTTATACTCTTTCTCAGCATTTAAACTGTCATCCAGTTTCCAGAGTACGCTGTATATCTGTAGCTTCTGCAACCCACCAGAGTTGTCATTATCTCCCAGTCATACTGAGCTTCCTATCTTTCTCATTTTTTTTTTGCTTGTACTTTTTGAAATCATGTACAATTTTCTTGGCTAGAGCAACATCCTAGGTAACTGCTATCAGGTACTGCACAGCCTGTTTCCAAGTGGACTGTTTCCAAAGAACTCTGAATGGAATAGCCCTGAGCTGAATCCAGAACAGGATTTGCCAACAGACATGAGCCCAGATCATCATTTACTGTGGTTTACCATATAGCATGCATGATAGTAATTCCTTAGAAAAAAATTATTATTATAAATTTCCAGTACTTTTATGTAAGTCATTTGTCTGTAACTGGCTCCGTTTCCTTTGCTCTGCCTTCAAAAACTGCACATGAACTTTACTATTTTATATCTGTGATTAAGAAATTTTCACGTAGATTGAGAGAACAGGTTGCAAATAAGACAAATTGTTTTGACATTGTATCAAAAATCATGGAAATATAGCACTAAAGGCTTTTGTCTCATTTGCTTTTAAACTTGTTTTTAAGAAGTAGAAAGCACCTTTACATTGGTTTGCTAAAAACATAGCTTCTGTATTGCTGGTTAACTAGTTTATGACTAAGTAATGATGATATCAAAATGTTATTGAGCATATAGCATTACTTAATGGATTGAGAAGTTTATTAATTTTGAAATCAGTATTGATCCAGCAATGAAGGTTAGAGATTACATTTCAACATCCCCTGAAAAATAAGTGAGATGCTTAAGTTAGTATTTTGAGCTGAACCTGACTTCAGATGTCAGAATAATGATAAATCATGTTTTTGTAAGACTCCTGTGTTTATATTTTATATGCATTGCCTTACATAAATAGAGTTCTTTTAGCTTTAAGTAGTTCTAAATAATTGCCTTGTCTCTAGGAACTCAAGTCAGTTGCCTTTATGAGCTTGAATTTAGGAATGATTATTGAACAATAGAGGGACATGGGTGAACTATATCAAAGAAACCAAGCACTGTCTGAAAATAGCCATAGAGATGTGTAACCTGTGGTTTCTTGTCTTTTATTCTTTGCTAAATGTCTAGCAGTGATCCCAGTTAGACACACAGGACTGGTCTAGATGGAGGTTTGAACAGATGATATGTTTATTCCTCCAGGTTTATGATATTTCTAAAGTAACGTGGAATCAGAAATCTAAGGATTTGGATTATCAGAAGCATCAAAATAACTGCATCATATGTTTCCATTAATTTAAATGGGTCTTTTTATGGCAAGAAAAAAAAAAAAAAAAAAAAAAGAAAACCAAACAAAAACCCCAAAAACAAATACAAAAGAAAGCAAACAAAAAAAAATGCAGGATAGCAACAGTCTTGAATCTTAAAATCTAATTAAAGTCCAGGCGTAGTTTTCAAAATCCAGCTGTCAAGTATTTTGTTATTTCTTATAGCAGTTTTAATTAGCCTTATGTATTGTCTCTCTACTTCCTGTTTTATTCCCATTCTTGTACTTTAACACACTTTATTATTCATTCCCATAGCAACCAAAGTATCCTGGCTGCAACTTAAAATATTTTCCAAAATTCTTTCTCCACTAATGTGGAACATCTGCATGTTCAGGAATCTTATTTGATGATAAATCATTAAGTGGATTTGTGAGCTCTCAAACACAGAAATGGAACTTTTTTTTTTTTTTTCCATTTCTTTGTGATTTATTTATCTTTGTGTGTTAAACTTATTCTCTTGTTTTTTTTCTAGAGGGTCTGAATGCTGACAACATCAGACAAGCCTCAGAGCAGCTGAAGAGCCGCTGGATTGAGTTCTGTCAGTTGCTGAGTGAAAGACTGGCATGGCTGGAGTACCAAAATAACATCATTGACTTCTACTCCCAGCTGCAGCAACTGGAGCAGACAGCAATTACTGCAGAAAACTGGCTGAAGGCACAACCCACACCAGCAACAGATCCTGCTACAGTAAAAGCTCAGTTGGAAAAATGCAAGGTTAGAGATTCTTCTCTAGGTTTTTTTGTATCTTACTTCATAGGTTTCAATATAACAGTGGAAAATTAACTCCTTATCTTTCCAAGGTAATTATTGAATATATTTATTCAAGAGAAAGAAAGAATGTTAAAAAAATAAAGAGGCAATAGAACCTAGCATATGTTTGAAACTCTTCCCCAAATATTTAGTTATTAGATACTAAGATACCTAAAAACAGGGACCTGTGCCAAAACTCTTTTTCCTCTTCCCCCCATCCCTTAGTAATCTGTGTCTTTGGTTCTTCATTAAGAAAATGTTGTTGATCACCTGTGTCATAACGATCTGGACCAGAAAATTATTTTCATGGTCAAGCCCAACTTTCTTCCCTTGCAGACCACTTAGCTTGTTATATACTTTGCATTTTGATGTAGTTAAATAGGCGAATATTCTTTTGTCATCATATGATAGAATAGCAATATTTGTACAAAAAGTCACAGCAATTAATGATTATTCTCTCTCAATGTTTTCATTTGTATGCTGCACCATTATAGAATTTGCTTATCTCTCAGACTGTAGGCAGCCCTGTGGGTGGAGATTACTTACAAGCTAATATTATTTGACAGGAATCTATTGAGACTTAATAATGAATTATAAGTTGCACGATGTACTTGTAGAAGTTTAACTTGATGAAGTCTCTGGTTCCAGAAGCTCTGAAACTAAAAACAATGTTTGAAACTCAAATTTTGATCTATGCTATTACTTTTTTTTTTTTCAAGTCTTTCCCAGCTGGCATTGTGCTTATAGAGTTTCTCTGCTTTCTTGCAGAAAGCTTTATTTTAAGTAGCTTTCCTATGAACTGTATATTTAGCTTACTTTCCTTTCTTTTTATGTAGTAGTTGCAAATATCACAGTGTGTACAAGGTCTCCTGAAGGTAAAAGAGCACAACCCCAACCTCTTTTTATTACTGTGGCTCTGCGAGAAATCACTGCACATCTTTTCCTCTCCTTTTCTGAGGAGTTTTTATATTTTCCCGGTTAGGTATGAAAAGGATGGTCCTTGGGCATGGAATTTTAATATACAATCTTGTTGTCTTTGAGTATTACCTTACTAACATGATAATGTAAAAGTGGCTTTAAACAATGGTAAGAGCATTATACTGGGATCAGAGGTCATGATTTGTGAGAGAAGATTGAAAATGTTGAATTTGTTCTTATTGTAACTGATACAGTTGGAAGCAAAACAATTGTGTAACGTGTATTGAAATATTGGTGGTTTCACTGCACTAGTGATTTCATTTGTTGGACAGCTTTATCTTGATTTTTTTTGTTTAAACATGCAGGACGAAATTATCCGAATGTCAACCCTTCAGCCTCAAATTGAACGGCTAAAGGCTCAAAGTCAAGCGCTCAAAGAGAAAGAACAAAGGCCGCTGTTTCTGGATGCTGACCTTGCTGCTTTTACCAGCCATTTCAAACAAATACTTGCTGATATGCAGGCCAGAGAAAAGCAGCTACAGACCAGTAAGTGTTTATGACAAGAAGTCAATCTGCCTGACTAGCATGCAAAGAAAAGGTGTACATATTTTATTTTCCTACTTTTGTATTTGCTTTTGTCACCCTAAACCAGGAGGAAAATTTAGGCAGTCGATTTTGCAGCTGTCTTATTTTTTCAGACATTTCATATCTTTATATATTTTGTATGAATAGGAAAAGAAGGGACACTGTTGAGAAGCAAAGGTTACACTCAAGGTAGTTCTACCATCAGATTTTCCTCCTTAGTATGTTTAGGGACATAACAAGTGATATTTTTTGTCTTTGTTTAATTGTGTTATGAGACTATCAGTAGAGAGAAAGTTTAGATGCTGGAATGAATCTTATCTAGTTTTTTATATAATAGAAAATTTACTCCATTAAGCTCATCAAAGAGATAAGCTACTTTAAGGTATCTAGTTTTTCATCATCTGGTGAACTTTTCTATTTTTGCAACACAGAATATATGACTCCTAGGTGTAACGTTATTTATAATATTTGTAATAAAATGCATTTCTCAAATGGGGAAAAAATGCTATACCAAAATTGAAAGTGGACTTTGTTCCATATTAAAGATATATAGCTTGTCAGTGTCTACTGTACACTTTTTGTATTTGACAATAAAATTAAAATATATTATCAGATAAAAATATAAATTTAATTTTTCTCAACAACAAAACCATCATTTTCCCCTTAAGCCAATATCTGCAAGTGACTGTACTGTTTTGGAGTCAGACATAGTGCTGGCATATTCTAGTGGATCTTTCTAGTATTCCTCCTAAATTCTTTCCATGTAGAAGTTTGTCATGCTTGCATTTTTAAAGATGTACTTTTTTTTTCAACAACACTGCTTTATTGTGATGCTTTGGTTACTTTCCACATGCACACACACACAAACTGAAGAGGTGATGTTGCACAGGAGAAATGAAGAAATAAAATGTAAATGTTCCATAGCATGTGATGAAAGAAGGAGCCATAGAAATTTAATATCAAGGAGTGTAAAGTTTATTCATGACTCTGAAGTTTGGCCATACAATGGAAAAGCTTTTAAAGCTTTTAATGTCACACTGGTTTATATGTTGAGTTTAGCTGCCATTCTGCAAACAGGAATTTCTCCCACTGAAAAAAAAAAAAAAAATTTCTCTAGTTCTAGGACATCATCTCCCACAAATATTTTTTTTGGTTGGGTTTTGGTGGCCTTTTTTGAGAGTGCTGCTGTTTTGGTTTGGTTTGGTCGTTTTAGGTTCAGGAGAGACTAGTAGTTTCCCTATGCTACAGAGATTTTTTAACACAATGTCATTATAGTTTATCTCAGAATTTCTTTAATATTTTTCTCCATTATTTGGTTAGCATTTTCAGTTAAAAAAATCTAATTTAGATTGAATTCCAAAACCTACTTTGTTTTTTGCTGTTTTGCAATGTTGTTTATGAAAGAGAGGCAACCTCAAAATGTAAGGAAATTTAACCTCCTTTTTCTTACTTTTTAGATGATCTTTATGTCCATAGATAATTGATCTTTTTGAAGATGGTATATCCATCATTCTAGCTCTTCCTCCTCCCCAGACATATTTCGAGTTATTTCTAGAATGGCAGTATATAGAAAACAAAGGTCAGACTGCACTCGTACTGTTCAATAATGTACACATGGACAATCACGGCAATAATTCAAGTACAAATAATGTTATTTGCCAATGAAATCTTTAGTTTTACAATTGCCCTGGTGAAGAATGAGGGGCTGAACTTTATATTTATTTTTCTTGAAATAACTGTTTCCACATCAGAGAGTTTTCTAGAGAGCATCCTTGTCATCCTTCTATCCCCTCTCGGCATGGGGAGAGCAAGCTGTTAGTCGGTGCCAGGTGAGCACTCCCTGCCTCAAACTTTTTCCCAGGTGGCAGCTGGTGCATTCCAGCACTCCTCTTGCTCTATGACTGAACCAAACTCTGCTAAGGTGCCTCTTTTTTCATCTTGCTGTGATCTTCACTGAGAAGCATTCTGATACCAGTTCTCCATGTGACATGACTTCTTCAGAGGAAGTTTGGGAAGTGTCATTAGTTGACAATTTTTTTGTTGTTGTTGACAGGCAAAATTTAAAATATCAAGATGGAGATGACAGAAAAGCCATACTTGTTTCTGTTTTTCTCTGCTTTATAAATTCATACACTGTGCTTTTAGTTCACATTCTGGTTCTACCTTTGTAGGACCGGTAATTCCCAAAGGTGAAGTAATTGTCTCAATTTTTGTTGTTATTATTGATGAAGAGTCATTCGTCTGCATTTTAATGTCGATTTTAGACTTTTTGTTTACCTAGACCATGCTTTTTGCACAGCTATATAATTTCTCAGTACTTTTCTTTGAGCTTTTATATGCTTCATTGTTATGTGGTACAAGTTGGAAATGATTAATTCCCAACCAGCCATGCTATTTGTCTGTACTTTTCTCAATGAGTATGGGAGTAACTGTAGTTGAAGACAGAGGGAGAATCTCTGCTAATGAGTTGCTCATGTCTGCCAGATGTCTATTCACAGCAGCTGTAATGTTGGCACAATAAGCACAGTTCAATAAAATTCAGCTTTAATGGAGAGGAAAGATTAATTTTATTTTATAAGCTTCTACCAGATGTCTTAAACAGAGTATTTTACTTGAACAGAAACATTAAATGCAGAAACATGAGTCATAAAGAGGAATTCTATTTCTTACTGCATTTCTGAAATTAGATTTTGGGTTAAATATAGTGGTTTACCTGTTGATCACTAAACAAGCATATTTAAACTAGTAGTCTTAGCCATATAATTGTCGTGTGACCTATGACAAGAGAGTCAGATGGTGGGCAACTGATAAAAAAGCAGTCATAAAAATTAGAATGAATGTATTTGTTCTTCAAAAGTTTTTTGCTTCCACAATTCTTGGAAAAATCTGTTACTGACATACTGGACCTGTTGCAATGTGTTGCTCAACAGCAGTGTCTTCAGTAAGGCTCAGTCTTTTATCAAGCATCTTCTGTCAGCAAACCAAATAATGAAACACAATTTGTTGTTGGTTTTTTTTCCTTTTTCTGCTCCATTGAATGTAGTTTTTGACAGTTTACCTCCTGCACACTACAAAGAGACAATGAACACTATACTTGTGTGGATACAACAGTCAGAAACCAAACTCTCCATGCCTCAAGTTTCAGTTGCTGAATATGAAATCATGGAGCAGAGACTCGGGGAACTCAAGGTAAGTGGTCAGCCTGTGGTAATGAATGTCTCAATTGAAAAATTTAAAGGAAAGGAATCCTTAGTTGTCATTAGTCTGCTGAAGCCTATGAATCTTGAGTGAATGAAACCCATTCTGGTTTTAGGCAACAGCTTCAGTAGATGGTGAATACTTAATTATATCAATTTCCCAAGCTTAAAGGATTGCAATGGTTCTTCACCAATGAAGCATTATCTTTTTTTATAAGATAGTTAACACTTTTAGGAAAAGCCTTTGTTTGTACCAATGACATGTAAGATATTCCTTTGGTGTTAGCTCTAGTAGTTAAGTGTAGATATAGCTTGTTCATTTTCCAGTGCAGACATGGAAATCATTGTGGTTTGCAAAATACAGTGTGGGCTTTGTCAGATTTCCTGTCAGATTTACAAGCAAACACAAATGTGGAACAATTTTTGCCAGTGGGTACAAACCTTCCATGCATTTCAGTGATTAATATTGTTCTACTATTGGGTGACTAACGAGCGTGTTGTTTGATGCAGCTAGTAATGCACGTTCAGAAGGGAAATGTAGAATATTGAAAAAAAAGTTATATGCAGCAAAGAATTGCAAAAGTCTAAGAAGTTATCAAATACTTTAAATCACAGAAGCAATTCCAAGCTTATTATTTTTCTCCATGTATAGTCTAATTCTTTTGAAAAGTAATCAAGTGATTTTGCTCTGGCAGGGAGGTTGGACTTGATGATCTCTCTAGGTCCCTTCCAGCCCTTAACGTTCTGTGATTCTATAGTTAGGGCCATAGTAAATTCCTATTTCAAATTAATGAAGCGTACATGAATCACCTCTGCTAACAAGTACAAATACCTCTTATGATATTTTCAGTTCAACTTAAAAAGTCTACTTTCTTGTTTGTGTGAGAAAAACAATTCCAAGTTGCTTAGTAGAATATGTTATTGGATGTTTTAGTGACCTACATTTTTAGTTTTCCACCTTCAGCTTCACCTATGTTTATGAAACAAACAAAAAAATCACCCCACACATGATCAGGATGCTGTTTTCTTCTTAATTATAGGCTCTACAAAGTTCCCTTCAAGAGCAGCAAAAAGGCCTGAACTATCTCAGCACAACTGTGGAAGATATGTCCAGGAAAGCCCCTCCAGAAGTCAGCCAAAGATATAGATCAGAGCTTGAGGTGATCCTTGGCCGTTGGAAGAAATTGTCAACACAGCTGGTGGAACATTGCCAGAAACTTGAGGAGCTTATGACTAAATTCCAGCGATTCCAGGTTAACCAAAATTTTTCATCCTCAGTTGCTATGAGGTAGCTTGTACTTATAGGACTAGCACAGAACATATTTATAAGCCTCAAGAAAGCAACACCAAAGTGAAATATCAAAACAGTACATTAAATGCATTAAACAGTCAACTTGACTTTGGTGACTCTAAGATTTTACCTTGAATTCTGGTTCTGTGGCATTATCTATGTTGTTTCAACAGAAAAACTTCACTTGGATCTCAGTGAAACTGCTACAAATATTCCTTTACTTACTTTTTCATGCAGCTGAAGTAGTTTTTGACTTTAATGGATTCACTTAGGTAACAAAAGCAATTTGTAATATTGTAGTAGCCTGGCAGCAGTTGCTAGAAAGCAGACGTGTTTATGACTTGCACAATTGCATGAATTCCAGGTATCTAGAATGACAGCATTGGAACCTTTCACTGTTTCTGTCATTGTGATGATATCCTATTTTTACATATCTATGAATGACACCTATTATCATTACAGATTTTCTAAGACTTAGATGTGTTATGACTTAAAATAAGTCCATATTCCTGTTCTATGTCTTATAGAGTTTAATGGGACAGGTTTCAGAGGAATTCAAGTCAACCACTCACAAAATGGATAAAACCTTTTTATTTTTTTATATTTTTTTTCTCTCTCTGCCTCCATGCATAAGGACACTTGCATACTCATCAGAGACATCACAAAGAGAATTCTGAAGGCTGAGATCCTGGAGCCATATTAAAAGCTGTGTTCTCAGAGGGTGTTTCTTCTCAGTGTTGTCTGTCCCTGTATTTTTTCTCTTTACAACAGTTAGTATTTCTGTCCTTGGCTTTGGTTTGCTGGTAATAGAACAGGATACATGATTAACCTTATTTTGTGAATTATAATGCAACAGCATGTGAACTGTAATTGTTATTTCAGCTTAATTCAATAGTACTTACTATTTTGTCACCCTTTATCAGTTTTTACATAAGGAAAGTAGACTAAAAAAAGAGGAAACCTTTTATCAGAACTATTTAAAATTTAGCGACTGAAATTGTTTGAAGCTGGCCATGAAATTAAGTTTAAGAAGTATGGTGGGATGACCTTGTCCAGCAGCCAGATGCCTCAGCCACTCTATCACTCCCTGTCCTCAGCATGATAGGTGGAGAAAATAGCATGAAAAACTCTTGGATTGAGATAAAGAAAGGGAGATCACTTACTAGTTATCATCATGGACAAAACAGACACAAGCAGAAAATTAAAATGGATTTCAATAGTGAGAAACAAAAAAAATTGAACAGCTCCTCTTTCTCTCCCTCTTTTACCTAGTCCATACTCAGTTGCTTTACTCTTTTCTCCTCTCTAACCAAAGGGTAGAGGGGAGCTGGTGAATGGGAGCTGTAGTCAGTCCAGAACACCTCGTCTCCAGTGTTCCTTCCCTCTCACTCTCTTCCCATGCCTGGAACACTAATTCTCTCTCCTTCTTCATTCACCTTGGTGTCTGTAGGTCTGTTTCTCACTTTTTTTTTCTCCCCTCCTCTGCCTCTCTGGTATTGTTTCCCTTAACTATATTATCACAGGGGCTTCACTAGCTGACTAAGGGGTCAGCTGTGTCCTGTGGTGGGTCCACTAAAGACAGCTGGAACTGACTGTCCAGCACAAGGCAACACCTGTCTTCTCTTCACAGAAGCTACCCATACCACCAAAACCTTGCCAGATAAACTCAGTATAAATAGGAAAATGGGATAATGCTTTTATCAATAGTAAAATGAAATATTTGCAATGGCACAAAAAAGAGAAATATGCTTTGCTTGACAAATTATTTTTTTTCCCCTCAGAATTTTCTGAATTGAGGTTCCTCCCCTGTTCTTAATAGGAGAAACTCCTAAACATCATTGCCATGGTCTGCAGAGAATATATTGTTAAAACTATGTGAGCTATTGCTGCACAAAAGGCTTTGATTGCATATAAAACTTTGCCTTTATATTTATTGCTGAAGTCACTGTCGTACACAGTTGATATAAAAGTCATCGTGTTTTCAATTCTTTGAATGGCTTATCTTCCAGGTGATTGTTTTAGCTGTTGAAATTTATGGGATGTTTCAGTATGAGATATGAGTGAATCAGTGTCTATAAATAAAATGCATATATAGTCTGATGCAAAATGCAAGTCATACAGCTGAAGACATTTTTAAATAAGTGCCATTATATCTATTTTGCAAAATGAATTAACTATTCTGAAAGTATTCTCATGAAGATACTAAGGTTTCATAATGAAAATTTAGGACTCTAAATTATTTTTACTAACTGAGAATTAAAAGACAGGTAAAGACACAGTAGATATGTCAATAGTGCTTTGGTAATATTCTATAGTGCTTTCAGATATTCTAAAGTATACTGATAATTTCTGTTTTTCTGTTAATCATTCTGATTATTCTAATGAATTCATATCATTTTCCATGCTAGCCTGTTATTAAATTTATGAGGCACAATAGGAAAATGTTCCCTTTGGTTGAATATCTCATAGTAGTTGCAAAGGCATTTTTGTACATTTTAGGGCACAGTCTATATTGCAATGAAATGTGGGGTTTTGTGCTTTAATTGAACTTTCCATTCAATGTCAACATGTACTTCACTGTTCATTCCCTTTCAAATTTTTGCCATTATAATTTGTATGTTAACATGCATCTCACTGTTTACCTAAGGTGACATTTCAAGGTAATTTAAAGTCATATTTTAAAAATATCATTCTACCTTTTGAGCTCATCCATGTAATGTTGCCTGGATCTGGTAGTGTTCCGCCATTTCAGGCATTTGATGTTCAGCTTTGTTAATTAATTATTTTTTATTAATTAATTAAAGACTATGGAAAACAATTTTTTATTACAAATATTCTAGTGCCAGAAAACAGTATATGGAAGTCAGTGTCTAAATTACTTATTGAGCCACTATATGACGTTATTTTCTGAAGCTCATCTGTTTTATCTTCTGTTTCTTTTGCAATTACTTTGTTCATTCGGAGTAGTAAGGGAGTTTTTCTGTCACATGTTGTCATAGAGAAATAAGCAATAAAGCATGCAGCTTCCAAAAGGAGCTTAAAATTTAAATTGAAGCACAACAGTATTTGATAGGTGACCCTGAATTAATTGCCAAGTATGAGTAGTCTGAAGACATACAAAAAACCAAAAAGCATGCTCGCAGCATCTAAACACTGATGATATCTGGAAGGCATAAACTTGAGAGGCAGAAAGTTACTCACAGACATGTTAAACTTGGGCAGAAATGGTCAGAGCACAGGCTAAAGAGTCAATGGCAGTCCCAGATAAAATTGCTTTTGCTTGTTTGCTGTGTTTATAATTTTCAGGCAGCTCAATAATCTTGAAATTACATTGTGATAAATTTTAATCATAGTGGCGGAATTAATTATACTATTGCCCGTCAGGTTCTGAGCAATGCAATAAAATGTCTTTTTAAAAAACAGAATGACACTAAAACACTGAACAAGTGGATGGCTGAAGTGGATGTTTTCCTGAAGGAAGAGTGGCCTGCTCTGGGTGATTCAGAAGCATTGGAAAAGCAACTCGAGCAATGTACAGTGAGTATTACTGGTCTGCAATTATTCAGTTCTCTGTGAGCCTAGCTTATACAGAAGTTAGACATTGATTACTGTTCCTAAAAATACATTTGTGTTGTAAGGGTGTATTCTGTTGTTGGGTTCTGCAGTATACCTCCTGCGTTTCCTGGGTTTGAAGGAAAATTCTGTTAAAAAATTGGAAACTTTAATACAGAGAGAAAGCATAAAGGGACTGTATGATTATGTATTTATGGCAGGAGCAAAACATCAAAGAGGGTTCTTGCAGTAAATAAGTAGTAGCCCCTCAAGATAACTATTTACTTTGTTGAGTTTTCACACACTGTTTGTTTGTTATAAACTGCATAATCTGTGCCAGAAGATCTTTTTCTGTATCTATTATTCACTCATGATTTGCAAGCTTTTCTGACTGTACCAAAAGAACTTGCAGGTATTGTGAGTTACATCCATTTTTTTTTTTCCACTAAACTTACAAGTTCCAGGATTTTTTCCCAGCAGAGTTTTAAAGCATCATGAAGTATTGATACTTCCATCACAGGGTTTAAAAAGTCTTCTGCCTGTCCCAACAGAGTGTGTAAGTGCAGTGAATCTTGTGATCCATGATAGTCCCTGTCTATATGTTCAGTGGAATTTACAAGTTCTGTAAATGTTCTGGCAGGATGTGTAAATATTATGAAACAAACATATTGATCTTATTGAACTATGAGCTCCTCAGAATTTCTTACCCCTTATTTAAATGAAAAATATGAATATATAGAAAAACCCTTATCTCTACAAAGTAAAAAGTTACATGTAACTCCTTTAGAATCTGTTACCTGAATCTATGAAGAGGTTGCACAAATATTTGCCATTACTGTCAAATATATAATAAAGCTTCCTCATCTTTGTCATCTTTTATACATTTACATTTCTAACCTTTTCCATTGTGTAGGAAGCCCAAGTAGTATCTGCAGCACTGAAAAAAGGCCTTAGGAAATTAAATTGGAAGTGGCAATTTAGAACTACCTAAGGGCTTCAGTAATGCTCAACCACAAATAAAATTCTAACACAAGGTATAACCAGAGAGTATCAGCATTCAGATGATTTTAAGGAAATTACCAGATGAAATACCAACCCAAGGCAAATGTTGTCATAATTATTAAGATGGCTTCACAAATTATGTTCTACCATTATGGTGGGATGCTCTTTCACAAATGTGAATAAAAAATCAAGGCATTG
The DNA here is from genome assembly GCA_038090715.1 of Florisuga fusca. Taxonomy (NCBI): domain Eukaryota; kingdom Metazoa; phylum Chordata; class Aves; order Apodiformes; family Trochilidae; genus Florisuga; species Florisuga fusca. Next base: position 16,953,845 of record JAAWXA010000004.1, on the reverse strand, counting down.
TATGATATATGTAATATAACATTATATATGTGTGTGTATATAGTGTGTAGATACCATTTGAAACTTACATGAGGTATATTTTTCAAATTAACTTTACCTGGTGTAGAATAGCTTACCACATTCCAACTGCTCATAGCTTTTTAAATTAACTTTCATAGATAAGTCTGTTAATTGTGCTTGTTCAGCTGGAGAGCTGGACTACAGGCATGTCAGAATCTCATGTAGATACATATTGATAGGGATAACATATCTGGAAATTTGTGTAAATCCTGCTTGCCTAATCTTCTGCTATTCCATTAGGCTTTAGTAAATGATATCCAGACAATCCAGCCCAGTTTGAACAGTGTCAATGAGATTGGGAAGAAGATGAAGAGTGAAGCAGAGCCGGAATTTGCTTCCAGAATAGAGTCAAAACTAAAGGATCTCAATGTTCAATGGGAACACATTTGCCAACAGGTATCAAGTCTCCTGCTGTGACTGGTTAATTTTAAATTGATAATCAGTTTTCTCATTAGCAAAATTTGTCTCTATGCATATCCAGTAGATATGTGACTGAATTTAGATGTGTTTGTGTCACATGACCTAAAGTTCTGTTTTAGGAATTTTATGTAGCATGTAGCAATATATATAAAGCATATTTCTTTATATTATGACAATGTCTTAATATTTTTATAGTCAAATTAAATACTAGGGCTTTAAAAAGCAATTCATGGCTCTTGCAAAACTATCTTTCTGAGGAGGTTATATAAGCATTTGCCAAGAAATCAAGTTATGCACTTAGTGCTACATTTTCCTTTGCATCATTGTAGTCTTGTTCCATTACTCAATGTGAAACAAGACACTAAAGCATTGAAGAGTTCACAATTCAATAACCTGGTTTTAAGGGTATGCACACACATCCATATAATTTACAGTCTCCAATGGTCACTTGAATCTGAGAGAATGAGTCGTAACAGGAAAGGACAGTTGTTTTATTATAAAGACATTCTTAATAAATAATGTTACAGATTAAGAAGGATTAAAAAACCACCATTGTCATCGATGACATCTGGACTTTCGCTCTTTATGAAAGTTCAAAGGAATTGTCTTTCATGTTTACGTTTTTGCTGCTTGCCCATTCTGTTGTCTACCTTTTGAATGTATCTTTGTGTGACACTAAAGCCATTACCTTTCAAAGTATTCTTCACTTTACATGAGAAAAATAGTCTCTATTTTTCTGATAAAGAGTTACCAAAAAGTTGATCTTTGATATTTGCAAGATAATTTATTGATGCAGTTCTGTGGGCTTTCCTCTGACTAATGTGGAGTTTTTAATTGCTTATTTTTACAATAATACACTTCTCTCATTGAAATGGCAAGTAATGCATTACAGATTTGGAGATCTTGTTCAGTTTTCCACTGACTTCCCTGAAAATCTGTCTGTTATAGTTTGATTCAATGCACAGCAGAAATTATTGCCTCTCGGTGGGCATTTCTGACACAACTTCTTCAGTAATACCTGTTAAAGCATGTGAGTAGTAAGTATAAAGAGTTTAATCCATGGGGATTTCTTGAAAAGATCTGGAAGAGTCAGCTTGAGTTGCTATACATGCAGTTAATATGACTGTGAGAGTTAACACTTGGCATTCAGATACTTTTTCCAGGTCACACGAGATTAACCTCTCTGCTGGTGATGGGACTGAGGCAGAGACAATTTTGCAGGACCACACATGGTTCTGCTTTTATACTTGTTGAACATAATTGTTTTATTGTTATAGTTTTGTTCTGTAAAACAGCATTTATGTAGAGCATCACTTATATTTAACAGCTGGTCCTCGAGGATGATGAAACCAGTAACACTCAGAAACTAAGACTACATACTAAGACACAATTCCTCCTGATGTTACTGAAAATAACATTTCCTGAAATAAAAACACAGTTCAGGATGTTGGAGTGATCAGCTCTGCAAGCCCACCTTTGAAAAATGGCACCAGTGTAACTAAGCAGTTTTAATGTAAACTTTATACCATTGAAAGACAAACCATGCAGTGGCTCAATCAGTAAGGGACAATGTTGATAAATTGATGCAAAATCCCTTGAATTATAGAATGGTTTGGGAGAGAAGGGGACTTAAATATCATCTAGTTCTATACATGAGCTGTATAGCGTAGGTTATATGACCCCTCTATAGTAATTGGCAAAGGATTTAACAAAAGTGTTTTTCCCTTCAAGATGAGTGGTTTCTTCCAGTAGGAGATTTCTTCTTTACTTACAACATTTTTAGGATATGCACTTTTCTGAGACATTCAATAATTGTTTCATCAGTAGAAGAAAGAAAGACATATTGCCTCCAGCAAGTCGCACTCTAATTGGTTAGAAGGTATCCTGACTTTATACCTCAAGAGCCTCTGGTTTCATCCTTCAATGCACTGTCAAGATCTCCCATGGCTGTTCTTTCTACATCTTTTAGAATATAGACCCTGGGCGACTTTTTTTCGTATTTGTTTCCTGATGACCACAGCATATGGTATAGGATCTTGTTCTAGCACCAGTGAAATCTGCAGTGACTGACTAACTCATGTGTAATATTTTCCCTATTACCTATTATGAATATCTATCTAATTACTTGTTAACATCTGTTTAATTATAGCAATGTTATTAGAATACTATTTAGTTGGGTTGTCTTCAAGCTAAAATACTGTGAATTTTGTACATATACCATATAATATTCTCTTTAAGGCCTATGCTAAGAAGGCAGCATTAAAGGGTGGTTTGGATAAGACTATGAGTCTCAGAAAGGACTTGTCAGAGATGCATGAATGGATAACACAAGCTGAGGAAGAATATCTGGAAAGAGATTTTGAGTACAAGACACCTGACGAATTACAGAAAGCTGTTGAGGAACTGAAGGTAAAAAATTATTTAATCCATCGAGTTGTGTCTAAAGTCCTTTTTGAAGCTTTTGTTGTAAAGAAAGTCTACTTGGGTACTTGATTTTGATGCAGCTCTAACATTCTTTTACTTAAGAAATAATTCTTAAGAAACAGGTGCTAGCAGCAGTTAACTGGTAGAATGAAATAAATTTCAGGTCTTCTCTTTATATTAGAGAAAGAGAAAAAATATTTAGGACTTCAGGATGCATGTTGATATGTACGAAGTTTGCATAACTTATTATTTCTTTAAAATAGCATGTAGGAACAGCATAGTTTGGTTTCAATTAATAATGTTTCTTTTACATGGGATGAATTTAGCCTTTCAACAAAAGCACTGATTTATTATACATGCTCAAATATATTCTCAGCCACTGGATGTGGGCTTGACTTTTATTTCACAGATGAATTGTTCAGTTTGTGCTTCCAGGAAGGCAGATTCTATGGCCTTAACAATCTATCCAACACTGCTTGCAAGCTCTTCATTGTCTATAAGATTTTACCAGTGTTTGAGAGGATCTGAACATACAACTGGCAATCTTTATTTATTTATTAGTTATGCCAGTCATAATATTTTGGGTTATATGGAACAAGTTCAGTTTATTGTAAATAAGATGCATATATCAAAAGTAAACATCTTCTCTAGTGATGCAATTAATTTTAATTCATTTTTAGTAATTAAATAAAAAAAACAATTTTTTTTTCTTTTAATCCTTTTTTTTTTCTTTTTTTTTTTCTTCTTTTTTTTTTTTTCAGAGAGCAAAGGAAGAAGCCATGCAGAAAGAAGTGAAAGTGAAGCTGATTACTGATTCTGTGAATAATTTTATAGCAAAGGCTCCACCTGCAGCTCATGAGGCTTTGAAAAAGGAGCTTGATGTTCTAACTACCAGCTACCAGCGACTCTGCAGCAGGCTGAATGGAAAGTGCAAAACTCTGGAGGTTGGATATCTTGTCAGTCATTGTATTTATAGGCTTTCGAACTGCAAAAGTAAGGTAGAGACCAAAGATATATTAGCACTGGGAATTATCAGTAGCCCAAGGCTGTCCTTGATTTGTGAACCATTGTCATGGTTTAACACTGGCCTCACAATCCTCCCCCTTTTCCCCCATTAACTCTCATGTCACCACCGAGGCTGCAGTGCAGCCCTGGGAAAGTCCAGGCTGGACTCCTGGGGTCAGCAGCAGTCGGGAGCTGGAGGCAGGAGCACAGGGATTCAGGCTGTCATGGATCAGGACCACAGGCAGACGAATGGACGGAATCCTCCCAGGATGCTGAAGCAAACAAGGACAGGAGAAGAAGGGGAAGCAGGAAGGAGTTTGACCCTTGTGATCCCTCAAGTTTATACTGAGTATGACATGTATAGGATGGAGTAGTCTCTTTGGTCAATTTTAGTCATTTATCTTTTACATTCCTCCCTAGGGGAAGGTTTGCAGGTGGGACCTCTTTACTCCTTTTCTCCTTCTGAAGGGCAAAATGTTCCTCAGAGCTGAGCAGTGTCCTTGGATCTGCAGACCCTTCCCTAGCTGTAACTATGAACATTGAGCATTATCAGTCCCAGAAGCAGACACTGAGAAACTTGCTGTTAATTTCAGCAAGTGCAGCTACTTACAAGAAGCTCATCTGAAAGCAAAATTTCAAGACAGAAAATTACCTTTGTCCTGGTCCAAACCAGGACAACCATATACCTAAATCTTCTTGAAACTTGTATATACCAGGGATTCATATTCAAGAGAAGCCTCAGAAGTGGTTCTCGGGCCGAGACACCAATGTCTGCCCAGGGTACTTATCCCTCCTGAGGCTGAGACAAGCATCCAGCTTCTGTAGCAACTGTGACATTGTCTTCACCAGCTCCTCTAAGCTTCTTTCTTCCACAGCTAAAGATTTTGATTTAATGGCCCTGTAGCTGGACAGGTACTCTTATCCCAGTGTAGGAACAGTATCTGATCTACTGCTGTGCTTAATACTTCTCATGTGTTTTGAGTTTACTCTTCCATTTTGGTCAGCTACATTACCGATTCTTTCCATGGGACATTTTGCATTTTAGACAATGGTCACCCTGAATTAGCTAGGATTTTTTTGTTATAAATTGATCTACAATAACTAAATTCGTACAGGACAGTTACATAACTGGGTAAAATTTATCTCTTCTGAATTTCATTGTTGAAAATTAGATGTGTAATCCAAGGTGTTAATCTAATTTTTGTTTCCCCATCATGGATATTCTTGTTTTGTGGTAGTATTTTACCTCCTCCTAGACCTTACCAGACCCTTACATTTGATATGACCAAGACAGGTAAAATGAATTGAACTCTGGGAAACTTGATATATAAACAGCTAAGAAATCTCAAGAAAATTATTTTACTTCTAAGAAAAAAGGAACAATGAGAAATTGATTTATGGAGAGCATAAATTTTGTGCTTATGCATAAGGGGTCGTATTTATCTGCTTAAGTATCTTCAGACACTTTAAAAATAAAATATTAGATAACATATTTAATTTCAGGATAATAACATAATTTCACTCTACAACATGACATTCAGGACACTAGAACTTCAAGTGTGGTTTAGAACTCATTTCCATAAAGAATTCATCCAAAATTACTGAAAGGTGCATTTTTTTACTTCTTATGACCATGTGCTTTAAGGAATTAGTGTACAGGATATATAAGCAACCTATAGCTACATCTTGTAACGAAGACAAACTTCTAACATGAGTTTTTAGAAATTCAGGCAGTTTGTATATCACAAGGAAATTTTACAGAAAAGGACATGAAGTAGGTGTTTCATGAGAGGGAAGATTCACATGGTTTGCAGGGGTATTCAATTTTTCTTGTTATCTTCTAAGGTTTTACTTTGCTAATAAAAGTGGCTTTGTGCATTATATTTATTTGGAACATTTAAAAACTGTGAAAAAAATCAACTATATGGGACCATAACCGTCAGATATCAACCACATAGTTTTGGGGATGAAGCACGCAATGTTTTCAAGATTTTGATAAGTAAAAGTCATCTGTGAGATTTTCAGTCTCAGTAAACTTATTTTCTTCCCCCATCAGGAGGTATGGGCATGTTGGCGTGAATTATTGTCATATTTGGATGCAGAAAATAAATGGTTGAATGAGATTGAACTGAAACTCAAGGAAACTGAAAATATCCAGGGAGGTGCAGAAGAGATTTCTGAGTCTCTAGATGTAAGTGCGGACTTAAATAATATCAAATCGCAGGTATTGATAAACTGTAAATCACACTGTGAATCAACATTGCACATAAGCAAGAGACAGAATATTTGTAAAACCCTATGTTCTCACTTGATTCAACAAATGAGATATAGAATTTTCATCCATCTAAATGAAACAGTAATTAAATGTGTTGTGCCTGACGTTATAGACAATTTCTGGTGACAGTAAAATTCATATTCTTTAGAAACATGGCCTCACTTAAACCAGTCACTAAATATTAGAGACCTCAGAGAGGGCTTTAATCCTGGCACTGAAACTCTGTTTATAATTGCTGAATTTTTATTCATGGAACTTTTCAAATTTCTGTGAATTAAGTTAATACTCTTAGTGGATCAAAATATAAAAAATTAAATTGATAATAAATTTTTTTGTTAAATTTCATCCATTCAGATACTCAAGCAAAATTTAATGATTTTTTTTAAGTACACAAATACTCCCACTTAACTCACTGGGCTTATTCCATGTTTTTAAATTAAAGCACCCAATGCGTTGCTTTGCCAAAACTCTTTCCTTGGTTTTGGTATTAAGCAGTACAAAACTTTTGTTGCCAAGACAAAAAGAACACAGATATTTTTATATTTTCTATCTCTACTTTTATTGCGTATGAAATGTCTTACCTTTATTTTCAAGATTAATTGCAATTTTTTTGTAGAATCTTATTTACAGAAAGGAAAACAAACAATTCTTTTGACCTTTTTTCAGTCTTTGGAACGTTTAATGAGACATCCAGAAGACAATCGCAATCAGATCCGGGAACTGGCACAGACTTTAACTGATGGTGGGATCTTGGATGAGCTGATCAACGAGAAACTTGAGAAGTTCAATACTCGATGGGAAGAACTACAGCAGGAGGTATATTTCGTAATTTACCTGTCATCCCATTAACTAGTTTACAGTATTGCACCACTTTAAATAAAAAAAAAATAAAAATATTGTTTTATTTCCTGACCAGTATACAAACAAAGACTTATTTTTGAACTATTGGGCAAACTCCAGTGATTAGCAATGCACCACCTCACTCCCCACATCTCCTGATGTGATGAAAGAAAGAACTGAAAAGGCAAAAATGATAAAATTAATGAACTGAGGTATCTTTATGAGATGCAGGCAATTTAATAAGGGGGGGGAAAAAGAGCAAAAAGCAAGTGATGCAAAATTAATCACTCACCACCAAGAGACTAATGGACACCCAGACAGTCCCCAAGCACTGGCAGTTTTGGAAAAACTTGCCCCCAACCCCTTTTTGTTGCTGAGCACGACTCTGTGGGGTACAGAATACCTCTCTTTGGTCAGCTTGGGTCAGCTGTCTTGGCTGTGTCCCCTCCCAGCCTCTTGACCACCCTCAGCCTTCTTGCTGGGAGGGGCAGGGAGGAAAAAGAAGGCTATTGCATTGTGCAAGCATTAACTCCATCCCAGCCAAAACCAGTACAGAAGATAAACCTAAATTTCAAAAAATGACCATCTAGTGTATTTAATTGTCAGACACTTGCTCTGACAAAACTTGTACTGGGAAGCAAATGATTTTCAAAATTAAATATGAGCAACATTCTTTTAAAGATATATTCTTTACTAAATAATAAATAAGGATCTCTGCAGCAATGAAAGATTTTATAAAGACATAATATAGATCCTTGTGTTTAGCACAAGGAGAGTCAAATCTAGCAGTATGATTGATTGTCAGTCTTTGCCACTGACTCCTTGAAGAAAATTGTACTAATTCTCTGACAAATCCCAGTGTTGGGACAGTATATTCCTGTTTGGTTGGTTAGTTTTTTGTTTGTTGTTTTTTTTGGTTTTTGGTTTTTTTTATTGGTAAATCAATTAAAAAATGCAAAATTTCTGCAAAAATATTTACTTTTAATACTAGGAGTTTATTTACATAAGTTTATGCACGTAATACAAATGTATTAATAAAATGTACAAATGTGTTAATACAAATGTTTCTGTATATGAAAAATGTCAGGACCAAATCAAATTCACCAAAGAATTTTAAGACAGCCAGAGGACACATCAGGAAATAGCTCAACTAGTGATAGTTTACAGGACAGAATAACAAGGCAGTTAAATTAGAGAAATACTCAGTGCAAATACATGAAAAGTGATACTCATGGAAGACTTCTGACTTCATAGATGAAATTTGAACTTTTGAGCTGACTTACTGCTCTGCAGTAGGATCTTGGGAGTTATGAAGAGAAATAGCAGGAAGGTGTCAGTTCAGCTGGTAAAGATGAGAAAGGAATTATTAGGGAAGCACCTAGTGAAGCACATAGGGACCTTCTTTATGATTGGAACCAGAACACTATCAAAGGTGAGCTACAAAGACTGTCAAAAGTTTCTCAGTTTCATTTATATAAATGATGCATGAGTAAAGATTTTTAGAAAGCAGCTTTGTTAGAATGATAAAAATCTACCATGACAGTGATAACATTTTTGAAAGGAAACATTATTGGGGTTAAATGTGGAAAGTACCACATGAAGATGTATGAAATTCTGGACAAAATTTTGATGAGAATATAAGCAAAATATATTAGAAGTTATTTAATGTTTTCCAATTCAATTTATGTATAGAAAAAAAACAGGGAAGGGAAATCATGTCCCATCCCCGCCACACAGTTCTTTGGAAGTTTGATCTGATATTTCAGTCAAATATCAGTGTCTCAGTCACACCACTTCTTTACTGTATGATTTTCACAACTAAATGTTTCATTAATTTTCCCATGGAAGGCTCACACACGTTTCTACACAGACCCCTGTTGCTGAATTTTCTGTGCTGTTTACTTAGCCTAGTCGAAATCCAAACAGCTTGCACTCTCCTTACATAAAAATACATTAAAGGCACATAATACTATTCAGCTTGTGTTCAAGGTCACTTCTACAGAGAGATTAATAGGCTAACCTAATGTGATTATTTCATTTAAATAATTGTGCAGGTAATTAATGAGACAACAAGCTCATGTGGGCAGAAACATATATGTGAAATATTTGTTCACTACTGATACCAAACCACTGCCATGTGAATGATGCTGCAAAACAATCAGCAATACTACTGAGGTAGAGATTAATTTTTAAAGGCAGTTAATGGCTTTATGTTTGTACACCTTATCTTCTTCAGTTAAGTAAGACTCTATGTTTAGTTTGCTTTTGAACATCTGGCACTGATCGATAAGAAACATATTCCCTATCTTTACTTTCAAAGAACTGATTCACTCACAATGCTTTATACTGGATCTAAAAGCCACTGTTGCCTAATGAACTTTAAGCTAATATTGCAAATGACTATCATCCCCTGTAATGCTGAAAGTGGTCTATACCCTGTCCAGCCAACTTAAAAAATGTCAGCTAGATATTCCTGAGATGATGCTTGTAAAAAAATTTTACAAAATTTTGTTTTCCAGCTGGACTTTACACTAGCTTCCAGTTTTATTTTTAGGGACTGTCTCCATTTCTTTTAGGACTCCCCTCAAGATTGCCCTTTTTTTCTTTCAAAGAGCACACATTCATCATTTGACACAATTATTCTGTTCTGTTCTTCTCTCAAGAGAAGAAAGAATTTTTCATGCCCAATCTCCACGATTGCTTTGAAAGCTGCTAGGAGGGCTGCTTTTCCAAGTGCTGAGGCACTCTGTATCTGCAGTGATAACTTAAAGAGATAAAGAGGTTCTCATTGGTATAGTTTGCAATATTGGAATACAGTTGCTCAAAGATGAAATCACATCATGGCATTATAATCAAATATTTGTAGTCTGCACTTTAAAAACACGCTATGAAGTATTAGTAGAATTTTCAGAATTACTTCTAGCTTCTTAATATCTCTAATAATAAAAATACCTGGATACAAAACAAATGTTTTGAATGTTAGAAAAGGTGTTTCTAGTTTAAGTCTTAACTACCAATTAAAAAAAAAAACACAAAACAAAACAACAAAAAACCAGAGAATGACATGTTTCATAACAATTTGATGCAAAACATGTAGAGGTGTTGTAATATGTCTCATACATACACAACTGTTAGTAGCACCGAGAATTAGGTTATATTTTAAAGTAATTTTGACAGAAAGGAAATTTAAAGTTTTGTAAATTTTGTGGTAATATGTGGTAATATAACTTCTCAATGATTAGTGTAACTGAGACAAAAAAAAACCCAAACTAACATATTTCAGCCTTACTTCACAGACACTTTCCCATGAGCAGTAATGTGTAAGTTAATTAATGAATTTGCTTCTACATTATAAATAAATATACCCAGGAGTAAAAAGCTGCTAGGTTTGTAATTTGTAAAGGTTTCATTCTAGCACAGCACAACTACCAATCTGCCTCAATAACAAAACTCTAACCATCATCTTAGTAATTACATGTGTGATTAATGTCATTAAGTACCTGAAATGTATTTTTAAGGAAAAAGTGGCAATATCTATAAATATAGATTTATAATAGTCAGCATTAAAGAAGGTGTTATAGTCATAAGCAACTGTTTCAGTACCTCCAGCTTTCCTGACATTTGGTCATTTCTCTGTGCATCCTTTCCCTTTATATGATATTTGATATGGATAATATGCAATGCTACTATTTCCTCAATTTATGGTTGATCTTTGATAAATTATAAACAGATTTATGCAATATCCCTTATCATAAAAATCAAATGTTCTGCTTAATAATAAAAAATATCTAAGTCTATTAAAAAATGTAAAGAGTTCAAAAAAAATTAAGAGTCCCTAATTTTTTTTTTCTTTTCCCCTTCATTCTGTTAGCTTCTTACAGCACCATTCTTTGTTTGCTTTTCTTTTCCTTGACAGCTGTCAACATTTCAGTGGCTCAGAAATAATTAAGGAGTTGGTTAGTTTGCTGAGATTTCCTATTTAGCAATTAACTGTCTCTGAAGGTCTCTTCAGAGACCAAAACCTTCAGTTTTATTGACTATGATCTGACAGCAGAGCTATAGCTTCTGTTATGTCCTCAGACCCAATTGTACACTAGGATGTTATTTCTTCCACAGAGGAATAGAAAATACTTAATCTTTTACCCACCCACCCCCTCCCCCAACAAAAAACCAAAAGAAACAACATAAAGCAAACCCACAACCCAAAACTAAACCTCAAAACCCAGAACACCATAAATAAAAGTATTTGTATATCATTGATATATAAACAATTTCAACAATCACATGCCTTTAAAAAATACACATGTATAAACCTACATGTACCAAGACATACGAGTTTTAAGGACAAATTTGAAGTTCTGGTTTCACAGATGTAACAGTGCATTTTGTCTGTCCCTTTTTGTAAAGGTTTCTAGTGCATACGTCCATCAGAGCCTCTCATTTCTACTCTGAGGGAGGAAGAAGCCTCTTCCATTTTGTGGCATTTCCCTCGAATGAATTGATAAGCACTCTGCAATGCCAGAGGTAGTGCCAGGGACCTTCTTAGTCAACAGGAAGAAGTTTTTGAGTCAGTTGTTATGTACTGGAAAAATACATTACCTGAGTGCATTGGATCTTTTATAAAGTGATTGTGAAGACACTTTCATTGCATTGTGAATTAAACAAAGTCAGGGCAGAAGCTTGTCTTTCGGGGAGGGTGCATTCAATACAGCAGTGTCCCTGTTTGGGTCAAGGGGTATAGCCAGTTACATAGTTGTGTTACTTGCACCGTAAGACCAAAGGGCAGAGCCTTAACTATTTTGGCCTCTATGTCTGGCTGCTGACCAACATATTTAATGCAGTTTTATTTTTTCTAATTACATCTTACTTTTACCACACCACAAAATAGAGACAAAAAAATTCTGGAAGCAGCCACTTAGGAAATCATCATAGCTGTAAAAATGCTGTTCCCCAGCATTCAGCTGTGTGGTTCTGCTTCCACTACCAAAATAGTTCACAAACTTGGTCTGATGGTTTATTCGTCCAAGGTGTTGACATGTTTTAGAAAAGGTATATGTTGACTTCACTTAAAGTATACAAAATGTCACACAGGTTCTTGGGCTGTAATAAAATTATTCTCTGTGCACAATGAAAGGGGAATGTGTTGTCTTTGTGTGTGGACATACTTATTTTGTGTGTACCTAAACATATCACAAGCATGCACACATATTTATCTGACTTTATATTTGTTTGAAATCGATCTATAAAAATTCAGTCATACTCAAGCAAAGATTAGTAGGAATTCTTTCTTAATATTAAAGGTTTTTATATTTGAACAATGAGTTTGGAAACGTTTCCATTTTCAAGTTGTGTTTGTGAATGGGATTTTTACATACATATTTTCTGCTCATACAAGCACAAAGATGACAACTTTCAATTACCACACCTGTCATACAATTTGAAGACTTTTTGTGAGTTTCCAGGCAGTGATAGCTACTCCATTGCATACATGCAGGCTGCTCCTGAGACTAGCAGAAAATTTATCTATACTTAAGCAAGCACCTAGATGGAAATAACAGCATGGATCAGAATTTAACAATGGTCCAAGTATAGCTATAAAAGCAGTTTTTTAGAAGAACTTAGCACTAAACTTGTGTCCAGTGTATTGAAATCTCCATAAAATTCAAGTACTTATTTTTATGACTAATGTAACTTTCTCAGGATCCTGTATAAAATGGTGAGTTTAATGAACATTAGGACACTGCAGCCCTCAATATGAATGGTTATGCATGGATTTTAGTTTTACCAGTTATCCAAAAAAGATCAATAACAGCAAAGAGGTTTTTTTCTATGCTTCTAGGAGGATGCCTCTACCAGTGGGCAGTAGAAACCTACTTACTTAGTTTCTAATCTCATATGTCTTTCAACCTACTGTGTAGTGCTGCAAATTAAAAGGTAAAGAGTGACTGTCAGCCAGGCTTACAAACTGGAACTAAGGGGTGCCAAGGGGAACGGAAGCTGTGGAGTTTGACCCACTGCTTTGAACAGGCCAATATAAATTGTAATATAAAATCTCAAATCAGATGAAGGTAGAAGTCATAAGTAATAAGCCTTTATATTGTACGGTGAAGTTATACTGTTTTAATTGTTCATTTGGTAGGATAATATTGCCTTAGTGGCTCAGGAGCTTTCATTAACACTGTGGTGTGGGCCCACTATGTAAATCTGCTCCGTTCCACAGGAGATTCCTGGAACCTGGCAAGCTTATCTGATCAGCTGTTTTGAATTAGAGCAAAGCATCTTACAAACACAAATATAGTAACTGCTGGTTGGATCCCTATCCTCTAACTAAGTCAAACAGCTAGCAGAGTTCTCACAAGAAATAATCTTTTTCATTTGTTAAATCTGAAACTCTGCAAGAATCTGAACTCCGTGAAGTTACAGACATATCAAATATTCTCATTGAATTGCTGAAAGATACTGCTCAAGGCAAGGATTTTGTAATAGGTATCAAATCAAATTAAACTATAGCTGGCTTGATTTGACTTGAAAAATGACAGGACACGTAGCAATGTCATTTAAGCAGTGCTTGCTTTCTACACTTCTTCTCTGATTCATGTCAAAGAAAGTCACTTTATTCTGTGGTCAGCAGTATGGCTGGACTTGTACAGAGGAAAATGGTATTGCATTTGAGATTGCTGGTCATTAGTGTGTGCTTTGTATAGAGCAGAAACTCTGCTAGGCACAATCTTTTGTCTCAGTCAAATATGAGTCTGCAGGTGGACACAATGACAGATGGAAGAAAGTAACAGGTTATCTGGTAAATACCATATTAAATTGTTGCAAGTAACAGTGAAAGCTGGCATGTTAATGTCAAGTTTTTAAATATATTTGTGTTTTAAGGACAAATTGAAAGGAGAATTTCTTTTTCTGGTTTGGTAAGCTGTAAAGTGAGTTCTTGTGAAAGTAAAGAATCCTTCTAAAAACCAGGATTGTGTTAAAGCAATGGTAGGCAATCCACTGTGGCACGGGTGGTGGAGTAGAAGTGAGAGTCAACTTTTCAGGCTAAAAGAGAATATGGTTAGAGTGTTAATAGGTTGGGTGAGTCCACCACCAAGACAAGACAAAGATCCATCTCTTGATTCCAGATTAGGCATTGCCTCTGTTCTGGACAACTATTTGTACTACATATGAGAGCTTCTTCTCTAGAAAGTCTTTATCCCTCTCACTGAAGTGGATTGTCTCGGATAGGATTGTGATGACAGTAACCCTATTCTCAGGAAACAAAATCTCTTAAACTGTATAATAAGATCAGGAGGACTGCTATTCCTCAGAATGAAAGACTGCACTATCAGGATGGTTTTGTTATGCAGATTTGACAACTTTCACTCTGCGTAGAAATCCTCAATGCATGCATTGTTTTTTCAGGGTCCTAAATTTTTTAGAAATTGGTTTATGCAATCTGGGTTTTTGTTTGTTTGCTTCTTACTAAAAGATCTGAATGGGTGGCAAAAAGATGCGCAACTTGTCATACAAAAAGGTGGATGAGCACAGTCAGGAGTACTATTTTTTATTCTAATGCTGCGTTTTCCAGGAAAAAAACTGTGATAAAAAATGTATTATATGCATTATTTCTGTGATTATTTGTAACCTTGATGTTGTTTTTAGGCTGTGAGAAGACAGAAGAGTCTTGAGCAGAGTATTCAGTCTGCCCAGGAGACTGACAAAACCCTCCGGTTAATCCAAGAGTCTCTTGCTGTTATTGACAAACAGCTAACAGCCTATATTGCAGACAGAGTTGATGCAGGCCAGGTCCCTCAGGAAGCACAGGTAAGTGATACAGGTTGAACTGATGTGCTTTGTGTTTTTCTCAAAGTGTTGGCTATCCTTCAGCCTCATCTTTATAACAAGACTTTGCAACTTTATCAATATGAAAGTGCAAGTAAATTTTTAGGTAGGATGACTTTGAGAAGTTCAAGATAGTTTTTTAGAGAAGTCATATTTTCCTTTATTCTATGTACCTCTCCAGAAAATGTAAAGAGCTATATATGGTCATGGAACACTATACATTAACTTTAAAATTACGAGATCAGTAATATGACTTTAAAATTCAGTTCTCATCCTAGAAAGAAGAAACTCATCACCTTCATTACTCTTAGATGGCTCTTCTACAAAGTCAATTATGTGGCCAAGGGATCCTTATTAAATTATAAAATGGAGACAGCAATGCTAACTATTTCTCCATGTGCACATAAATGTACTTATATTTCAATTTTTATTGCTTATGTATGTTTAACAGAAACAGCTTTTCATATTACTTAGAAATGGTTTGTTAAGCATTTGACATAAAATTTTAAATCTAATTCTGATTTTCAGTCTTTCGTTTTTGTTCTATAACATCTGTTTTACTACAGTATTTAAATGGCAAGAATACAAATTAAGTAAAACAAACATCTCTGTTACAAAATTATTAGCGGTTTATAGTATTATGTACAGCGATTTTTCTGTATTTTCCACCTAGATTTCGGAAGTCAGAATACAAAAACAAGCAAGGCTACAGAAAAATATAAAACAAATGCTTTATAATGATCTTAGAAAAGGCATTCAGTCATGTTTTTTTTGTGGCACGCCTGTAGAGTTTTAAATCACTGTAAGAAATTAGTTTTTTATATGGAGTAACTTAAATTATCTTAAATACATTCAGATATGAATATCTGAAAATCATGTTTATCTCCTTTTCAAAATAATTTCCTTTTTTTCTCCTTTCAAAATAAAGGTTTCCATATCTTTTGCATTAAAAGGCATACAGATATACCTTTCAGTTGTTTTTCTAACGTGGATTTGTAGGTACATTGTTATTTTTATGTGTGCATTAATGAATGAATGAGTAAAAGCGTATTATATTTATATTAAGACTGTGCTATATTTAGAAAATAGTATTGTGTTTGTATTCAGTCTTATTTTCAAACTAATTCTAATTTATTTTACTTTTACATCAGTGTAATATTAGCATCATATTCAGATGAGTTATTCGGTTTGAATCCTAAGCTGTTTCAGTTACCAGTTTACTTTTAAATGACTTATCTCCTTTCTTGAAATATGAATATTGCAAGCAATTTACAGTGAAATAGGATACCATTTCTTAAATATGTATCTGTTTAATTTCTTATCTTGTAATTATGTAACTCTAATGCATAAGAGAAAATTGGTATGAAAATGTGGGGCTTTTTTTTGTTGGGTTTGGACCCCTACATTGTATCAATTTATTATGGTGTTTTATAGATCCCATGGACACTTGTTGTTTATATGTGTTGTCAGGTACAATATTGGGAATGATCACAGACTGTGTAGAAGGAGGTAGTTCACAACTTCAGCAACAGAAGCAGCATAAAACTCAGCCTCTAATAAGCATATTTTCACGGGAAAATTTCACCTCAGTGCTTTTGCAGAACTTGCATCTTTTTTGAGAGATTTTATTCTCTGACGGAAAGTTCACCTGAGTATACTATGCCCACTGTGAGAAAACCAGCATAAAGGCTGCTGAGATTTTCCCTTTCATGTTTTTATGTCAAGATGCCAGTGTGACCTAATGAAGAAAAAAAAAAAAAAAAAAAAAAGAGCAACAAAACCCAAAAGAAAATACAAAACTAGTAACAAGTGAACAAATTTAATGCAGATATTGAAGTTCTCTGTACTTCAGTTGTGAAGTTATTTCAAGTCATTAGTGGGAAAGGGAATAAACAGCCGGTTTTCTGTCAGTCCCCGAGTCATTGCGGAGGTGAACGGGGGGACCAGCAGGTTTCAGAACAGTCCCGTGTTGGATGGCTGCAGCTCCTGTGGAGCCTCTGCTGGAACAGTTCTCCTGTAGAGCTGGGAACCGGCTCATTCCTTTAAGCTATCCTGCAACAGAGTCTGCACAGCTGGAACGGGAATCTTTCAGTCAATGAAGCTGGTTGCTGGGCAGGGGTCAGGGAATCCATGCTGAGGGATTTATCAAACCGTTCAGCAATATGTGTTGTGTTTCTAAAAGAACATATTGGGGGGATTTATAACCAGAAAGTTGTTGAGATTTAGGAAGCTCTGTGTGGTTGCTGCAAAAATTCAGATCCATTTAGGGCTTTAATAGGAGGAATAATCTTTGGTTCAGCTGATCAGAAACCAATCTAAGAAAACAAAATCATGTTTAGCTTGTCATTTAAATGAAATTATGAGTTTAGTTTATTCAGAAAGTTGACAGTTAACTGTGTACTGTTCAACTCCTTTGGATCATTTTTTGAACTTAAATTCTGTGTGTTTCTTACTCCACCGTGTGGCACTGAGAATTTAATGCTAGAGAGCCCCTGCTACCCAACAGTTTCTATTTACTGATTCATTATCAGTACAACCAAAGATGCTGCATCAAGACAAAACAATCAAACAACAACTACACTTATAAATCAGTTAATATTTCTCGAGGTCTAATGATGAAAAAAGCTTGAATGAGAGAAAGCCTAAATCAACATCCTAGAAAGAAATTTTTTTTTTTTTTATTTTTTTTTTGCATGCATGATTTTATGATCTCAGCTGAAGTCTCTTTCATGTCTCTGAATTTACTGAGAAAATACAGAGACTGAATCATCATTACAGGAATTTGTCAGGTGCTCACTTTTTTTTTTTTTCAAGTACTTGTTAACCAACAAGAAGAAAACTAAGCTGTTTTGAAAATATTACTTTTATATGACAGAATATTTTTCACATTGGTATTTGTGGCCTTTTTATGAAATAACTTGTGATGGAAGGGAAAAAATTAACTTCTTGCATCTCAGTTTATGTGATTACATGGCAGTTTTTATAGCATGGGACAGAAAATACTCTCACTTCACTTCTCACTTGCACGTGGCAAATCACTTGTCTGATGTTCTTCATGTAGAGTTATGTGAAATGCAATGAATAAATGAACAACATTACGTTACTGAAAAAGAAAAGTAATGTACTTTGCCTTTTCAATAAACTCCCTGAATAATGTCAGTTCTATGGTGATAAGCACTATTTTCTAAGTAAAGATGGCTAATAATATTTTTTAAAAATAATGTTGTGCTGTGTTTGAGCCAAAGTTAAGATGATGATATAGTGGGAGTGAGGTGTAGTGTCCACAACTAAGTATGCTATTCTTGTTGAGGCTTAGCTTTGTTGTTCTTCCTAAAACATCTTTATATGTATATATACTCTTTTTTTTGCAAAAGTGTGACATCAGTTGCACAAATACTTTTTGTGCTTTTAAACATGGATAGTTTAAATTAGATTTAACTTCTGTTTAACATCTTTCAAAATCAACTGTTCCAAATAATACTAAAAACGTAAATATTTTCCTCAAACCCTGCTGATTACTGTCCTTGTTTTTCAATAGAAAATCCAATCTGAACTAACAAGCCATGAGATCAGTTTGGAAGAGATGAAGAAACGAAACAGAGGTAAAGATGCTGCCAAAAGAGTGCTTTCCCAAATTGATGTGGCACAGGTATGCAAATTTTTTCTCCTCCGTCTTTCCTTCACTCATTCAAACAAACACCTTAATATTATTATTATAGTATGAAATGTTCTTAAGGTATGTCTTTTGATTTTGCTGCTCCTAGCTGCTCCTGGCTTTCTAGCCAGGAAAATAGAGTGAATAAAGTATACCATTCACCATGCTCCTCTTTTTTCTGCCATCTTTCTATTACAGCGTTTCTGGTTAGCTGGTAAAAGTTCTGGGGCATGCAGAGCTGATGTAACCAGCTGGTAGGGACACAGTATAAGGGATGTTTTGAGTGTGCAATTGAAAGAAGTAAAACCACAGTGAGGCTTTTTAGTATACATTTTGAAGTACTTGAAAATATTTAGAGTTAAAAGTGTATTAAAATATTTAGAAATATTTGGTAGAAGTTCACTTGAAAGACAAATCTGTGCTGAGCTGTGCACTACAGTCATCAACTTAAAATTCTACTTAATACATTATTTCATCTAGCTTAACAGACACAGAGAGACCTGCTTGAAATTAAAGAAGAGTAAATTAACAGGAACAATGCACATTTTTTTCCATTATCTGCAATAGGTTCTTGACTGTTGTGCTGCTTTGGTTCAAATACTTCTGACAGTATTTGATTTTAGGCCAGTGAACTCTTGAATCCTATTTCATTGTATAATACCTTTGATGGTATATCACATGTCAAGATTTGTCTTTACTTGTAACTTTTTTCCTGAATAGCATTCTCTCTTACAGATAAATAATTCATACAATTCCCTTTTTTTAGCACTAAGTAATAGTTCTCATTTGACATATTTTTATTCTAACATTAGATCCATTGTCTAGACAGAAAGTAAACAATTATAGAAATAAATAATTTTGATTAAATTGTTAAACAACTGTTAGTTGACTGAATTCCTCCTGTTTTTTTGTATTACTCTACACTGACAGTTAAATTGTTATTTTTCAATTTAAGGAGAAAGGACAATTAGCAAACTAAGTTATTTCTGCCATGGTGATTTAAGACCTCATGGTGATTTAAGACTATGAGGCTGAGAATTCTTACATGGAGGTGAAATCTATGAGAAAGGGCTGCTCTTGAAAAATCTGTAGTAAATTCTTTGCAGGAAGAAATTATAGAGCTGACAAATTACATTATTTTTCTTTATTACACACTTTTAAGAGTACAAAGATACTCGATTTACTCTATTTACCACATTACTAATTCCTAGGGATACTTTAACCTTATTTAATGTAATATATGAAATAATGGCAGTTTAAAAAAAAATATTTAATTACATACAGGGCACTATATAAAAATATTTAATGAGCTACAGTTAAAAACTACAGTTGTGCTTTCAAATACCTTCAGAACCTTTTCTTCTAAAGAAGACATTTTATTCAAATCAAAAATTAATAATACTGACAGAGTTGTGGGCTTTCCTTTTCTCCCATCAATTGTTGCTGTGCCAGGTTTGCCTACTGACCACGAAGTCTGAGTAGTGCCACCAATTCCTCTGACTACGTATTTTAAGTATTTAAGAATTCTCATGTTAATTCTCACCAAAGATTCATTTAGCCCAAAACCATATCTTCAGTAGTAGCCAGAAGACAGTGACAAGGTACAATAAGGTGAACATTATGTAATGCTTCCCTAGTGATTTGTAGCTGAGCAAATTCTGGTTTGGAGGTATTTAAAAGTTCTTGTCTAAATGCTTTTGGAAGTCTTGTAAATTGCTGGAATCCTCAGCTTTAATTGACAGCTAGTTACACAATTTAACTGAATGCCATGTGGAGTAGCATTCTTTTTGTTTGTTTAAGTTGCTGTCTCCCTCCATAAATTTTAAGGAAGTGGTAACAACCATTTCCTAGTCAGCTTCCTTCATACCACTATTTTTACTCCACCTCAGTTCTCTCTTTTCAAGACTGATTAATCTGTTAAATCCTACTGAGACCTTTATGTGGGTAGCCTTGCTTGTCCTGTCATTCTTCTTTACACATTTTCTATTTGTAGGTTTTTTGAGATGGAGTGATCAAAACAGCACACATTATTCAAGCACAATATAGTTTTATTCAGTTATTTTTATGCTCTGGCAAGTATTTTGGTTTTTGTTCTTTATGTTCCTAATTATTCCAAATACTGACTTTTCTTGTTTGGCTGTTTCTAAGTACTGACCTGATATTTTCTTAAAACTGACGGAGATTTAAATAAGTATATAATAGAAGTGGTATAGTTGGACAAAGATAAAAAATGTGAAAATTGTGACATTAGAAGCCATGCTTGTCATAGATTCTCCTGCCTTCAAATTACTTTCTTTTTACTCTACTTTATGTTTTTTAAAATTGAAGTAGAAACCAATTTTATAGTCTGAATCTCAAGTTTTGTGCTAGACTTACTTACTGCCCACCCACTTTATCTGGGTTTCTTTGAGTGACTAAAAGCTATTAAACCCCTCCACCCCTTCCCTTTCCACTCCACAACATTTAACATATTGGAAAATATGAAAACTCTCCCTGTCTACTGTTGAGTGGATAGGCTCACTGGCATCCAGTGCCCTGGACGAAACAAGAATTTATTTTCCTCCTCTGAAGATCAAGCATCTCTGTTTCTGGTATTTCTAAATTTGCTTAAAGAGAAACTACAGATTGGTAACAGATTCTTAAATGTTCTGAAACAGGTCTAAAACTTGGCTTCAGTGTTGATTTGATTTCACATTTTCTACTTGCTCATGCTTACTTTTCAGAAAAAGCTGCAGGATGTCTCCATGAAGTTCCGCTTGTTTCAGAAGCCAGCCAACTTTGAACAGCGCCTGCAAGAATGTAAAAGAATTTTAGATGAAGTGAAATTGCAGGTCCCCAAGTTAGAGATGAAGAGTGTTGAGCAGGAAGTAGTACAATCACAGTTGGATCATTGCATGGTGAGTATTTAAATATGTTGTCTATTTGTTTCCTGTCTGTTCTGCTTTTCAAATTTAAATTATTTTCAATGACAACATCAGAAAAGGTTCTGAGAAAGATTTAGGACCAGAATTGCACAATGAAATTTATAGGAACCTTTTTAGTTTTTTAAAATTTCTTTCAAAGAGAAGAAGGTTCCTTACAGGTTCCTTACATGCCATCACTTAGTGAGCAGATCTTTAGTCATTGAACTAGTGAAGGAAAATACAATGAATTATATAATATAGTTCGGCTTAACCCCATTGAGTTACTTTTTAATGTAATTTTCTTAATTATTTAATTTTTTAAACTGTTTTACAATCAGTAAATGTAGGGGAAACCCTTTCTCCTACCACTCTCTTGATTCAGTAGTATGAAAAACTGTCAGTTTTAAATTAGTCTGCAGTTTAAATACATCAAACAAGCTTTATGGGTTGACAGAAGACATCTGTTGCTGTTTTAAATACTGCATTATCTAAATCAGTTTGAAAACAACCTTTGTCATGTCATAAAACAGTTACTGATGATACGTACTTTCCTGTCTATAACATTTCTACCATTGGTATTGATGACAAGTCTTTGAAATCAGTAAAGATAAGATGTCCTAAATCTGTTAATTGTCATTCTGGTTTAGAAACTGCTGATTTTTTTTTTCTCATAAGATTTTTTTTTTTAATATATGCTCAAAGTCAGGGTCACTTACGAGCTACCTCTCAAATCCTTTAGTTTTCAAATGGAAGTGGAAGGTGCTCAGATGGTGCATGATGCTTTTTTTATACAGCAAGCAATGCAAAGACTGTAATACCTCCAACAATCTTCTCTGTTTTAATTATTTTAATAGTAGTATTTCTCTTTCATATTCCTATTTTATTAGAAATTATATAAAAGCTTGAGTGAGGTGAAGTCTGAAGTGGAAACAGTGATAAAAACTGGGAGACAGATTGTTCAAAAACAGCAGACAGAGAACCCGAAAGAACTGGATGAAAGGCTTACAGCTTTGAAGTTGCAATATAATGAATTGGGTGCAAAGGTAAGCTCTTGGATTTTAATATAAAAGCATGCCCTCTTTTTAGCTAGCAAACTGAAGAATAATCTTGATACGGTAAGTAAACAGTGGTTTATATTGGTCCTTTCCAGGCCCTTCCATTTTCTAAATATAGGGGCAGAAGAATGGAGGCAAAGGCAGTCATCAGAATGGCTATTCAGTTGCTCTGAGAAAGCATTACTTCCTAAAGATACATAAAAATCCTTTATTACAATTTAAAATGATGCTTTTTTTTTTTTTTTTCTCCTAGCTGATAATTTGTTAGGGGTCTGAGTGGACAGTTGTTTCATTGTAAGGACTCAAACTAACCTGTTTCAAAATGCTTCAGGTCAGAAAAAGACTGATATTTTTTTACATTTTAGTTAGGGAGCTTCATAAAGAAGAGAATTCTACCTTGTTAATTTCCTTCTGCCTTGGATATACAGGTCATTAGGTATACCATAGCCATTTTGCTGTTCAAAAATCTGCTGATCAAAAATTCTTGTCACTGAACAGTTACTCAGGAGCCATTTGTGCAGCAATCTGCTTTGCTGCTTCTGGTCTCGAGTTGAACTACACATGTTCAGTTATTGTCATAACTGTTCTCTGGTTTAAATGTCACATGCAGTCCTGACTTACCTGTCCATTGGATCTTAGTATAGAAGCCACATGGATGTTGTTTAGCTGTGAGTATGTAGAGGAACTGTCCTTTTGTTACACATTACATATACCAGCAAACACTTGTACAGAATTTAATCAATAGTCATCTTTCATTTCTTAGGGACTATCAAATATCTTCATGTTGTGAAAAAGTGAATCATCACCCTCTGAACTCTCTACTGATTAATGTATTGTCTTGGAATACAACTTAACAAAAAAAAAAAAAAAATTAATCATTTGGTGTCTATACAGTACTCACTTTGACCTCTTAGTCAAAACCTATATGTCAGCCTATAAAATTAGGAGGAATACTTAAATACTTTCCCAATATTCTTTTAACATAATCTCACCTACAGAAAAAAACAGTTTTCAAAATGTAGCAGACTTTTACCTTATGATGTCTGTGACATTATTTATATATAATTAACCTTGTAAAATTGATTCCTATTAATTTCCTGAGTACTGACATTCTTTGTGTAAAATTTCCATCTTTACATCATCTATTTCTTTATCAGTTCATATACAGTTAAATACGCTTCCCAACAGCAGAATGGTTTTGATTACTCATTTTTTCCTAAAGGTCAGCTAAACAGGCATAAGGAAAGACAAACTACTAACCGATACTAACAGGATTGTAACTGAAGAAGATAATCATGCATGTCCCTGAAGGCTCAGTATTCTGGGTCTGCATTATCTGTGTAGCCTTCTCCTGAAGAACAGTCTTCTACAAGGACCTTTGATCTCTGTAGAGGAGTTGTGGTATTGTCCTTAAGACTTCACACAAATATTTCAGTCAACAAATGTCCTTTAGTTCTCTGTTTTATTCCTCTTGCCCTCATTGAAACTGTCCACAGAACAGCTAGAAACCTTAGCATTAGAGTAAATTTGTGCTGTAGCTGGCTGAATGAAGATTATCAGTGACAGGTAGAGTTAGAGTTGTCTGTTTATTTTTAAAATTTACATACTTCAAATATGTGCAATAAGACAGAATGCAATTTTTTTTATTTTGCTAGATTATAAATTATTAGAACCATCAACTAGGAAAGTGACCCGAGGTTAACACTTAGAGTCAGTATGTGGTTTAAACATATAATGATAACCAAGCCCCACTGACTACAGTATGATAAACCAACTAGAGAGATGTTACTTTTGACAGAGATACTACTCACTTGAGAACCTGAATTAAAACAATTCTCTCTCTTGCTAGAAAATAAAGTTTTTAAGAGACATCAATCTTTTGAGTGTCAAGAAAACTGAAGTCTGCTTCATTAAGGTGTGGATAGCTATCATTTGAGATTAGATAATACCTTGGGTTCCCCCATTATTTTACAAAAGACTGAAGCATTTGTTCTTACCTTATGTTTAAAGTAAGAGCAGACAGGTGCCATTGTTATAGGAAACCTCTCTTAACTAATGATGGGATAAAAATAAGCTATTAGGAAGCCATTAGTGAACTGAAGTGAGCTATATTGGAAATTAATGGGTCTCAAAAATCCTTAGTGATGTTTAGTTTTGCTATTCTAGATGTAATTTCTCACATTTACATTCATAGCAGGGTAGTTAACAGTTTTAGAGAGGGTTGCAAAAACCAAAAGATACAGAACTAAGAGTCAGCCATTATCAGCCCTAATTGGCTGCATTGACTCAAAGCGTGTCTTTTTAGAAAAAAATTGCTAATAGCTATAACTAATACTAAATCTCAGGACTGAGCTCTCTAATCTGTGTAAAAACGTATCCTTAAATGTAGACTTGCTTGTGTGATTTCATATGTCTTCAGGAAGACCCTCATATTTGAAACGGTTTTTAAGCACACCTTGAAGCATGTGGAATGGTTTCGTTTAAACATGTGCTATGTGTTGTGCTCTCAAATGGTGAGGAAGATTACTATAATTTTCAATAATTTCATATAGTAGCTATTGTAGCTTCTCTGTACATTTTTAGGTATTATAACTTGAGGCACTGTGAAACTAGGAATTCTTCCCTTTGGGGAAGTGTGGGGTTTTTTTATTTTTATTTCTTCCTTTGGGTTTTAACATATAATCAATAGTACTGATTGCTTGGATAAGATCAGACTTTAAACCTCTCTTTGATCTAGGAAGGAGTTTTGTATGTTGAGAACACCAAAGTTTGCCCCTCATCTTTCACCAAATATACTTTAAAAGCAAAATCAATAATTTTGAAACTGTAGTAGTGGCTCCAGTGTATATAGGTTTCAGATTAATTTGCAAGACAGCAAAATGTCATTTGAAACCATAGAGTAGTGGTTGTATTTATGATTAATATTCTGTGCTTGTGCTTAATTATGTATTCACTTGCCCTTATTCTTTCTTTCTGACATAAGCACGTATACATGCAGACGCACAAACAGCTGCAATATATCTGAGGTAGATTTTTAGTTGTGAGTTGTTGTGACAGGTTGTGAGACATACTTGTTTCAAATCTCTCTGCAGAAGTTTCAAGTCTCCAGCAGAATTCCTGGACTGTACATGGAAGTGTCAGGAATAACATTCTTGCTGCTCTTCTAAGGGCTCTGGGTGCAGTCAGGGCTGTTACTTACAAGCTCAGGTCTTCCCTCACAGTCTCACTGCTGCACAGGAACTTTTGGCTGTATGGCTAAAAGGTTGTAAAATACCTTTTTTACTTGTTTTTCTCAACTTAATTTTAGTTTACCTCGAAGGTAGCTAAAATATCTTTAAAATT
The DNA here is from genome assembly GCA_038090715.1 of Florisuga fusca. NCBI lineage: Eukaryota > Metazoa > Chordata > Aves > Apodiformes > Trochilidae > Florisuga > Florisuga fusca. The sequence continues at coordinate 16,928,039 of JAAWXA010000004.1, read as the reverse complement.
TTGAGAAATTTTATGGTGATAGTACATTTTATTTCCCTACATACTTTTTTTTTTTTTTTTTTTTTTTTAGAAATACGTCTTTACTTTTGAAGTAGGAACTGGCACTGTTTAATCAGTGATATCTTCATATATACAACGTATATGGAAATTTTGTATTATTATTGATATTATATTCAGAATAGAGACATATATAGACATACAGCAACATAAATATCCTTGCTGAGTTCGGGCATGTATCATTAACTTCATTTTATAGTGTACCGGGCATTTAGACTTACACAGGCAATCATGTTTAGTGTAGGGCACTTTGCATTGCATTTCTGCTAAATACCTGCAAATAGCTATTGACAATGAATATTAAAACACATCAGAAGAAGAGGTGTGAAACATGTGGATTCCTTGCTCCATGTGGGAATGGAGCTAAAAAAAGCTGAGTTTTATCATCTTTCCCAGGAATTTACCTCTTGGCCTAAATGTAAATTCTGAGATCTCATTTGCTAAATTTCGTATACAAGAAAGCACATGAGCCCTATTCTGTGAGTAGAAATGTTCTGAAATTTTAGTAATAAGCCTCTACAGAGTCATAATATATAATCAGGCTTTATTTCTTATTGTCTGGGAAAATCTGATCTGTTTATTCAGGGGTAGCAAAAGCCATGCACTTAACCTTGTTACATCCTGTTACATTTTGAAACCTCAGACTCTCCTTGGAGATAGGAATAATTTTGATCATTGTGCTAATACCTGTAGTCAAACAGTGTCAAAGGCCAAAATGGTTCTAGTAGATACTGATACCAGTTTTGTTTACCTGGAAGTACTGTGAATTTTTTTTCTTCTATTTGAAATTACTCAAATAAAAATCAGTGGCCAAAATCTTGCTCAATTACTAATTGACACGCAAGGTAACTAGTAATTTCTTTGAAATATTAGTGACCTATTGAACACTTTTGTTCTACCTTGCTTGATTGGGCTTTTTGAAACTTCAGAACAAACAATTTGTTAATTTGTACTTTCTAACTACTAGTTGCCTATTCCCATTGTGGTATAGGTTCTTGTCTGAAATCTCTTTATTTACTTTTCTGCCTTCTTTACTAATTCCCTTTCCCTGAGTATGCTCAGGGGCTTGTAGGGAAGTTTGTATTTCCCCTAATCCTTGAGGTTAGCACACCAAAATTCAGTGTAAGACACTCAGGACAACTTAAATATTCAGCCTTCCTTCCAGGTACCATGCAACATGCATTAAAAAAATTAAAAAATAAAACAGAGATGGTCCATAGTACTTTATGCCCCTAACATTCAGCATATGAAAAGGGTATCTGAAAATCTGTAAGGGTAAAGAGAGAAATGAGGGGAGATAGAAGACTGGCAGCTGGTGGTGGATGGTCTGATAGGTCAGAAAGTGTCAAAAAAATGGAACGGTGCTGCCGATGTCTGTGGTGAAGCCTTCCATCTAAGAGACTGGAATCAGTTCCATGGGATGTGGCCTGGGACTTGATTTGGATGAGAGGTTTCAGGGACGTGTGAATGGAGGTTGGTGCTGTAAGGAAATCGTAAGTGGAAAACCAGAATATGGATATTAATGAAGAATTTGAAAGGGGGCTATAATGGAAGGTGGAGGACTGGAAAAGAAGCTTGAGATAACTGTCTAAAAACTGCTCTTCCTTTAAAAAGTCTGTAATATAGCCTACTCATAATAAACACTTGAGAAACTCTCTAGAAAATGTATATTTTGACTTGCTTCTGCTGTATCATTTAGGACAGAGATGCTTAGTCTTTACTCAATGCCTAAGAGAAATGCAGATGATGCTTGAGAACACTTTGGTTTTCCCCCTCTGTGAAAAAAAGTAAAATACTATTATAAACAAAATAAATATGTTCTTATTGCAGAATTGAGTCTGACACATTGGGAGCAATGTGTATTGTGCTAAAGTGGCACAAACTTATTTTCTAAGGTGGAGGAAGGCTGGGGAAGCAAGATTGCTTCGTAAGGAGGGGTCAAAGAATGTAATGTAAATGTACAAGTTGTTCTTCAGTGATCAAAATAAATGTCACTTAACCACAAAGAGGATTTACTAATGAAACACATTTCTTCTGATTTTATTTTTCATTATTCAGTGACTACTGTGTTTGAAGATTTTGGGGTTTTTTTGAACACATTTTTTTTCTCCTATGTACAAGGAAAAAGCTTGAGAATGTAATATCACTATATGGCCACCTATATGACAACGTGCTCTTTGAAGGGCTTTGACATCTATTTTGTATTTCAAGAAAAGCCTGTTAATTCAGTTGTTGCGAATTAATTTGATATGCATGACTTCAAAACAGGGAAAGTTTCACAGAATCATAGCATGTTTTCAGCTGGAAGGGACCTTAAATATCATCTAGTTTCAAGCCCCCTGCAGAAGTCTTCTGCAACTTCAAAATCAACATGGTTTTGTGCACATATTTTCCTTGTAGCTGTTTGCATTCTAGTAGCAAAATTACAGATACTGAGAGAACCAACGCAAACCATAATTATGTTGAAAGTGCAACTTGGTTGTGAAATTGCAAGTTAAGATTTTTATTAAAAAATTGGCATATAGAATATGGTAAATAAAATCACTGAAACTGCTTGACTGAAGAGTTAAGAAGCATTTTTTTTCTTTTTGCAGGTGACAGAAAAAAAGCAAGAGTTAGAGAAATGCTTGAAATTGTCCCGGAAGCTACGAAAAGAAATCAATTCTATGACAGAATGGCTTGCAGCGACAGATGCAGAGTTAACAAAGAGATCAGCTGTGCAGGGGATGCCTAGAAATTTGGATGCTGAAATTGCCTGGGGCAAGGTAATGATGTAACACACACTGTACCTTTATCTATCTCAGTTTATGCATGTTACAGGATAGACTTCTTTCTTGATAGAGAGAGTGAAAATTCTAATGTTTTAATTGGTTGAACAATGTAACTGTTATGGCATTGTCTCACCCTAACATTAGTGCTCAGAAAAGTGGAAACCATCTTGTCTGCATATATCAATACCATACTGAGTATACAGTACAATACAATACAATATTGCATACATCAATACTGAGATGAATTTAAAGTAGAATTTTATTTTCCAGAGTACTGTAAATTATCTATCCAGTATCCATGTAAACAGAGATCCCTTTCTCTTTCATTGCATTGTATTGATGATTAGAAACAATAAAATAGCTCCAGTGGATGAAAGATGAAGAATGTCAGAACACTGTGTATTCTGCATGTTCAGGTAGCAGCCACGAGGTGGGATATTTGCTTTCTTACTCTGTTTAGTTCGTATCTCATTCATTTTCATTCTGGGAGCTTTTTACTTCCATGATACTTCATCTTGAACTCTTATTTTAGGTGAAAACTCAAAGCCTAAAACGAAACTTTCAAAATTACTACATGTGCCACAGTTCAGATAAACATCTTAGAGAATCACTGTGGAATACAAGAGTTCTACATCAAACTGCTTATCTCTGAGTGTTAAGACTTAGCACACTATCATTCAGCTTTAGCTAGTCTAGTTTGTATTCTGCATATATAATGAAAATCCAATTTAACTCGTAACTGAAGCAAACCAAGTCATAATTGTATTCACATACCAAAATCTGTGCTTTAGAGGAAACTGTGCTCTATATTATCCAAAGCTTCAAAATTTCAAATAATTATATGCCACCAGTAGCATTTTAAGTGTTTCTATCTAGTTTCAAAGCACCCAAACCTGTACTGTTTACTTATGCAAAAATTTAGTATTTTTGTTTTATAGAAAGGGTCCTTTAAAGATTTTACCGGTTCCACCATGCATGATAGAAATAGTAATGAATAATACACAGGCAATCTTATTTTTTTTAAGGCTGTCCAGATTAAAGACACTGGAGTTAAAATTAAAATATTATTATTAAAAATATTATTGTTATTAAAATATTATTGTCTGTGTTTAGTCACAATTCTGGTTTGCTGGGAAGAAAAAAATCAACAGTTCAATTTAATACATGGTACTTTAATCATTATAAAGTATAACTCAGAAACCAACTGCACAACATCATAAAAAAAAGCCATTCCTCTCTAACTTCTGTTTTCAAATGTCACTTGTTAGTATTCGCTAATGTGAAGGAAGCTATGAAGTGGGTAAGGGAGATTTCAGAAGGGTTCCTTATGAAACATCAAGTAAAAAAAGGAACAAAACCCAGTAGTATTTCTTAGTAAACTGAAAGACAAAGTGTGCCACAGTACAATGGGATCAGAGAAAGCTGTGAACTCCACTCAAAGTGTACATGACTTCATAGGGAACTACATTTATTTATACTAACATGATTCGTCCTGTCATCCTATGGATTCTTATTTAAAATAGGTAAAATACTATTGTATACAATGACAAACCTCTTAAATATTGTCAATAAAGCTTGTCCCCATGCCCTTCAACTCTGCAAAGCAATCTGAAATCTGCCAGGGTTTCAAGCCATCCATTTTTATTTTTTTTTAAATTTATTTTGCCCTACAACTTCTCTCCTGAGGTTTTGATTGAAAAGGATTGGTATAGCAAAGCTCAGGTAGTCTTATATTCCTCTGCTTCTTCTGGTATTATTGTGACAGGGATTAAAAACTGGTCACCCAAGGGATATTCTATATACAGAGAGGGAGAAACTGTTTGGTTGCTTTTGTTTCCTGGGTGATGGGGACCTAGACGCCTTTTCCCTTGGGAACATTCAGATTCTGAGATTTCAGTAGTGAAGTGCTTTCCCAGTTTTGATTAAGGCACATAAACAGCATTTTTCTGAGAAACACGTGTGATGAAAGATTTTTTTTTTTTTTTTTTTTTTTTTTTTTTTTTTTTTTTTTAAGAATTTCTATTGTGGTATCCTGTAACAAAGAGACACAACTGGTACTTCAGAAAGCATTAAGTACAATAGTTTTTTTCCAAAACTATATTTGAGAATTCTGTCTAAGAGAAATCCGAATAATAATTTAAATGGAGGGATGATCATGTTTTACCCCTGTGTCTACTAGTAGATGTGATTTTACATGAAGGTATCTTAGTAGTTAGTATTATATTCCTGCTTTTTCACATTATCTAAATGTGTTGGGGCTAGCTCCTTTTGTTAGACTTCTTGCGTGTTGCAAGAAATACTAAGAAATTAATGAGTAAATTGCATCTATTTATACCAAGTACAACAGTAGTAGGAAAAGATGCTGGAAATCTGATCTTATAGCACTGCATATGTATTTTAATGATTCAAGTTTGAAGATACTATGAATATTAGCTTAATTTCCTATTTTAGTTCACAGAGTGAAATCTCAAGTGAATGGCATCCCAGATGTATTTCTGTAGTAAGGAAGTAAGAAATCTGACAGCAGAAAAGAATGTGATTTCTGATGAGAAAGCATTGAAATTAAGGAATTAAGGAATTAGGAATTAAGGAATTAAGGAATTAAGGAATTAAGGAATTAGGAATTAAGGAATATTTAAATCATAGAATCATAGAATCATAGAATCATAGAATCCTAGGGGTTGGAAGGGACCTCGAAAGATCATCTAGTCCAACCCCCCCTGCCAGAGCAGGCCTGTTCCAGGGCTCTGTCACCCTTACTGTAAAAAAATTTTTTCGAATATTCAATTTGAACCTCCTATGCTCCAATTTGTACCCATTACCCCTTGTCCTATCGCTGGTCACCACTGAGAAAATAAATATTTCATGAGAGTGATTTCAGTGGACTTCTATAAGTCTTAAGATGTCGCAGTAATGCTTTAATATTGTCCCATTTATTATGTAAACTTTATGTGCTATTGGGTAGCTACACCACTTTATTATGTGAAAAGTAAACTTAAACATCTCTCTATACATTTTTGAAGCATGGAATCCTGTTTAATAATTACATATTATAACTATATTTGGAACACTAGAATAAGAGTTAATTCACACTTTTTATAATGATACTACTACCAAAGCTGAGTATGAGAATGTGGAGAACACTTACAGTTTTACCAGAGCTAAAGACTAACAATTTACTCTTACTGCTCTTCACAAAATATTTTTATTTCCTGCAGGAAATAAGAGTGTTCTCTCTATTATGAAGAGAATGGCTGTCTTATTATTTTGTGTTGTACGTGTGGACAATTTTCAGATCTTTTCAGAATTTTTGTTTTTCTGCTGCCCATGTAGGCAACACGAAAGGAGATTGAGAAACGCCAGGTCCATCTTAAGAGCATCAGTGATTTAGGAGAAAATTTGAAGACAGTGCTGAAAGGAAAGGAAAGTCTAGTGGATGATAAACTCAGCCTCCTGAACAGTAATTGGATAGCAGTAACTTCACGTGCTGAGGAATGGTTCAATCTGTTACTGGTAAGGAAATTGCATTTTTTCACATACAGCACATGTTGGTGTCCAGTCATAGGTGCTCAGCCTTAGGGGAATGTTTTTTTCTGATGCCCTGGACTGCACTTATTGAATATATAGGTATACCAGCAATCATACTGATGGATGTTTAGTACATTGTGTATATTTAGCACTTCCCATTCACGTCTGCCGCAATATTTCCTGGAATATTTAATTTTTTTCCTAATGAATTAAATGTGGTTTCTTCCTAAGGACCCAGGCTGCCTGACTGTCAATCAAGTGAAAGAAATACTCAGATAAGTTAAATAAGTCTTGGGTTTGATACCAACAACCTCATCTGCTTTTGGCTACATTAACATTTCTGTTTTGAAGAGTAGTGCAGTCGGAAAGCAAGTTCTTGCTTGCATGTTGGTTTGGTCCACAGGGTATCTTTGATGAATGTCAACTTGACTCATTTCATAGGAAGCTAAATCAGAAGCTGAGTGCACACCCAGTGTGCTCAAGGACTGTGACTTGGTCTTTCAGAACTGAACAATGTGCATGTTTTGGTGGGAACATTTAGATAAGGACACACAATGAAGCTTAGTCCAAAGTCAAATCCCTATACCACATATAAGTTAGATTCAAGAGCTCCAGCTGCATCTAATTCCAACTGCTGAGAGTTACCTATCTGTATCCTTCCTTAAAATTAATTCTGCCATGGGGAGATGTCTGCTTGAACTCTGAAACACAGAGGAGTCTTAAACATTCAACTGCCAGAATGCTGTGGGAAAATCTATATTCTGTTTTTAGTGCTGGAGTTTCAGTCCAGAAAAACTGAAGTGGTTCTTGAGGGTGTGTCAGTCTTTATTATGACTTATCAGAGCTTCATATGAATGAGGTCCACTAAAATTTCAGTGCCTTATGGATGCTTCTGTGACAGATGACAGGATCACTACAGAGCTGCTTTTGATGCTTCCAGTCTTGTTTCTGACTTTGCAAGTGGATCTTTGTTTCCACCTTAGCTTCAATCAATTTAATGGCTTTCCAGAATGAGTTCTGTACCTGGGTTCTTGGGAAACTTTTCTTTCCACCTCCAGTAGGTCTGGCTGTCAGCTTCCTGTTCCTCTCAGCAGTCTGACTGAGCCACAGACACCTGAACCTTGCTACAGTTTAATCACTGTTATGCCTGTAACTTTAGAAGTTGTTTTCTCTCTCTCTTTCTCTCTCTCTCTCTCTCTTAGAACATCTTTTTTAAAGAAACATAATATATAAGGGAAGAACAAACAAACAACAGATTATATCCTTCACAAAACAATCAGTTCCTGAATAAAATAAATTTCATTTCATATTGTATGCCACAGTAGGCATAATCATACCTATAATTTCAGTTCTGATGACTTTTTTTGTATGCAGTATTTACCTTTTCCACATACAGGAATATCAAAAGCACATGGAGGCTTTTGATCAGAATGTAGCTAATGTCACAACTTGGATGTATCGTGCTGAAATACTGTTGGATGAATCTGATAAACAAAAGCCCCAGCAAAAAGAGGAAAATCTTAAGGTAAAAAAAAAATGTGATTTTCTGGAAAGAATTGATTTTATTATAAAAAAGAATCTATCAAAACTAACATATTTTGAAAGGTATCACAAATTGATGAACATTCTTTTTTCTGTGTTAAAGCTACCCTCTTGCAGTTTGCAGATTACTTAATAAATTTGCACTGCATTGCAAAATTTAAATCTCTGCAGAAATAAAATCAGATGTGTTGTAAGTCTTGGGGACTTCCTCATGAGTAGAACAGCACTTTAAAATCTGTGTTTGCTGGAAAATAATCCTTAAATACATCTGGTTGAACAGATGTGTTCTTCATTTTCAATTGCTTTTCTGTTTTTCTGTGATACTTTTCTGATATATATCTTATCTGTGTTTGATTGTCTGTTATATGACTGTATTAATTTTATAAACACTATTTGCATTGATGCCAGACCAACACCATGGACAACAATATTGTATGGTGAACTAGCTGTGTAATAATGGCTTAGAATATCAATCTCAAGATTTTACTGTGCCCAGTGCATAATTCTAAATTATTAAAAAAAAAAATAAATTCTTTGTTAAAATTCAACAACTTCAAATTATTATCTATATGGAGGGTTGGAGGGATTTTTTTTCTGAAATCAATGTGAAGTTTTACTTTGTATTGAAATCCTTGGTCAGTACCTGCTATCTAAGGAGCAGTTTACAAGTCAGAATTGTATTCCTGGCAGTAACATAATGATGCCATTTACTAAAGCAAAACTTTACAAATTCCAAAGCAGAACATAACTCAATTCCTCATTGATCTCAGCAGGGTTACAAGCCAGACTTTTGTTTTGAATGAACAATTTTGCTATTATCAGGTACAAATGAAAATTATCTTTGCCATCAATACAGGTATATATATTTGTATTGCACAAAGGAATTTCATACAGACATTGAGGTGTAATTCTTAATGCCCAACTCAGTTTATGATTCCTAAGTGCCTGATTATCTTTTTTGACATCTGCTCAAACCTGGATCTGCTGCTAAGAGTACTGTTTCAGAGGAAGAGGGCATTTGACCTCAGTTTTTTTGTAATTTGTGATAGATTTATAGAAAAAAATCCCTCTGTTTTCCATCTGGTCATTTTTCCCATCTCGGTTATGGTTGTGAACAGTAATGAAAGCAACAATATAGATCTCATTCCATGACAAATGAATTAACAGCTCTTACTAGCTTCAGGAACATAAAATAATTTAGCTTATCCTAAACCATGCTGAAAATTGTAATCTTCCAGATAGGAGCCTGCCTAGAAATAATGCTCACCAGTAATTTCCTCTCGGAGATATTAAACACACATATAGACGCATTCCTGCTGTAAATTTGAGGGATATGAGGGAATGTTATCTAGTAAGTTTCTACTGGATTTCTACTGGATTTACACACTCATGCATAATTATCTGAATGTGCTTTGTGGTTTTGCTCCCTATTCCTTTGCACACTTTCTCTCTCTCTCTCTCTCTTTCTCTCTCTTTGCATTTATTACTAACTTCAAGCCCTGTCTCTTGCTCACGGACTGTAGCGCTTAAAGGCTGAGCTGAATGATATACATCCAAAGGTGGAATCTGTGCGTGACCAGGCAGTAGACTTGATGACAAACCATGGAGATCACTGCAGGAAAATAATAGAGCCTAAACTGTCAGAGTTCAACCAGCGATTTGCAACTATATCACAAAGAATTAGGAGTGGAAAGGTAGGAGGACTTCCTTCCGTATGGAGATGCATACAAAACGGTATTTATTTAAGGTACACAATTACAACTACATTGCAGGCTGCAGTTTCTCCAGAAGCTAAACTTTTAAAAGAAAGAAGTGCAGATCCTAAGAATTATTTTTTCTTTTTCAGGTGTGAAAGTTGATACTAAGGTCTTTTTTCACTGTTTTACAATTAGAAGTATTAACTGACTTTATATGAACTTAACAATTATTAACTTATAAAGGATGAGCACCCTCTGGAAATCAGTAAGGTTCTTAATCTTCTCAAAGTACAAGTAGCCTTGGTTAATACAGATTGGGTTGGGAGGGAGAATATTTCTTTAAGTGCATCCAGTCTCTTCCTGGGAGGGTCAGACTCTACAAGGCTGGAGATATATATACAGCTAGATGTAGACAGATTTTATCAATTACACTTCAGCTACTCACCTGTATAAGAAGTTTGACTACTGAATCTGAATTCAATATGGATCAGGTAATTTTCTGTCATGACTTCTGGATTGTGCATAAACCCCGTCCTTTCTGCATTGTAATCGCTGCCTTTACTACACAGAGCTATTTGGGAGATTAAAGCAGGCAGTCATACAGGTTGGTAAGAAGGACCGTGGGAATGCACAGATCCCAATCTTAACTCCTTTTGCTGGCTACTGGAAATGAATGTGCAGGATCAGTAGCAGAGCAGGAAATAGGCTTTCAAAAAGCATAAGCAAAGAGAGATGGTTTCCATTACTTGTTTGGGATTTATGCAGAGCTCAGTATCCTGTGTAACGAGTACATTGTTTGTGGATATATATTTAGGTTTCATTTCTGCATCAGGACAGAATATATCCTATGAATAAAGGAATTTATTTTTTTTTTCTCTATTGTACACCACTTGTACTTCAGCTGTTCCAATGTGCTTCTCGCTGGCTTCTTACAGAAGTACAGACTGTAAGCAGATAACGTTGGCACTAAGCCCAAACAACTGTGTTCTGTGACATTTTTATTCTGAACTTGCTGAATTCTGGATTTCCTTCTCAGTTTGATTTTGCATTCCCACAATGCTGTAAGCAAACAGGGTTTTGCAGGAAGGACATGGACCTGAGGGACTGAGTCCAGAGGAGGGCCATGAAAATGACCAGGGAGCTGGAACACCTCTCCTACTAAGGCAGGCTGAGGGGTTGCTCAGCCTGGAGAAAAGAAAGCTCTGGGGAGACCTAATGGAGACTTTCCAGTACCTGAAGGGGGCCTACAGGAAGGCTGGGGATGGACTGGTTATAAGGGCTTGTAGTGATAGGATAAGGGGAAATGGTTTTAAACTAGAGAAAAGTAGATATATTGGATGTTATGGAAAAGTTCTTTACCGTGAGGGTAGTGGAAAAATGGAACAGGTTGCCCAGGGAGGTAGTTGAGGCCTCATCCCTGTAGATATTCAAGGTGAAGCTCAACGAGGCTCTGAGCAACCTGATCCAGCTGAGTGTGTCCCTGCTTACTGCAGGGGGGTTGGACTAGATGACCTTTAGAGGTCCCTTCTAACCCAAATTATTCTATGATTCTACGTTGCAGTCTTTGATAGGGCTGTATAAAATTATTGTTTGTCTTGGGGGAACAGTGGGTCTGCCTATAGGTGGTTTATCATAGGTTACCCATTTGCATTGCATGTTGTGGGCTCATTCAAAAAAGGGAGAAAAGATGCTTATCAAGATGAAGTCTCTTCAGAACACATCCTTAAAATGCCTTCAACCTGGCAACCTTCGCTCTCAGGTGTTCTTTATGTTCTTCTTCTTCATGATCATATATGCAAGATGAGGTAGAATGGCAGCACCTCACTAAGCTTTATACACTATGTACCTGCAAAGATGAGAGGAGTTACTGCAGCACATAGTTTTACTGTAACTTAGAATTTAGGGGACCTTTTCCTTGTGGAATGGGTAGCTAGGATATGATTCATAAAGGGTATCTATAGTTACAGGTATTGCATAAGAGAGACGCAGAATTGTCTTGGCACTTCTGCTGACTTGCTGTATGCATTTAGATAATTAATAAGATAAGATATTATCTTATGCAATAAGATAATAAAGTTTCTGGATGCGTTGTTTTGTCCACCTGTATACAGTAGCTGCATTTCCCTAGGGCATGATTTCAGCTTCAAGGGCTAAAAAACATATTAGTCTTACAGGATGATGTTATGCTTCCTAAGTGTATAAAAAAATCAATTGAAGTGGAGATTAAGATCTTATCATGTATTTAAACTGTTTTCAAATTAGCTGTTTTTTCTTCAAATATTAACAATTATCAGTACTAAAATGAATTATATGTAGTACATAATTGTGCCCTTAATTAACAAAATAATCATTGTGTACTAAAATGTGATTTAACATTTTCAAGTGTTATTCAAATATTGGAATACTTAAAGTACTAGAGTATTGGAATTTCATTTAGTATTTTTCTTTCCATTTTAGTTTTTATTGTTTTAGTATTGCTGAGAGACTAGTAAATTTATATTCCACTTGTATTAGTTATTTATCTTTTAGTGAGATTTAATGTGCTTATGACTTTAGCAAGAAGTTGGGTTTGGGACTCTTGGATATACATCATAAAAAGTTACCTTTAATCTAAATGTTATTCAGGGTTTGTCATCAAAAGTTTGTTGTGTGTTCTTGTGTATAAAGTTTTGAAAGAAGATCCTGTTGATTCTTCTGTTGATCCTTTGCAATGCACTGAATAAATATATTGCTTATTCTACATAAAACTTTATGTACAGCCCAATACCAGGTAGAAAAAGGGAGGCATATTGTTTTTACTAAGTGGCATTTGTTTTAGAGCATAAAATTGAACACTAAGCTAAAGCAACATGATTATACTGTGATTCATTTTGGAGGAACTGTGTCTTTTGATTGAGGGTTGGATTTTTTTAATTCTGCATTTTTGTTGAGAGTTTTTTGAAACACAAGCTGTTTTAGTGATGCTTTGTTTGTTTGTGATTGTTTTTTTTAGTATGTTAAGAAATATTGTTCAGGGAATATCTTCTACAAAATTTGTCTTTTCTTTTGGATCATTGGCTTGATATCTTTGCTATTCTTTTTGAGAGAGCCATGATTTCAAACCACTGAAACATAATAGTATGAATTTTTTCTCAATCGATAATAGTGGGTGTTTTTTCACCCACTGGTGAATGGATTCCTCGTTTCTCTGCAAAGTAATTCTGAAAAAAAAAAAAAAATTGACCAAGTGGTGTTTACATTTAGTTTTTTAGACAATTATGTTACACTGTTTATTTAATCATTCAAATACAAATTAGGTTATTTTTTTCTTTCCTTCTCAGTTTTCTCTTAGCTATATAATTCATTTTTTTTCCTATGTGGAAGTTCTACAGTATTGTACACAGAGCTTTACTTGTATCTTTGAGTATTATACAGTGTACATATTTTTCAACATAATGAAAAGCGTAGCATTGTTTTAGCAATAGGGCATAGAACAGGTATCTTTTCACTTATATTTCTAAAAAAGCTACTACGTATGTCATTTAAATAAATAATAATTGTATGTCTCCCATTTTAGCCTTTCATTCCCTTGAAGGAATTGGAGCAATTTGACTTGGATATACAAAAAATGCTTGAACCACTGGAGGCTGAAATTCAGCAGGGGGTTAATCTGAAAGAGGACGACTTCAATAAAGATATGGTAATTTGGTTGAAATGGAAGTCTGTGTGAAGTAGGCAAGGAGATGAAATAACCTGAGTGAAAATTAGAAACTTGCTTACTTGCACTAGGATCTTGAGATATGACTCAGACAACATTTTACTCTACTAATGTGTTATAAATGCAGAAGTCAGAAGTTAGCATTAAGTTTTAGTAATAAGTTAACTGTTAGTTTCTACAAAAAACATTTTTTGACCCTTCTAAAAACACGTAGCAAAACTGGACTATTATCTATGGGTCCTATTGCAGAAAGGGAATGAATATTAAAATCTTTGTAGCAATATAAAGACCAAGAAAACTCATAATGATCTGTATAGATGGGCAATATAGTAAAAGAGGACATTTACTGAAAAAAAATGTTAGGCACAGATCATTGAAAGAAATGCCACTTGCCAATTAGTTCTTGACAGATCTTGTGATAGCATTTATTGTAAACAGTTTTTGTGGCTGTGGTAAGCTTTCCTAATGTTTTCTCTTTGCAAGAAGGGAAACTGTTTATTCATATTAGCAGGAAAAAAGTAATAATAAAGAGAGGACTGAAACAGTGCTGTGCTTTACTACTATTGAACTATGGTGTGTTGTCTCTCCAGTCATTTTCAGAGGGATGACATTCCTTAACTGGGCAATAGCTGAGATTCATATTTATGACCCTGTCTTCTCAAGTCCTCAAATATATATTTCTTTACAAGCAATAGAAAGACCCAGCATTCTTTTCCTTTTAAAGCATTCTCCAGAGATAGCTATTTTATATCAGCACTGAAAGGAATCTTTAAATCTAAGGCAATATGTACTGCAGTGGTAAATTCTAGGTGAATCAAGTTTCATGGGGCAGTTTCCACTTCTTGAGGATATTTTGTTCCTTTTCTTTACATAAAATGCTATGTGCGGTTCAAGATATGCCACAGCTTCTGTAACATAGATTAAACTTTTGAAAAAGCACTTAGTGGCATCATTTCTCCTGCCAGAGTAGCTTCTTTTGCATTTGGATAATACAAGAAATCCTTAGGAATGTGGCCTCCAAGCATACTGGCAATTTCAGTGACTACTGATGGTGATTTAGAATATTTTAGCTATATATATCCTTTTTGTTTTAAAATAAAGTACATTTTGTCTGTTAGTCATTAAGCTTTTGTCTTGTTATCCTGGATACTGCATAAAATCTGATATCCAACATTTTTTAGGTTTTCAGGTGGTGGTTTACTTTTTTCCCCAAGTAGCTAAATGTATTGTTATATTTTTATTATAAGCATATATTATTATTTAATTATAAGCAAGTAATAGTCTTTAGTTATTTAGACTTATTTAGTCTTCAGTATAAAACTGGAGGTAGCTCTTAAATTATTAACTTAGTGGAAGCATAGCCTTCTATGTCTGTATCTCCTAGTACTTAAGTAATAATTAGATTAATATTCCCGTTATTCTTGGTTTTTTGTTTGTTTTTGTTTTTTTTTAAATCAGAGTCAAGATGATGAGAGGACAGTGAAAGAATTGCTGCAAAGGGGTGACATGCTTCAAAAAAGAGTCACAGATGAGAGAAAACGGGAGGAAATAAAGACAAAACAGAAGCTGTTGCAGACTAAACATAATGCTCTCAAGGTATAGGAGTTACAATTATAAGCACATGCTACTGAAACATTTTTTTTCTTTATTTCAGGGCTTTGTTCTGTTAAATGAATCATCATTATATTTAGAGATGAGTAATTTAAAACTGTTTGGCTATAAACAATTATTTTCTTATATAATGTTCTTTATGCCTTTGCAAAGACATTTTTAATCTCCTTGACAAGTACTCTTCTGTCCTCAGTGTTACAACTGTGTGATTGCCAATTGAACACCAAAGATTTCTTTGTTAATGATTTTTTTTAACACCATGCAGGTTTTATGATTCTCTGACAGCATTCAAGATGTTAGGATCAGTTCGTACAAACTTGTATTTTCAGTTGCATGGCATACTTCTGGTGATTAATAAGTTTATATAAGATTTATCCTTCACTAAAAGATCTACATGCTATGTTCTTCAGTGGAAAAATTGGCTCCAGCCTCTTTGGAATAGGTTAGATGGAAGTAGCAGTAGACCTAGCAACCAAGATTGCTGAATGGCAAATCACATCAAAATCCTGCATTCCCACATTCTTGCTGGCATAACTATATGATAATTTTCCTAGAAGCATACACAGTGAGGCCTGTTTGGACAAGCTAATAGTTGTGTTTGGAAATGTCTTTCTTGGGAAATATAAAATTGAGGAAAGAAAGAAAGAATCTTACAGTTGGAAAGTTGTTCCTCTACCTGGAACCATAGGTTCTGGCTACTATAGAATTTTTCATCTTATTGGCAAGCATTTTTTTTTCTTTTCTTTTGAAAATATTAATTTAGTTGTTCTTGACTTGGAGAACATGGCATGATTGCATTGCAGTATTACTTATTACTATTATTACCTCTAAGCAGCAACATCTTTCCTTCCGTGTGGATTTCTTTGTAATTTTTACAGTTTTGCGGATCTGTTTCAATTCAGGGAAAAAATTGCTGTAATGTTCCATTGTTTTGGCCACAACAAAAAACCCTGAAATCTATTAGTTGTTTCTTCAGTTGTTCCAAGTTAACTGGAAGTAATTAACAATTTTTATGGAAGAAGAGGAAAAAAAAAAAAGTGTTTGTAGAACTGTGCTGTAGACCAGTTCTTTACTGTCTGGTTTTATTGAACAGAGTTATTGATTTTCCCTTGGGCTACTCATTTAAGGTGTTCAACCTTGTCAAATAAAATTCAAGAATGGGTGAGGAAAATCAATCTAAATATTTTAATATAAAATGTACCGAAAATTTTAAAATTTACCTCTTAAGAGGAAGCTATAGTAATAAAAATTTGCATGTATTCTTGCATTGAAATGATTTTGTTTTGGATAGCTACAGAGTTTGCAGGCTAGAATTTCACAGGAGACCACAAAATACAGGAAGCTCACTTATGGCTAGATACTAAGAGGGCTGTGTTTCCATCTGTCCAGTAAGTATTCTGAGAAGAAGTGTTTTATATAAAATATTCACATTTATGTAAGTGTATTAACTTCTCTGAATATTGGTGGCTGTCTCAGTGGTTATCACCCTGAATATGGCAACCTCCTGTGAAAGAAAAAAAACAAAATACATGTTAGACTGGTGATAATATGCTCTGTTCAGGTACTTACATAGTCAATTTAAATATCAATGTTTTATTAAAAAAAATAGTGGCCTTGTGCATTTTTTCTTCCCTTCAATATGCACACATGCCAATTCATATTTTATAAGCCTTTAATTCCTATTCTAATAATGTCTGCACTGTGAACAGGACTTGAGATCTCAAAGAAGAAAAAAGGCTTTAGAGATTTCCCATCAATGGTATCAGTACAAGAGGCAGGCTGATGACCTAATGACATGGCTGGATGACATTGAGAAAAAGTTAGCCAGTCTACCAGAGCACAAAGATGAGCAGAAGCTAAAGGTAATGTTCATTTGAAATAGAAATGGTAGATCTTTTTGAGTAGTAGTTTATCAGCTTAACAGAGAGAAAATGCAACAAATATTCAAACAGATATAGGGAATTTTCAGTTCTTTATTTCTACTTAGAATGAACCAAACCATAATTATTGGTGTTCAAACTGACGTGTTGTACTATATTTTGTATTTGTTATACACTGTTAGAGAAATAATTTGAACACACTAAATAAAATTTTTGTCAATAGTGTGGGAAGTGTGCAAAATAGTAAGAAATATCAAATGTTTTCTAGTAAAAATTGTAATTGATTTTATGTATCTTTGTTCCAGATGAACAAATGACTTACCGATATCTGGATGACCTCTATCTCATGTTAGCACATTCATTTTCATCAGAACATATTCATTTGTCACTGTCAAACTCTATAGAGTTATTTACATACTGTCAAAGGTTTCCTAGTTTATTTTACATCGTCTTTCTTTGCTTTATTGTCTGTTGAGTTTCCCACAGAGTAAAATTAAAGATTAAAATAATGTTTGAAAGCTGTCCAAACACTACTTGTCCTGAATACGCTGACCCTTAACTGAGAAAAGATTTTCTCTAATTTCCCATCACAGTGTACCAACAAGAATCTGGAAGTGAAAACGGTTGGCCTTGCTAACAAGTTTTCAGTGTGTACTAGCTGTTAGTATCTCTACAGCCAATCTCCAAGAAGGTTCTTCAATTTCAGTTATTTTTGTTTTGTTTAAATGTAAAAGAAGAGATGAAATAGCTGTAAATTTCAATTGTAACAATAAAATGGAAATGAAATTTCTGACAGAAGTATTTTGCTAATTTGAAGTTGATTGACCTAGTTAGCTAACTGTCCTGGGCCCTGTATTGGTTTTGCTCACTAGGAGATTGGTGGAGAGTTGGAGAAGAAGAAGGAAGATCTGAATGCCGTGCACAGACAGGCTGAACGCTTGTCTAAGGATGGGGCTGCAAAAGCAGTGGAGCCAACCCTGATACAGCTCAGCAAGCGCTGGCAAGATATTGAGAGCAAATTTGCTCAGTTTCGAAGACTCAACTATGCACAAATTGTGAGTTGTTACTGGCAAACCTGTACGTTTGCAACTGCTACTACTAACAGCATCCTACTAACAATGAGAGCTTCAGGGTCAGTGTCAACGCTTCATATTTTAATAAGAAAAACCTTATTGTCTGCAAGTGGGAGAATCTTTATATTCCGACACAATATTTATCTGCTTTGGTCTCAAAATTGCCCGTGAGTTAAATCAGCCAATTACCAAAAAATTAGCAATGTAAATCTCATGTTTATTTCTGTTGCCTCATTATTTTTCCACAACATTTTCCAGTTTAAAAATGTCAATTTGCCATGCTTCTATTTTGTTCAGTGAGATGTAAATCATAAAAATTGTCTTTCTCAAACTGCCCATCCCATGCCAATTTTAATTGTTTTTTTTGTTTTGTTTTGTTTTTATTTGTCCATAGTACGTTATAGCCACTTTAGGAAGAGATTTAAAAACTTATGACATTAGAAATACATGGCCTTCTCTTCAAATGCTTGAATTCTCAAATGAGTTATTGCAAGAAAGTATACTTTTCAATTTGACAGAACGAAACCATAATTTCATGAACTAACTTTGTGCCTTCTGATTTTGAGTTGTTGTACATAAAATATAATTATGCTTACCGGTTTATACATGCTGCAATAACTGAATAAATAAAAGGGAAATAAACTACCACTCTTCCAGTTTTATGATCAAAACACATTTTCAATGTTACCCATTTAGAGCATTACTGGAAGTGGCTTTTGCACTTCTATGGCACTTTTTCCTTGCCATTCCAACTGCTCTGTCTACTAAGCTTTTGATTTTGTATAATGAAAGAAAAAATTTGCTTTCAAGGAACTTGTTGCATTATGTCCTCTTCAGTAATCTTTAAAGTTCTAGTGGTAAAGGGTTGTTTAAACAAAATATGATTTTATTTCTTTATATTCAGCTAGATTGCATAAGGACAATACTGACAGCTTCATGAAAAAAAGAGATTAAAATTCATGAAGTTTTATTTCTTATTGACGTATGTTCCAATATGCTTTAAAAAAGAAAAAAAAGTTCCAAAGATCAGCAATAATGGATTGCCTTTTGCTATTTCATGTATTGAGTATATAATTCATTTTTAACTTGTCTACTATGAAGTTAAAGAATGTATATATGAAAATAATAATTGATATAGCTATGCAGTTAATGCAGGGAAACATTAACTTTGGTTTGTATGTAATTAAATCTTGTTATATCTGATTAGTCTATTCAGATTACTATGGTTTATATTAAACTTGATGGATGTAATCAGTTTTAAATTGTTTATACTGGCATGGAGCTAGAGCAGCCTTCACTTTGTCTTGTAAATGAGTCTTTTTTTTTTTAATGAATATTTTTAGTCCTTTGATAATCAAGTATGAAATAATGTGCATGCAATTTATATTAAAAGATTCTGCTGTTAATGTGCTTCTTATGTCACCTGCCACCTACAATGACAGAGGATGAGTATATCCATTATAAAATTTTACTAGCAAATCAATAAAACTACATATGAGCATAACTTTCTTTAGAATATACAAGGGTGATACATCATCACTTGCAGTTTTGAATTGTACAAAAGAATACAGTCACTGACTTTTTTAAAGCCGTGTAACCATTACATGTATCTTTATTGTTAAAATATATTATTTATATAATATATTGCTATCCTTTTAATGGTTAAATTTTTTAATATTCTCAACTATTTCATGCAATACACTTTTTTGTATATTTCCAGGGAATGAGGTTATTATTCAATGAAATTTACATGTTTACAGGATAATTACTGTATCTGTCTCTTTTCTCATGAAAAATATCTTTCTCTGTTGACAAAGACTGAGATTATATTCGTAGTAAATATTTTTGAAGTTTTATAGAAGCTACTGAAACTGATGAGAGACAGTATATTTTCTTGGCTCAAATCAGTCAAAAGTGGAATAGCCTGGTTTCTGGTTTAGCTTTGCTGAATCAGTGAAACCAAATTAATTTGGTACCTACCTCACAGGGATGTTGTGAGGACTGATTAATTGTTTGTGACAGATTTTAAATTACAGATGAAAAATGCAAATCCATGTTACTCATTTGAAGAAGTTCGTATACCAGCAAAAATAACTTTCACAGGTTTTCTGTGTTGACCACCAACCAAATAAAACTCTACAACAAAAATACAAAAAGGAATTTTTTTTAAGCAAAAGAAATAGAAAAATGCTGCATTTTTATTTCTAATTGATGTATTCAATAGCAGACTCATTTAACAATTGAAAGTTTTTATTTTAAAGCAATGAGGATTAAGTTGTACTGTATATCCTGCAATTCATTATTATTCATTGAATAAACATAGCAACACTGAATTGGAGAAGACCTTTAATTATGTGGCTTAATGACAGGTTTGCATTTCTAACCTTTGCTTGACCTAGTGTGTTTCTGATACCAAAGTGTGAAATTAAAATGATCACGCTCCCCTGCATTTTACTTTCCCCCAATATTTGTTGGGAAGACCCGTCAGAAGGATATGGGAACAATAACTGTATAAATATTGATTCTCTTCAGCAAGGCAGAGTGTCACAAAATTCTAATTGTCTTGCAAATACATATCATTAAATATCCAGCAACTAACTGACAGATATATATGGGCATATATATATAAAAATAAATACTTCACCACTTTTGATAGTAAGTTATGGTGTAGTTATATTATCTCAAACACTGTATGTTCTGTTTAGTGTCAGTTTTGAGACATTACTCAACTTGTTATAGTGGTCCTGTCTTTATGGGAAAATTGTCAGAGAGCAACGTGTGACATTCTATAGGGAAAAAATTGGGCTTCCTTCAGCAAGAGGCTAAATATGATACACAAATACATTAATACAACTGCACAAAACCTAAAATTATGCTGAGTAGAAAAAAAATAAAATTGGAGTTTTCTTTTGCCACTCATTCCTATGTGGCAAAATAAACAGTGGGCAGAAAATACGGGTTTTCAGTGGAGTGGATTTCTGATTCCTGTGTTAAGAAAATGTCAGCGTTCTTAATTTCTGCTAGAAATTTTTGTTTGAAGCCAGTCAGTAGTAATTTAAGTTCTGAAATGGGAAACTTATTAAAGTGTGGAATATTTTGCCATCATGTTTTAAAATTATGATTATTCAATAAGTCCCACTGAAATTTGTTGAAGCTTAAGATACTCTTCAGAAAACAGGCCATTAATGTTTAATCCTAGACCAGTATGCAATATTTGCATATTAAAATTACGTTTGTTTTGAAAAACATGCATTTCAGTAAAAATTATAACATTAGGGAGGTCAAGGGACATTTATTTCTAGATTGTCTCTGCAGAATCAGTCATTAAGGCTTGGCAGTCACACAGTATTTTCAAAACAAAACTCTCTTTTCTGCAGTCTGAACCTAAATCTTCCTGTTATTACTTTTCTGTGACAGTTTATGCCACTGTTCCTGGGTGATGAAAATAGTTATCTGTGGCAGAGAAAAAGCTAGGTTCAGAGACTATAGTGCATATATGGATCAAAATCAGTTATTGGTATACTGATTAATTTAAATAAATTAACTTTAGTTAATGCCATTTTAATAAACGTTTGGCGCTTTTTTTGTGCTTTGATTTAGACAGTCTATGAATATGTTTGTCATGGCTCATTTAGACTTTATTGAGCTGACTGAATTTACTCTGTGTATTGTACTGAAGTTCTTTATCTTGAGAAAATATTTTCTAGATGAACACAAAAGCAGAGCCTACACTGTAAATCCTTATTACATATCCTAGTAACGTATTTTATCAAGCTATCCAACATTCTTTCTGCTATCACCTCTGCCTTGTTTCCTTTTTCTCTGCTGAACTATACATGCTGTTAATAGCAAGCCAGAGTATTTTTTTAGGACAGAAGGAATATTGTTCCTCAAACCCAACAGCAATTATAAAAATTACTTACTTATTGGTGTATATACAGGTGAAAAAAATTGGTTTGCCTAAGTAATTTCAGTAGTTTCATTGGTGATGAAAACAAACATTCTGTTGAAATTTATAACTGTCTTACTACTGAAATATTGGGGCCTCATTTTGACCATCCTGGGAGAAATAGTAAAAGTTATTAAATAATAAACATCAGGGGAGACTTTTTCGTATCAACTAGACTATGCATTGAACATGAGTGGATAAGGGAAGTAGCTATAGAAAGCCTGTATTTATCAGGTAAGTGATCTAACCTAAGCAGGTCTATAGTTATCTACAACATGGATAAAATACCACTACTCTTACTAATTACTAAAAGATAAATATCTATCATAAGCTTCATTTTTCCAAGTAAAAGGCATTATTTTGTTTAAGATTCTATAAGGCCTTCAGAAAACCTATCTCCTATCTGGATGATCACTTCAGGTGAGAGAGTATGTGAACAACTGGAACCAGGTTAAGGACTGATCAAGTTAACATCTGAATTGCAAGAGTTTTTTAGTTCAGTCTTTTAAGGGCATCTTGCAGTTTTCAGTTAATATTTCCCTGTGGAGCTTTACTTAGTTTATTTAATGAAATCTAAACTTCTTTTTTAACTGTTAAAATATGTTTATGTATAAAGATATTTTCTAAAATTTTCTAAAATATACATCAAGCGTGAATTGAGATAAATCTGCCACAGTTAAAAAAAGGACACCAAGTCCTGTGTTTATCTATGCCTGCATCAAAATAACATGATACTTCAGTGGTAATGTGTTACTATTGTTTGCAGTCTTTGTTTTCAATAGTTTTCACAACTAGAAGAATTATAAGGAAGATGTTTTCTTCTCTTATACTTCCTTAGGTATTTGTTTGAGTAAATAAACTATTAATGGTTGCCAGGGAGAAAGAGCAAACTAATTCTTCCTTAGCCCTACAATGAGTGGGAGAGATGATGAATAAAATAGAGAAAAGGCATTAAAAACAAAACAGGAAAATACCTACTGGACAAAAGAAAATAACTTTAGAGTGATGGATTTGTATCTGTTTCACCTATGTGCTTTGGGTCTCTTGAGGACAGGGTAGAAGTGATCCTGTGACACCACTTAACTTTTCTGATGTTTACAGTGGCAGCTTTTTAAACAAATAGCTTTACACAGCTCAGCTAAAACCTGGGCTTTTTGTGACTGTGGTCTGCAAAAATGGTGAAGATGAATGAAAATCTACGGGAAGAGAATCATAGATTAATGCTTACATACATTTTCTAGCACCCATCATCCTGGAAATTGCCATTGAAAATTTATTCTAAATAATTTTATTTTATTTTGTTTCAAATGCTTTAGATTTATGTCTAATTTAATATTAGACCATAGGAAGTACACTGAAGATATTGGAATATTGGGGATTGTAACCAGATGATCTTAAAGATCATCTTACCAACCTTAACTTAAAGATCTTACTGTACCAACCCAAAACATACCATGATTCTATGCTAGAGTTGAAGAGGAGCTATTTTTATAGATGCATTTTATAATAAACTTTACCTTCTCTGTGTGTAAAATGAATGCATACAGTGTTGTGCTGATCTAAGTGAAGAACATCTATAGCCTCTTTTTTGTAAAAGTAGACTGGTTTACTTCAATATCTTGAGTTTTTCCTTCTAAAACCTGTTTTTCTTCTCGGATATTTCCTTTTTAATTCTGTCCACTATCACCACTGCAATTCACAGTATTTTAATAGAGTGAAGTTAAAGGTTCCTTTCTTGCAGATGAACTTTACAGAAAAGTCCACCATTTTGCATTATCTGTTATAAATTTTAGGGAAGTGATCTGAATTGCATTCCCTACTTTAGAACTGAAACTCAACACCTTTGCCTCATCACATAGGAATGAAAACTCTTGTTCAAACTTGGACTGAGGCTGATTTAGGATTCTGTCTTTAAATTATATGAAGTGTTTACAAGAGTATCGTCTTAGCCAAGGGCTTTTCTTACTGTTCTCTGTATAGTAGAGATGGAAACAAGACCTTTGGTTAAAGAATCATGTGTGACATTGCACCTAGTGTTCTCTTCTTTCAGTTTTTATTGAACAAAACTGAGCATTTTACTAGTATAGCATTTTCTTACTTTTGATTACCTAGCTATATGGGAAACAAGTCACTTAATTACTATCACATATTCTCTGCTATAGTATATCGTAATTTATAAACATAGTAAATTACATGGTGGAGAGCTGGGTGTCAAGATTACTTGGCTATAATACCAAATTAAACAATAAGGGAAGAGACCTGATGCAGATTGATATGGCACTAAGTGACAGTATCTTTTGAAGAGATGATGTTCATGTCCTGACTACAGTTATTCATAAAGATGGAGATGGAAATAAATTGGTGTATGTACAATGTGAGTGCTGAATATCTATGTATTTATATTTAATTAGTTTTCAAAACTGCTAGATTGACAGCAATTTTATTCACATTGTTTAAAACACATTTATGTCTTGGAATAACAAAATCATCTTAAGTAACAAACCCTATTATTATTCCGTGTGATTACATCTCTCTAAATGTAGATTAAGGTTATTTAAGAAATAAAGACTGAAACTCATAGGTTCTGGAAGGTATCAGTGTTTAAGGTTTAGGACCTTGCTTATTGAAGCTGTTAGCATTCAACGCCTATGTGGTATTTTAATGCTATTTTTAGATTATCTTCTAAATTATCTTGACAGACAGGTAACAGAGGTAGTTTGCATAAATATCTGGAAATTTAGCATCACAAATCAAAATTCAGTTTCAAAATGGGTTAGTCAGTCAAATTGACTGTGTTCTAACGTATCTGTGTTTTACTTAATTGGTTCCTTGGTGATCAGTCAGTAGTTTTACATATCATATTCATAAAAACCCTAAAGTTTCATGCACAAATGGTGTCTAAGATCAGGTCACTTCTGTAGTCTTAATAAATTAGGCATTAATTAAATTAGCACTGACTAAAGTCTGATCCCAGGAAGTTTTATTTCCAGCATATCATGTAGAAACTTGTTCTGCCACAATATGCCCTCTTTGTTTTTCTATAGTTTACCACTGTCCTAGAAACAAATTTTTGAAATTATATATTTCAAGTTCTAAATAAAATGGAATTCCTTCAATTCTTTTGGGGATTTCCCGTTGTGCAGGCAGATTTGAGTACATAATGCTAGTTAAACAGAATCCATAGACCCTGTCACACTTGGACATCATGGTTACAAGGATGTAAGACTGTTAAAAGAGTTTAATCTTCTAAAGAGTTGATTAGATCCTTTCTTAAATATGACACTTCCTTATAGTATCTTTATTTTTTCAGCTGTGAAAAAAACATTGCAAGAAATGCTTAACAAATCTATGGATTTATATATGTTATATTTGGCATATAAAAATTATGAAATATATTTTGTATGCTGGAAAGTTAACAAACATATATCAATTGCAAAAGTGTTTTCTGGGTAAACCCTTATAAAAGTCTCATTAACATTTTTAAGTATCTGTTGCAAACCAGCCTAGAATGTAGATTTTGCAACATGTTCTTATTTCTTTCATTCCAAAATATACCAGGAGTACCTAAGTATTTGCTTATTTACATATTTCTAATGCTGAGAATGATTCTCTTTTGGCTCTCTGGTAGTTGGAGCTTTATCTCCTCCACGAGGAGACTGTACATGGCCTGAGCAGTGTTTTTTGAATAGTTATGAAGTATAGTCTTTCTTTTTTTAAATAAATCCTTCTAGAGTGTGTCAAAAATCTGTTTAAAGTCACATGGAAGACATACAGATTTCCTTTTACTTGTCAATTTTAAACTATTGAAAATGAAGACTGCAATATGCCATCTTTATCAGAAGCAATTATCATATATATGCATTTTATAGATATTTTCTAAATTCCATGACTAATCACACTGCCATAATGCTACCATGTTTTCTTTGGGACATGGTAACATTGCAGCTATGGCATAAAATACTCTGTACTGTATTTTTTTTCATGTTCTGAAAGAGCTGACAGATCACATACTAAATAAAAGTAAATGAGTAAAGTAAATGAGTAAAAGTTAAAGTAAAGAATATGAGAGTCTTATGTCCTAGTCTCAGCTTAGTTGATATTATTTCTTTTTTTCCCTTTGCTTAGCAAATGGGTAGCAATTGAAGTTTTCAAGGTTAAGAAACCTAGCACAAATTGGAAATCCTAGCACTTCTGCTGCTAACTTTTAGTCTCCCATTTGTGTAAATGCTAGCAGCTCTTTAGTAGGGAGCAATGGGTAAGATTTCAAATATGCTGCAGCTACGTTTAAATGCAGCAAGTGTCCATATCTGGAGGCAATTATCTAAGCCAAAATGAAAAAGCACTGTTAAGCAACTGGAAAAGGAAAAGAGATTGCCAAAGCTGTTCATTTTACTGCTTGACCCAGTGTATTTAACACCTCAGAGGGCTCTAACGGCATGAGGGTGTGTGCAAAACACAAAGGGTGCAGCATCAAAACACTTTTTCAGAGTTTTTAAACTTTATACTTGTCTCCTGAGGAACAAAGAAAGGAGGAAAACAAAAAAAGCAAAATTGCAAAAATGCATACAACCAATGTAATGATGAATCGCTCTGGGTTTCAGGTTTAAAATTAATTGTTATATCTTCTGCCTGGATCTCTTTTGGTTTTTTTTCTCCTTTTAATATGAAAATATTGCAATCAAGGGAAAAATAAATAAATGAATAAATTGAGGGTGCATTAAGTATTCACCCAAGTCTTTGAACTAAGCAAACACAGGTCTCTAACCAGTCCACTATACAGAAGTCGTCAGAGTGTAGCTCTATCTATCATGACTATCTCAGATTTGGGCAGATAGGCCACAAATTAAGGCCAAAATAGTAGAGAATATGCCTTTTCTTAGGGAGAAAACCTCTGCATTTCAAAGAAGTTACAAAGGCCAGAAATAAGACAGTGAAAGTTCTATGCCTGTTCGTTGATGGTTTTCAAAATCAAATCCCTCTCTATTGCTATTCCTAGCCTAATAAATTTATTGAAATGTTTTCTAATTAATGCTATTATAAGGTTAATTTCATTTTAACTATCTTTATTTCATTTTGTGTGTAGATAAAATAATTTCTTTGGTCATATGCTAAAAAATAAGTAATGCAACATTTCTCAACCAGTAAGGTATGCCCAAGCAGTAAAGTGTTATGAAAACATAAAGAACTTTGGTCCAAGAATACTGAAAGTGATCAAGTGTGCTTTTAAATTTTTAATTCTTGGATGTAACCCTTGAAGTCAAATGCAAACATTAAAATACATGTTTTAAGTATTGCAACGTGCTGGCTTCTGTGGACAGAAATTACACACAAATCAAAAAATCACATACAGTGGCCAAATACTTATATTCTTACCGGGAAATAACATTCTTTTAAAAGAACCCAAACTTATTATTTCAAATATATTTAATGCTGCCAGGAGCCTTTTAAGGCCTTGCCTTCATGGAATTACATAAGCATTTTATAAATTCTTAATCCTGTAGTGAGGATTTAAGTCTCTCTGTACTTGAAAGAGATGCTTCTTTTTGTACTGATAGATAACGTGATTGTAGGGTAAGGCCATCCAATCTCATAATGAAAATTCTGTATTATTGGTATAGTTTCCTTCTAAATGTACAGACACTAACAGATAAGATGTGCGAGCAATACTGAAGACAGAATTTATTTTTTCCATGTTAGCTGACATTATCACACACAGTTGGCATAGGAAGTCATGAATCAATCTTTACATATAAATATGTACTTGAGAATGGGTTTATTGATCTCTGACAGCATTTGTACTATTGCCTTTATAATGCTTTATTTAAACTATTGATGCTAACCATGGTCTAGCAAATATCATGTAGTTTAGAATTTTCTCTAGAAACAATAAAATGTTCTAAAGTTTATTGGCCTCTATGAGGCATCGCTGCCTTTTTCCAGAAGGTTTTTTTCTGTACTGGCACACCTACATTTGTTCCTCCATGATGACTGGATTTTTTACACCCTTATACATCTTTGAGCTGCTTAAAGATACTTTCTCAAGCATTATCTCACTTCAGGAGGAGGAACATATTTGTTCATTTTTCCTGAGCATCTCATCAGGATTTTGGGGTTTTATTTTGTTTGATTTGTTTTGGTTTGGTTTGCTCTGTTTTGTTTATTGCTCATTGGACTTAATGGCCAGTTCAGGGTTGTGTTTCTTTGTGTTGCATCTGGTGGGATGTGGTAGCTACCAATAAAATTGCTTTCTCACATGTGAGTCATGTTAGCAGAAATTTATGTAGTGATAGGAAAGTAAATTTACTATTATACTGTTGATAATTCTTGGTGAAAAGCAATGCATGAAATGTTGAACTTTACACAAAAGTTGTTTTTTTGGAGACTAGAAATAATTTGCACATCAGTATATTATTGTTGATAAAGTAAAAATACAAAATAAATAACATCAATAAAAATGTATTTTGCAGAAATAACAATATAACAGTATAAAATGTAGGCATTTACACCAGTATCTCCCCATATTTCATAATAGTTTTTTTTAAATATTATATATTATTTTTAAATACAACTTGGTTTTGAGTGTTTTCACATAAGTAAAACACTCATCACTTTGTCATATTCAACTTATTCAAAACCGTTATTAAATTGTTATCTAAACAAAAATGAATTTTCATTTTATTTTTTTATTTTTAATACTTAAAAAAATGTTAACCTATCTTGCTTCTGATGTATCACTGAATATTATTTTTAATAGTACTCATTCCTAGGCGATGTGATCTCTTTTTTAAAAAAAACAACAACAAAGTCTCATCACAGTGTATCATTAAGTTTCAGCTATACATTTCTAGTAAAGGTGCTTGTCCAGAAAATAGGGAAGGATTCTGTCTGCTGCACAGTCTGCAGTATGGGGATTTGAGAAAATATGGGCACTAGCCAAAATTTTTTCCCTTTCTTTACTGATTAAAATTCCGAGTTCTGGGTATGCCTACCAGAGGAACTACTATGTTCCTTAGTACAAGATGCCAACTTTTGCCTTGGGTTCTTTTATGCTACTCTCAATAAGGGAAAGACAGACAGAAAAGAACACCTGTGACCTATTGAAAAAGCCATTGAAGTCAAAGAAATTATTGTATTGAATTTCCAATTCTTATTTAAACAGTATTGAGATGCTAATTAATCGTAATTTTTACTCTTTTTTTAGAACATTTGAAATAATGTTGCCAAATATGAGGGCAGGTTCTAGTAGACCTCTACTTTCAACTATGAAACCATTTATTTTTTTGTCTGGTTGTAATATTTCACAGTTTAACCAACAATATAAACACTAATGTTTATCATGAAGTAAAAATCTCCTGAATCTCTCCTGTATAACTACATGAGTAATCATTAAGTTTTCTGTAAAGGGCATATGCAACTCATTAACATTGATCCAAGTTAAATATTAAACATATTTTGAGGATTTCCTACACCAAATATGTCATACCAGGTTCAGTCCTGTCTTTAGGTTTAAAGTAATTTTCTTTGAAGAGTGCTTTTATATGAGTTCTTTGTAGCAGTGATTGAAAGATACTCAGTTTTGGCACTCCTATGAATACTTAAGCGTGATATCCATCAAGTACTTACGCATCATATTTCTGCTTGACTTTTTTTCTGTTTTTGGAAATTATTTAGAGCAGAAAAGCACTTTTTTGTGTATGTGTGTGTGCATATATACATGCTTCAGTGGCATGCTGAGAATCTTCCATTTTCTAATCAACTTTTTGTTTGGGTTTACAGGGGTGAACTGCTGTTTTTGCAGAGTGTATGAGTCACGAAACATATAGGGACACATTAAAACAAATTTCTTTTGCATGATAAAAATTAGAGCAGTGATATGGTAATTAGGGAGGTTTTAGTGTTAGTAGATGTACTGAGAAAGTAATTTCGTGATGAAAATCTAAGACCAGCAATTTACATAAGAAATGCAGCAGAATAATACAGGTCTAAAGATAACCTTATGGAATTTTTAATGGGCTATGCACACATTTTCTGGAATGTACAAATGTGTAGTTTAGGACTCTAAAGAAAATTGAAGAACCGAGTGATTCAGCCCTGTAACTGAGGAGAGAAACAAAACATGAAATGAATGAACAGAGTAAATAGATTAAAACGAGACAACTTGCTGAGAGTGTATATGCAAGATAGTGTTTATTTTATTTTCCATACTGGGTAAATAGCTAATAGTAGTGTTTTCTTTGGAATACATTTTCTTTCACATGTATGGATCTAAAATCTATGTTTATCAGTACTTACAATGCAGCATCTAAATACTATCATTTTTAAAAGACAGTTTGCCAGCATTTGCTTGTATAAGTTCTTTGAGGTCCTCAATAGATATAGTTTATATTTCTGAAAAGAAGACATCAAGAACAGTGAATATTGACCCTGGCTAAGAATGTGATGTGTCAAAGCAAATAAATAAGATATACTCATGGCATCACAAATAATTTCTCTCTCTTAAATTTTACCTTTTTTAATGGAGATGCTGGTGATCATGTACTTGGAATTTCATGAAAAGAAGCAATCACAGTTCTCCCTTCTCCAAAGCACACTTTTAATGTTACTTATTATCTGTGGTCCATAAACACATCATATCAGAAATGTAGAGAATTTATATAAACAGTCACTATTTTGTCATTTATATGTCAGTATCTTTCCAAATGCAACAGATCAACTATCTGTTTTAATGGAATTAAAGCGTTCTGGGATATTTTACGTTTGCTTTACTTTCAGAATAGGGTGTCTATTTCATACTTGACAAAATAAAAAACAAGAAATTAAAATTCTTCAGGAACACACCTTTTCTGAAGGTGTGTTGCTAGGATTTCTTTTAGAAATATAAATGCATTAAAGATCTTTCAGATCATAACACTAAAAATTTTACTTTCTACTTTAAAGAGAAAGGTTTTAAAACAATGTTCAAAGTGCTGAGTTGACCTAGTTGTTTTGGTTTACATGTTTCTTAAGAAATTGTGTCTGTTGCACAAGTCATTATTTTACTTGACACTTTGAAATGATTTAGTGTTTTAGGCCTGGAATGCATAGAACTTCCATAATGAAGGACAGATTCTTAAAGAGGTTTGGTGATTTAAAATGAGAGTGCCTGAACTGAAATCTCACTAACACCTAAAATCTCAGAGTGTTCTGGCATTTTCTATCTTCACTTCTTTGGAGAGGAGGAAAAGAAAAGTTTGTACACGTTTGCACGGATTAATTTTAGTATCTGCCACTTCAAACAGTCAAATGTCAAATATTACCTGCATTTGTCCTTAGAAATTGTTTTTAATTGTTTCTAGGTTGTGAACTGGAAAATGCATTAGGTTATAAGTTTGTGTAGTGTAATGAAACTAAAGGAAGCATTTTGTTGTATATCTATACTAGCAAACAGTTCATGAAGATACAGCTTTTGTGGCGACTGAAACTGTGACTGTGGAAACCACTCATGTGCCTTCTACATACCTGGCAGAGATCCTTCACCTTCTGCAAGCCTTGTCTGAAGTAGAAGAACGCCTTAATTCTCCTGTTCTGCAGGCTAAGGATTGTGAGGATCTCTTCAAACAAGAAGAGTGTCTCAAGGTAAGATAAAAAAGCTTTTCTTACAGTAATAGCTTTCTGTTATTCAGGGGCTTCTGTGTATGGGCAGCCTGCCCTCCCTCTCAGAGACTTCTGTTTTTAAAAGTGCTCAGCCCTTCTCTCAAATGTGTGTATACATCCTCATTGATGTATGCATCATATAATCATATGATGTTGCTCTTCGGTGCAACACGTATGAACACTGAAGAGTCAATTTATTTTTATTTATTTCCACCTTTATTTGGAAGTCAAGAGCATTAGAGTATCTGCAAATTGCCTCCCTGAATGGAAGAGAAAGGATGGGGAGGGAAAGTTACATATTTAAAGTTGTGAATTTTTGTGTGTTTGTAATTTGAAGTATGAAGTAAGTAACCCTATCCACACCCGATGTTGCAAGCTTTATTTTACTGGCTGATTTTAAAATACTTTTTTTAGTAAAGCAGCAACAACAACAACAAAAAAGGTAAAATTTAGCTCTTCCATTCCATGCTAGACCAAAACAACTTAAAGTCCAATTGGGACTGTACTCTGTGCAATTATTACAGCTTAAATAACGAAACCAAAACTGTTATCCAGTAGGTAGATAGTGTAGCTAAATTCCGTATTTTTTATATGACTTTAGATGAAAGAGTCTGGTTTCTTCATCACTTGCCATAGTTAAATCCTTTGAAATTGGTCAAATTTTTCCACACAAAAGTGACATAAGAAGAGAATAAGATTAACACTGTAAACCTCAGTAGATAAGTGAGTTATCAGCATCTGCAGAATAACGTTTGTTGAGGAAAGCCGTGTAAAAAGTCATGCTTAACTGCTGCATATAATTACAGCACTCTTAAATCATCATCTAGCATGAAGTGAAGACCACATTTCCATTTTTCTGTGATTATTTTGGGGAAGAAGAGGTTTTAACAAAAGAAATCAGCCTAAAGAGGCTGAAATTTGCCTACAGTCAGCTATAAGGAAGAAGTTTAGAAGGAGAATCGATGCAGAGGCTCTGGCTAAGTGGTCTGAATTGTCCTCTGTAGAAGCCCATTTATCTCTTTCCACAGCAGAGGAAATATAACAAAACCCCATCCATATGCTGTTATTGGCTTCTATAAAATCACATCTATTTATAATTCTTATATATATAAATCTTATTTATATTTTAGGTGTCTGCACACACACACACACACACACACACACACAGATATGCCTTATTAGCTCTGGAAAATTCGGGTGTTTTCCGTTTCCTAGCAAAGCAGTATAGTATGTGTAGGGAAGCATAACCATGAAGTACTAGAGCTAAGGAAGCATATAATTGATAACAGGACTGTGTGAAATAACAGTAGGCTGTTCCTTATAGCACTTCTGATTTAGTGCCAGTAGATTAAAGTGGTTCTGAGCATTGAAGCACACAACATAACAATGTAATTGTCACTCTTTGTTTAAGCAAGCCCTTTTGATAGAATTACTCTTCTCCACAAACAAAAGTCATAGACCATGTAAATCATGGCTAACGAGCTACCACTCAGCCCTTGTCTGTCAGCTTGTGTTCATTACTAGTCTGGACAGAAAAACAGTGAAACAGTGACCTTCCTGAAGCAGTTTACTGCCTGTTGACATCCTTTTAGTGCTTAATGCTTTACGTTTGGAATATCTTTATCTGATTATAGCCATAACTAATCTATTGTTCACCCACATATATTTGGTATTATCAAAGTTGACACTGACCTTAATAATATTGATTACTGAGGTTACAAGTAAGTATCGCCTTAGATTTAATTTAACTGAACTATTAAATGGCCATGAGATGCATTTGTGGGCACAGTTCCATCTTCTTCCTAAACCAATCTCTCAGAAGAGGCAAAAGGATCTTTCACATATGTGGGCTTTGGGAAGTCTATGGTTTTGATCTGAGGCTGCTTAATGAATATTTATTAACAAGGAAAAGCATTCATCACTGTCATTATCCTACAGTAAAAATAGAAAAGTAGTGCATAAATTGCTCATTGGCTGGTTGGGAAAGGTTTGAAATTAAATTGTGGTTGATTTCTATTCCTGACAAATTTGCATGAATCAGATTACAGAACTGTCATGAATAGCTCTGTGTTTTAAAACCGAGATTGTGATTATTTTTTTTACTCCCATTCAGAAGGAATCCATTTTAATTAATCCTTAACAGGAAAAATAAGTATTTACAAGAATCTTTCATTGGTAACTGCTTTGTACATTTTACTTCAAAGTAAATATGTATAGCACGACTTAAATCTCATTGCTTAGTGTCCAAAAGGATAAATATCAACTAAAAACTAAAAATGTATTTTATTTATTGTCATAGATGAGTCTAGCACTGGCTTTTTGTATCAAGGAAAGGTAAAATAGCAAAATACAATGTTCTGATGCAAAAAAAATTATGATAGCTTCTAGTTTAGTACAATCTAATGGTTTTATGAGCCCAATTAGTAAATCTGCTGAAACCATGTAATAGGAATGTTGTTCTCTTTATTTCAAGTTGTAGGAAGAAGAAAATCATACAGAGAAACCAGGCCTTGTTTCTTTACTTCATAAAGTTAGCGATTCCAATGTTTCCGTTCCATTCTATTACAAGATCTTCTAAATATTAGGAAATACAGTACCTCTGGTTTTGTTCATCACTGTGCTTACACAGTATTTAATGAGTATTTAACAAACAGTTTAAACATTACAGTCCTGTTAAAGATAAACATCCTTTTGATTGTATGGAAAAATCAAAGTTCACAGATTGAAACACTAATAAATTCAACTTAATGATATACTTTCAAAATAGGACGTGTTGTTTTTGGTTTTTTTAATAACCACAAATATTGAGATACTTCAGTACTTCAGTACTACTACTTCTCAAGTACTTCAGTACTTGAGACTGATACTGATGATGTTCACATTGGTGGAGTTCATAATCTTTTTGTTTCTCATATAGAATTATTTTTTGTTACAATGGATTTCATTATGTGATCAAGCATAGGGATAAAATGCCTTCACAAATTAAATAATTATCCATAATTGCAATTAATGTTAAAAATGCTTCCTGAGTGTTAAATGAATGTATGGATTTGCATTTTTCAAATTAATCTGGTGTTAGAAAATCAAGTTATGTTGCTCAGACTAAGCCAAAATTTTCCTGTGTGGTGATTGTTTCATGCAAGCTTGTACAAGTTCCAGATTATTTAGTGGGACGGGTACATACTGAAATCAAATCATGTATTTAACTTCAGAATTAAAACTGTCACAATCCTTCTGCTTGCTAACACAGAGCAAAAATGAGTCCTGCTAAAACAACTGTATTCAGGAAATACAGTTCACATTTAAAGCCATATGTGAGAAAGTGCTTGGTAGAATTTAATGCTAAGAATTGCTGTTATAGTCACTGCATAGTTGTGCTTAGTCATTACTTATGTTCAGCTTCTTGTGTATTTCCAGTAGGAAATTCTTTATAAAGAATTATTATTATTCTTATAAAGAAGAATATTCTTTATATATTCTTTATTCAGTTCATTTAAAAATTTTATTGTTTGCTGTTGTGTTTTTTTTTAATGTTTTCATGCTCTGAATAATTTTTTGTTTGTTTTGCTCTTCTTTATCCCTTTGTTTTTAGTAAATATTTTCTTTCATCTACTGACATAGAGTATATTTTTTCCAGTTTTCTGCTTTGTTTTATTTCATTATTCAGAGAATTTACTGTAAACATTTCATATCCATGATTCTGGCAGTGAAAACCCCCTTTCAAAATGGTTTATGAAACCCATAATACCCATATTAGATATTGTAACTCATTGTTCTATACAGAATTTGAAGTATAAGTAATGTGGGAAATCTCTTCAGCCATAGACAATTACTCGCAATTGTGCTATTTCTGGTTTTCATCTTTGTACAAAAAGCATGAAATATAGTAACAAATCTGCTATTCATATAATTATAAATCATCATTCTACATATGCTTGGGTCAAAAGTAAATTTTGAATTTTTCATATTGGAATCCGTATTTTTCTTTTATTAAATGATTCTTTTAAAGAAATACCACCTAACATGATATTCAGAGTGGTTTTCTGCTGCAGCTCATTAAAACCCAAAGAACTATAACTTAGAACTGAATATATTCAAATGCACTCTCCAACTAGATCTGCCAATAATGCAGTGTTTGGTGGCTCATTTGTACACAGATATCTAAGGAAGTGGATTTTTACAAGAAGTTGTCTTTCTGTGGCAGGTAAAGACAAATTCCATGTAGTGAAAATGAACTGTTGTTCTCTAGCATTCAGATTTCTCTTCTGAAGAGCAATGAGATGGATCATTCCCCAAAGGCTACTGTCACTTTAGCTGCTAATGATTTTCCATTTTCCTTAAAAGTTAAAGCTTTGTGCACTTCTGTTAACCATGTTACAGAATCTCCCAAGGCATTTTTGGTAACTAACTACTTGAAGCTATTCTCTTGAACATCAAAAATAGATGAGGCATTTGTGTGATGCATGGATTTGTGCATACCCATATCTTTAGCATACCCGTTTTGTTTTTTGGTTTTGTTTGGTTTTTTGTTTTTGGTTTTGTTGTTTTGTTTTGGTTTTTTGACACTCCTATGTCATCCAGTTGCGGATGTGGATTTCATAGGCAGAAAATCAACTGTATTACCTTTCCTTGTCTGTGTCATCTGTGGTCTAAACAAAAGCAAAAATTTGACATTGAAATTGGAAATTATATGCCTGCATGTAGGCCATGAATTCTAAAGATTTAGGGATAGACCATTTATCAATTCTATACTCCATAGATCTATTTAATCTATTTTTAATATTTTAAAAATTCTTCTACTTGGTAAAAAAAAAACAACAAAACATAGATTTTCAATATATGAAAGCACATAACAAGGTAGCTCTAACAAGTAATAAGCATTAGAAAAGGAGGAAATAGCCTCAAGGTGTGCCGAGGGAGGTTTCAGATGGATATTAGGAAAAAGATTCTTTACTGAAACAGTTGTCAGGTACTTGAACAGGCTGCCCAGGGAAGTGGTGGGATCACCATCCTTGCAGGTGTTTTAAAGATATGTAGATGTAGTGCTTAAGGACACGGTTTAGTGGTGAACTTGGAAATCTTAGGCTAACAGTTGAACTGGATGTATGATTTATTAACTCTTCATTTGATTATTTAAACATGTAAAACACAATAAGTGCCTTCTGGGGTGGATGACATGAGCTAAAACTTACTGAAAAGAAAGCTACTTAACTTGAGTGCTTAAGGGTGTCCAGACAAGTTTTAACATTGCAATTTCATTTCCCCCGTTCTTTAAATATGAGAAATTTTACTCATAGATTATGTTTAGTGAGGTTGATGTCTCTTTTATATTCAAGGGATATAATCTGGGAAGATTTGGAGGCATTCAGAATTTTAATCCCCTGATATTTCTTATATTCAGATTAATAACATTGAGTACCTTAATGATCCATGACCTGAGAGTATAAAACCAACATTTAGGTGGCTGGGAAAGTCCAATGAGGTTTGTTGAGTAATGGCACAGACCCAGCCACCTTTCACTTCAGTTGATAGATTTCTGACAAAGGAGGAAACATATTTAGCAGACTGAAGGAAATACTTATAAATAAAATGAGAGTGGTAGATGTCTTGTCATTGGGATGGTAGACAATAAGGAATATAAGTCATATTTCTCAGGATCTATGGATTGAATTCCAAGATTTTGGTTTTTTTTCAAATGTTTATTTAGAAAATATTTTTTCTAGTTAGATGGATAACATATATAATTACTGAGATGTGTAATATGAAATAAATGTCTTGGTCCATTAAATTCTTATGCCAGAGAAATAATATTTCTAGATACTTAATAGATATTTATCTTTGCTAAATTCTAAGCATAGCTCTTTTAATTTCATAATCACTTAGCTCAAGAATTGTAAACAACTGAAAATTAAAAAATTAATACATATATTAATTAAAATGTGTAGAATATTAAACAAAACAAAAAAAAAGCAGTTGTCTGACCACAAAGCCCCAAAAGTTAAGAAAGTGAACTGGAACTGATTTGTAATTTTTTTGTTAAGTAATCATTACATCCAGGATATAAAGTTCAGATGTTTGTATTTCTGACAAAGAACTATTAAAACCACCAATAGAAAATAGAAAGGAATATAGCTCCTCATTTTCTATTCAGTAATACTAGCAAACCTTAAAGATGAAAAGTAAAATCTTAAAGTAAAGTCAAGTTTTCATAAATAAAGCTACATTTTAAATATAATTTAATTATCCTTTAAATTCAAGGGAGGTGATTCTCCCCCTCTACTCTGCTCTTGTGGGACCCCACCTGGAATACTGTGTCCAGTTATCTGGAGTCCCCAACATAAGAAGGACACAGAGCTCCTTGAGAATGTCCAGAGGAGAGCTACTAAGATGATCAGAGGGCTGGAGCACCTCCCCTATGAAGACAGGCTGAGGAAGTTAAGTTTGTTCTCAGAGGAGGCTCTGGGGGAACCTTGTAGCAGTTTTCCAATACCTGAAGGGGGCCTACAGGCTCCTGGAACATGTCCAGAGTAGAGACACTAATGATCAGAGGGCCAGAGCACCTCCCCTATGAAGACAGGCTGAGGAAGTTGTTGCAGTTCCAAATAATTTATAATTTTTGGATCTGCAAGAACAAAGTTCAACTAACAAGGCTCGGATGCAAGCATAAAGTTTCATTTGACAAATAATAGAAGGAAAATTGTATAACCCCACAAAAATATGGTAAATATATTGTGAGGCAAAAGAAAGAGAGAAAATGAAAAGATACAAGGAAAAGAGAGAGAGAGAGAAAGAGACAGTGGGTCGGTGAAGAACAATAGCAAAATAGGAACCTCTGTGTTGCTTTTGTGCTCCCAAATTCCTTCGGTTCCAGGCAAATGATCCCCTGCTCCTTTGTTGGCCAAAGGAGAGGAGAAACTCATCTTTGCAGTATTCCACCTCAGGAGGAGATCTGTCATTAGCATAAGTTAGTTAGTTGCCTGTTATCAGCAGGAGGCTGAAGGTGTCCCATTCTGTTCAGAGACAGCTTGCCAGAGGCAATGTCTCACTGCAAGTTATATTCAATTCAGTGTAAGTCTGTTGTCCCCCCCCCCCTCTAGCATTCTTGTTTGTCACATTGTCATCTGGGACAAAGAAAATTCAAAATTCCACCTGCCTGGAACCTCACAGAAGTTGGAGTTGTTCTCCTGGAGGAGGCTCTGAGGTGATCTTATAGCGACTTTACAATATCTGAAGAGGCCTACGAGAAAGCTGGGGTATGGAATTTTACACGCGTGTGTAGCAAGAGGATAAGGGGCAATGGTTTAAAACTTGAAGAGGGGAGATTTAGGTTAGACATTAGGAAGGAATTCTTTGATTTGAGAGTGGTGAGACATTGGAAGAGATTGCCCAAAGAAGTTGTCGCTGCCCCATCTCTGGAGCT
This sequence comes from Florisuga fusca, assembly GCA_038090715.1. Lineage (NCBI taxonomy): Eukaryota > Metazoa > Chordata > Aves > Apodiformes > Trochilidae > Florisuga > Florisuga fusca. The sequence continues at coordinate 16,889,181 of JAAWXA010000004.1, read as the reverse complement.
GTTCAAGTCCAGGTTAGATGGAGCCTTGAATAACCTGATCTAGTAAAAGGTGTTCCTGCCCATGCAGGGGGGTTGGAACTGGATGATCTTTAAGGTCCCTTCTAACCCTACCCATTCCATGATTCCATTTAAACTGCTATAATTTATGACTAATAGGCTCTTTGAATAGTTTCCTTCCTATGATATAACATCATAAGTGTTCTTAAAAAATGTATTATTTGAAATTTTGTTGCTTTTGAAATGTTCAAAGAAGAGGAACAAACTGTTAGAAAAAAGGAAAGCTTTTACCTAACTGTAAGAGATGCTATCTGTTGCTCTATGGAAAACCATATGTGCAATTTTTTCTGGTCTTTGGCTTCTGTAGTTGACATTATTCCAGTGGGCAGAAGGTGGCAGGATTGTATCTACTATTCCATCCTTTTCATAAGGTGTTGTCATATAAATAAAATGTTTGTCCTACAAATTAAGTGAGCAGAAAGACATTGAACAAGAAAAGTTATCCTTTTTTATCTTGTTGTAATTAAAATAGACGATAATGTGTTGTCATCCTTTTTTTTTCCCCCCCAAAAAAAAATTGAATTGGCAAGCTGTGTTTCCATCTCTGGCAGAAACTAGTAAAAGACAATTCTATTTTTCATTTGTATTGACAAACGTATGTTATTTATCTGGATTACAATTTTTAGCAGAGATGTAGGGAAGGCAAAAGAATGTGATGCAATATTATGCTTGTCAGTGCACAGCCAGTCAAGAGAGGTGACTGTCCAGCTCTGCTCTGCACTGGTACAGCCTCACCTTGAGTACTGTGTGCACTTTTGGGCACCACAGTAGAGAGAGGACATTGAGCTATTGGAGAGCATCCAAAGGGGAGCAACAAGGGATTGTGAAGGGTCTGGAAGGGATGACTTATGAGGCGCAGCTGAGGTCACTCTCATTGTTCAGCTTGGAGAAGGGGAGGCTGAGGGGTGACCACATGGCAGTCTATGGTTTCTTCACAAGGGAAGAGATGGGACTGGCATGAATTTCTTCACTGCTGTGACCAAAGATGGCACTCACTGAAAGGGTAGGAAGCTGAATCAGGGGAGGTTTACATGAGGTATCAGGAAAAAGTTTTTCACCCAGAGGGCAGCTGAGCAATGGAACAAACTCCCCAGAGAAGCAGTCTCAGCACCAAGCTGCCCGAGTTCATGAAGCATTTGGATGATGATCTCAGGCATGTGGTGTGACTCTGGGGGTGCCCTTCAGACTTGATGATATTGATGAGTCCCTTCTAACTTGGCACGTTCTATGATTTTTAATACAGCTTTTGTTTTCTTAAAAGAAATCCATTAAATAGTGTGAGTGTAGACAAGAAATCTGTTGTACCTATATAACTGCTGCATTCTTATTTCTAACTACCCATGGGGAAGTCAAATAGAACTGTTCAGTGCTGACTTTCCATGTCTGTCTGAATCTATGAGAGAATGGCTGAGGAACTCTTTGGATAGATTCATTTGTCATTACAAGGATGGCAACAGATAAAGAAAGAGTCTGCTCATGTTAAGGTTCTGTTTTCTTCTGTTTCTGGTAAATTATCACCTCTAAAATATCTACTATGTTTCTTCAAATTTTGTGCCTGCACTTCAGAAATAAAAGAAAGAGAAGTAGGATTTTTTTATGCATGATGAAACAGAACCACCAGATTCTAGCGACAGGGGTTAACAAGACTGTGACAGGGTTTTAGAGGGCAATTCTAATTTGTTTGTTTGCTTGCTTGTTTGTTTGTATATTTGTTTGGTTTGGCTTTCTACCACTCATTATTTTTCTGCTTACTGCAGAATAACACAACATCCTTTGATCTCCAACTCCTTTTTAAAATGCTGGTAGTGTGAAAGAGCTTCTCACACACAAACCAGCAATTTGTACCTCTCATAACAAAGAATCACACTGAGTGTTAGGGGCTGGAAGGGCTCTTTGGAGATGATTTCGTCCAATCCCCCTCCCAGGGCATGTTTACCTAGAGCAGCTTGCACAGGATGGCATCCAGGTGTGTTTGGAATGTCTTCAGAGATGGAGACTCGACCACCTCTCTGGGCAGGCTGCACCAGTGCTCTGCTACCCTTAAAGTACCAAAGTCCCTCCTCAGGTTTACATGGAATTTCCTGTGCTCAGGTTGGTGCCCGTTACCTCTGAATGGTAAATTACTGTCACTGGAAACACTGAAGGTCAGACTGGGTAGGATTTTGAGCAGCTTGATCTAGTGAAAGATGACTCTGCCCATGGCAGAGGGTTAGATTAGATGGTCATTGAAGGTCCCTTCCAACCCAAATAATTCTATTATTCTATGGTAAAAGCTGAAAATGAGTGTAAGGTTTTATCTAGATAGTATTCCTTGTCTGTACAGCAGTTTCATTTGCATGCCTGTATAAGGAACTAATTAAAAAGCATGAAATGTAAGAAATGGCTAAATATTATGACACTGGAGTAGGGTGCCACTTATTTTTACGGTGCTATTTGAATATGGCTATCTCAAGAACTATCTGAGGCTATTAGTGGCTCATTTTTATATAAAATCCTCTGTTAAGTTTTTGTAAGCTTTGTTTACATCATCTGAATTATTCTTTCAAATGCATAAGTTGCCACAGTTAACCTTTCATTAGAGCAAACAGTAAAACCTTAACTTTGAAAACTTTAGGAAAAGAAAGATGAACTTTAGACAGGAAACAAATAGATGTATTCCTCAATCCAAAACATTTAATTATTTTATTTTCATGCTGGCTGCATTTTATTCAGTCAGCAAGAGCTATAATGCAAAGTTCACCATTGTTAGAAACTATGGTCATAACTTTTCAAAAGAATGGACTGAATTTCACTGAAGAATGTATTTGTGTTTTGCTGTAGGAATCAACAGTTGTGACATGTTCTTGCTTAACATTTTTATCTTGACTAGTCTGGAAGAAAGAGTGTTTTCCTTTCAAATACAAATACCACTGAGAGAAATATAAAAATCCCCAGAATAGTGCAAGTATTCTGTGTGTGAGGCTGAAAGACACCACCTAGAAGAAATGCAAATGAATATGTAAAGAATTAATGATTAAGTGTATTTCTTAACCATTCATTTTACTTGTGTGTTCTCTCTGGTAGTGCTTACCAGCACTGTAAGGAAATGATCCCTGTATAAATCAGTTGTATAAAAGGCATGCTTTTCCTTAAAAACCTGCCTTTATTTATCTGGTTTAGTACTTATACTGTGTGGCTGAAAGGTAAGCTTATGTAACTCATGGGTTTTGGATTAAAAAACAACGTTTGGGTTATCTTTCTGGTAAAGAACAAAGAAATGAGAAATGCAGCAAATGATACAGCAGACTGAAATGTGACAGGAAGTGTTCTTGCAGATTTCATTCCATGGGTACTGATTCAGAAGGAGGAAGTCTTTGCTAATCACTTTTTGTTACATTTAATGTCTTTATGCTTAAGTCAGCACACAGTTTATGAAAATATCTTTCCTCAGCATTGTTTTTTCTAACAAATTCAGTCATTCAAATAATTATCAAAGATTTTTGGAGCCAGAGAGAGATTGAACACTTCCTAGATCACAGAATAAAACAGCACATAAATATAGAAAACCTGTATAATTCAGTCATGGACCTGAATGGATTGATAAATTATTAATTAATGGTCATTGACAATTTGTAGAATTTTAAATGTTTTCACAAATGTAAGGATTTTGAAGATCCAGAGTAAATCAATTTTTTATTCCCTTTGGTCTTCTAGCATACAACATTGTGCAGTTAGGTAGGTCTGCTGTGAAGTATTTTGTCTTTCTCCAAAACAAAAAAGAGCTGACTGCTTGAAGAATGGTGACTGTTGAATTGTGATTATTGACCAAAAGGCAAAACCAGTGATACCAGATAAACTATTTGTTTCATGCTGTTACTTTGATATCTGTTTTATATTTGCTTAAACAAGTATAGGAGAAGCATAAAAAGGAAAATAGTTAAAGAACACCTAAACATGAGTCTCTAAAATGGGACTTTATTCCACTTAATAAGTAATGGGGTTAAAATAGCTGTAACCGTGATGTAGATGAAATAATGAGTGTCTAAAGTCAATACTGCTTTGCTTCCCCTCCAGTCATCAACTTTCTCAAGCCTACTTTAAGTTTCAAAGAAAGGATGAACATTCAGTTATTACCTGGTTACTGTAAAATTTTATTACTATCAAAATCATTATTTAATTAGCGTTCCCCCTCCCCCCTGTCTTTTACTCATTACCTTTTTTTTTAAGATTTATTTATAAAAATGTTTTATTTTTCTTTTTAAAAACCTTGATATTACAGAGCATTAAAGATAACCTGGGGAGGCTGCTGGGTCAGAGAGATGTTATCCAAAGCAAGAAGATATCAGCTTTGCAAAGTGCTAAACCAGCGGAAGTGGCAAATATACAAGAAAAGTTGACTCAGCTTAATTTCCAATGGGAGAAAGTTAATAAGATGTACAGGGACCGAAAGGCGTAAGTAATTTTTTTTTTAAGTGTTATTTTTTGTAGAAATGCCTTTTAAGGTTGCAAATTATTCTTTCTTGTAAATAAGCATAGAATGTTTATAGGGAATAGTAATTTAATTTATGAGCAACATTGTAAAACTGAAAATATTTTGACCAGCTATCACTTGCACTGGACTGAAATTTGACATGATATTGGCATACGTTTTCCCATGTCATTGGAAATTATATACCATTACTCCAAGAAGCATTTACTCTTTTGTACCTGTACTGTTGATTTAGAATTTGAATCTCTGATGGGTCCATCAGAGTAAAATCCCTTTTAGTTGCATATGATTTACTAGTTCAAGAAGCAGTTCTGACTTTATATCTAAGAAGCGCAACTAGAGTTGTTGGCAGCTCCAAATTCATGGTCATCTTTATATAAGTCTATATATTAGACATTATGCAGCAAGGCAAGACAATCAAAGGAAGTATAGAAAGGCATTAAAATGAAAAGAAATAAAAAGCTGTGATCTCCTACAATAACATATCATCATATTTTTTCCTTCTATAGTATTTGTGGTGTTTGCAATCCAGGAATCTTACTATAATGCAAAATGCTGCCAGACCTATTTTGTGAATTCAGTCATGGCTCATGTTAGTAAAACAAGAAAGACTTGCAATCCAGTGATTTACTTATACTCTATAGTTTATTTATATCCAATGTTTAAAATTTTTGGCATTGTGCAATAAAATACCTAGGTTTATACTTCCTATAATTCTTTATTAGATGATAAAACAGATATTACTGGTAATTATACAGAAATGTCTGTGTTTTATGGAATATATATATTTTTTTTCAGTGTGAGTAATTTAAGAGTTAACAAAGAAGTCTGATTTAAATTTAAAATAGTAGTTTTGAGCAGTTTTTGAACTACCACAGAAAATTCCTTGACAGTTATTATGAAAATGTAAGCAGTTAATCTGGTACAGAAAATCCTTATGTATATGACTAGTTGCATTCATTGAAACTGTCCATTCATAGGAATTTTACAGATTTCACTCTTCAGACAATGCTGAAAACTTCTCATTAAAAGTTTCATTTGATTTGCTACCCTGAAAGATGACAGATCAAAATTTGCTAAAATTTCACTTTTTTATGAATCCAAGCATGTAAGCACTTACTTAAAGGAAAAAACCCCACAAACTTCTTGTGGTCTTAAGTTGCATTGATTTTGTCCTACAGTCCAAGCATTGGTAACTTTTGTGTTTTCTTTGTGTAGAAATAATTGTCAACAGCTGTCACATTGCAGGTTTGTACAGACACACAATTTCCACCATCAGCCAGTCACTAGCTTTGATTTTAGGTTGATGGGGAAAGAGAGAGAGAGAAAGTTTAAAAAAAATAAGAAACAGAGAGAATCAGAGTAAACAAATGTAATTCAGTAATCTTAAGGTTGTCTCTGCTTTGTCTCAACATTCTACATGTAATAAACTGAAAGAGGCATCATGGCTGAGTTTTCAGAATAGAAGAATGATACTGAATGAAAATAGTTTTCAAAATTATATGTAATATGAGAAATAAAAATAGAATAAAAAGACATTCTCAAATCAACACCAGGGAAATACGCTCAGTAAAGCAAAACATAGAGGCAGTAGAAAAGAGAATTTCCTGTACAAAAATAATCTGGTAAGGTTTCCAGATTCTCCCCTGTGCAACAGCTTTGTAAAAAAATAGTAAGCCTGACCCTGGTGTGGTATGCAAATTTCTTCTCTTTGTCATGATGCTATGTACAAAAGTGAAGAATAAACGAGAAGCAGAGACTGGAGCAAGCTGCTCACACTGATAGGAAAAATGGGATATTTGCTGTTGTGGTTTTCTCAGAGTCTGGCTTTGCTAAAGCTTTTAGTGGTATTGTAGCTCAAGCTTGGAGAATATCTCCCCACATACATTTTCTACCAGTGGTGCATAGCAATTTACAGTAGCTGTTAGCTGAAAGCTTGAACCACCAACACTGCTGTCCTGTATTTAGGCTATAGTGATATTTAGCCAGCAGCAGAAAGTATTCTGAGGTGGAATGAATTAGTGTTTGTCAGGTGTTTTGAGGTCATCAGCTAAAGGCACTAGAGAAGCGTAAAGGATGATTACTGTCCAGCTGGTGTTTGCCTGGGGGAGTCATCCTCTTTTAGCATGATGGACAGCAACTCAGAGTGAGGATGAGTTTGCCTGTGGTATGGAATTGCACACTCATTTCTTTTAAATCTTTAGATTGAGGTGTCAGTCTTCCTGTGTGACTGTTGCAGTGGTTTTGGTTGAACTCTGAGATGATCCCTCTATCTTCTGCAGTTTTGTGAGGTTCATTTGGACTTCAGATGAATGCTAGGGAGGAGATGAAAGAAGACAGTATGGCCTTTAGCATTTTCCTTCTAGCAGTCTGTGTCTGTAAGGGCTAGATGTATCACTGTAAGTCTGCCTTTGACACATGGAGGAGTATTTATGAGATATGCTGATGATGTTTTAGAGCAGTTTTGGAATTATTATTGGAGTTTTGTCTTGCTTACAAGGGAGTGTGCATAGCGAGTGTCAGTATTCCACAGCTGAAAGGTTACAGAAACATATATATTATATAATATATATATATATGCACATATATATACTATATTATGCTCATTGCAGTATTGGCTTTAAGAAAAAAAAAAAAAAACAAACCAAAAAATCTCCCCCAGAAACAAATAAAAAGCCCCCATTTCTTTATCCCTGTAGTTTACTAGCAGAGCTTACACTAGATCTAATAGAAATCAATAGAAACATTCATGTTGAATTCATTTGTGTGAAACAGATTCTCTGGAAGCCCAGATTCATATCCAGATAATTTGTAATTGTAAGATAGTTATATTACAGTGCCAGTAAGAATAAGTATTCAGATGTTCTCATTTTTCCTTTCCTTGTACCAGAATTTAACAAGTCTCCCTTGTTTGCAACAGACTTAGGTACTATTTTTTAGTATTAATCATGGCTATTTTGGAGGGACCAGCTCCCTCTATATCTTCAGTGAGAACACATAATAATTGGAAAAAAATTGTAAATATTATTCAATTAATAATAGACTTTCAAGTTACTGTTTTCAATAACAATTTACCTTACCAACTTATCACTCATGGGAGACAATTTTTTATCTTTTTGGGATATTGTCTTTTCCCAGGATATTTACAGAAGGCAAAGGCAGGGACTACAGAAAGAAAAGGCAGGGAATGAGAGAAGTAAGATCTGCAGGCTGTAGGAGAAGAGCAGGTTCAAGGCCACCTAAGGAACCTGAAAGTGCAAGTCCATGGGACCTAACAGGATCCATCCATGGCTCCTGAGAGATCTGGTAGATATAAGCTCCAAAGCTGATTTCCATTCTATTTGAAAAGTCATGACAGTCTGGTGAAGTTCGCACTGTCTGGAAAAGGGGAAACATAACCCCCATTTTCAAAAAGGGAAAAGTGGGAGACCTGAGGAGCCACATCCTTATCCTTATCCTTATCCTTATCCTTATCCATCTGTCCAAATTTCAGTTACCTATTTTGCAGTACTTGTCTAGTACTTCTCAAATGCTTCCAGGCATTTCTTCCAGAGGTAACTGTGTTACACTATTTGGTGGGTCCAATAACATTTTAGGGAGACTAGATATGGCCTTATATACAGCCATCAAAATGGATCTTTTCATTCGGTAATGTGTATTCAAAAATCTAAATGGAATAGCTACAAGTGAAATTTATTTGTTAAAACTTAAATTCCAAATTTGAGACAGGATGAGAAATGATAGTGTAGCTTTTGGGAAGAGAGTCATGTTTATTAAATCACTGCCATGCAGGTGGTTTTAGAGCTTAACAGAGACAGTTCTTGATATGGGAATTGAAAATGTCTGTAGAGTAAAATGAGGTGAAAATAACTAATTCAGAATTTCTATTAATAAGTAGATCTGATTATCTCATCTGAAACAGCATGTTTTTGCTGTGGAAGTGTTTCAGCTGAAAAGGAATCTTGAATGTTTTTAAATCACCAACCCCCAAGCCTGACAATTCGCATAACTTAGCATAACTTTACTATAAAATCTCAGTGACAAAAGTGCATTACATTCATACAAGAGTTATTGTAGTGGCTTTTTCTGCTGCATAAACCAAAAGAATTTCACTGAAATGTCTGGGAAATGTTTTGGCTTAGCAATGAATGTGTGGGCTGTAGATCTATGGGAACGTGAATATGTATGAAGACAAATACGGGCAGAAGTAAATAGTCTCTGAGCCATCCAGATACAAACTGTCTTGGGACATCATGTCAGATATAAAAAATAATGTGACATTGAGGTCAGTTCCATAAGCTATGAAACCTGGCTGAAATTCAGGGTATATTTGCTTTAAGGACAATGTGGTTAGTGCAGCTATGCCATTTCACTGATAGCCCTGATTTATATCCAGCCATCTCAAAACAGTGGCAGAGCTCATTCATACCGAGCTACACCCATCTGTACAGGCATAGCCAAAGTGACTTGCAGTATATCCTCAGGTCTGAAACTTTATTTGCAGTGACTTCTGTTGTTTTCTGTAAGTGTTGACAATGAAGGTATGCTTTCACTGCTGGAATTGCGTCATTATGTTGTGCTGTGCAAGAATTTTTAACCTGGATGAATATTTAGCTGGGTCAGCTACGCACTGAATGAAAGATGATGTTGCAGCAACAGCCATTAGGTCCACCATGATGGGTTTACTACAACAAATTCCTTCACAGAATTCCCGGGGTGCTTTTTAAGGAATTACTCCTTTCTAGTTCCCATGACATGCGGCTACCTTTAAATACCTCCTGGGAGAGCAGTTTCTCAGCAGTAGAGGGAGCCATCTTTTAACATCTTTAGCTAAAATAAGAAGTTAAAATTTTCTGGTTTAGACTTTTCACCACTGTCATTTCTTTGCTGTTACATGTTTCATGTTACAGCTATCATCTAATAAATACAATTTTCTGTTTCTTCCTCTGAGGCAGTTGGAATTAAGGTTTTTTTTCCTTTTATTATCTGTTTTACATATCACCCTTTGTGCCAAGGAGACAACAAAGACACACGTTGTTTGGAGTAAAAAGCAGCAACTTTTGTGGTAGTCATAGACCATGGTAATGATAGTTTTGAGACTTAGCAAGTTCAATCTTCTGTCCTGGTGACCTTCTGTAATTTTGTAATGTTGGTCAGCTTTATAATTTCCTTTTTTTTTTTTTTGAAGGCAAAGTTAGTGTTTGAGGTGATTTGGGGAAAATAAAGTCGATACTTCTGATTTGATCCAGAATATTATGGGAATTGAACTGAAAAAAAATTTTTCCATTGGCTCATTCTTATAGCACTTGATACACTGCACACTGACAGAGTAGTCTCTGTTCCAGAAAATTTTGTAATCTATACCTTCAAGATTAATTTAGCCTTGTATTTATGTATCTGTGAAAGTATTTCAGAGATTTTTCTGTAAAATTAATCAAAATACCTGTTTTCTCTTTACTGTTATTTTGGGGAGACTCTAACACTGATCCATTGCAAGTAGTTCTTTCTGAAGTTATGTTCTTTAATCCTTTCTGGAATAAATAATTGCCTTTTATATTAGACTTGATTTTAAGAAACTTCAAGTGATAGGTAATTATCTTAAGTGTCCAGTTACTTTTCCAGAAAAAGAAGGAGTAATTCATAACATGAGGTTGAAAATGTTCTTTCAAAAGTTACACTAAAAAAAATGAGTGACAATTATTTTGTTGTTCTTCCTTACGAAAATTAGGTTTAGTAATAACTTCATTAAGACCTTGAAGCAATTCTCTATCTATTAGGGAAACAGGAGGATAATGCTGCAAGATTGTATAGCCTCAGTTCTGACCAGATGATCTGATTTATTCTTCATGTCAATGAGTCTTGTATGACAGCAACAAAATTAAAAAGAATTGGGCTGCAAAGGTTGGAAAACAGTAATTCACATATACTTCCCATAGAATGCAGAGTATACCTATATTTTTGTGCATGTGTTAACTGAATCGCTGAAATAAAGTTGCTAAACAATGGACCATAGTAACACTGTTCTTGTCTTTATGAAGAGGCAAGACAAATAGCCTGTTGTTTCTTCTCTCTGCAAACAGTGTTCCAAAATCCTGTAATAACGCAATTACCATTGAGACTGATATTACCCTGTCAGATTTGGTTGAAATTGGCTAAAGAAGCTTGAAAATTTATTGTCTTTTATTTGGTTAGCCTGTTAGTCATAAAGAAATTTATTGGAGTTCCTTTTACAAACTTATCTCGGTGTGATTACACCTTGCTTCTAAGTTTGTAATCTGCCCTGAACTACTGATCCAAGTGTTATGTAAGATCTAGTTATGGAGATTTTTAGGGGATTTTAATTTCCTTATTTAGTATAACAGAATCAGAGAATAATTCAGGTTGGAAGGGACCTTAAGAATTCCCTCAGCCCAATTAAAAAACTGCACAAAACAGGATCAGCAGTGATTGACCAGGTTGTTCAAGGGTTTAGCCAGGTAGCTCTTAAAGACCTTCACCGATGGAGACTGCACAACCTCTTGGGGACATTTTCTGTGGGTTGACTGACCTCGTGGTGAAGTTTTTATTTTGTTTGGCCACATAAAGCTTGCGGTCCAGATTTTATTGACAGGTGAAGCACTTTATTATGCAGAACTGAAAGTGTAGTGGTTTCAAGCTAAAACATACATATGTATAATAGTTAGGTGCCATAGAACCTAGCTCAATGAGTGCTTTTCTGAGCTTAGTCTTGAGGTATAGGGCTTAAAAGCACCCACTGCTAGGGAGGTCTAGCTGGGCAATAGGAGGCTTTCAAATGATGCATCTGACACATTACTTGTTTAGTCCAGATCAGATCTTCTGATTTTCCCCACCATGATCTGAGTTATGCAGAGAAGGGGTCTTGGAGAATCTGCACTGGACTACTGTTGGATTAAAAAAATTAGGAAGATATAATCAAGGAGTACACCTAGTTTACTTCAACAGAATGTTTATCCCACTGGCCTACATTAGAGAGTTTGAAGCTCCAAAACGACCACGTGTAAGCTGGCATCATTGCCTTAAAATTAAGCATATGTTTAGTCAGTTTAAGCCAGTCTAATAAAAAGAGTGGCTTATGCTTCTTCCTGGCCAAGAAGGGGAGATTTTTCTTTTTCCCTGTTCCCTTTTGTGTTTTCAGTGATGTTAACTACTTGAACTGAATTTCTGCCTTGTGTGCCTGTACTATTTTCAGTGAGATTCCCTGCCCCTGCAGAAATACAAATATGAGGAGTGTCAGGCCCTGTGAGTCTATCAGTCAGTATCTCACAGGAATCCCTTATCTTTTGAGACAGAATTCATATTGACTGTGGAGTGATTTGATAATGGGAAACTGAATATTCTACACACAAAATAGGAGACTAAGCTAAAAAAAAAAGGCAATCCATAGTTGCATGTTTTGTCTGGTAGCATAGTTACTGTAAAGCAAAATCTAAGGCAAATGTAGTTTACGAATATTCTAACTATTCTTTGAACAACCATAAAATCAATGATTTGGGGCATTGTGATTCCCTGAAGTAGAAGCAAATGCCTGTATTTCTGTTTTCAGAGAAAAAACATCCATATGTTCATCATTCCAATAGCTGTTTAGAACAAACCAGCACTTTTTTAAGGAATTCAGAATAGTAGGATTTGTGTATTTAGTACTTATTAAGTAGCTGTCACGGAGTTAATCTATTATCAGAATTCTGTGCCAAAATCTAGGTGCTTTTAAAATTTTCAATATGATAAAACTGGCACCTGATCTTTTAAAAAGCATGTCTGAAAATAGGATGCTGCCAAAAAATAATAAATCTCTACTTCCAGAATCATCATTGCAATCTAAACAAGTTAAAAAAAAGAAAATGAACTCATTAACTCAGAAGATTAATAGTTTGGCGATGTAGGCTGAAAAAAAAATGTTTAATTGTTTAACTATTAATAATTTTTGGTGAAATACCAATTAAAACATTCCAGTTTTTAATATAGCCTGTGTGTATATTGTTACATCACATTAAATATAGTAATCACAATTTCTTTCTGTGTGGTACTGAAAAACAATCGAAATCACAATGATATGCAGGTCTTGCCAAATAGCAGTCTTCTAAAAGCCACCAAGATGATTTTTTTATATCTGGTGTTTTAAAGGGCAAACTCTTCCCTTTTGTAAGGTTATTCAGTGTTATGTCTTCATAAATGGTACATGTTCTGCAAATCAAGTTTTAAGTCACGGTGTTGTAGAGCCACTCCAGGCACATTGCTCTCTTACAACCCGTGAGATTCGCTGCTGATTCCTGCACTCTGACAAAACCTTCAGTAATGCTTTCTGGTTGTGTACCATGAGAAATTTCCACTCAGATGTCATATGGCTAATGAGGATATTCAAAGATAATGTAAGCAATAATGGAAGCTGTCCTACATATTAAATAGTTCCTAAATTAATTGCATATATAGTTCTCTTAGCATCTTATTTAGTTTCCCCCACAAGTCTGACCAAAGTCACATCATCCGACAAAAATATATTATTTTTATTTCATCAAGAAGGGAAGAGCTGTGATAAACACTTTTTAAGATCAGATACAAGACTCTGATTTGCCAAGAACAGAACCTTAAATTACATCCCAGCCTTGCTCCCACAAGAGCACTGTTCCTCTCAAGAACCATCTTTATGAGCAGACAGAGGGGCTGAGAGTATTGTGACGGTAGGTATTAGAAGAACTGAAGTTTTTGGACATTATTTGCATTTTAATAAGTAGGGAAAGCACTGTCAGGTTATTTTATGTGTTGCGGATTATTCCCTGCTTTAGAAGAGACTGCAACCTTCACTTACAGAATATGCATTTTCTTTGATATTTTTTGGTTGGTTGGTTTTTTGTGTATTTTTGTTTTTCTTTTTTCCCTGCTTGGTGCATGTTATACCCAGATAGTCTCTAAGGCAGGATTAGGCACAGCAGAGTACTTGTGCATTGCAGAAAGTTGCCTGGTCCACATGAGAGACCCCTGGACACAGCGGGAGCCCCACCAAGGGACAATTTTTGCTCTCAGTATCATGCAGAACTAACTAACACAGAAATTGCTTTCTCTGTAGTTCCAAGGTATTTTCTCTTTCTGTCAGAATACAAGATACCCTCTGACTAGCTGGAAACTGAGATAAACATAAATCTGGGGAATCAATGAGTTTTTCTTTTCCTTTTAGGTTCATGGGCCTTCAAGTACAGCAGAAATGTATCACAGCCACCTAATGTTATAAGTCTTTTTCTCTGGACTTTTAAAGTATATTCTGTGTTTCCTGAATTATTCCCTCCCTCTGGTTTCAGTGCAGAAATGGTGGGACTAAGAATTTACATTAAGGTTTATAGTGTGAAACAAAGTATTCCTGTTTTTCCTAAGCAGCTGGAAGACCCGCTAGCATCTTACAATGGATATTATTTTTAGAATCCATTATTGTAATATAATCAAACACAAAAATTAATTTAGAAAACTTAAAGCTCCAATACAGATAACTCAGGATCAAAAATTTTAATTATTATTACTTTAAACATTTTTCATTTTTCCATTTGCACTATGCACAACTGTATGCTTTGTGTCTATAGCATTTGACAATGTGGTAGACCAGTGGAAAAATAGAAGGCATAAAAATACTTAACAGAATAATGTTGCATCTTCATATTGTCAGGCTGATTAATGACAGGCACTGTAGTTTGCCAAATGTTGCTGCATTTCTGAATTGATACTCTTTAGTAGACAACGAGGGAATCTGCAAGCCTAGAAATAAATTCTTCTAATAACCAGAGAGTGTCTTTGGCCCTACTAAACAGATCAACAATTCTCTTTGCTATCTTTAAATCCTCTGACAGAATAGTAATGCCAGTTAAACTTCATTTCTTCTCCCCAATTTTGATGCACAACCATTTGGTCAGTTCCCTCAGTCTTTGTGCATCCTATGAGCTGATGCCATCTTCCACATCCTGTATCAGGGAAGAGCTTATTTCCAAGATTCTTGTCTGGTAAGTAGCCCAGAGTCATCGTGATCCTAAATATAACCTCAGAATATGGACCGGAGACATTTTACAAGCTGGAATTCCCTCAAGTCTCAGGGCACTCAGCCCTGTTGATATATCCTGAAGCAGGACTTCCTAGAGTTCAATTCTCTGTCCTGGGAATATATAAATATATGAGATTGTCTTTTCTTTCAGTCAATAACTTTTCAAATGTTGGAATATCCTGTGAAAGGTGAAATTTCCAGTTCAGGAACACAATAATTTTGCTGTCATTTCTTCCTAGGTTTTCCTTCATAAAAAGCTTTTCCTGCCTAAAAATCTTTTCAATTCTGAGAGTAGGAAACAAACCCTTCCCCTTACCTCACTGAAGGTGTGGAAAATCCTAATGGCAGAGGATGAAGTTGTAGAAGGGAGTGTAGACTATAGAATAGAGATATTTTCTTTCTCCTTTTCTGGAAGCCTGACAGCCCATCTAGAATTTTCTCTTCCGTGGTTTACTAAGGAAATAAATAAGAACGTAATTGGTAAGTGGTCAAGCAAGATCCCTTGATTGCTTTCAAATGCAAAGGAGCTTTCAAAGTTCTGACAGATGTAGGAGGGACTTCCAGGACGATAAGATTAGAAAGAACTAGGATGTAAAAATGTAGAAGTACTTGGAGCAAAAGTGTTCAGATACCGCTAAGATGGGAACATGGTTTGACATTAATTTATTAGCAGATCTGTTTCTATTACCCATCCAATAAATCCGCTGATGATGTTTTTAATGCACTGCTGCAGTCACTGCTTCCAGCCTCTGATGCTGTCTTTTTCCTTGCTCAAATTTTTCATTCAAAAGAAAAATAAAGTCAGTATTTTTAAAACATAGGCAGAGTAAGTCATTGACATGCAAAGAATGGCATTTCCCCTATCTCCTTTTTTTGGTCCTTATTTAACAATCAAAAAAAAAATTAAGAAAAAATAAAAGAAGAAAATTGATGCAATTCTCGTGCATCTTCTTTTCAAAACTACCAAACTTTCAAGAAATTCTTGTGCATGTCTATCTTAGAGTAATCATGTACTTTAGTAATTGGTATGGAGTCTCAACAGCACAAACAACTGTTTATGACACTGTTTTGGTATTAGTTCTCCAGTCAGTTCTGGAAATGCAGCTAAATTTGTAGACAAACCTGGCTGGTTGTGTGCTTTGTCTGTTTCCTCTGTAAAAATGGGGGGGGCTGTTGTCCATACTAGACTAAGAGGAATAGATCTATGGTTCCGCAAAAGGAAAATACAAGAGCTTAGTAAGCACTTGCCTTCTGTGCTTCTAATCCTGATTCTTCTTTTTTTCTTATGTCACTGTAAGCCAGAAGCAGCTCCGCTTCATTCAGTGGGTTGGACTAGTATAAAACTAGTAGGAAAAGAAAATTAGAATTTATGACTCCTGAAAGAAATAGAAATAATTTTACAACAAGATTTTATTTCAGTTTATAGTCTCTGGATCAACAGTGTGAAACCATGAACCGAGTATAAATTAAAACATTTATACAGAGAGACTTATCAGCCAGCTTGAGTCTCCCAAGTCTATTCTCACTTGGATTTACTTTTTTTATTAGGCTTCTTTTTCAGACTTGTTGTCTCCTGCTATAGTAGTAAACGTCAGTAATTACAGATGCTTAGTTTTTGAACTCAAGACCATGATACTCACTGCAGACAAGAATCTGAAAAGACTTAATGGCTTGTGTGGTAGGAACTAATCACAGCTACCATATTCTTTTTCTTCACCAACTTATGTTTTTTCAGTTACTTTATTTTCCTGCAAAGCATATGAAGAAAGGGAGAGAATGGCTTAGTAAGATGGAAGCATGAAATAAGTAATATTGAGAGTAGATGCTAGCAATGTTGAAACAGGAATGTAAAACATTCTTGTCATCTGAGCATTGTGTAACATGCTAAGGCAGAGCAGAACTTATATGTCAAGATTTATAGTTATTTGGAATACCTCAGTGAACTGTCTTTGATCTCTCCCTGGGCTAAAATGAAAGAAAGAAGTGAGACTGAAACTGAGAATGATATTCCTAATTCAATTTGGTCTTTGTGCTGTCATAACTGGAGACTCTGGAAGCATACTGTGTTTAGCCTCTCCACTCTCTTCAAGATAGTGCTGGAGACAGGGGAGATGCACGTTGTGAAGATTACCACACAGTTGACTTATGAGGTGTGCATGCTTCTGCAGTTGTGAATCTGTTTTGTACATGAGTAGAGTAGGAGGATAGAGTAGTTGAAGATCATATTGGGAAAAAAAAAGACCTATGAACAACTGGTAGCTTTATTGTTATCATTATCCAAGATGTTTATACTTTAAAAACTTAAAACTTCTATCAAAGTGCATGCAATGATTATGTCATTAAACAGTGGTTCATAGAGCAGAAGTGTTTTGTTGGGGTTTTTGTTTTAAAAGGCAATTTTGACTCTCTATAGTTTTCTCTTTTATTTGTAACTTCAAAACAACACAACTATCTTGCACAAGACAGCCATACAACTAAGCTCATTCTTTTCCTCCTTTTTTTTTTTTTTTTTTTATACTGCTTTTTTATCATTATCACCTAGGTAAATCCTGGGATACAATCAGAGCTCCTTGCCAGCTAGGCTAAATGACAGCAGGTTGTTTGCTTAGCACTTCTGAGGAGTGCCAACCTGATAAGATACTCCAGATTCCTCACCTGTTTACAGAGAAGGAACAGCATTAGTAGATATACTATAATGTGCTCTGCTTTGGTTCTAAGTAATGAGAAGGATGAATAAACAATGTATCTCTGTCATGAATAGGTAATTATTTTGTACATTTTGTATTTCTAAAACTTCCCTATGGTATTATTTCCGTTGGTGTCAGCAATATTTGTAAAGGAGACTAGTTATACAAATTCATCTAATAACCTAGAGAGCTACACGTGAACTCAAAGCTGATGATTGCTTAGTATATTCCTGCATTTGCTGAAGGAGATAAGAAGAAAATGCAACCTTGTATTCCCAAAACAGAAAATTAGAATATACTGACATTTTTAAGACTCATGAAATCAGGAGCCAAAATAAAGAGCAGAGTGGCCCATCTCAACTTACCCTTGATAGTGAGAACCTTGGTAATGAGGACCTCTTTATCCTCTACAATAGAAATATATTGACCTCTTGTTTCTTATTTGTGAAACTGTTAGTGACACAGTTTGTTGATGGAATCCTTTTACATTTAGAGACTTGCAGCAATAGATCTAGCTAAAACTGTATTTTCCTCCAGTCTGCATTGTGCTTGGTAGAGTTTACAATCACAGTGGTAGACGGTCACAGCTCTTAGCTTCATGGGCTTGAACTAGCTTCATAAATATAGGTTTACAGTATATTTGTACACATAAGCATGCCATATTTATGATACTGACAGCAAATCCTGATTGCAAAAAACAGGGTTTAGTATTGCAAAAACTTACTGCATTGCACAACTGGTCACTATTTATACAGTATTACTGTAGGTGACTAGCTCTGTGTCAGGTAGCAAGAGGAGCAGAACTCTTCCATAAGAGAGGAGAAGCCAAAAGTGACCCCAGTAGCTACAGCACCTTTATTAGGACACAGTCCTACAGCATTTGACCTGAGTGGGCTAAGGTGGGGGCAAGTGACGTGGTCCACGGATAGTCCCAGGACTAGGGTCCATGCAGGGGGCTAGGCAGGAGCTAAAGGAGACAAAAGCAGTGACAGGATTCCAGACAAGGCTACAACATGGGTCCAAAGGTCATCCAGAAGATAAAGCCAACAACAGGAATGGAGACAAGGGGTCTTTCCAGGAGACGAGCTACCTACAGCATAGGTCCAAGGTCCATATGCCACAGTTAAGGTGCAGGCCTGAGCTGGAATGGGGCTTGTGGGCTCATGGGCAGTGGTGTGAGCCCCAGTAAGAGCTCATCAGGTCCAGTAAGGCCACGATACCTGCAGTGCCCTGGCCCCCTGCTAGTTTCAGTGGTTCTAGCTGAGCTTTTAGCTTGGGAACTTCATTTTACTTTTTTTTTTTCATGGGTGGGTGTGGGGTGTGTGTCTGTGTGTGTGTGCGGTGAGTGTTCATGCTGCTTCTCCTTAGGCAAGCTGACTAATGGAGAAGAACAAAGCCTTACTTCAGCTTAAATCATTAAAACCATGAAGACCATCACTAGACAACGAGTTTTGCTTTCACTTTTACAGCTTT
The DNA here is from genome assembly GCA_038090715.1 of Florisuga fusca. NCBI lineage: Eukaryota > Metazoa > Chordata > Aves > Apodiformes > Trochilidae > Florisuga > Florisuga fusca. The sequence continues at coordinate 16,870,457 of JAAWXA010000004.1, read as the reverse complement.
CCCAAATCTTCATACTTCACCAAGTTACATATGCCCTGATCTAGCTGACTAGCAGGTGGGCTATTTCTGTGTGACTACCAAAGATGGAAGTCTGTGCAGCATATGTCCACCCTGGATGGGACCCAGCACCCAGCCACCTCAGCCTTGCAGTGGTAAAGAAATTTAATCTTCCACTCCATCTGGGCAAATCTTTTGCAGCTAGGTTTTACATTAATACCGTTTCAGTCAATAAGAAGGAAGGTTATTGATCCAGAGTAACACATAGCTTCTGCATGGGAAGTCTGAATTTTAGTCCCTGGCTCTTACTGCATCACTGATTTTGCCACTTAGTGGTAAAAAGCACAAGAAATCTTGGCTACAGTATGTAATAATCCCTTGAATTTAAGTATTTGTTTCTAGTCAGCAGATGTGTACTTGATGTTTTGAAATGTAAATTATGTACTGAAGTCATCAGTATGTACCAGGCAAAGACTGAACAATTTAAATAAAACCTTTATATATATATATACACACAGATAAGTGTACATATGTATGTTGCACATACACAGCTAAAATATTCTTTGGAGATGGCTGTTGAATTAAATTGCTAATAGGAAAAAACCCGCCAAAAATTACTCAAAATTACATAGAAGTTGTCAAGAAGATTTACTTGTGGCAACGAAGAATATAACAATTAGGATTAAATACGATTTTAGGGGTTCTCATTTTAATACTTGATATTGTAAGTAATGTAAATGGGGTATTGTGTGTGACTGCTACTAGTATGCAGCTCCTTCTGTCATCCCGTTTTATATGAGAAATACTTTCAGTAAGTAGAATAAATTAATTACAGAACCATGTAATACAAGGTTGTAATTACATCTAGTAAAACTCCCTCAAACGGAGCCTTGAGATGTCTGTCATGTAAGGGAAGCAAAGCATAGGTGAGCAGACTTTGCCCTTTGGGTAATGTCTAAGAATAACAAAGCTTGTTTTATTCTTCTACAGCTTGTTTTATTAAGCCTTTTTCTGGCTAGCACAGAAAGCAGTAGGATTTCTTCTACTTTTCTTCTCCCTCCCTTTCTTTTGTTTATATGTTTCTACAAATGAGCAGCACCTTTCCTTCCTAATTTAAAGCAAGCTAAACACCTCCTCTGCTTTTTTAAATAGGTAGATACGTAACTTTTAAATTTTAAACACCATTTTCTTAAAATGTTAATCTACTTATTTGACCTTCTATTGTTAAGGGATAGATGAGAGTAATTTTTCTCAAAGAACTATAAGGCAGATCTTAGTGAGACAGTATTTAGTATTTCTAAATTCAGTCCATTCTGTACAGGTGCTTGGCTGCAGAAGCCCCTGTTAGGAGCAGTACAGTTCTTTGCTGATGCTGGAATGTGCCTATGACAATCACTAGATTTACCTGGATCTGAACCACAAATAATCAGGGTCCAGAGAACTTAAAATGTAGCTTACTACAGCTTAATAAAAAAGTAATGTTCTTCCCTAGTTAAACAACTTATCTTGTCTTTTCCCATAGTGAGTGGGGAGAGGTGATTTGAATGAGAGAGTACTGTATTGATTCCCAGCAACTGGCAGGAGACCCAGAGCCGTTCTTAAACTACTTTAAGGTTTTTCTTTTTGGAAAAAACAAGCTGACTGTCATCTTGTAAATGGAACTGTACTACTTCATCCTCAGGGGACTACAGCTCTGTGTTTCCTAGTTACAGAAGGAAAGGGAATAAAGTATATGTGGAGAGCCAATTGCAAGAGCTCCACTGCAGTTAGCTGGTTACTGTAGTGAACAAGAAGAGATTTTCAAGGCTTTCTTTAGTGCTACAGACAAAACAGGAGGAATCTCAGGATCTCTTTGTGAAAATCTTTTTCGATGCTTCTCTCTACTGATAAGCAAGTTTTTACCATAAAACTGCAGTTCTGCAAACTCTAAGCAAATAATAATGATATTCTTAAATTATTGGTAAATTTTCCTAGCCATGTTGGAAACATTTACAATTCTCGTGCAGCCACTGGGAGGTCTCGAACCAAGAATGATATTGGGATGTTAGGTTGTCTTTCAGGGAGACACTCCAATTTCTTTCGGGCTGCTTCCTAGACTGCCATTAGACTGTAACTTGTTTATCTGGCAAGGGGATCTGAAGAGCTGGGAAAAAGTGTTGCTAGGCTGGAGATCCCTGAGGGGCTAGCCACAGGATATAGTTGGAAATATTATTAAAAGGCAGAGTATTTAAAGCCTTTTTAGTCCTTGTAAATCCACATTTTCAAGTTGTAGCTTGTTGTTCTTCAGAGCATTTTTTTTCCTTGTGAAATATGGGTTGTTCATTTTGCTAAATGTTAATGATCATAGAAGACACACTTCCTCCTGACAAAGTGGGTCAGTATTGAAATAGAAAAATTTTTATTCTTCAAGCACAAAAATTGCTAGTTGTCCCTGTATTTTTCCCCTTCCTCAGTTTTCTTTCCTGCTTAAATTTTATTTTTGATAAATTTAGTGGAACACAATATTGTCACAGTCCAGGCTACCTAAGTGTTGTGTTTTAAGGAAGGTGATGGCTTCCTTGGAAGATTTATTCCCAGATTCCAAAGTTCTTAAATTTATTGGCAAATAAATTAAATGATCTACATTAAATTCAAATAAGCCTGTGCTCCACATTTAAAATTCTTAATGTGGTTCCTAAACAACTTTCCTAGAAAGAGTTGCTATGGGTTATTTTTATGACACAGAAAAAAAAGATATATCTCCCAGGGGCTGCAGCTGCAGAAAGAAATAGGCCAAATGTACATCATTCAAAAAATGTTCCTGGGTTTAACTTCTCATAGTACCTGTTTAATGGTTTTGTATGCCACAGAGGGGCAATAAAGACCCTAATACTCCTATTGCTGTAGGCACACCTCCAAACTCAGTTCTCTGCAAACTAACATGACCGTGTTTTCATGTTTAAAAGATGGGCAGCTTCATCATGCTGCCTGACTCTTTATGCCAATAAAGCACCCAAAGCTTTCTGCTACGATATAATACTGAAAATATTTATAGTTGTGAATTTTCATAGCAAAGTGGGTCTCTCAAAAACATCAAAATATGAGTTATGAAAACTGCTCTTAGCGAAATACGCACTACAAATATTCTGTATAGCTTCATGCATCACATTTCTTTCATTAGTTTAACTACAAAGAAGTAAAATAAGCTTTATTAAATTGTTAGGTCACATTAGCAGTGACAAAATATAGACTTTTTTTCAAGTCTATTTTAATATAAAATACTTCCAGCTGGGACACTTAATAGCTAGAAAGTAATGGTAACTACCTGCAAATCTCATCTTTTCCTCTTCTTATGCCTGGAGTCTTGCTACATTTCTTTAGGATCATAATTATATATATCGCTGTACAAGGACATGAAGGTTGTAGAGTTCTAATATCTCAATGAGAACTTTAAATACGTTTTTGTGAGTAAACATACTTAAATTATTGTTATGACTAATTTAAAACTGATAATCTAAATCCACATATATTCTACTCATTACTTAATTTAGTGTGAAAGAATATATATTAAGTGAACCTGTCAGTTTGAAGCTGATTTTTAGGTTTCTAATTCTCACCAGTCCAGTGGGACTGACATAAAGACTGTGTGAAAGATCAGAGCCTCATAATATGTGAGTTTCTGTTCTCTGATAAATGGGTAATGCTGGTTCAGCATCTATTGATTCTTGCTGTATTGCAGTGTTCCCAAAAGACTAGATTTCTGTTTAGCTTCTATGTTTGAAAAGGAAAAAAAAAAAAAAAAAAAAAGGTTGTTTCATGTGGGAGATAACTGAAGATAGAAACTGTATTAAGCTTACTTGTTACAGTCTTAATCTGCATAGCCTTAGATTCTGTTTCAATTAAATTCTGCTTTTTTTCCCTTGCAATTCAAGAATAGGATGTGCAATGGACTGATTTATGAAGGCTTTTGCAGTGGTAGATGACATGTATGGTCATCATACATTTTGGAGGTCTGGTCTCTCGACTCATGTCAGCAACAGTTTTAATGAATGACTTGCATAATTTGAGCTAGCTTCACACCTATTTTATTCGTTAAAATCAGTGATGAATAGCTAGAAGAATGCTGTGGCTGGGATTCTTTACTATAGCTACAGTTTTTGCTTCTATAAGCTATCTCCAGAACTGATAGTGGTTTTCTGGAAGCTATTCCATCCAGTCATTATAAACTTTCCTAAGAGAGCTGGATTAAGTGATAACATCCATGTACATTGTTGATTGCACCATTATTTGCACCGTGGCATGACTTTAGGCAGCCCAAGTGTTGTCTAAGCATGTAAAAACCAGTTCCAGTATCCATCATTATTTCTGTTCAGTGGTAACAAGTTGAACTTTCTGTCTGCCTGTTTGTCTTCATCAACCATATCTAGACACCTCTTTCCTTGTCTGGAAATGTAGTCAGCTAGTCTGTGACCAAATGAACTTTTGTCTCCGAATATTGCATCAGCCTACTGGATTTTCAGATCATGTCATGCATTCCTTTCTACTTTTGAAAGGCAGCATGTTACAGTACTCCTAAATTGTACTGTACAAGCAAGTGTGGTGATTGGAATCCTTTCATCTGCACTGAAAGACATCCGATTTCTGAAATTAGTACGCTAGTGCTAGAGTAAATTCTTAGGAGCCTTCTACTCAAAAGTGCTTAGGATGCTATAGGAATAATAAGAAGGACGTTTCTCTCTTATCCTATATGCCCCAGGACACTCAGTTGTCAGTTTTGAGAGTAGTCTTACTTGAAGTCATGCATGAGGTGACTGCACACTTGGGCACACATTTGAATGAGAAAAAAGTTACTCATTAATATTTATCTAATTCTGATGTAATTGCTAAATATGTTAAAGTTCACAACTCCCTGCTTTTGTATGGCTTTGGACTCAAAGTATTTTGGACTATTTTGCAAAAAATACTGTTGAGCTAGATAAAATATTGGCTTTACAGAACTTGCTTTGTCTTTTCTATACCACGTTCAGAGAACACAAAGAAAACTAAATACTTTGGGTATTTATTTCTAAGATTCAAAGTGTTTTCACTTCCAAGGGAATCAGTGAGTACCTATGCCCCTGCAATACCAGTATACCTATCCATAAGTACCATAACTGTACTGCCTAGGTCTGAATTTAGATATTTATATTGTCTGTTCTCTACATTTGTTATAAAGAAAGATTAAAATGACCAGATGGCTGTCTGAAATATGCTAAGGTCCATTTGATCAGATGGAACTCAATCCCAGTTACTGTAGAGGTAATCTTTTTTATGCAGTTTTTGAGTTAAAGTTTTTTCTACTTTGTGATCTGAAAGTCTCAGCAGTTTTCCTTGTTGAGGTTATTTGTCACTTATCCCTTGCTGCAAAGCTTTGTGATCTGGTGGATGGATGTTAGAAATATTGTATATATACCTCTATATGTCTATTCTCATATATAGATACATTTTAACAATAATAAAGAAATATAGTACATATATATAATGCTGGATAATGTAAGTCCTATTTCTGCATCATTTAATGTCAAATATGGCATTTTGTGCCTCTTTTTCAAGCACACTTTTCTGATTACAGCTGTCCTAAGCACTTGATGGTGAAGACTGTTCTGTTTCCAGGGAAAAAAGCTGCTTGCACCTCTGTCCCTATACCCCTGATTCATGTCCCCCCTTTCAATGGTCTGACAGTTCTATATTTTTTTTGTAGCAGAAAAGTGTGAATGGAAGGATGGGGGTATAACTAAGCTCTAATCACTTTACTTACCAAATCGTAATTTAAAAAAAATGTAATAAAATACAAACTGATAGATGATAATCTTACAAATCATATTGTCAGTTTGGCTGAGCTAGTAAGGGTAACTGTTTCTTGCCTTGCAGTTTGAGCCTGTGTGTCTACATGCCTATTTTTCTATCAGAAGATCTGAACCCTAGGGTCAAGGTGACACTGCAACACATGCTGCCTGTATGCAGTCAGTCTGATCCATGTAGACACTGTAGCCATCCCTCATGGATTCCTAGACATCCAAGCTATCCTGGTTGCCAGAGTGTGAAAACCTGGTAAATCGCCACTCAAAAGAGTGCAACAATAATTGTGCCTAAAAGCAGTAGTATGCTGCCAGAATTGGAAGGGCTGGCAGGCTGCTCTGAAAATACATTTGAGATTCTTTAACTCATTGTCGATATTCCATACTTGTGGACTCTAATTTCCAAACAGATGTATATAGTCAGTCCTAGAAAAACTGAAGGGAAGGGTTTTTGCTTTTAAATCAGTATCGAAGTTAAACTATTTTACTACTTTGTTACTTTGAGTTATACAGTTATGTAATCCAGAAAAATTTATCATTGTGAACATCGTCCAAATCAAAAAGATAAAGAGGTAATGAGATTTTCATAAGCAAAAGTATTTCCACATCACCAGAGAAGACATATATTTTGTAAATAGATGGTCTTATTTTTCTAGCAATATATTACATTAACTTGAAAATAAGTGACAGGGCAAATGGTCATTAGGCTTGTAATAACATGTAGACACTTTGCTCAGCTCTTTAGTCTCTAACTCCGTAATTTTACAGAGAGAGATAAGTGATTGTTCTTTCTTTTTCTCTGAGTTATCAAGTTGGTGAGCAGCCTGTTCTCTATTTTGTGTTATTTAGAATATAGATAATAAGTTCCATATACTGACCCTTTAAGGCAGCTGCACATTGTTTAAATTCTCCACAATACCTGTAATACAATCATATATGTCTGCCAAGTTGGCTTTTGTGCTATTTATTAATGAAGTAAGAACTTCCAACTTGATAAATTGTAATTGAAATTGTCAAGATCTTTCACTAGTCACAAGACTAATATGCATAATACCATGAACATTTTTCTTGTAAATTAATACATCAAATTAGCATATATGTATTTATAAAGAGTATATGTTTTTGTTTATAAACATATATTAAAAATCCATCATAACCACCCCTTTTTTTTATTTGTTTGTTTTAGATGGTAATAGTTGCCAATACTATAGTAACTTTACTGTTAAGGTACTTTTCCACAACACAGACTGAATTTTTCCTGTTTATACCATATTTTCTAATAATTCATGATAGTCAAAGGTAAAAAGCTGGTTTTCAAATACTAACAGTCTGAAAATACAAATGAAAGTTTTATAACAGTGTAAAGCATGCTTTCTGTTATATTAAGGGTGTTTGGGTTTTGGGTTTTTTTTAACAATAATAACTTTTTTTTTTTTTTTTACTAACCGGTGTCAGAATTATTTAAGATATTTTTTGTTAAACATGGAAGAGATACTGTAAAGTATTTTATCCAAACAGGCTCTTTATGTTACAGAAATATTTTCTCCTGATTACCAGTATGATGTGCAATCTCTTGTGTTAATAAAACTTTCTCTGCTTTTCCCATTTCTGTCATTAACACAGGATTCATCAACATTTTTGTTTCAGAAAAGTAGAATAGTTTACTCTGTGGTACTCTCACAATGAGACCCAGTAGCAGTTGCATAGAATCTGAGTTTCTCATCTCAAATGAATTCTTCAAATGAAAGGCATAAAGTCTTTTTAAATTAAATTTTATTACAAACGCTCAAAACAAGCAAGTACTTATCAAAAAGGCTTTTAAATGTCTGTAAAACTCTCAAAGGTAAAAATATCTAGTGTAAATATAGGCATCAATATTTTATGAAGATAATGCTAAGGACTCAGTAATTACTATGATTTTCAGTGAAATGAGGAAACCCATTTTTCTTATGTATTTCCATACAAATCTGCCACAAATCTGTTAAATGGGATAAATAACATCATTGGGGCTCCAGGAGTCAACAGTCAGCGTTAACTGCTATCACCATTTTTTTTGTTATTTCTCCTGCTCTAAAGCAATCGTTGTAGGGGGAGTTTGAGGTAGACAGTGGGTACAGAGAACTGGACAGAGCAATTTTGGAGATTAAATCTTGTGTCAGAGCTTTGACTAAGAGTCCTGTAATTGGAAATCATAGGATTTAAGCACTTTGAATTAATGACAGGGAAATAGTGAGGGAATATCCTATAATATATACCTTGAGTATTAAATTGCACATACTTGTGCTCTGTGAAACGAATTCACTGACATGAAATTTTCATTGGTGACCTTTGGTGGTATGTTTGGGAATTTGTGAGAGCTGGTTTTCCCCAACTGGATATGAATTGTCAGTTTATATAATTTGGGTCCTGGACCTGTTTCTGTGTTCAGGCTATTTCTTTTTATTAATTTAGCCTTACAATTTAGAACCCATTCAATTTTTATGAGATTCCTAGAAACTAAAAATTATGGGGTTTTTTATCATGACTGGTCCCAGCTCTGGAAAGAGAGCACTTGGAAGTGCAGTAGAGCAGGCATCACACTTGTGATCTACCAGGCAGGTGCAACATGTTGGATTATGTTGTGTCAGAAGCAAAACCTGGGAGCCAGAAGGTGCTGCTCTGTTTCACAGAATTTACTTAAACACGTACACGAGTATTTTAATCTGAATCATCCTTCTTGCTGTGCAGTGTTTCACATTTAAAAGTGCACAAACAGTATTCAGTTCAGATGAAACCAAGCCGAAAGAGGCTGCCTCTGGCATCCTGCCTTATGCATTCCAACAAGTGTACCAGCAGGTACTGAGATGGTGAAGCTCAGTGAAAATCTTTCATCAGTGTGTTGTTTAAACAGCAGCACACAGGCCTTTGTCCCTTCAGGCTCTGGTGGTAGCAGAGGGCACAAGAATTTTGCCCAAGGGATATTTGGGAGTGTCAGGGTGCAATGAGGCTGGGCCAGTGATCCTGTGCAGTGAGCAAGATTTTCTGTGGATATCCCTATGGAGTAACCCAAGTCAGGGCCTGAGCTTAAATACAGCTCTGAAGCCCTGGGCAGCAACCTCAGATGAGGTTTCTCATGGCCATTTCTTGCCATGTGGATGGGATTACCAAGGCACAAGGCCAGGTCAAGCTGCTTTGCCAAGTCAGAGCAAGACAGACACCCTGAGGTGGTGGAAGGAGCCTGGAGTGCATAGATTGGGGTTGGGGAGGTTGGCACAGTGCCCTGATTAGTCAGAAGTAAATGTGATTTTTTGCCCATATTTCATTTTATCAGGTGAATGCCAGCATCGGGCAGGTAATAATAACATAATAGCATCCTGGCTAGAAGTGCAGTCTATGCTGTCATCCATCATGAGGATGAAATATGTGCATACCCTTTTCATGCAGGCAGAAATACTAGTGGGGATTTCTGTAGAATGAAGGCACTTTTTTTCGTGAAAAATATTTGATTTGGGGATTTCTCACCATGGACATTTTTTATAGTTTCACTTTGGCAAGCTATGAAACCTGTAGTTTTATTACCAATTGCATTAATGATTTATTTTGTACAGAGGAGTTGCAATATGTTACCCTCTCACCTAGGTCATAATGAATCAAGTACTTCTTAATTTTCTTTAGGGAAAAGACGTTACCTGCTTTTAATCCAGGTGCATAGGCAAAGTTTTACTAAAGTACGTCATTTCATCTCTGTTTTGATAAAAAGACATTTTAAGAAGAAAAGGTGGAATTTTTAAGTTCAGATTCATATGCATAGTAAATAGCCTTATTTGTGTGGAACAAGAATGTATGTTTAAAAAATTTTGTGAAATGTTTCTTGTTACATTATTGACACATGACATCCTTTAGAACCCAGGGGAGATTTTGTATAATCATTAACTGTAATGGTTATTAAGTATATTGATCTCTCATGCTTTATAAAATTGTATTTGCATGTCTAAAAACCAGCAATGACATGATCTTGCTTTTTATAGCCAATTGTCATTGTCTTTGGTACAGTGATTGACACTAAATGGTACAATATCAGTAACCATATGATGGGAAAGTGAGTTGCAAACTACTGGGGCAAGAACAATAACACAATCAATACAATTTAAGATATAAAAATGTTTATAATGTAATTGTAGTTTACAATGTTTTTAATTTATATGCAATGCTTCAGAACCTACTTTCTGGGAAGTGGAGGGTAATTAGATTTGGTAATGATGGATAGCATTGTTATGGTTATTTTGGTTACAGTTTATTTTTTAGTTTCTGATAATTTGCTATTTTATGGGTGAAAAGCCAGGTGCAGGAGTGTGAATAGCATATGTACCGCTAAGTCCTGTCCCAAAATGGACCTTAAACCAAAAGCTGGAAGGAAGATCTATTCATCACAGTGTCTAAAGTGAAATCATCACTTTTAATCCAAATACTGAGCAAATATGTAAATTAAGTAGAAATTAAGCAATCAAAAGACAAATTCTGTGAAGTAAAATAAAAACATCAAAACCTATGAAAATGGGTTAGCTGTTTCTTTAAGCAATCTAATTGTAGAAGTTGCTTGACAAAAAAAAGTTTTCATGTTTCATTATCTGAAAGAATGGCCTTAAGTACTAAAGTTAATGCTCTCACATACTAATACATAATTACTTATAACACTTTGATGTTCTGTGTATTTTTACAAGGTGCTAATTGTGCTGAATCAAGTTGACAAAATTGCATAATTTGTAGGTTAATATTAGCATAATCCTACAGTATATTGTTTAGCAACAATATAGAACTGAAGTTTACTAAATGTTTTTCCAAGATGATAAATAAGGATGTGTGTCTCTAACACCGATAATTTCCATTACATAGCTATTTACTTGGAAAATTTATAACTAATAGTGTTGAATTTTGTGTGGCCCAACTGGCTGTGACATTTTGCTGAAGCAGAATAGATCACAGAAGTGGGTTTCATAGTTTGTAAAGAACTATTATCAAAATATCAATTAATTGAAACACACATGCAGAATTTGGATTTGGTTTACAACAACAAATCAATAGCCTTTTGCATCCTGTCTTGTGTTTGTTACTTTGCTGCTTAAATTTTTTTTTATTTCCACCTTTGCGTGGCTTCTTAAAATTGTCAGCCCTGGGTTGTGGAACATCAAGTACAATCCCATTGCACGCAGTTCCATTGAAAGAGTGTCCAAGTTAACATCTGTAAATTTTTGTACAATATCATGTAGAATACTACCCACTAATCTTGAATTTTGCTTATAGCAAATCAAGTCCCAAGTTTTAATACAGGGATAGTCTTCAAAGGAGTTAAAGCGGCAATAGTTTTATGGCTTAATGTAAATTGTGCTTTAGCAGTTGTCTTTGGTTGCTTTTTTGCTTTCTAGCTTTCAGAAGGCAAAATAAATCAGTTATGTGATAGTGAGAAACAAAGAAAATGCTCCCCCAAGCCACTGTTTAACACGTTCCCTGCTGGAGTGTTAATGCGTATAGAAAAAAAAAAGGAGAGTTTCCCAATTCTTTTTTGCTTGTCAACTCTAACATACTCAAATTAGAGGAATCAAGCTACCTTACAAAGTGTCAATGCTTCTCCCCTTTTCAGTCTATACAAGACACATTCTGGTCTGGAGTCTGTATGAAACCTAATTCTTGGCTTCAGACTGCCTGATCCTATCTTTTTATCAAACTTATGCTGAGAAAAACAGGAGAGGAAGACACATCAAAGAGGAAATACTGTGCAGATATCAGTCACCTGCTACCTACAGTATTTTCCCTTCTGCACATCATGGCCAAAGGGACTGAGTAGATGAAGATACAAATTAATGGATACACTAATTGTTTTTTTTTTAAATCTCAACCTCTGACAGCATCAAGGGTGGATCCCTAGGTAGCTGTATAAGAATTGCAAGGCCTGTAATGCAAGAACTTCCTAAACTCTGTATTCTCTGCTTGGGAATTCCTGAGCCCAACAGTCTTCCGGAGTTTTCATAGTCTTCGGAGCATTGCTCTTTTATGAATTCACATATCAGTTTTTACCATCTACATTTTACTGTGCCAAGACTTCAGCTTCTTAGCTGCTCAGTGTTTGTGTTTAATTAGCCTTCTCTTTTTTGTGGGTTTCAGATTTGTCACCTGTTCATGGGACTGCAAATGGTGAAATAAAAACTTCCTTGTGTTTAAATTTAAAAAAGCTATTTAAAGTAGTACTCTGTTTAATAGGATGCAATACAGAGGGTTAGCAGGACAGGAGGGTCATCCCACAGCACACAGTGTGAGTATGAAGCTGCATGGTGGTGTCCCCATTCAACCCCCATTTTGAATGGTCCTGCACCTGCCACTGCATCAACAACTGCATTTTCTCTTACCATTGTAACAGTATTCAGGTGCAGTCAATCACTGAAAGAGCACTGAATCTCAGTGCATTTGCCAGTCCACGAATTTCCTCTATATTTACTAATGCTTAATATTGTTTTTTTACTTATTATACTGAGGGTAGCAATGTGTTTTTTAAAACATCAGTAATACGCACTAGTATTTTAAATTGTAAGTTTTTAATATCCATATCACTGCAACTTCTTTCTTTTTCTTGAAACTCTTATTAGCCAAAGCAAAGGGAGAATGAATGAGGAGAGGGCAGGAGATTTAATTTGCAAATGCTGAAATGCAAATTTGGTGATACTAATATCAACCCCTACTGAATCTTTGTATTTAAGCTGCTGATAAACTTCCTCATGCTGAGAAGAGTAATTTCATTTTGTGAGGAACAAGAGGAAAGCTGTTTTAACATAGTGTACAAAATGAGAAACCCTACTGGACCAAAAGAAATTGATTTTAGCATTTATTTTTTAGGTAATAATTTAAAATGTAAAATAAGATATTTCTATGTAATTCAGAGTAAAGTAGTTAAAAAAAGAAATAATATAATGTTCTTTTCGGTTATGGTGTGGCTCATTTTGAAAACTAAAGTATGATATAGATGATAAATGATCATAGTAATTTTAATAAATAACTTCGGTGAGTGACTACAATTTTTAATTAGATCAATAGTCTGCTTAAAATATTCTTGAGAAGAAATATAACACATGGCAGATATTGAACAACTGCTGTGCTCCTCTGTAGCTATGCAGAGTGGTCATAACCATTAACTAGGAACCTGTGTGTTATTTGAACATAATTTAAACCTGTGTGATATTTTACTGTGATTATGGACAGTTCTCATGACAGCAAGGAAAAGTAGAAAACATTCAAACCAATGATTTGAAAACTGTGATGTCACCAGGTGACAATGCTTGATAAAGTGAGAAAAAAAAATATTTAAAGGGCAAAGGGGAAAACAAACACCTAGCTGTTTCAAGAGCAATATAGTATATGAAGGAAAGAGATTATAGAAGAAATATACAGTGGCATAAACTGTTACAGCAATGCAGATATTTGATTATCATAACACTTTTTTGTAAAATGTCTTTTTAAATTATACTTTTCCTCAGTGTATTCAACAGAAATATTTTGAAGGCATGAGCTGTGCTTATTCTTGAAAAATGTTTTGTAGTAATTTTGATGCCTCAACAGCAATATTCCACCAACTGCTACTGTGTAGAAATTATTGTGAACCTCAGCATCTATTTTTCATTCTTAAATAGACAAAGGATTTGTGAACTTTCTGTATTTGGTCATCTCTAACAATTTCTTAGATGGTTGATACTGGGATCCAAAACAAAATCTGTGAGGATGCTATTTAATTAACAGCTTCACAGCATACTAAAATCTTAACTACAGCTTGAATTTACAGGGAACAAAGAGACTTCTGTCAGCTTTCTTGGGAAGCTGTCAGCCCATAAAAGCTTAGCATAGTCCTTCCATAAACTACTTTTTGACCTTCATGTATATTTTACTAACTTTTTATGAATTTGATTTTGGTTGGTTGGTTGGTTGATTGTTTTGTTTCTTTGGGTTTTTTTTATTGTTTGTTTTGTTTTTTTGTTTTGTTTTTTTGTTTGTTTTAACTAGTAAGAATATGTATTCTGCAGATTTTGAGGGGTTGTTTTGTCCCAGGCTGCATCTTTCCCCAGCTTTATCTGTCAATCACTGCTGAGCTCTGGCACCTTCTTTGTTGTGGCTTTATCAGATATGGAGCCATATTAAAATTGATAGAATAAAGATTACTCAGTCTATTTGATAATTTGTGTCCAGTTCCAATGAAATTTACTGAACACTTTATTTATTACAGGGTTTGGAATGAATGTTTGGACTGTTTAGGACAAATAAGAACTATTCTTTTAAATCAAATAAAGTTTCTGTTAGCAGCTATTAACCTCAGGGCCCATGAATCAAGTTCCTCTTGAGGAGCAAAAACAATTTACAGACAGGGAGTAGGCCTCTTCTATGCAGAATTTAGACTCTTCACTGCTCTTTTAAAATACGTCTTTAAAGTTTTAAATAAATAATTACTGTTTTTCCTTCAGCATCCTATGACCAAACTAATAGAACAGTACAGGGAATACTTTTATCTCGACTATTTTCTGTTAAAAAACAAAACACAACAAGACACAACAACATCGTAGATTGCTAACTGTGGAATATTTTTGTGCTTCATCATTAATATAAAGAGAATAAGTGCAAAGTCTCTGTATCACTGCTTGCTGGCCAAACCTTACTTGGTGTATTATTCATCAGAAGTGAATACCACACATAGTATGTCAGAAGTAAAAAAATGCATCTTCGTACATATGTGTTTAGGAAAAACATCTTTCTCTACCAGAAAAGGAGCTGTAGGGAAAAGTATATATCCTTCTCTAGATGGTTATGAAGGGATGTAGTGCTATTCATAATGTGTGATTGTAAAAGATTTTAAAATGTGAAAAACAAGGTAGGAATACATAGACAACTGAAGACAAGAAACAATATTTTCTTCTAAAAAATGAAAAATCATCAGCACAATGGAAAAGTCGGTATTCCCTAATAGTACCCTGATTTTTTTGTGAAATGAATTAATTTAAACAATAGTATAGCTTGTCCATACAGAACCAGATTACTCCCAAGAAAAATAAATTAGCATCTTCATCTTTATCCTTTAAATACACCCTAAAACCTATTATAATTCCTCAAAGGAGGATTATGAAACTTAACAACAATTTCTTATTTAATGATGATCTGCTAACAAAACAGTCTAGCTAATCTCTGATTAGTAATCACATTTCAACAGCAACACAAAACACAGGATAACTGAATTCCTTAAGATATAGACCGTCTCAGACAAACTAAATTCCCTATTCATTTCATCTGTTTAGTACTTTACCTTTGCTAAAGCAAACAGATATTGAAGCAAAAGATCAATCAGTCACTCTGGACAAAAGCAGATTAGATCTTCCCAAAGTGACACAGCACTTACATGGCCTTTTGTGTAGTGGACTGTAGACTTGCAGAAACAGTAGTAATATTTTTTTACCCTTGCTTATTGTACAAAACTGTTTTTTTAATATTTTAACTTTCAATCATCCTTGTATATCACTCATTTTTATTGCTGCATAACTACCTTCATCAAAAACCCAAATTGAATAAAAAATATTTTAAAAGTGCTTATTAAAGTGTCCCTTTGCACAATACAATTACAAATTCCTTTGAAGAGAGTTGTATTTCCTTTGCAATAAAAATAAATGGACATTTTTATTAATTGGAGAGGCAGGCAAAATCAGTTTCTCTCAGTAAAACTGGAGGAGAATTGTAGCATATGGCTGAGATCCTTAGGGGTAGTCTCTCACCCCAGAAGTTTCCATTTAAAGAGTTGTCTTTTGCATCTGTATTATATATAGTATTGCAGTTTGTGTTTCTACAAAAGAGAAAAAATCCTTTAGTCATGATAGGATCAAGAACAGGACAGGACAAGAACCTGTCTCCTTATTTTTCATCCTTTGTTTTGTGATATGATAGGATCATCAGATGCATCATGGATCTTTTAAGTTATTTTTGCATTTTTCTTATTTTTATGCATTCTAAAAATCATTGCATAGTCGCAATACACGGGCATCCTGTTGGACAGCAGTAACTGCAGGGCTGGTTGCTACAGCAAATTAGTAAGGTGTGTTAGGAGCCTTTTATAAGCACTGATTTTGCTTACATCCAGGCGTATACCTGGTTACACTGGAACCTGTGGGTATCATACCTATGATGTGGTTTAGTGTGGGTTGATACAGCTGTAAACTGGAAATATATTTTGACTATGGAATTAATTTGCAACATGGAAAAGGATTAAAAAATTGTCAAGACGCTGATTTCTGACAAATATGCCTACTGATATTTTTACTGTTCAGAAGTACTGCCATGTTTTCTTTTGATATAACTTTTAAAAATGATAATACATGATGCCACCAGCATCACACCAAATTAACCTGAGACATCAAATATTATTATTTAGGGGGGTTTGCTTGTTTTGGTTTGTTTTTTCTTGTTTTTAATGGGTTTTGTTTGTTTGTTTGTTTTGGGTTTTGTTGTTTTGGTTTTTGTTTGTTTGTTTTTGGTTTTTTTTAGACAATCAATAAAGTACCAATAGATAGTTATTTCATCTCCTTTTGTACTTGCAGACGCTTTGACAAATCCTTGGAAAAGTGGCAGCTTTTTCATCGTGACATGAAGAGCTTTAACCATTGGCTGACTGAAACTGAAGAGAAGCTGTCAAGAGCACAGATAGAGGCTGGAGATGTGGGTCATGTGAAAACCAACCAGTTTCTCCAGGTAAGATTTGATTAATGCATTTTCTGTTTTTCTGCAGTGAAATGTTTGCAGGTCTGGGTACACTGTAGTTTTGCATTTTATTTAAGGAGAATTTCTGTTGTTGAGTGGGCAGTGGGAATTTTGGTCAGATATTTCTGCTTAACTAAGAATTTTCAAGTCTGTTTCAGTAGTTTAAAAATAAAAAAATTGGTAAAGATTGGATAACGTGATATATTGTGGTACTAACACAGTTCCATATTGATTTGGTCTGTATTTAAAGTGCTCAATGATTTCCATTTGATACTTAAGACAAGTAGAAGCATCTGGTGTAATTTTAAAATCTTATGGAAGAAATGTGATGAACCATTGAGCTGTACAAGAGCTATTCCATGAACTGCATCTTGCGAATATTGCTTATTTTGCCTCCTTCATTTTTTACTCAAAGACCTTTGATGATACTTTTTGTGAAATGCAGTGTGACAGAATAGCCACTCAGTTCCTAGGTGTCTGGTTCCAATCTGTATGCTTTTCACCTTGCAGAAGGTCTTCGAGCATCATAAGGAAAATAACAGTTTCTTGGTAGTTTATTTCATTTCCCTCTTGTATGACTGAAATGGTAATGGGTATGAAGAATTAATTCTATACTGATGGGTTTTAAGTTGATAGGTTCGACTGAATAACACAGCTTGCCTAAATTCTAGATTTGTGATATAAATTACTACCTCTGCATAGGAAAAGAATCTTAAATCTATTAGCATCTGTACATTTGAATTAGTGGATTGAATTACTGGATTTAAGGTTGTTCAGAAATTTGGTCTAATATTAAAGGTAAAGTTTTGTTTTGAATGCAACATTAATCTACTTTGTGGCCAGCAGCTGAAAAATATATCATGAGTTTTGCATTTTTAACATTTAAAGTCACCTGCTTAAGATTTAGACTGCTATTTCTTGACTGTAGAAGCACTGAACTGAAAAGGAAAAAAAATCATGCAGTGCAAGTATCTAAAATAGCTGTAACTGCTAAGAAATACATCAAGCTGAAGTAGTTAAAATTGCAGACAAATATTATTCTGCAAATTCCTATCAATGCTTTGAACACTGAAAAAGTCTAAGATCTGGCCGATAGAATTTCATCAAGCAAGATGCTCTTTCTTGTGTATGTAGAAGTAGCAGAGCTGAAATTTCATCTCTTATTTCTCTGTCCCACAGTTTTAAACATTTCTTTGAAAAAGCTAAAATACTGAAGTAAGACTGGAGTATCTATGTGTCCAATAGTAATATAGTGGCACAAAGCTTTACCCCTTCTTTGTTTTGTGTCTTCTCCATCACCATTGGCACTATTCTGGTATCCTTGAGCAGTTTCAAATGAGCACTTCAAAAAATTGTATCCATGTGAAAAAGTGTTTGCAGTCTTTTTTCCAACCCCTTTCTAAGATGGTATTTTCTCACTGAAGTTGACTTTTGAAAGTGCATAGACCCAAGTAAGATCTATTTATGGTATGAATGCACTGGATGTGTAGCACATTTCACAGTCCCAGCAGGCTAGAATCATTAGTTTCTTGTCATCATGGAAAAAAAAGTTCCTTCTAAACTGAACATCAGACTTAAAAGACCCTGAGATAATCTCTTGTTATGGCAAAGCTTAGATTTCTGTGTAGAACAGGACTGCTTCAGTTTTATATTTCCCTTTAACCTAGCCTCCTTCTCATCTGTTATCCATTGGTTATTTTCTTAAGGAATATATGAAAACATTTTGAATATACATTTGCAGAATGGATTTCTACCATGATCTTCTTTTTGCACTACATCAAGATTTTTCTTTCTTTCTTTTTCCTATGTGTTAGAAATCCCAGGAACTCACAAATTTGTTTCTCAAATGTTTCATTTAATTCAGTACAACAGAAAAAACTACCTTACTAATGAAAATTCACATGGTGTGAAAATAGTCCAGCTAACCTGATGTGTATAGGCCTAATGTTGGTTTATTTGTGAAAGAACTTCTGAAGTTGCATTGTTCCTATTCTCTTAATTGGTTCCTTTTTTATTTTGCTGGATGTTATTTGAAAAGTATTAGGCTTCTGTGAGGCTGACAGAAGAGATCATTGGAATTTCCATTAGGTAAATAGTTAAACCAGCTGAGCATTTTGATTTACTAGATTAGCAGCTTGTTTTATTAATGAGATAATGCTGCTTAGTGAACCATATTCAGAATTAACAGGATTTGCTTGAAAATGCTTTCACATGCAAGTGAATAGTCTTTTATTCAATAAAACTGTTTTAGAAAAAAGTTATACAAAAGCATTCAGATGAGTAGTACTGTTTTTAGGTATGACTGCTTTGGAAAAGTAATGATTAGTGTATTCATTAACATTCAGTAAATACATAGAGTCTAATGTTAATGTAAAATTAAACAGTCAATAGTATGATTAGGTGATTATGTTAATAAAGGGTAAGAGTTAATTAGGTTCTTTCAGGTGTATTTGAGGAGGGAAGGTCCTTTTTGCTGCACAATGGCATGATATTAATCAATATTTATGCATTATATATAATGTGAACCAAACCTAATAATAGAATTTCTTCGTTTCAGGTCATGAATACTTAAATAGTCTTACTGTGAATTTTTCACTAAGACTTTTTGAGAGCAGAAATGGTGGTGTTGTTAAGGTATCACATTTCAGTTTTTAAGAAATCGTAATTGACTTCTTTTATGATTAGGAGACATGGGATTTAAAAGAATGTTTTGCAGATAGCACATCATATAATCCCTTTGAAACACTGAACTCTGTCTTGAATGTAGTTAAAGATTTTTTTGGTCTCATTATTCTGACTGAAAGGTTTTGCTGTATCTTCACTCTTTAATGCTCTGCAACTTTAACATCAATTTCCTGCATTTCCACTTACTTATTTTAGTGCCAAGACTGAGATGTAGTTCAATTTAATCTGCTCTCTGATGTTTATCCCTTTTTGTTCTTATTTTTCCTATTGGATCTAATTTAGTAAACCAAAGCTGCAATTTTCCACTTGATGATCTTAAAGGTCTTTTCCAACCTAAGTGATTCTATGGTTTTCTAATCTGCTTTCATATGATAGATAAACGACTTGACTCTTACTTCCTGTCCCTGTTCCTCTTTCTGGAACATGAGTTCTAAAACCAGCACACTTTTATCCAAAGTGAAATACCATGCATACCACCATAAAGATAGCACAGGTTCTGCAATTTATGTTTTGATCTTACCATG
This sequence comes from Florisuga fusca, assembly GCA_038090715.1. NCBI lineage: Eukaryota > Metazoa > Chordata > Aves > Apodiformes > Trochilidae > Florisuga > Florisuga fusca. The sequence goes on along the minus strand of JAAWXA010000004.1, from coordinate 16,850,683 downwards.
TTAGAGAATAATTTGCAATTATGCATGTAAACTTTTTTATTTTTATTTTTTTTCCCCATGGTCTCCTCTGCAGCCCCCAATCTTCATTCCCTTTCACATGAGAAAAAAAAAAAAATACAGGTTGTACTGGAAATTAATGCCACATTAATATCTAGCAAAGCAGCTAACAAGGATGTTTTATAGTGAGTGTCTTCATGTGCCATCAGTAGATGCTAAAAAGTGAACTACAAAAAGACTAATTCCTCAACAGTTTCAAACCTAGACTGTCAAGTTGCATTCCTGAATTTACAAGTAACATACCTGAGAACTTAAAATTAGTATTCTTATTTTAAAAATACACAACATCCAGGATATTTATTTTTTACACTGGTATTTAGGAATTGCTCAACAATCTTAATTTATGTTCTAGTTTGAGGGGACCAGAATAAAAATTGCCTACAACTATACTGGTTTTCCTTTTCATGGATAGCTTTATTAATCTTGTTTATTTATATATACGTATTATTTTTATTTATAAATCTTGTTTAGAACTATTCATCCCATCTATACCATTCTATCCATCACATTCATAATTATCAACTTATTTTAGACTAAAGCCATAAAGCCATATAGTAAGCACAAATGATAAGACAATACTTTAATTTTATGTTGCTTTAAGAAATAATTTATTTTTTAAAACAAAACAACACTGCATTATGAAAAATCTTAATGTTTGTGCAGAGCAGACAGCAAAGGATCAACATCTGCCCTTAATCTGTCTAAAAAATACTTGAGCTAAATCTACCTATCCTAATTTTGGAAGTCAGTTTTGTTTCAGGAAGGAAGAATTTTCATCTTTTGTACTTAGGTGTTTTACAGCAAGTTCCTTTTTTACTGACAATCTTTATAGGCATCTTTATCAAGGTGTTTGTTTGTTTGTTACTCTAAGGGAAAGAGTCAAGGGAATTGGTTACGAATTTGACCAGTGATGGGTGTATATTAAAGAACAGAGTTTTTGACTAGACTATTTTACTATTTATTTTTTGTTTCAGATACACTTGTCAGTTCATTTATTTCTCTAAGGTGTTACATTCTATAGAGAGACAGAATGCAGCATGCATGGAAATAGTAGTAACGTGCTTGAGTTTAAATAAAATATTTACTTCTGCCCTACAGCAAACGTCCAACATGCTTCTATAATTCTTAATATTTGCATGTGAGATCCATCTTGCCAAAGTGGGTCCAGAGTAGGCATCTGTATTTGAACTTGTAATCCTGATCTGACTTTGCAGACAAAGATAAATAAGCATTTCTAAGGTGAAGGTCACCTGACCTTTCTAAGGTACCCAGAATATTTGAAGTTAACTGTGAAAACATTGGGTGTCTTAGCTTCTCTAGAAAAAAATGAATTCTATTTAAGTGATAAATTTTATTTAGCTCTTTGGGGTTTTAGTTTGCTTTGTTTGCTTGTTTGGTTTTTTGTTATTGTTTGTTTTAAAGAAAAAATGAGTAGCTATTAAAATATAAGGTCCTGAAATAATTTAAGAATTAATTTACTTCCTACTCCCTTGCATGCGTGTTTCATCAAATTTTGAATATTCAGTACTAGTGAACCAGCACTGATGCTAGCCAGAATGTATTACTAAGTAATGTATTCATGCTGAAATAAATATATTTTCATATTTGGACAGGACATTGGACAGAATAATTTTGCCACAGTACAAAGATAAAATTCACTGAATGGTTCATTGCATGTGGTAGAGGAGACTGGAAATTATTGAAATGAATTGTTACTTCCAGTGTGTTCTCTGAACACCAGAAGTATTGAAGCTAGAATTCCTAGGTTTTTCGGGTTTGTAGTTATCTATAGGTTCCATTTGAACTGGTTTCCACCATGGGGGGCTTTATAAGGTGTTTCTTTTTTGTAAGAATTTCTGTGAACTGTTTACTAAGGACTACACACACATTACACATGTTCCCCTGTTAGTCACCAATAGCATCCTTTTTTTCTTTTTTTAAGAAATTATAAAATATCATTAGCTTTTAATAATTCCCATCTTCTGTCAAATGTATTTAAAATTAGTCAGAATATGTTAACCTATGGGAGAAAGCTGGAGTGGAAGGAAGACCAACAAATAATTAGCTCAAATCAGACCGGAAATTAGATTATTTTCCTAAAAGTAGTTTCTTGAAAACTATTTGACCTGTTTTGTTGCATAGTTATCAAAATAATTACTGGACAGAAAGCATTTTAGATAGAGGCTACTTATTCTTTTGTCCTATTTGGAGCTTCTTGAGCAAATTTTTTCTCACTTTTCCTTTCTTATATAAAGCTGGCTTGGAGTGGTGTATGTGATTAATTCTATTTGTAAAAGTAAAATAATAATAATAAAAAAAATGCAGTAAAGCATATAGCAGAATTTCAGGAAAACATTAGATATTTATAGCAGACACTGATCTCAAATCTTGTGATTTTGATTTATCGTGATTATTTTAGAACACTGTCAAAACTATATATTTCAATTCAAGTGGGTCTGCCAGCATACTGGAAGCCTGGGATGCATTATTTATGTACTGTTTTGATTTCTGGAAGACACACCAAGTTTATTTATAACTGACATCATCTTTTCTTTTGAATCTTTTGGTGGCCCTCATTTTACTGCTGGGTGCTACAGGTTTTAGAGATGCAGAGCAACTCATGCACCTTGTGATATTGCTGCAACCCTCAGCTGAGTCAAGTAAAGCCTGCTCTGGCTGCTTTCTAAATTTGCTATCACTGCCCTATTTCATTACCTCTTTTGTAACTGTAATGCCTTCAGCAATGGCTCCTGTTACACAAGACTGATGATTCTCAAAACATTCTCTAACCCTGCCGTAAGCAAGGGATGCTATGTGAGAATGGTTTTGTGTCTTTATGCTCTGCAAGATGACAACAGGAGTGATTGCATGTCATAGTTTAGGTCTAGACAGCAACTAATCACCATTTGCTCACTCACCCCCTGTGGTGGGATCGGGAGGAGAAAATATAGCAATAAGCTCATGGGCACAAAGACAGGGATGGTTCACTCACCAGTTACTGTCAGAGGCAAAACAGACTCCACTTGTGTAAAAAAAAAAAAAATCAGTTTCATTTGTTACCAATCAAAACAGTACTGTAATGAGATGTAAAAACAGATCTTAAAAGCAGCCACCCTTCCCCCTTCCTTCTTTCTGGGCTGAAATTACTTTGCCCCTGATTTCTCTGCTCCTCTTCCCCAACAGCAGTGCAAGAGAATGGGAAATGGGGTTTGTGGTCATTTCATCAGGATCTATGTCTGCTGCCCAGCCAGAGGCAGGTCTGACTTGGAGCCGGGTGCCCTTCTGTCAGCTTCTCACAGGAGCCACCCCTGTAAGCCCTCTCTCACTGCCAAAGACCCAAAATGCACACCCATCATTAAGTTTGAAGAATACAGTTTGCCAAAATATGTCTGTGTGATTAGGCTGATAAACTTACTCTCTTTGTGCTCATTTGTTTTAGAAAGGAAAGAAATATAATGACCCAAACAGTACAGAATCTGGTTTTAAAACAGTTACAGAAAAGCAATCTGACAGTTCATTCTGGTGATGATGTTTTTGCTAGAGGAAATCAGGCTTTTGGAGCACAGCAATTTTGACAATTTGAAACTTCTAAATTATTAATCAGCAAATATCAAATCAAGATGTTGTTCAGTGTACATTCAAGAGGTTGTTGAGGCTTTTTATGTCAAAATTTTGAACTTTTAAAAATTTCTGCCGTAGTTTCTTTTAGGATGGACGAGTAAAAAATTGACTTTTTGGCCACCTAAACTTTAAGAAAGATGAGTAAATGTATCATCTGAATAATAATTTTAGTTTAAAAAGTGAATCGTATAGAGGGATTAAATTAATTGTATCTCTTTTTCTTTCTCCAGAATCCCCTAAATCTATGAAAGAGACAGTTTCATGGAATATGTAAATATTTCATATTAATAGTTTAATATTTGTTATTAAACTGAAAGGTTATGGTTTTAATAGATATTTTTACTTATATTTGAAAAGCTGCTGAGACTACATCTAGGTTACTGTGTTTTTCCGTGCTAGAATTCCAGTTTATTTTTTAAAACCACAAGAAAGATGAGAATTATAGTTTTCCATTTTTTCTTCACATATTCACAGTCACTCTTTAATTTAAAAGAAATTAACATATTTTTCAACTTTAGTGTGTGACTAAATCCAATGAATTTGCATGCGACTTGATGTTCCTGCTGACCATCTTTTACATCTTTCTTGTACTGTAGGTGCAGAATTTCAGTGACATGTATTTCAGCAAAACACAGAGGAAGCGTAACCTCCCCAGTTCTTTATGTGCTTTTAAAACAATTTTTTTTAACTCCTTTGTCGGTGTCACATGACAACTCCAGGCATAACTAACTGATTCTTTACCACTTTCCTCTGTTCACTATTCACTTGCTTTCAGATCTTTTTCAGAGTTGTTGTTTTGCATTGTAAGAATCCAAGGCATTGAGCAAGGATTGCATGCTTTATTCCTTGGGGTAGACTGTACTTTCAACTGTGCTCTTGGGTGTGCTGCCTTGTTTGCTTTTTGGTCACTGATCTATATTTCTCTAGCAGTGATGGGGTTGCCCACAATAGTCATCTATCGCCTTATTTTAAAATTCTGTAATAGCTTTATTCCGCATTCAGGGCTGATTTACTACTTTTTTTTTCCTATTTTTTTTCCCTCTAAATACAGTTATGCAGTTTAAAATAAAAATAAGTTGTATGCATATTTTGAGCTCTCTCAGGCTTCCTAAAATGAATGTAAATGCAACATTTAATAAAAAAGCCCAGACATTTCTGGTGGTGGAAGTTTTGAGAAACAAAGGAAATGTAAAATTGACAGAGTCAGAATAACTTAATGCTAACATTATCTTGATACTCCAACATCTGTCTGTACAGATTAAATGGTAAGCCTGCTGCAGTGAAAGGAGCAGGTAGGAATAAGTGGCATGAATTCAAAAGGGAAGGAGAAGGCAGCTCTGGTAACATTGGTTATGGCTTGGTGGAAGTTATGGTCCTCTTTGGGAAGTTAGAGAACTAATCTCGTGATAATGTTGAATGGTTTCTACCAGGTATATGCTTGTTCCTTTTCAGCTGATGTGTTTCTAGTCAGCTCTTAACAGATTTTATACATTTTAAAGACGTTGTTTTCAGTTATTATGCTTAGGGTAACCTCAGTGAATTTCCAGAAGAAAAACTTTGAACAAAACTTTTTATCTTAATCCAATCTTTCTAATTGAAAAAGTACATATATCTCATATATATATCATATATCTCATATTTTGATTATCTGAGTCAGAAATCAGCTCCCATATTCGATCAGGTATATAAAAATTGTCCAATTATCAAAGAAAAAATGTTTAAGTAGAGTCTAGAAATCTAAATGGAGTGATGCTGTGGATGGCATTTTGGGGTTTTTTGGGTTTTTTTTTGTTTTTTGATGGTATGCTGTTTTAATAAAGTCAGTGCTGAAGAATTAAGTTTCTAATGGCTTCACAGTTTACCAGTGCAGATCCAAGGCTGAAGCCCTTGACAGAAAAATAAGACTACATGAGAATTTGATTTATACTTTTTTCCTACATCCACAGAAGATTATGCAGAGTAAAATTATTCCTACTTCTGTAAGGGTACTTCTGAGCAATGTTGGAACACAGAAAAAAAAAAAACAAAACAAAAAAAAACCCCGAACTGTGCTTTTCAACAATCAATTTGGAAGCACAACACAGCAATGTACATTGTCTTTTGTCTGTAATAAGACCAGGTTTGATTAAAAGCTGGGCAACACCTTCAATATAACTTTTTGCTGCTAAAATTTTAAATTAGCTTCTGTAAGCAAACAAATTTTTGTTAGTCCAGTGGGATGTGATACAAATGGATCTTCAACTCAGAGCCAGCATGTTATGATTAAAAGTACCATTGAGGTTCATATTTCTTTTTTCATAGCACAAACTGGATTCTGATCTGTTTATGGCTCCTGGGAGAACAATATTACAGTATAATTTTCACATATGAATGTAGCATTTTTTGTACCTTGCATAAATCATTCTGTGAAGAAAGTTTACAAGGCTATATTGGAAGCAAAACCGGTGCATGAAAAATTATGAAGAAAGTGGTTCCAGTGTACAGAAGGCAAAGTATTTTCATTCTTTTTAGTATAGATACATAAGGTGAGATTCATCTCACTTAATTTTAAACGTCTCCAGTATAGGCTAGGGGTCTTTCTGAACTCCATCTATTGCTAAAGGAAAGTAATAGCTACATATGAGGCAAAATTCTTGTGATGTATTTTAAATATCCTCCTTAATACAAGACACATTGTGACCTAGAAGTATTTGTTACTTCTGTTGCCTATAGAGTTTAGGTAACTGTCTCTATACTATTACAGAGGTTTGCCTTGCAGACATCAGAAGTTAGATATGAGGACATCCTGTTGCTGTATTTCAGTAAACTTTGGATTTTCCACTTTTGAATTGTCTCAGAAATTTATCTTGAAATAAACTGTTCTAGGACGATATTCAGTGAGTGTCCTGGACAAATATGGATTGGAGATTCATGGTGGAAAATAAGGGCTTGTCAGTAGTGTCATGTTAAATATCAAAATGTAGCGTGAAGTTTCATCCTAGGGAAGGATAAGCAAAGTGTTTATATGGTGGTGTTAATTTTAACAAAGACATCAGAAGAATGGGAGGACCCCATTGTCTAGAACATTGCAAAATTTAGACTATAATAGATCCGGAATACCATTTGATAAAATATCAATGACACTATTTCTAGTGTATCTTCTGGGACATATCATGATTCTTCCTGGATGAACTTTCTAACTAGATTTCATTAAAAAAGGTGGCTGCTGAAGACATTAGGGAAGGTAGGAAATGGTGATATTTCATTGCAGCAAAACAATGTCTCTTCCTATAACTATGGATTTAATGTTCTCCTTCCTTTAATTCGTATTATCTGGTCCACTGTGTTGTACTTAAAAATCTTCCTATGGTATTTTGAGGATTAAGGCATTAATGTTTCCATATTGATTTCAAATGCCAAATACTGTGTAAGGTTTTATTCACAGTGATAAATTTATAGCCATGATGTATCTTTTTCTAACACTGCAGTATAAGCAATATGATGTCAAGTTTACATTTGACCTTGAAGATACTCAATGACTCTTCTGCAGCTTTTCTAAGATGGATAAAGCTGTCTATTATCTGCAACTGTGTTATCTAGCCAAACTGTGGCAGTTTTCTATCCCTATTATGATTTCTGTTCAAGTCTGTAACAATGAATTTATTCAACTGAGATGCTATCTATTTTATTCACCTTCATAATACTGAGACAATACACAATGATTTTATTTATTTTATATATTTTTTTCAAGCTCAATTCCATGCCTTTACAAGCAATGAACTCACACAATAACAGAGCAATCAAATGACATTTGTAATAATTTGCTAGAAAATCCTGTTTTGTTTTACTTTATTCCATTAAAAAAAAAAAAAGTAACTCATGTATTTTCAATCCAAATACAGAAACTAAAAAAAAATATATATATGGCACCATAAGAAATCTATGTTAAGTAACTGTATACATTTTAGCAGAAGTGTTGTTGTTTTTTTAATTGATAGATTAAACTGCTGTCAATCGTAGATACTTTCAAGTAATTAAAAAGCAGTTTGCATTAGCCATGCCTGCAATTCTATATCATCAATATGTAAACTAATTAGGCTGAGAACAGAAATGGGAGTTGTTAACTATGGGCTGTCTTTTGTGAAACCATTTTTTCTTTATGAAATTAAATCTCACTTTCCATTGATGACCCGTCCTTGTAATATTCCAGCTTGTCACACTGACCACATCTATGACTGAAGTTGAGTATGATAGTAATTTCTTCTCCTGAAAATATGGAGTTTCTGTAGCTGCTCCTAGTGCCTGGTTGTTGTTGGTGGTGGCTGAGTCTGAAAAAAAGAAAAAGAATGAAGAAAGCAGAGGGGAAAAAACCAAAACTAAAACCAAACAAACCAAACAAAGAAAAAAAACCCAACAAACCACCAAATAAAAAGAATTTGCTCTCGGTGACTTAACTGGCTGTAATTTGAATGTCTTTGTGTATACTGTAGGATGGAACCTTACAGTTGCTAGAGAAAAAAATGAGATTATATTTTTAAAACAAATTTACATTCTGCTAGGAGGCAGTTGAGTTATCACTGCCTTATTTGTAAGTCTTAACCCCATGTTTCCTTATGATCACATTCTCATCATCTTTCAGCAATATGTGCACATTTTTCATATTGGGAACTCCAGATAAGTAAATTTTATGTTCTCTTCAATAGATGGATGGCCAGGAGGGTAAGATGTAAAATTTTCAGTGTTATCTGAGAAAGTGAGGGCCTAACAGATTGTCAGTTCCACTGAGATAAGAGTACTTAGCTCCTTTAGATTATTTGAAAATCATTAATAAACAAACTAACAAAATAACTGCCCTTAGTCTCAGCACAAAAAATCTTGTTGAGAAGAAGAAAAAAATTCTGAGGTCACGAGTCCTTTTTTACTGCACTACCTTTGCAACTGAAACACCAAAATGAATCCAAACAGACTTTACAAACCATTAAGTAGCAACACTGGTATATCTCATTTATTCTCCTTATCAACACTTATTAGAGCATTATGTCTCTCTCAAATGAAATGACCACTGAGTACTCTAGACACGCTTGTGCTTCACTTTTGATATATTAAATCAAACATGAATACTGTGTCGACTTTTCATTTGTTATGCTCATTTCTAATATTATCCACGTCTTCATATAATTCATGGATACATTTTCATAATTAAGTTGTATTTTTCCAAGGAAAAAAATATGCTTTAGTGCGAGATTAAGAGAAATTTGATTTTCTTTCTTAATTAACTATTTTTGATGGAGGAATTCGGTGCAGAACAAAGAGATAAAATGTATGTAACAGTTTAAGTGTAATCTATTGAAGTTGATCACATTTCTATAGGAGTGAATTAATGAGGGAATAAATCAGTGAAATAATACATAATCAAAATGAATATTTAAGATCCAAGCCCAGTGTGATAAAATACATGTCTTAATAGAACATGCATTTCTTTGAACTAGAATAATTTCATCTTTCTAACTGTTGTGCACACTTTGAGTGATGCTGTTTCATTACAGAATTTTTTTTCATGATAAATTTCATCTTTGATGGAACCATGAGATGTGTAAAAGGACCAAAATTAAATATTACTTTTTAAATATTACTTTTCAGTGGTAAGATGATATATGTAAATTTTTATATTAGAGCTACTGGAACTACTCAGGGTGTTTGATGTAGCTGTCAGCCTTCTTAGAATACACTTCATAATTTTCTTCAACACGTATGGCAACTGGTGTAAAAATAATAAGCAGAAGCAAAACAATTATTGACATTTTTCTATCAACTGTAATAGTGAAAATTATAAATTGAAGAAAAAAATAAGGCTTTTTATTTTTATATAATGATGATAATTATTATATAATTTTCAAGGTAAATTACTATCTTCTTTTTTTTTTTTTTTTTTTTTTTTTTTATTAATACATAAAGTTCTGTATCTGATCTGTACGTGGCTAAGCCTGATCCAAATGACTGTGAAGATGTGAACTGCTGAATGAGTTTTCTGTGTTAACTTCTCCCTAACAGCAGTTTGTCAGGTGATCTGAGACTTCATCAGGCAATAGGGCAGGTGATCAGTATTGGTGATAGCTACAGAGTGAACGTGGCTGGAGTGCCCCTCTGTGTCCTTTGCAATCTCTAGTACTCTATACATTGGCTTTTGGCAAATTCACTAATTTGCCTGAAAACTAAAAATGTCGTGCAATATGACTCTTATTTTTCAGACATATTGGTCAAACCCAAAAATTTTTGAGAAAAATAAACTTGCTATTAGGTATAGAAGTAATCTGTGCACCTGCCAAAAGCTGAAGACAGAGGCTGGCAATCATATTAGAAGAAACAGGCAGTACATTGGCAGAAAGATCTACAGTGCTGATAGCACAGCAGGCTCTATATTATAGGCAGAACTTTTTGTTTTACTTGGAGGTGAAAGAGCAGTTTCCACTAATTTCTGCATTTAACATCTATGCTGCTGTGTCACGGAATTTCTTACATATCTGTCCCGCTAGAAGCTTTGCTAATAATTTACTACTGATAGATTATCCTAATTTACCTTAATATATTCTTTTAAATGTAACCTTTAGGAAAAATAGCCATTTATAATCTAATAATTTCCCTGATGGTGGCAAAACTCAGCTTAAAAGCTTTGCTATTTAGGAGGAAAAAGGAAAGGTGACATCAGCAAAACAACTTAACAAGAGAGTTCACCCATCAGAGTTGCTGAGTCTTTGGCTTTACTTTGACTTCATGCAGACCTGCAGAATATCTCTTCGAGGGACGCTTAGCATTGTGAAAGCATGGAATGGTGTTTGACAAATGACACAAAGCAAAGGACCCTGTAATTCAAGAGCTTGTCTTTGTTCTGGTATCTAAGTAAGTGTCTAAGATGATTTGGATGATCTGATGCAGCTGGTAGAAACAGATGTAGGTCTGAGGGGTGATGTACAAAGCCTACGGCTGAGACTCTGGTTGAATTTCCTCCACACAAAAGTCACTTAGAATGAACAAGAAGAAACCAGTAGCTGTAAGTAAATCAGGATTTCCTAGTAAGCACCTCTTGCTTGAGGTTCAGAAAAAACTGTTCTGTCAGGAAAGCATATAGCAGGTTATAACTGGACTTGTTCTTGCCGAATAGCTGGAAGCTGGAAATATCTACTTCCCAGTAGGCAGTCTGTAAAATAGCAAGTGTGAGTTTGTTTCCTTATTTTGCTTGGAACACATGATGAGAGATTTTATACCTCCCATGGATGTGTGTTCTATACAATACTGAAGAGGGACCACTGCTGTCTAGGGGCACTAACTTTTTCAGTTTAAAGGTTATTCCATTTATCCTCCTGCTTTTAATTTAATTTTTCACTCCTGCTTGTGTCCTTGTAGTTCTTTGATGCTTGAAGTACTTGCTTGTGTATTGCAGGAGCAAGGAGAGGAATTGACTGTTGTCCCTAACTATGCTAACACCTGAATGTCTGTCACAATCATGGGAAGTAGGAGACATGGATATAGATTCTAAAAGGTTAAAAATTCCACGACCCTAGAACTCTCAATGGTAGTATTTAATTTTATTTTACATGCCCCAGAAGTCTATAAACTATGCCAGCTTCAGATGTGACAGCATCTTTTGTATAATTTCTGTTTTCAAGAATCTTTGGCCAAGAAAAGTAAAGACAAGACTGTCTTGAAGACAAAATTGTAGTATTTTTAACAATAAGAATACAGAATTAGTAATAGGAGCTTAATGTAGATCACCCATCTATGTCACCTGCAAAGTCTTACTACCTCCTGCAAACAACCTAGATTATTAGTACCTATAAAGTTCCCCTTCTGCCTGTCTTCTGTGATGTTTTTGCAAAGAATGAATGCTGTCTTTGAGATACAGTCCTTTTAGTGCTGCTAAAATTATTTTTTTCTTTGGGATTGCTATTATGATACCTGTCTGACCAAAACCTGAGAGGGTCAGGACAGTAAATCTAAATTTGCAAAGCTTATAGATCTGGCAGTCTCATTTAGCAACATTCACTGCTTCTAAGTTCTCTTTTTCCCTAGACTTTTCCTGAATTATCCTGCCTTTTGCTACTCATTGCACAAGAGATCTCTTTTGCCATGCAAAATATAATCTCCAATATGGTTGCATATGGAGACATCAGTAATCAGGGCAAGATCAATTGTGCAGACTTATTCTAAATTATGGTCTGAGAGCAAATGAGGAAATCCTTAAGGGGTTTAGCTGGCCACAGAACTCTGGTACGGATGGACTTTCTACACTGATGAATGTTTTTTTGACATTTACATGAGATGTTTTCTACATTATGTAGAATTTGCTGTGGATTATCTTCATCTGTTTCAACATGCAGCTGCCTGTCTGTTGTAGAAGAGCTTATGGCAAAGACAGCCATGGCTCTCTGTTAAATTCTTATTCATTTTCTAAGTCAAAGTTATTTATTCTACATGCATGTATGCTCAGATAACTCAGAAGCCATTTTATCACTGTGTATCCCTGATAGCTTGAATCAACAGGGTCATTTCAGTGATTTTTTTTTTTTTTTTTTTTTTTTTTTTGGGAGTTGGGTATGTGCTAGCTTTTATCCTCTTTTGAAAGGCTGCAAGATGTCAGGGATGAAAGTAAAACTACTTTTGGACATGGTATAAACCAAAATTGGTGTAAATGCATGAATCTTTTTGCAAGGAAGTTGCTTTACATTCCTTGTATATTACAATCAATAGGAGCTAGAAATCCTTATTTATTATGTGTATGTAAGTCTTTTTGCACAGGACAAAAAATGGACTTCTCAGTGCACACGACTAGTCAAGAAATGTATGTGCAATATGACTCCTCAAAGAGTATTGTCCTGCCCTAACAGTAACATAATGAATTTGCAAAGAGGTTACCTGGATTTCTGCTTACTTAGAGAGTTGTCAAACATAAAAAAACAAACCATTGACCATAAAAAAAGTGTTGGGTTGTTTTGCTTTTAATGAGTTTTATGCACAGGAAACATGGTGGACTAACAGCCCTTAAATGCTAAATAATTTAATCAATGAGTTTGCAGATAAGAATTATCTTCTGTTCACAATTCTTTAAATGAGCCTGTATTCCAACCTTGACTTATTATATTTAAGTATTTAATCTAGTAACATTTCTTTTTGTTTGTTTGTTTTGGTAATCTTAAATAACATCAACAAGTATGGACAAAAATCTTTTAAGAAAAAATAATCTATCAATATTGCAAACTTTAGAGATATTTACTTGTGATGGCTGCATAGAAAATTATGTTTTCCTGAAATTAATAGCCAAATTGTGTGTTTCAGCTATTTCTTTGAGATGTTCCTTTCATTAAGTGCACAAATTTTACCTGGTTTTAAAATTTGCGATATAGTTTGCAGTACAAATGTTTGCGTTATAGGACAATAAAATGAGACAAGACTGAAAGAGAGCTAAAGTATTTGAGCATTCTTGTTAGTTTTCCACAGCTCCTCAGGGGAGTGTGTTTGAGTGCTGATAAGGCATAACTATATTAAAAGGACAGAGGCAGACCATAAGTATTGTTTTTTCTTTTCAGTCACTCAAGGGTGATTCCTCCATGCATTAGCAAAAAATGCAAAACCAAAGCACATTTTGTGTGTATTAAACTTGAAATTTTCAAGATGTACATCTTAAGATAGCTCCTCTTTAAAAAACATAAGTGAAATACATCTGGCATTTGAACTTCTGCTTATTGTTTCTAAACTCATTAGAGACTGATTGCTTAGAAATCACAGCTGTTTGATGAGGTCAATAAGAACCAAAAAACCTATACAGGCCAATTTAATGCCTCATCATTGGCAATGAAATTTGGAATGTGTACTCCTTATCATCAGATAAGGAAGATACAACTTCTTTGGAAAAAAAAACCAAACAACAACCAAACAACAAAACCAAAACAAAACCAAACACTCAATACATAGTTGCTGAAGTTGCCATTTCTTTTCTATTGGTGGTGAGTTTTCCTACTTGTCTTATTATGTCTTACTTGCTTTACTGATGCCTAAGACCGTGGAGGTGATAGAGGCATTCCTTCTCACCCAACCTCACTAAAAATAGGTAGTGCCTGAAATAAACTGTGCTTTTTAAACTATACATCCAAAGTGCATTTCTTGCCAAATGAGGTCATCACCTCTATGATACATCTGGCCTCTTATCTTTCTGGCACTTTGACTTCCGCTTCTAACCTCAAATTGCTGTGCCAGTGCCAAAGAGTAGAGCCACTAGAAAAATGGTATTTTGGTTGTGAGCAAGCAGAAATAAAATTGTATGCTACCATGGTTTGAGAAAGAATGTTTAATAAAAGTTGCATACTTCAGCATTATGTTTACAATGGCAAGGGTCAAATTGGTGGGGGGGAGAAGCAAAAAAAAAAGCTGATCTTACTAGATGCACAAACTTTATATTGTATATTATGTGCACATTAGATTTAACAGAAAAAAAAAGGTTCCATTTTAACCGGATTAATCAGAAAAGTTTAAGCAGTATTCAGCAGAAGAATATTTAAAGGCTTATTATAGACTAATGCTCTCAACAATGTCTCAAAAAACACTGATTCTAGACTGAAAGTAGCATGAAATATGTAAAGCCAGAACTTGTTATAAATAGATTTTCCTACAAAGACTTGGTAAGAAATGCAGGTGAATCAGTGTACAGAGGAACATCAATATCTATGTGTAACAGGAAAGAAAGGAAGCTTTTCTTATGGTTAATTGCATCTCATCTAGTACAGAAATAATCTACAGGAAAATAGGAAAATTACCTAAAATTATCTAAAATTATTTCTATCCCCATATTGGATTTTCCTTATATGATTAGAACGTGAAGGTTGAAAAAGCTTATGTTATTCCATAATACATAATAATGCAAATAGTTAACATTTTGTGTGGAAGTATCATCAGCTATTAACCTGATGGGCTCCTGTGGCACACAGTGGAATCAAAACATTACAGAAGAATAGTCTTGCAAGTATCTGTTGGACTCAGCCTCTCAGCAAACATTTCACAGGCAAGGCTTACCCAGCCCAGGCAGGATTTTCCCTTTCTCTCTCCTCCCCCTCCCCACCTTTTCCTTTTCGAACCGCTGCTCTCTGTCCCTGTTACTGTGTGCTGTGGAATCCAATCCGCAAGCGATGCGAATTTCAGTCCAGCTTTTTCAGGGAGCCGTGGATACACACAAAGTTGGCTGATGTGCCATTCAGCATCCCAGCAGCTCTTTCTCTTCACACTCGCAATGGCAAAGCTTTGTGCGGATGCACTGCTGGATGCTCTGAACTGAAATCGTGTGCGGGAGCTCAGGAGGTTTTGGACAGCCTTTTAAAGGTAAGGAAGCGAAAAGAGGCGTGCTGGAGAAGGAATCTGCCGGTGGAGAGCGTGGTGTGTTAGTGCCGTGCCGCCTGCAGCTTAAGTCTCCCGTTCTGATGCGGGAGTCTGTGAGCAATAGGTGGGAGGGGATGCTTTTGTACTTGAAATAAGAAGCCCCAGATTGTTCTCATAATGACTACTTTAGACCTTGTGACAAACAGTGTGGTGATCAAAGCTCTCAGGAAATAGCTCTGTTAATTATTTATCCGCTCCCAAGTTAAACCCAACTGTATTTAAAACAGCAGTAGAGGCCAGGAACCCAAAGCTGCAAGGTGCTGTGAACATCTCTTGTCTTGCTGCTTTTTGAAGTCTCCTTATTGCAGTCAGTTTGGTTGAATACTCTGGAGAGAGCATTTCATACACACCTCTATTGGAGTCTTTTCCTGTAATCCAAGGAACAGAATGTTTCAACAGTAAAAGGCCATTTTTAATGGTCTTGCACTGTGATGGAATATCTTCTAAAAGATTACTTTTAGAGACATATAAATGTCTGCCTATTTAGATTATAACTGACTTTCCATTCAAATGTATAAAAACTGAGTGCTTTACTAAAACGTGTTTTAAAATTTAATTTTACTTCTAAAGCAGTTCAGACTTTTTTGCTTAAAATAACCTGTTTTAGTAATGTTGTTTTTACTTTGGGGTGGTCTGCATCATCCATTTGTGTATCTATCTGCTTCAGGTTCAGGTTCATGGTGTATCAAATGTCAGAATAACACAGGAAAAAGCTAATGTTGGTGTTCATAGACTATTTGAATTTTTACTACTTGGATGGTTTTATATTTTTCAATATTTTCCAAGGTTTTTTTAGCCTGAAAATCCAACATGAAGTGCATAGTGTTTTTCAAGTTAATCTGGTAGTGTTTTAACAAACACCCCCACCCCCCCGCCCCCATATATTTCCAGTAGTATGCATATTAGACAAATTATTTTGGTCTCATGCATACTTCTTTAAAAGTTTCCACTTGACAGTACCTCTGAAAGCCTTTTTAAAGAAAAAGCTCACAGAATGTTCTTTCCCAGATCTAAACGTTTATTTTCTTGCAAACTTTTCATGTGGAATTTATGTTCTTAGAATTGCATGTATTACACACAGGCTGATATTTCTTTCTGCTGTTACTTAAGGAAGTATTTGGCAGTCATTCCCATGCATTTTCTAATTTGAGACTAGAGTAAGTTAAAACCTGAATTCATATCAGATGTGTTTTAGATTTTAAATGAGGCATGCCAGGTAATAATATGAAGAAAAAAAAAAAATCTATGCAGATTTTTTTGCACACCACTGTTGGCATACTTCATAGAAAGTATGAAAAAAGATTATACATTTTAGTATTTCTGTAACTTGTGGAATTGCAGATTGATAATTTAAATGTTTGTTCATTACAGTTTCTGCCACTGAGGCAGTGTGAGGGCTTTGAGAAAGATGGAGTGCTGTAATTACCAGGTGCACATGTTCATTAATCCTTCCTGGCTAGAAAAAGCTTCAAGTTCTTCTTCAGTGGCCTATTCGTAAAGCTATAAATATCTAAATTGTGTCAGCCAAGAAGTCACACAGAATGGAGGCTCTTTTTGAGTTCAATTTCATGCACTGTTGCTTTGGTCTTATGAGGGAGTGCTTTGCATTCCTCATGATGGATATTTGTCCTCTTACTTATAAAAGTTCAGAAAACAAACTTAGGTCATAAATTATGTAATTTAAAGTATGTGCTGTTAGATTATAACAAGTATTCCTCACGATAAAAATATGTAAAAAATAACCTTCATAAATGAAGACACAGAAGAGTTGCCTAGATAATGTTAAATTTTAAACATATCATTTTAGTAAACAAGGGAAAGCTACAGCCTAGGCTTAATAAAAGGATTTTAGAGGCCCCTCCATAGAAATCTGTTTGCCCTGTTTTTCATAGAGCTATATACTGGCAAGTTAAATAACATATTGTTGGAATACTGAATTTTTATCCTCTGACTTTCTTTTAAATATTTCAATATAATTATCAGTTTATATGGACTGAAAGATTAGTAAAGCCATTTGTACCTCTATCTATCTATCCATCCATCCATCTATCTGTGTCTTGCCCTGTGGATATCTATACATGATCATATAGGTATTATATTTATTTATGGGGAAGGTAATCTTCGTTAGGTGCTAGGCTTTTTTTAATAGATATTTGAAATAAAAATTTCTATCTTTAATATGTCTATATATAATGTCTCCATGAACATATATGTATATATGTGCACCTTTCTGAAAATGTTCTTGTTAGCATTTACTGGAACCGCACTGAAATGTTGATTTTATGGTCTATTGCATGTCTTCAACCTGTCATTTGAATTACAGGACTGCTATTTCAGGACTACATATCAATTTAAGTTTGAAAAACACTAAATATATATTTCATTCAGTCACAGCTGTCAGAAATTTTAAACCCTCTTGCAAGTTCAGATTTAAGATCTTTGCTGTTTGACAAATTCTGTAGCAGATTTTTTTTTTTTTTTTTGCTTGCTCAGTAAACTGTGGAATAACAGAGACAAGACCATCCCTTGCTTGCACTTGAAAATAGTAATTTTTAACAAAAGTAAGCATGAAAGGAGGTCCAGATGTTGCCTGTAGATAGAGCACTTAATTCACATCACCGGTCTTGCTGAGAAGGTAGAAGATTCAGTGCTTCCTTCCTGTCCTATAAAAAGTGGATAAAGATCAAGCGATTTGTTTGTTTATTTATTTATTTTTTTACTTCTGTTTACTACAGAAGATGATAGAAGTGTAACTATGAGCTATTTTGAAGGGAATACCTGACCAAGGGACTGGGTACCACTGCTGACCCTCCCAACCTGGCATCGCTTCTCTGGCCCCGCACCGGAGGCTGCGGGAGCTGTCCAGCACCGGAGCCGCTCCTGGGAGCACTGGGACTCCCACCCCTCCCACCTCACTGTCTAAGGGGATCAAAAGTTTGAACAAACATGAAATAAGTAGTTCTCAGGGTGTTCCCTTCTGGGGGAACTAGGAGGTAGCTATTACCTGGTGTGGATCCCAGGCAACTTTTTAATGATGTGTGAGGTTTGGGGAATGGCTTAAGATCACTCTGACAGTGTCAGAGTGCAGCTCCTGGGCAGGCAGCATTTGGGCACAGTAAAATGACATGGGTTTAGCCTAATGTTTTTATCTTAAATAGCATTTTTCATCTGAAGATATGTAGCTCTTATTATAGCTTTGAATCTTGCATAATAGCCTTTTTTACATTGTTGCATAGATTGTTCAAAAACTATTTCATAACAACAGCTTCATTGTCTGCCTGCTTTGGGGGATTTTTTTGCATTGTTTTTAGCTCATTCACTATTTGATTGTTTCTCTCTGGCAGTAACAGGTTGTGGCTAGACTAGAACCACTATTAGGTGCAACTTTTGTCCATTCTAATGATTTTCAGGAAAAAAAATCCACCAGCAGTCACTGCAATCTTCCTTCCCTTTGAGAGATTCAGCTAAAGCTTTGTTTAAGGAAGGCTGAAAAAACCCAGATGTCATTATTAATTCATATTTGGTGGCTCTTATCAACATGTCTTACTCATGCTATTTAGAGACAAAAAACCTCAACATTGTGGGCCATAATATGAATTTTCAATTGTTATTCAGAGCTAAAAAAAAAAAAAAAAGCTTTAAAAAGGCTTTAATTACCAGTTGGGTATCATTTCACACATGTATCAACATTCACATGTCTCGCATGAAATCCTTGGGCTACTGAGTTTAACTAGTAGGAAAAAATTGTTATTTTTTCAATAGAAAACCATACAACTTCTTTCTGATAAAACCAATCAATATACATGTCTTCCTTTAACTAAATTAACTGAACTATTATTAAAGAACACAAAACAAAATCTCTATTACATCAGGCAAAAGATCTGTTCAGCCTTATGTACCTGATATACATAGTAGTAGGTTTCCAAAAAGAAGTAGAAGAAATGAGCCAGATATGGAGTAGTACATCCCAGGTATGTATCTCCATCACACAGCAAAAGATATTTTGGTGACTTTGTGAGGCACTGCTTTTTGTCACAGACTTTAGTGGAATTTAAAATCATATTGTGTAATGTTTCTTTGTTCTGTTAGCAAAAGGTCAAAAAGCAGTCTTAAGGCCCCTTCATCCCATTGTTTTCCCACTTAATGCTATTTCTTTATTTTCTTCTCTGTGACCACTTTTTTTAAAAAAAGAAATTTATTAAAAAATGAATGCACACTTTACATTTCTATACTTACTTATGGACATCATTATGGCTCTAAAATTAGCTGAAATTATATATGGATAAATACAGTTTTCATTACATGTTTTTCCATAGATTCCTATTTTTCATCCTCATCTTCCAAAATACTGACTGTTTACTCAAAGCTCTTTGTGAGGACAAAATGAGAAATTACATTGTACAGAAGGAGTAAAACACGTCCACATTATGTTAAGTACACTGGTAAGCATGCCATTGCAATTTCATTGATGGACATTGAGTATGTGATGGATTTGATCAAGCTAGAGTGGTTTAATAAATGACCATCCCTTTTGCAAAGTAATGTTTTTCAGTCTAACTTCTCCCTAGCCAGTAATGTAGATTTGCATTGCCTCTGGCAAAAGAGGGAGTTCAAGCTCAGTCAATCATATCTTGTATACATGTAACTTAGTCTCTAGGCTATAACATAGTAAGGGAGGCCTCTGCTTTTTAAGAGAAAATGGCAGCCATAATTACAGTTTTATCAGTTTATGTTATGCATACTCTGAGAAAATGTATGGGTTAAGCCCCCATTTTTGTCATGTATTTTCTATAGCAGCAGCAGGATGCATATGCAGGATTAGCCTACCTGCACATCCAAATGGCAAATATGTATATCCTTGGGTAAAATCTAAGATCTGAGCTTCAGTTGTGAAGAGGTATGTGGTTGTCATGGACTTTTCAGCAGTATTAAATTGTTAGTATACATTGTGAATATTGAAGTATTTTCCGGTGTGTTTTCCCTATGTAAACAGAGAATAGAACATGCATGGCATAATTTTGGGTGCCACAGGGGCACTGTACTTGGTAATATCACATAAGTAGTGTTGCCTCCAGGTTTTTGCCTCAAATATTTTGTTTCTGTTTAGAATAATTTACTAAACATTTATATGTCTGTGCCTTTTATTTTCTTTTCAGCTGTTTGTTTGATTTCATTATTGATCTGTTTTACATTTCTCCTCTCTCATTTGACAACCCTTTGAACTTTTCCCTACAACAGAAACCACAAGAATTTATATTCTACCTTGACAAAATTTTTCTGTCAAGAGGCCAAGGCCTTTTGCTACCTGTATTGCAGTAGAAGTTGTGGTTATAGTGCAGCATAGGGATGCCTTGATCTGGTTAATAGTAGCAATGTAGCCACCATAATGCATATCCCAGTGTGAACTGTAAAACAATCAATAAAGCTTTTTAGCAGTGGTTCTTACAAACTGTATTGTAGACAGCCTTGAAGATAGCTGGTAATATCATCTGGCTCTAACTGGCTTTATGGATGTCCATGAGTAGCCTGATGCAATTTTAGATCTCACAAAAGCAGTTTCTGTTGCCTGTTCTCTGACACTAACAGAGGAAATATCTGCTAAGGTTCTGTGTCAAAGTCAGAATGGAACCCAAAAGCTCTTTTTCTGCTCACCCTTCTTAATTTTAGGGATACTTAAATATTTTATTCTTTTCCTCATTTTGCTCTGTCATTTCTCACACCTGCCTTAGATATAACATGGCTGTAAGCAGGAAGAACTATCATTTTGAAGCCTGATGCTTTTCTGTTTGTCTGCACTTGGATGAATACACACAGAAGGATCCTGTAGAGGCTGGCCCACTGATAAAACTCATTAGAAATCTTTAGACAGATAAATCTGAACTTTTGTCCTTGACAATGCCTACAGAAGCATAGATGTTCTGTTTGGAGACCATACATTCTTGTCTTTCCAGGGGAATGGAAGGTGGTAAAACCTGTACCAGAAATTCCATGTGCAATGTAATTTTACCTTATTTCATCTTTTTAAATTTTGGAATATGTGATAGCATTTTTAACAGAAATAAGCTCTTCTTCAAACATTAGGAATAAAAGGAAGATATTTGTAAACATTTTCTCAGGAATATTAGTGAAGTGGCCAAGGTCAGTTATGTGTTAATACCTATAATACCTTACTACATTAATGATTGCAATCTGCTTGCAGATATGATGCTGTTAATTATTTAAATTATGTGGGAATTTTAGTTCACAGACACAAATTGCATTGCACTTTAGCACTGTGATGAAAGAAGCAAGGTGAGAAAAAACAGGAAGCAGATCTGAGATGGTTGAGATTTTTCTCTTGGCGTGGAGCATCCTTCTTGACAGAGATACAGGACAGATACAAAGCTGCAGTAGCAGATATGGGCTTTCCCTGGTGTTTTCTCATTCTGCACTATGTTATCTGGTAAATTCCAGTCTGCCCTTTGTCATAGCTATTTTATGGAGATTAAAGGATCTTGGAGGTCTTGTGTAAGGGAAAAAAAATGTAAAAAACCTAGAAATTTAACATGAATTAAGAAATTTAAGTCAAACAGATTTATCAGACATCCTTATGCTAATATATATATAAAAATAGAACTTTTAAATGTGTATTTTACTGATAGATTTTAAGTTAGTGAAACCTCATAAATTTCTCCCTCCTGTATATTTTAAGCTATGTGTTTATAACAAGCATAAACCTTACAGAAAGGAACCTTACAGACAGATAATCACTGTTTTTTTCAAATGTTATTTTATGGTTTTTTTTACTCAGTGAATGTGGTTTTTTTCAGGAAAGTAATTATGAATTAGAATACTTGATTCCACTGATATTTTTTCTTGGGCACATATATTAAGTGTTCAAAATGTGAGAACCACGGAGAAAGTCACCTAATGGTCATCCAGACTGATATATTCTGAGATTATTTTTTCACCCTAGAATCTTACAAAGAATCAGCAGAGCCACTGCATCTTAGCAGTAGCATGCTCTGTTGAACTTAATACACCTCTGCTTTCTAGTTTCATGAGAACCAGTGGGTTTTATGCCAAGGAATTTTAACTGATACTAAATATAGCATCAGTTAGAGGGCATATCTAGTAGCATTACAGTGAGCTTCAAATGTTACCATCATTCATAAGATTTTCTATGTGCCTAGTTTATTATGACTTGCACATTCTGGCAGTGTAGCTGTTATTATTCATGACAACAAATCCTAACATCAGCAATTTTTGACAATGACCCATTTTTAATAAAGAGAGCATACTAGAACTGGTCTAAATGTGTATGCTGCCTAACCCCTTTATTATTGCCACATTTCATGCAGGGCTGCCTGAACAAGTTTTCCCTTTGTCCCCTGGTCCCCCTTTGTATTGTATTATATATGGCATTATGCTTTAATAGAGAGTGAATGTCAGAAGTGAAAGTCAGTTCATCCAAACATGTATTTTGTCTTTATGGTTTGAACAATATAGTAATGCAGTTAAATATGCCTCCATAAATATGCCATGGGTAGTCTTCTGGCCATTTCAATTTTCCCTTTTGAAAAGCTGATGTTCACTTTACTGTCCTGGTTCCTTGCTGTAGTGTAGAACAAAAGTTGTTGCAGATAGTATACATGACACTGTAAGTAATATTTCTATAAACTCAAAATTATATCTTTTCTTTTATAGGAATTAATGTCTAGATTATAGTTTCTGATCTACCAGGAGCATATTCTCAAGGATTTTAATGAGGCTTTTCATTCAAAGCTTCAAATGAAATATGTCTGCCAGTCTTGTTCAATACATCATTTGTCAAAAAAACAAAGGTATATTCCAAAATTTTCAAGGCATCTAATTGATTTTGTCAGGCCAAAGACCTGAAATTCTGGTCTCATGCCTTGATTGATTGAATAGTTAATTTGACTGTTATTTCTTAAGCATCTTCAAAGTCAGGAAATTGTAGTTAAGTGTTATGTACTTCACTTTATTGTTATAATCCATTTGATGTTGCAAAAGGGAAAAAAAATACCCTGATCATCAAAAGGAAGTCTAGAACTTCTTCACATATTTAGACCATAGGAGGAATCAAACCCTTGTATCTTCTGGTCAGTGTATCTTTTTTTCGAATGAATATCACACAGTTACTTAAAGCTATTGATCATGTCAGAGTGTACTCAGCCACTGTTTGCAGAGACCTTTCTCTTCAGCTGCAATACAAAGGTTTAGGTTCCTGATTTACTTTCTTAAACACATGATGAAAATTAACAATTGGGAAACTTAGATGCAGTAATTTGTATTTGATTGGGTTTTATAATGTTACCTTAGTATATCCTGGTTTGACATATAAATAAAATTTTAATTATTCCATGCCCTATGCAAGCATGCTAAACATTCTCTTGACCATTTAATTAGTTTCAGTTGAATTTAAATATGGATATAAACAGGAGTGAGTGAGTGAGGGGTGTGACTCGAGAAGAAGCAAGGGAATGTATGTTCTGAAAAACATACATATTTACAGAAATAGATCACAGCAAATTCAGTTTTAAGGCAGCCCGTGGGTAGGAGGGTGGGACTGGAAGGAAATGCAAGATTTACTATAGCCTATAATGAAAAACTGTGACAATAAGATTAGAAGAGCTGCCTGAAGCTCCAGGAGGTAGAGGTCAGGGTGGCATCACATTGAAGGGAAAGTTGTGAAGGGCTGTATAATGTTCTTCCCTCCAGGTGTTTTGCCAGCTATGACTCAAGGCTTGATCTCCTGGGAGTACTGTCCTGGAGTATTACTTAAATGGAAGGGATCCCATATGTCATCTTGGAAAGATAGAGCCTTATCACTGTGGAGCTAAATAGATACTTAGCAGATCACCAGGGCAACATGTCCCTTTTTTGAGCTAACTTATGCCATCTCAGTCCTTCCAAGAGAGGAGGCACTCTTCTCTAAAGGAGCTTTACAGCTACTGATCACGTTGTGAGGAAAATACCATGTGGACAGGAAAAGCTTCCTTAGACCTTTGCCTTTCTGAGACCCTTTTATTGTTGTTTTTTGTTGTTGTTTAAACCATATATGTAAATAGCTGCTAAATAAAGCATGATTAGTTTCATATTGACTCAGAGCACACCAATCCATGAAATGGAGCGTTTGTATTTCATTTTAAATTGTTTACTATTTCTACACAAGAGAGCTATATAAGCCGTGAAGGGATT
Source organism: Florisuga fusca (assembly GCA_038090715.1). Taxonomy (NCBI): domain Eukaryota; kingdom Metazoa; phylum Chordata; class Aves; order Apodiformes; family Trochilidae; genus Florisuga; species Florisuga fusca. Next base: position 16,826,404 of record JAAWXA010000004.1, on the reverse strand, counting down.
GTTGATGAGGACATAGTGAGCCCCATGTTACGTTTTCAGAATATTGCTGAACTTTTTGACTGTAAATTCTACTCACCAAGAATATAAACAGGATTGTGCTGCAGCTGCAGATTGCATCTGGTCTGTATAAGCATATTTAGACAAAATGTGCATGATTTGCATGTTTTTATTTGAAACCTCTATCACCCATTATACAGCATTTTCCTGTAATACTGGGCTGTAGCCAGGGAAAGAGAATGAGGAATCTGTGGAGAGGCAATCAGATATTTAAAGGGCTGGGGCACAGGGTTCCCCATATAGAAGATTTTGATAAACTGGATACAATTTTGTACAATTGGAAAATTTAGAAAGTGGCTGGTAAGAGATGCATGTCTGAGTGCAAAGTGTAGCTTGAAGATGGTAATTGAATGTTAAGTGTGCACTGTTCATCCCTCAGAGGTCCTTACATGCCTGTTTTTTTGCTTCCACTCTCAAGGAAGATGTATCTGCAAAAGAGAACTGAGTTGGGAAAACAAGAGAAAGAAAGGGTGAAAAAATGTGTGTGGTGCAGTAGGAAGTAGGGATAAGGTCCTGAATTGTCAGTGATGTAAGAGGAGGAAGGATGGAAAATAGATATCAACAAAATAAAGGTTTTAGATAGCATTTTGTGGTGTAGAAGGGAGGCATAAAGACAAAGTTTAAAAAAGGATTAATTCACAACTGTTACTTCATGGGACTCTTAGAGGACTGAGAAGAAGGAATTTGTTAATATGTCCCACTGTATCTATCAGCCTAGAGGGAGTCAATTGCGATGCAGCTTACATCTGGCTTGCATCAGTATATTAAAACAAATCTTGCAACGTTTTGCTTATGCGTTGCTCACCTAGAGGGTGTTTTTTTTTCAATACTACTTGAATGACTGCCTAAATTGCTGTTGTGGCACCCATCTAAAAGTTTCGAGTAAATGACTGAACAGAAAAGAAATTCTCCCTTTAATAGCTTGAATAAAGCTGTTGTACCATTACTGTTACTTGGTCTCTCAAGTCCTTTTTATTCAAGCTACTGCAGTACTTATGCTCCAATTTACAAGGGATGGGATTAGCTTTTCTTTTTACTTATCCATTCTGCCTTTCTCCAACTGGAGGACTGAACCTATTAGCTCTGGTACATCAAAAATGCCTCCAGTATTAACATCTGCCTAGCTGCTGCTTTTCCCCCCTGTGATAGGACCCTGAGTTGCCCAGAGCATTCAAGTGTAACTACCCCCACCTTTTCCTTTGAAGTGAGCATAACAAAAGACATCAAACAGCTCGGAGTCTTTAAAGGCAACTGTATTAGAGCACAAACTAATAAGCCAGAATAAGGTGGCTGCTAGAGACAGAAAATTCAGATCTGCTGAGACAGATGAAACAAAAGTATCTAAACCAAAAATTACTCTTTGGTTGATATGTGATTGTGTGGTGGTCCTTTTCTGCACTCTTCCCTATGAGTCCCATGGCTTCCAATGTCTTCTCAGTTGAATTAACTCTAAAACATCTCTGAGGTTTTTTTCTTCCCTCCATTGTCTTCGGACTGAAAAGAAACCTGCTCAGTGCTGATAGCACATCCCTACTCCACTCTGGAGGCTTTCAGTTTGCTCAGTGTTGGTTCTGTCTACCTTGCTCTGTGTCCTGAAGCTTTGCCCCATGGAGCACCTGAGATCCTCTGGTTAATGGCACAATCTGCTTTTTCTCTAGACAGTGGATACACAGTGCTCTCACTTCTTTCCTATTACCCAGCTTGTCTTGCATTTTAAAGAATTCTAGTACACAGAACATGCACAGGAAGTTTACACTAGCAAACACTGCTACCATCTGTTACATATGCCCTCATACAAGATAATGCTGCTTTTATTAATTTTGTCTCAAATAATGATGGTAAATACAGGCTGATGAAGTAAAGGGGTTTGATTGTGTTTAATAGTAAGCTAGGCATTTTGCACAAGGCTAGGACAGATCATTAGGGTGCTTAAAGGCATAGTGAAGGTTAAAGGATGAAATGTCTAAAATCCTGGTATATGTTGAGTATGTGTTCATAACATGCCCAGAGCCCAACACATGAAAGATGATCTACGGAAAAAAAAGGAATGGCAAGTAGCTAAACCAGAGCAGATCACTGTGTTAATTTGGAGTGAGTGGAAATTTGGAAAAAAAAAAAGAACATGTAGACTAATAAGTGGGATAAAGGCCACAAAGTGCGAAGCAATATTTCACAAGAAGATCTGAGAGGAGGATTATTCTAGCTACATTTTTCTGAGGTTCTGTAAAAAATGATATAGAAGGCAGAGAAAGATTCTTTTCTTACTGGTGAGATTAAGAGAAGTAATTTAGGTTAGGATTTGGTATATTTCAGTTCGAAGAATGTAAGATATCCTGATAAAATTCATTAAAAGGATCAAAATAACCATGCAGTTATGTCTCTTTAAAGTACTAGGAAGGTTTGAAGGAAGACATAGTCTGAGAAGGTAACTAGGAAAGAGTAAATGAATTTAAGGTGCTAGATATAATTACTTTAACAGGTCATATGGACATTAAAAGTTACTAGATCTATGGATAAGATTATGTGACATTTTAACTGCAATTTAAACAATAAGCAGATAAATTATGCTACACATTTTTGTGAGAACTTATTTATAGCACATACTGTTTTTGAGGCTCTAGTGACTCTGGCAACTTTCCAGCTGAGCTCACCCTGGAGAGCAGATTGTAACTGTTATGATACTACTTTTCCTGCGTGTGAAACAAACAAAAAAACACCGTGTGTTTCTGATTGTAGCCTGTACTCTGCCTGCAGGAGCAGAAGCCCAAGAGAATACCTTTTCCTAACTTTCCCCCGGGAGAGACTCTTACACCACTTATCTTATTAATAGCTTATGACAGATACAAATGTGTATCACTTTAATTTTGTATTGATGCTACACCTTCTAAGGCAGTAAACTGCAATTTAAAACAGCTGCTTGAGTCCCATTTTGGGCACTTCTCTTTCCTTATTTTCCTGCTGGAAAAACTTCACACCTTACTTCACACAACAGGAGTGAACTCTGTATGAACCAGCAACCACAGAATATGCCTTAATATTCATGTTTGGAGTGGCGTAAGTCTGAACTCCTTAGATTCTTCCAGATCACTGCTAAGTGTCAATTAGTTTCATAGAATGGTTTTGAACCTCTGCAGAATCCATATGTGAAATAGCAATAGCCTTATCTCCTTTCCAGATGTCTATTTCTTATGCTATGGCGGAGTGAGGAGAAAGGCCCCCCCAAAAGATTTTTGTGAATTCCCAAGCCAGAGGCCATGCCTTGGTGTGGCCAGGGGAGGCATCTCTCCTGGCAAGGTGACAAGCATTGGACTCTGCTTGGTGCAGCCTCTCTGCTGAAATCAGCTTCAGGTGTGGCATTCCTTTTTCAGTGTGAAATCAGACAAATTAGTGTAAACCTTCAAAATTACCTATTTGCTTTCCAATGGGTGGCAGAGAAGAGCAGTGCTCATTTAGTCAGGCACTGATCTCAGTGGGGAAACAGCAGTTTGTTATTCCACCTGAATGCAAAAGTGCATTTAATCTACCTCAAGAGCTGTGGAGTGCTGTGGTGCTACAGTTGCTTCAGACAGCCAGAAATGTGGGCGGATGTTGAAGGCAGTAATCCTACCCCTCCTTTTGTGCTGGAAGTACTCTTCTCACCACTGAATGCTGAGTGGGGTTAGCAAACTGGAATTAATTTCCTAGCTGAAAATTAGTCTTTCATTAAATCTGTCTGAAAACTAAGCAGGAGAAGAAGTTGGCTCTGGCATGGGGGGGTAAGGGTAATGGATGCCTTGTGGTAGCCTGTGTTGTCTTCCTGGGACAGAGTTTCTTCCAGAGAGATTTGGGCATTTTCAGAAGTCTGGAGGAGAAGCAGCCTCAAATACCATGTTTACTAATCTTCTCAATTCAGTTTAAATAGCTGCTTTCTCAAGCAGGTTATTGTGTAAAAGAGCAATATGCATTTGAGAATTACTGAGCATGAGGACTGTGCATGAACAGAACAATTTACTAGTTTAAGGTGCCATGAAGTGGTTCTCCCCCCCTTCTGTTGTTTTATTAGTAATATTCATCACTGTATTCTCTGCAAAAACAAAGTAATTTAATAGTGTTCATTGGAAAGGGGAATAGAATATTACTTTAATAAACAAAAAACTTCTCATGATTTTTAAACTAAGAATGCTATGGTATTTTGAGCTGATTCTCAACAATATACTAGGTAATAATAATACACATACATCAGACAGCAGGTTAAAGTAAACAAAAACCCTGTTGTTATATGTCCGAGTTCTCTAATTTTCCTTATGGACTGTGTAGCAAAAAACATCCCTAGAGATGCTGAAGGTAGGAAAAATAACACACATAATCAGTACTTTGATTTCAGGACACCAGAGTATATTTCCAGATCAGTGGTAAAACATTGTATACCCTATTTCATACCAAGGTATGCATACCAGATTGAAACAACTTTATATTAATCTTGATTAGCTATCTAAAGGAAAGAAGCATTAATAGCAAATAGGTAACAAATATTTTTTTACTTAAGGCATTTGATGGCTAATTTTTTTTTCTTGCTGTTTTCTGCTGGTGGTGTTTTTTTCTTGTATGTCCGAAGTCAGGAACGGAAGTCTGATATTTAAAAGATAGGCCGGTGGAAACCACAATGAACCTAAATATATGAAATTGTGTGCTCTAAGACCAAAAGTGAGTTCTGAACTCTGTAGGGGTACACACAAAAGGAACCAAGCAACTTGTCTAGTCCCTAGGTCTGGCTGATGAATTTTACTCTTGTAGCTGGTTGACCTGTCTGAATGCTAGGTGCCCACCAAAGCCACTCTATCACTCTGCTTCTCAGCAGGGCAGAGAAGAGACAATGTAATGGAAGACTTGTGGGTCAAGATAAGGACAGGGATATCACTTAGCAATTACTGCCATGGGCAAAACAGACTTGACTTGTGGGAATCAATTTAACTAATCAAAATCCAAATAAGATAAAACCCCAAAATCTTAATGCACCTTCCCCCTACTCCTCCCTTCTTCCGAGGTTCAAATTACTTTTCTCCAAAATTCTCTACCTCCTCCCTCCCAGCAGTCCATGGTTACAGGGAATGGGGGTAGTGGTCAGTTCACCTTACATTCTCTCTGTTGCTCCTTCCTTCTCAGGTATAAAACTCCTCACACTCTTCTTCTTCTCAAATGTGGGGTCCCTCCCATGGGAAACAGTCCTACATGACCTTCTGCGACATCAGTCCCTCCCACAGGCTGCAGCTCTTCACAAACTGCTTCAGCATGGGTCCCTTCCATGGGGTGCAGTCTTTCAGGACCACACTGGTCCAACCTGTGTCACCCACAGGATCACAAGTCCTGCCAGCTCTAGGGTGGGCTCCTCTCTCCATGGGATCACACCTTCTGCCAGGAGCCTGCTCCCGTGTGGGCTTCCCACAGGGTCACAGCCTCTTTCAGGTGTATCCACCTGCTCTGGCATAGTGTGCTCCACAGGCTGCAGGTAGATATCTACTCCACTGGGGACCTCCATGGCCTGCAGGAGACAGACTGCCTCACCATGTTCTGTATCACATGCTGCAGAGAAATCTTTGCTCTGGTGCCTCGAGCTTCTCCTTCTTCATTGACCTTGGTGTCTGCAGAGTTGTTGCTCTCATACGTTCTCACTCCATCCTCTGGCTACAATTGCCATTGCACAGCAGGTTTTTTTGCCTTCTACTTTACTTCTACTAGTACTACTACTATTGCTTATGGGCTTGGCCTTGGCCAGCAGTGGGTCCTTCTTGGAGCCAGCATGCACTGGTTCTGTTGAACACAGGGGAAGTTTCTGGCAGCTTGTCACAGAAGCCACCCCTCTAGCATGCTCCACTATCGAAACCATGCCACAAAAAAACCAATACCGTTCTCTTGTGAAGCAGAAAAGAACCTCATTTTTCAGAGCTGTGTTTTCAGACTTTAATTTCCAACTGAGATTTAGAAACCAGAGAAACAGAGTGGCTTGTGCTGTTTGTAAAAATAACTGTTAGACATTTGGGGCCAGTCATATTACTGCATGTCTGTCACACTGGGATGGGTTGTTAGAAGGATCTTCTGTGTCAGGTTTTACCAGATCACTTGTCCCATTCCACCTCTATGACTTGTCTTGTTAATGTAATTTATTTTTGTCTACATGATGTTTGTCAGATGCTGTTCTGTAAGGAAAAAGTGAAAACTGTGCAGTGGTACTAGCAAGAAGGCAAGGTAAAGCAAGGATTTGCCCATCGAGATCTGCAGATTGGTGGACATTTAAACAAAAAATGCATGCCTTTTTCCATTTGGTAACAGTATTCCAGACTGAAAAATACTCTTGGTCATATTTCTGTGCTTGTCAGTAAATCTTGAATCAACTTAGGAGGAGAAATATTAAATAGAATTTATTTTGTATGTGAATTTAGGATGTAACAGGAAAAGGAAGGTTTGCACATAACTTGTTACTGGTGAATTGGAGTAGTAGATAAGCAGTAAATAAATATGCATGATTGTGTACATTCTGAAATAATAAGATTTGTTATTAACAAACTTTAAAAAAAAAATGTTCCTGAAACTTGGCTTTAGTAAAATGGCAAAAGCACAGACTTCCTGTTGAAGAGGATTTGTTTTATGCTAACCAGTTAATATGGTATTGTTTCAAGCTTTTATGAAGATCAAAGACTTAGCCTGTGGCATTACAAGAATATGTCAAAAGCTTTCAAGAAAAATTAGAAAAGATCAGCAAACATTTTAATAGCACTGGAAACAGTGGTGGCCTTACTCTGTGTGGTACTGTAAAATACACTTCACATTTTATAATTTTTTCATATGATATATATCCTTTTTTATTCTTTTTTGCTTCAGGTTTCTCATATGTCTTCTAAGTTTAAACAAAACACTTTATGACAAATTATAGGTGTGAGAAGGATGCCTATATCATATTAAGCTAATTTATTTCTAATTTCATCTCACATACTTAAGATATATCCTTTCAAGTTAGTACAGCCTCTTTCTTTTCTCAAGTAGCATGTCTGCTTTGAATGGAGCATGAAATATTCAACTATTTTGGATAGTGTGTTGGTAATTTTTTTCCACTCTCCCACATGCTAGAGCAAAAGCAAACTAGTTGTGGTTCATATTTCTAAGGTCTTTTGTTTACTATAATTAGAGGCTCATGTTTTGTTAATCTTTTGGATCTAGGAAGATTCAGTCAGCTGAACATAGGCATCTATATAACTTATATACGTATGCTGGCAACATTTAATGTGCTGTTGTGCACTTTACTGTACCATCTTCTTTCTGTCACCTTTCCTCCCTTCTGACTTGATGTATTGTGCCAGAAAAAGGATAATTTTTTGGTCTGGTTCCTGATGTGCTTTCAAGAAATTTGGCTTTAACAGGAAATGGTTGATAGCGCTTTTTATTTGCATGTTTACTTTGAAGGGACACTTTCTATTCTTCCTCAAGGCATATGCCTTCACAGGGTTGTCAAGAGTCCAGTGCACTCTGATCATATGCCTTTAGATATTCCACATAAAGTTTAATGTTCTAATTTGTTTACTTGAAGATGTTTGATGTTACACAGGATTTTGATTTAGCAAAGTGATATAGAAATGTACTGCAATAACATCACAAGCACAATATAGCAATTGCAATACAGCTGAATCACAATACAAATGTGATTCCTATTACTGGTCTCTATATGCATACCATCAGGATGCTGGGCTTTCCCAGTTGCTTGGGTGGCATATATGGCTTAAAGCCAACTCAAGTCCATAGCTGTCTTCAAAGTTTATTTTGTTGATTGTTTGGTCTTTACATTCTGTATTGAGCTGAGCAATATATACTCTTCCCCCATGCTGGTCTTGTTGTCTCAAGAAGATAACACTTTCTATTGGTTATTTTAGGGAAGACTATTTGTCAAACAGAATATTCCTACTACAAAGAAACTTGTTTGTTTTTTTTTTTTTCAATTGATGATGTTCCTGAATACTGACATGTTTCTATCATACTTCTGAAAAATACTTTTTAATTTTGCAGCACATCACAGTGCTGCATGTGTCATCATGTATCCATGAAAAAAAAAAAAAAAAAAAAAAAAAAAAGTAATTAAAGTTACATCTGGACAGCATACAGTACAGACTAAAAAAACCTTTAAGGATTGGCTCACTGTTTTGATCAGTCATTATTCTGAATTCTTCATTTTAGATCCTGATCAAATTAATAGTATAGCTTCATCTGAATGCTATTTATTTCACTGAAATGGGCATTACCTTATTAATCAGATATGATTCTTTAAAATTACTTTTACATATATTGGGTTTTGCACTTTTGTTTTGGAGCTATTTACTGTAGCACTTTTAAAATAGAAAGAGAAGATATAGACAAAAATACACAACATGTAGGAAAGAAAAGAACATACCTTCCAAGACTCTATTTAAGACTCTATTCAAGACTCTATTTAGAATACAAAGTAAAAATTAAATGCTGATCACATCAAAGTCACTGTGAATGCATGTATTTAAATACTACTTACAAATTAAATTCTCTCAGCAGTGGGTCTGTAGTAAAAATGAGATCAGCTCCTTCAAAATGTCATGATTATTGCCATTAAAAAAATGTTACTCAGAATTTTGTTTTCGAGACACCTTTGTGATCAGTGAAGCTACAGACTTTGAAAGTCTATTTTTACTTTCATTAAAAGGGAAAACTGCAGGAACCTCAAAGTGAGGATTTTTTCTTCTCTCAATTTCATAGTGTGTTCAACCATGAGCAGAACTGAGATTCACAAAAGAGTAGCTGTGCGTGTCCTTGTCTACAGGCTGAAATTAGTGTAACCAGCTAGATGAAAAATCATCACACTGGGTAGCTTTGTGTTATTTTCCTTTTGTACCGTCTTTGGAATGGAAGTCTCTTATTTTTCAAACATGATTACAAAGTACATAATACTGACTAAACAAAATGCAAAGTGTTAACAATGCCTTTAGTTTGCACCGAGCCTCTTTATAATTTGTGCCATTAAAATATATGATAAAAAAAAAACAAAAAACCCCAAAACCCAGAAAAAACAAAAAACCCCAAACAAACAAAACAAAACAAACCCCACACCACACCAACAAACAAATTCACATCAGCCAGTGGCCCAGAGAATTTGTTTGAAAGTAGTGAGTAGCCTTTTAGGCACATTTTGTGCAAACTCATAGCTCTACAAAAAATGCAAACTTAGAGTTGAAGGCAATCAGTCCTTACTCCATACCTCTGCATTGTACCCTTTAGTGGTGTGTGATGGCTTCCAAAACGTCCAGGAGAAAATAAATAGGAAATATATTCATTTCCATGCTATGGAAAAATACGTTAAAGCTGATGTTTCTGCCTTTGTGATTTTCATTACTGACTTCTTTAATGTAATCATTACTGATTACAAAATAAGTTAATCATTCTCTTCACCCCACCCGTATACACTTTGAGGAATTAGATCCTAGTTCTAGAAGGTCCTGAAAGCAGTAATTTGCAAAAAAAAAATCTGGAAATAGATTAGGAGAGCATGATGTGTTAAAACAAAAATAAGCATTTTTTTTTTAATTAGTCTCCTTAATCATATGGGGCTTTTGAATTTTAAGTTGTTCTAAGCATTTTTGCTCACTTTATTTATATTTACAGACAGCAAATAAAAAGTGAATGGTAGAAACCAAAGTTTTGGGCTGTGTTTTTTTGTTGGTTTTTTGTTGGTTTGGGGTTTTTTTTTAGGTTTTTTTTTTGTTGGTTTGTTTGGTTGTTTGTTTGTTGTTGTTGTTGTTGTTGTTGTTAACATAAAACACACAGTAACAATGTGACCAGACAGCAATGAAGGCTAGCAGCATCCTGGGCTGTACTAACAGAAGTAGAGGCAGTAGGTTATGGAACTGATTATTCCCCTTTGCTTGTCATTGGACTGTATCTTAAAAAAGGTATCCAGTTTTGGGATGCACGGTGCAAGAATGGTGTTGATAAACAAGTGCATTCAGGAGCCACCAAGGTAGTCTGGATCTGGAGAGTTTATCCTGTGAAGAGAGGCTGGAAGTTGGAGTTTGCTGATCCTGGAGAAGGGGCAGCTGTGGGCAACCCTATTAGCCATTTGTTCTTACTCGTGGGTAGATCACCAAGAAGGCAGAGGCAGGCAAGAGAACAGAGGATCACAATCCTGAGCTGAAATGTACTGGTCTGACTGTATATAAGGAAAAAAATATCTCTATGAGAATATTTAAACACTGGATCAGAGTGATCAGAGAATCCACAGAATTTTCATTATTGGAGGTTTTCAAAACCCATCTTGATGGGGCTCTGAGCAACCTGGTCTGCATTCAGTGCTGACTGTTTTGACCAGGAGTTTGGGCTGGATGACCTCTTGACTGATTCTATGATTTTAGGGCTATACTTGGCATTGATTCATTTACTGATAATATTGAATTTAGTCCTTCAGGCCAAGTTTACAACTTGCCTTAAATTTTCTTCAGTTTTAATATTTTGTGTATACAACAGGCAACTATTTTATGTACATTAATTGATGTGGTAACTGAAAAAAAGTTGCCTCTCCTGTAAAACGTGAAGCACAACTTTGAACTGGAACAGATAAATCCTGTCTTCCTGAAAAGAAGGAAAAACTAACTTAATTGTTTTCAGCCCTTCCCCATCCTGAATCCAGAAGACCTAGGAGATCAGGCTCATGCAAAGGTCTATTACCACTTCATGACTCTTCACTGGAGTGCTCAGTGCTGTGCATGAAACAATTCTTTTCTTAAAAGCCAGGATTTTGTTTCTGATATCTGTCTCTTCAACACTGAGTCCGGAGAAGCATTCTCTGTCAAATACTGACAAATTGCCTACTGTGACTTTTAGGAAGTTAGTTTATTTTTTTGGAAGAGTGAATGACATTTGTTCTCCAGTTGCATTACAGAGAGGTTTAATACAACAATGTAAAATCTTGATGTTATAAATTGAGTTTTTACTTTTACTTGTATGCAACCAAATTATATAAGTAGCTCACATGTCTATCTGTTTAAGCTGACATATGAATATCAAGGGGAAAACCTGAATTTACCTTGAGGCAAAAGTGGGAAAAACAAGCCTTTGCAGACTGGCTTGCTCATTGTGTAGGCTCATTTTCTTTAATAAGTGGAAGGAGGGAGGATGTGCTGAAAGGATAGTCTCAAGTTCTGACAACTGACTAAGTAAATTACAGTGAAGCTGAAGCTAAGGTATCCATGTATTTTAATAAGAACTTTGTAATCCTTTTCCTAATGACTCCATATTTTGCAGGAAGATACTATGATTATTATTAATCTCAATGTCTGAAGTAATTTGGAGTTACTCAGTTATGTTTTGTATTTCTAAATTCCTAGTGACATTCCAAGGTGGGTGCATGAGAAATAATTGATTTTTTTTTTTTTTTTCTCCCAAGAGCATATTTGATGAAAGAAGTCTGACTGGCATCATATATGGTGTGGGAAATTTCCTGTTTGCGGCTCAAGTGGAAACATAGTTTAACATGTTAAAACATAGTTAACACTGTGTATTCTGTTCAAAAAACCCTACATTTTGATACATTCCTGGGAAGCTTAGCTTCAAGTCCAGTGCAAAGAGCAAGAACTAGTTCTCTGTTATATTTCTGTCCACTAGTGAAGACTGAAATTTCCATGATGTCATTCATCAAGAGTAAAAGAAGACACTAGACATTTTTGCTTAATTTTTGATATTCTTAGGTACGTATCTAAGCCAGAGTTTCACTGAAGTAAACTAGATTTCAAAGGAGAAAAGCAAATCAAATTTGACATGATAATGCTATTTTGTTGTGCAGTCCTTATTGCAATACCTTATATTTCATGGAAGAACCACTATAACCTTCATTTTGAACTAAAAAAAATCATCTTTATCACCTAAGTGCCACACTGCATACAACCCTAAGTGGGCTCTTTTTCCAATATTGTTCTTACTGTAAGATTCATTTTTGCTTCCTATTTCTTTTAGTTTTGAGTCATTTTTCATTCAAACTTTGGAATCTGGGCCAACTATAAACAATATATTTTTTGTAACAACAGAATTCTGAAGCACTCTAGGGTTAAGAAAGGAAAATAAAAAAGCCAGCAGAACCCCCAAAATCCAGGTCCCTAGGCAATTCCTTAGTTCATAATTCATTTCTCCTTTCTGATAAATTATTTCTTCTGAGTTTTGAAACACTATCATGGAGTGGCTCATTTTGTTATTTCATTTATGGATTAATATTCTTAGAAGAAATTTAATAGCTGGCTGTGGATCAATTGTAATGTAGCATCACATTTTTTTGTTTAGCCTACATTTAGCCAAAGCAGAACTTCAGGTCTGAAGTCAAAACTATGGTAAAGCATATTTGAGGTGCATACCCAGAATTTGGGCACACACCCATTGACAGATCACAAATTTTGAACCTCCATTTGAATTGAGACACATCTCTTATGTATTTATGAGAGAAAATATGTGAATTTACAGAATTTTCCAGTAACTTCTGACAAAGATAACTTTGCATAATTTATCTTTGATAGTTGTCTGAAGGAAGCTTTTAGTCTAATAACTAAGTTAATAGTGAGAGACAATCAGTAGGGTATCTGTTTCACTGTGCATCAATATTGCTATTAGCAAGAATGACACTGTGAACATCATTATGTCTTCTTCCTAATGATACGATCGGAGGTGTTAAATAGAGAATCAGACTCAGTTATCTTAATATAGATTTAGGACATGGTCTTCACTTTAAGGCTATCTTGTTGGGGAGGATGTTCTTTGAAATTATTTATTCAGAACTGTTGAAGCAAAAATTTGGTACAACATATACTCTTGTTTGTTCTTTAGATAAAATTACAAAGAATGATAGCATAGTAAAATAGCATATATTGATTAGAATTTAAACATATTCAGTAGTTTAGAATGTGTCAAAACCATATATATTTTAAGTTCAAATTTATCAGATCACTGATATACATTTAAAATTATTCACTCTTTATTGCTCAAATACATTTATATTTTTTCTATTGAGAGTATATGCAGGAAAATATCTTTCTTGAAAAACATGTATATATAACCCATATTGTCAGAATTTGCATTGACTTTCAACTGACCTTGTAAATTAGTTTTTTTTCCTTGTACAAATGTTTGACTTTGAAAAGTGGATCATGACTATGATATTGTACCTCCACTAGAGGGACCTTTAAAAACTCTTGACTGATAGTTTAATTAAATACCCTGTGTAGTCTGTGAAGTATTCTCATTCTTTCCTATTTACTGCTGAAAAATAATGATACATACTCAGATGGCTTTAAAAGTTTGTTTCACGAGTAGGAGCTATGGAGTCATTTAAAAATGCAAACTATTCTAATGTTCCATGAGATAAAAATTAGTCTCCCTGAAACTCAAGAGTAGACTTGTTTACTTGGATAAAATCTTGTTTCTGAATACTGTTTTTTTTTTCTACACACTTAAAATTAACTCACTATTATAGACAAAAATATTAAAAATCCTAGGCCCACATTAGGGAAAGTTACGTGCCTTTATTTGTGTGTATGCATTCTATTTCAGGAAATCATTAATTACATCCTAAAATTATTAAATAGGAAAAGACATAAAATTGAATGAGTATACCACTTAGTACAGAAGTTATGCAAGAAATTGAAGTGCTTCAGGTACACTTTGAAAATGTAGAAATGATTGTGAGAATCCACAGCTGCAGTTAGCTCTTCCTGATATGTTATCGATGCACTCAGCCAGAGTATTAGTCTCATTTTATATGCATGGAAACCTCATTCATGTAGTCATAACTTTAGAAGTCCCTGTCTCTCTTTTGTGCTTTTTACCATGAAGTTTTATCCTTGACTTTGCTGTGTTAAAGATTAACTTTCCATGTGGTGTTCTGTTTGGTTTTTTTTAATTCTGAAATATGTGGGGTTTCTCTATTTAAAAATATATAATTAAAATAGTCTTTTTGGTTTATTTTTTTAGCTTTGTATATAGTAGTGACTGTGTTATAGTGCTCATGGACTTTTACATCCAATCAAGCATCTTAATCCAAGAAGAAGGTTCTGGCAAGGTTTTTACTTCTTTTTGATGTGCAAATGATACTTATTTTCTGAGGCATGCTTCTTTAAATTCTTACACACTTACAGCAACTTTAAGCAACCTTCTTTAATAGTTTTGTTTATATCCTGTTTATCTTTGCTGTGCTTTTTCTGAGTTGATCCAGGGGACAATTTTAGGACTTAACCATTCTGACTGTGAGCAGCTTCACTTACCTAATGTGACTTATGTTGATGATTTCAGCTTTAAATCCTGAGCAGTATGACTGTCAGTGACTTACACTATTTTGTTTGATTGAAGTAGTGTGTGCTTATCAAATCTATAACTGTACTTCAACCATTATGTCCTGTAATTTGTTTTCCAAGTTCCTCCTCTGTAAAAGGAACTACAGTAGAGCAGTTCAAATGGAGTTCTACTTGTCATTATCTTAGTGCTTGTCATTAGCTTAGTAGAGCTGAAGTCCAGTTTTACTGTGCAGTTGAAACACTAGTGAGGTACAGATAAGGAAAGCAAGACATTTTTAGTGACTGAAATGTTTGGTGCAGTTTACTTCTTACTCTTAACTGATGCGTGTGCATAATGTAACAGTATTAGGCAATCTATATTGGAAAACTTTTTGTACTTTGGTGTTCCAAAGAGTCTATGCAGTTTTCCAAACTGGTTATATTTATAGTTTTTGTTGTTGTTGTTTTTGGTTTTTTTAGTAAGCCTTGTCAAGCCAATATCCTTAGACTGTCATGTCAACAAACTCATGGAATGAAAAAAAGAAATTATATAGAACGTTTCAATATGAGGAACGTGGTGGAGTCCCATATGCTGGAGGTTTTCAAGATAGGATGGGATAGGGTGCTAGATAATGTCATCTAGGCTCTCTTTTCCATCAAGAGTTGGGATGATTTCTCAAGGTCCTTTCCAGTCAGGGCTGTTCTCTGATTACCACAGGATAAATTCCAAAGAAAATGTCACGTTATTCCAGGAGGATATTAGTCCTTACTCATAAAAAATGCTCAATTTTATTAAGTTTACACTTTTGATGATTTTTTTCCCAATGACTCTGCTTTTTCATTTGTATTTTAACACTCAGTCTACAATTTGCTGTGTAGTCTAAGGCAAATCAGTTTACTTTCTTATGCCCACTTTTCTTCATGTTTAAAATGGTGTAGTATTTAAACCCCTTTATGAAATGATGCAAATGTAAACTTTTGATAGAAAGCATGGATGATAACAAATTTAACTTTTCCAGGGAGGGAGCAGATGCAGCCTGTTCCAGTGTCTTACCACCCTCACACTAAACATTTTCTTCCTAATATCTAACCTAAATCCACCCTGTTCCATCTTAAGGCCATTACCCCTTGTCGTTTCACTACATGCCCTTGTAAAAAGTCCCATCCCAACTCTCCTGCAGGCGCCTTCAGGCAGCTACATGGTCTCCCAGGAGCCTTCTCTTCTCCAGGCTGACCAACCCCGACTTTCTCAGCCTGTCCTTGTAGGAGAAATGATTCATCTCTTTGATCATCTTCTTGGCTCTTCTCTGGTTTTACTCCAACAGCTCCATGGCCTTCATTTGTTGGGAGCCCCAGAATTGGGCAGAGTGCTGCAGGTGGGGTCTCACAAGGGTGGAGTAGAGGGTGAGAATCACCTTCCTTGACCTACTGGCACATTTTCTTTTGGTGCAGCCCAAGATACAGTTGGGTTTCTGGACTCCAAGTACAAGCTTCCAGCTTGTGTTGAGCTTCTTATCAACTAATATCCCCAGGCCTTTCTCTTCAAGACTGTTCTTGATCCATTCTCCACCCAACCTAATTCTACCTTTGTACAGTATAGTAGAGAATTTTTGGAGACTATGTTTTCTAATGCTTCTTCAAAAGGAAGAAGGAACAACAAATAAACAGACCTACAAGAAAGGAGGGTGTTCAGCTTCCTTTGTGTAAGTACTTAACAAAAGAAGAAGAGGAGTGCAGTGTGATTTCAGTCAGTGGTTTTTATAATGGAAAGAGTTCTACCCTGCCAAGGGACAGGTGCATGTATAAAGAATTTCTATACAGATCCCTATGGAGAAATGGCGTAGACTAAGGATTTAAAAAAAAACCAACTCTGAATTTGTATTTTTTAATAAAATTATATAGTAAAGAAGGGCTACTCAGGTGACGTGATAAAGTTAAGGAGTTTTATAATTACCACCAGGTATCCCTAAAGCACAAAAAACATTGTAGGCTGTCATGTCAAAGGTGAATGTTCAGAAAAATGTCCAAACAATGTTGTAACAAGCATGGGTGTACTGGGGCTATCATAGCCTTTTTTTTTTTTGTTAAAAAAATTGCCAAAATTCTGTTATGCTGACTTAGTGCAGTACAAATTTACATACAATAAAATAAAATTGGAACTGATTCCCTATTTCTTTTTCACTGCTGTAAATGCATTGGTTTGTATAGAAGTGGATTAAAACGGCTAACTGTATTTTGAAAATTCTGCATGCACTCAATTTTTTCAGTTGGAGTGAAGTTTTCTTAAGTTAATTAGTTAAAACCTAACTAATTAAGTTTTATTAATTGTTTTTGTTGTCTCTTAACATACTTAAAACCCATAAGAAATGTGGAGCTGTATGGGAAGTTGAAAGTTAATTCCTTTACTCCTTACATTAACATCACTAAAACTGTGCCTCTCATAGAATCTTTTTTGCTTTGGAACGATCACAACCTCTCCAGTCTGTTCTACAGCTTCACTACATCACATGCTATTTTTTTTTCTCATATGAATCATATGAATGCCTCATATGAATCTCTCTTGCTAGTAACCAGTTTTATGCAGATTATTCCCATCCACCTTGCAAGAACCCCTTATGTACTTCAGCCTAGTTCTTCCTCTCTTTTTCTGTATGTCATATTTTCTAGATCTCTGATCTCTCTCCTCTTCTGCATCCTCTTCAGCTTGGTTACAGCAAATTGTCTGTCTTAAGGCTCAGTGTTTGAAACTAAATGCAATATTTCAGATGAGTAAAGTGCAAGGATATATTTATCCTTGCCTCTATGAATTCCAGCAGGGCATTTGATTTCTTTTTGTTGCAGCACGAGAACATTATTCATGAACTCTTTTGTCCACTGTACTCCAACAACCTCTGCTGAATTTGTGTGATGCATCTTGCTGTACTCCAGTTCACAGTTGTGCAATTTATTTTTCCTTATGTGTTACATTACACATTTATAGGAATTGAATTTTTTGTTATCCTTTCGGATCATTTCTCTAGCTAGCCAAGATCACTTTGAATTCTTATTTCATCTTCCAGGATACTCCTGGTTTTGTGTTGTATGTAGATTTACTTAAATGATCATTAATGTAAAAATTGAACTGTGGTAGAACCAGGACAGACAGCCTGTGGAACCATATTCAGTATTTTCTTCCTTCTTTATATTTTTTTGGAGAATAAATATATTCTTGATAAAGTTATCTAACAATTTTTGATAAATAAATAAATTGGTGCCATGTTTTCTCAATTGCTTATGAGAATGTCTTCTGATAAAATGCTACAAATCTTATTAAGTGAAAAAAGGAAAGTATGTCATCTACACTGTGAAGATTCTTGAGATCTAGGGAAGAGTAAAGTGCTCCAGCATACAGTTTAATCAAGCTGAAAAGACAAACTGAACCTTTATATCATCTTTCTCCTTCCTATCATTTTCTCCTCTCTGCTTTCTCCCTGAGTTTCTGCATTTTGGTCACAGTGCAGACTGTAGAACCTGTGCATTGTTTCCTGATAAAGAGTCATTTTAAGATTTTTTAAAAATAAAATAAGTATACAGCATTCAGCTTGAACAGCATTTTTACTTAGTACTTGCTGAGAAATAATGGAAAGTTAAATTTAGCATTATCATTTTCCTCCATTTTTGTGTAGTGGACTAAGAATCCTCAAAATTCATTGCTGCTCTAGTTTTACTTTTTTAAACTATTTCCTTCTGCAGTTTGACTAAGAATATTGCTTTTATGCAAAACTCCTGTAGTGAGACGACCTCCACTTCCTCATCCAAATGTGCACTTTTGTCATCCTCGCTATTTTGAAAATGAGTATTAAAAGGTAAATACTAAAAAGTCAGCAAGCTATTTTGTGCCCTGATTTCAGAACGCAACATACGTACATTGAAGACAGGACAGATATGAACCTGGTGCCCTGTTCTAGAGCCGAGTTGTGACATCTTTATTGAACTGCTCCCCCCAAAAATATGTGCGTGCAGTCCCTGTCCATAATGGTTCCTTCCTCACATTTCTGTCCACACTCATTTTTTGTGTCGCAGCTTTCATTGGGCTTAAGGGACATGTTTGTATTGGTGCCCTTCATAATATTTCCACTAGAAAAACTTTCTTGGGCACAATATGGTGGTTTGCTTTTTTTTTTTTTTTTTTTTTTTTTTTTAAACCTGTTTATTTTTCTTTTCTCCAAAATAAAATGAAAAAGAATAAAATATGTCATTTCTGAGGGATATAGATAGCTTTTAAATGTAGCCAATTCTGAGAGGTTTTATGCAGATAGATGTTTCTCAGCTGCATCTTAAATAACACTAGCAAATTTAATATTCTGCTGGCACCTTTTGCAAAGAGCACCAGATAAAGGAATGCCATGCTGCTCACAGGAAAAAAAAACCAAACCAATAAAACACGCATGCACACAAAAAAATCACAGTTGGTGATAAATCATATATTATTCAAAATTAGAGTACAACCCAGTTTTCCATGTCATTTGTTTAAGCTATACTTAAATCTTTGAGCAAAGCAGGAAAGAAGTGGCTTTTCATAAAACTGATTGCATCTGTTGATTCATTTAGAATAAGCTATTGCTTTAGTTCAAAATATACAAGCAGTAGCAATATAAGTTGTATTCGGTTTCATCTCAATGAATACATTATCAGCACTATTATCAACATTTCCCCCCTCAGAGCAAGGAAGTGTTTTGTTGAATTCTTCTCCAGTATACTGAGAGCTGAAAATGGTTCATTTTGTATATGCAGATATGCTTTGTTCTGCTTTTTATTTTAGTGTTGTAATTATGGCAGGAATTGCAATGTAGTCTTCACTATGGGTCCTGATTTTGTTACTCTGGTGTCCTGTGATGCCCAGTTCTTTCAAGATGAGCATCCCAACTCTTCTTTTGGTTTCTAATAATTTAAGTGTCAAATATTTTTCATCAATGTGTTTTTATTACTCAGGCGGTTATAAAAGAAAGTATCTAATCAATTCAAATCCAATTTTGATCTTGAAATAAATTAGGGAAAGCCTGCTGTATTTTTCAGTACTTTGTCAGGTACACGACATTAATCCCAGTGTTTCCCATTTATGTATTATTTGTTTCTGGTGTCACAGAACCATGTTCTTTCTTGAACACCAAGTAATTTACCTAGAAGATTATTATCTGATTACACAAAAAGTATTATGTCAGTATAATTGCTATAATCTGCCTTTAGTAGCCCCATTCATGCTTCATTTTTAACTTAGCTTCATATCCCTAGCTTTAAGATTTTTCTCAAGTTGTATATATTAATAGCATCATAAGAAAAGCAACCAGAAGACTTTTTTTTCCCTCCTTATGCAAATGAGTACTATATGAAGTGGAAATTAATATTTTTCTGTATTCCTGGGATTACACACAAAGGCATATCTTATATGGCACTGGCATTTTTGTAAAAAATCTCAACAATATATTATTTCTGGAAATAGCCACTGTTATCTTTGTTACACTTGTACCCCAAAACTATATAAAAAAAGACCAAAATACTGGTGCAAACCTGACCTTTATCTGCTGTTTGCAAACTGCAAATTATATTTTTTGGCTGCAGCACAAAAAATACAGAAAGAATTTTAATGAGAATCATGAATAATTTACTAACAGGGGCTTCCTAAATCCCCACGCTACAAAACATGAATAAGTAAGTGCTACTGAAAGTAAGTTCACTGTTACACCATTTTTTGTTTCTGCTCATCCCACATCCTATGTTGAATGTTGTATATTTCACAGAAGTGGTTTTCTGTTGGTTTTTTTTTAATTTTACAAGAGTGCAATTTTTACCACAAATGTAAATTACTAAGTAGTTGTGGATATAAAATGTGTGCATATACAAAGATAGATACACCCAAAAGAAAGCTAGAAAAGATAATCTAGTTTATAAACTAGAAGATGACATTTGAAACAAAGTTGAGAGTTTTTTGTTGATTTTATTGTGTGTTTTATTTTTTTTCTTTTCAACTAATTAGAATTTCTTTATTTCCTCCAGTGATTTCCTCTCAATAGGGCTGTTACATTTTAAGAAAAGCATGTTTAACAAGGTATCATTCATTCTGACGGGTAGGGGAACAAAAGCCTTACATTCTGAACAGTCTGGGTGACTCAGAAGTAGTTCTGTTTCTTTTTCATATTCAAGTGTCTCTGGAGAAAAAGAATTTCTGTAGCCCGAGAGGCAAAAGGTATTTGGAGGATATTTGGAGGAACAGACATTTCTTAAAGAAACGCTATATGTTACAAGAAGGAGTCAACCTTTGACACCAAAATTTTGCCTGAAATGGTATCAAGTAGAATACATTTAGTCATTCTTGCCTTACTTGCTGACTTGTCAAACCTTGTTCCTATAGATTTATCAGTACACCCCCTGAGATCTAGGCATAAATCATCAGTCAAAACTTATATCATTAGCTATTCTGTTAAAATAATATTTTTCCTTGCAGTAGCTTCTGACCTTGTAATCAACTTAAACTAGAAATGCAGAATGACACCCCAAACTGCCAGGTTTTTGAGTAGCTGCGTAGCTTCCATGCTCATATTTGTCTCAAGGGCACACAAATTGTAGATGGATCAGAACAGAATTCCCTAATTTCTTCCATTTCAGATAAGAATGAGTAATGCAGACTTCAGTTTCAGCAGTTTAGTATCTCAGATATGTGTTTCATTAAAAATCTGACATTTGACATAGCACATAGTTTATTGGTGTCTTAGAAATTTCCAAACAAAATGTGTAGGAAAATACATCACAGTACTGACCCTTAAATGATGACTTGCAAATGCTACCTTTTTGTTAATAAACTGGCAAGATCTCCAGTCTACTACCTGGAAAAGAACAGAGCTATAAGCAAAAAAATATGTTGAAAGATTAATTAACCTTATCTGTTTTCACTAGGAATAAAGATGTACGTGAATGATAAAGTTGACATATGTTCAAAGTTATTTTAACACACACATATTGGGGTTTTGCATAGTTTTTTTTAATTTTTTTTATCCATAATCATTATACAATAATGTAATTGGTAACCTATATTTGCTAAATGAATATGTCTTCCTTGGGATTTTTAAAATTACTGCTAGGAATGATTAGTTTTCTGTGGATCTTTTTTTCCTTTATGATATTAATTAAAGTATCTTTATGGCCTATCTATAAGTTTCTTATACATAAGAATGGACATAGTTCTTTTATAATACTTCCTTAACTATGAATTCCCTTCATATAGCAGAGTAGTATAAATGGGGAGGTTTTTTCAGTATTTATTTCCTAAGACAGCTAAAACTTTCCTAAGCTTAAGCATTGAGATGAACAGATCTTTACATTTTTCTTCATTTTCACTTAGTTTTTGTTTTGATCCTGCTTCCACTTTTTATATTATATTAAGAAAATCATCTGTTACCCATTTTTTTTTGAAAAGACTTTTTTCTCTTAAATTCTGATATATGATAATTGTTTTTTTCCAAATATGGCTCAACTATAAGGAACCAGGATTTTTTTTTTTTTTCATCTGTAACAATATCTGTGGTTGAAAACCCTGTGTTTGTCTTTAAAGATGACCAATGTTAACCCATAAGATTTAAAAAAAAAAACTTTTGGCATAGGTACCAGGGCAATTAGAAAAATAAGTCTGTCCAAATTCATAAAGAAAATGAGTCATTGCTATGAAGCTTGATTTTTTGTCACGATGTGGTAAAGAAAGAAATATTGCCCAGTGAGCATGAGGTCATTCCACTACTGCTGATCCTGTACAATAGACAGACAAAAACGTGGTATTGATACCTGTATTTATGTGAACACCACCAGTAGATACGTTTCTCTGTTGTTTGCACTAGTTTAAGGCATCTTTATCTCATGCTTATTCTATGTCCATGAGTCTTCCAGCACTGAAGAAGTGTAAAGCAGCAGAGTATTCAGGCCTCAGCAGAGAATGTCTGACTGGATAAATGCAATGGACCCTCAGTTATTCCTTTCCTTACTGTAAGTGGATGAAGCACCATCCCTGGAGGTACTCAAAATATGTGTAGATGCGGTGCTAAAGGACATGGTTTAGGGGTGGATTTGGCAGTGTTTGGTTGACAGTTGGACTTGATGATCCTAAGGGTATCTTCCAACCTAAACTGTTCTGTGATTCTGTGAGCAATGAGGAAGTGTGTTTTAAAGTAAAGATTCAAACATTTTGTCTCCGCTTATAGCTGTTTTATACACTGTAACAGCTATGGGAAGAGGATATTAATCTTCCAGATCAAAATCTTCACTCTTTGGCACATTAAAATAATGAGTATTTAACTGGTATCTTACTTAATTTCATTATCTCCAATTTGAGTTGCTGTAATTTTTAATAACAGTAGGTGAGATTTTACCTATAAAGCTCTAATTAAGTAATATTTAGGGGAAAAATACTAAGGAATTACAATCTCAAGGAAAGGTGAAATGTTCATCCTTTCTTCTTTGATTTCTAAGTTCTAACTTGTCATTTTCATATATGATATATCTTTCTGTCATTAGGTCCCTTGCTTTTTTTCTGATAGATTTAGGTCAGTATGCCAATCTAGGAAAATAAATCTTCCCATGCTTTTTCTGTTTCAAAAGTGTTATGGAAGAAACTTGATTTCTGACATATGCAATGAAATTTGCATTGACTTTGGTGAAAATGTCCATGACAGAGACAAAGCTGGTAACTTAAGCATTTTGTCAAGACTCTTTCTAGATTTTCTTCTCCAGATAATTATACCTTATAGCAGCTATGATTTTTTATAATATAAACTTTGAGTTATGAATTGGAAATGTGACTTTAGAAAGGGAGATTCCTCTGTAAATATTTACATGTAGGTATAATTTAATGCAAGGACACACTTGCATATATTTTACAGGTGACTGTGTAAGGATTTTTTACGTAGCTTTCATTTGTGGTTAGTAAAGAAATGTTATAGTGTTGAAAAAAAACAAAACCCAAGAAACAACCAACCAGCCAAACAAAACCCCCTAAAACACTGACTAACTGTGGTCTATTGAAATCTTTGCATGTTATTCCACCAATACAGACTTCTGGCCTGTTTCAAGTTCAAGAATGTTTTTACAGCAGTCTAAAAATGACGGTCCTGAAGTCCACCTTTCCAGAGGACCTGCAATTCAATTGAAACTTCATGTAAAATATCAAAGAATATGAACAGCCTTATACTGGAATTAATTATATTCAAATTAACTGGTTTAAACCCCCAAAATATTCAGAATATGATTTTTGTATAAGAA
Source organism: Florisuga fusca (assembly GCA_038090715.1). Taxonomy (NCBI): domain Eukaryota; kingdom Metazoa; phylum Chordata; class Aves; order Apodiformes; family Trochilidae; genus Florisuga; species Florisuga fusca. Next base: position 16,802,771 of record JAAWXA010000004.1, on the reverse strand, counting down.
AATGCATAACTTAGGTAAAATGCATAAGATTCTAAAGAAATAACTGGAAGAACAGGATAAAAGCTAATTAGCAGTAGTTCAAAGAGAATATTTCAAATTTAAAAGGATGTAGCCTTGTATGATGAAATTAACTAATAACATCATAATCATAAATGCTGTTTGTTTTGTGCGTTGTTTTTTGGGGGAGGGTTGAGGTTTTTTTCTATTTTTTTTTTTTCTACTGAGAGAGGTGATACCACATTTTTTTTCAAATAAATAAATTCTGGAAAATATCCAGAATATCTGGAAAAATCCAATTAGAGCAAAAGGTGTAATTGTGGAAATTTAAACTTCCTTCACTATTATTTCAGTTATTTTCCTAAATCAATATATATTTTTCTTAAGAATTCGAAACCTAATTAATGATAAAGAAAGGTGGTAAGCACTTGCTTCAGGAAAGCTTGGAAATATTCAGAAGTGTCTTCAACTTGTAACTCAGTTACAAGTTGCACTGGTCTTTTACTGGCTTACCAGAGCATCTAGTCAATTATCCTCTGTGTTAGATCATTAGATTTTTGTAATGGTGGGCTTTCAGGCCATGGGATAGACAGAAAATGTCTAGTGTTAAATTTCAGTAGAGATTCTCACTGCCTTGGAAACTTCAGTATTGATACAGTTGCTATCCAAACTCTTCAAGAAACAAATAATTATTCATTCATCTGAACAGCACTCCTCATTCATATAAATCACTCAACATGAGTTGAGATGCCAAACATCTTCCTTAAAGTGTGTGGCAGAAAGCAGAAAGAGAGAACTTTTTTTACTGAAAAAAGCTCCAAATAAGAATTTGTTCTCTGAATACTCTGCACTGTGTGTACTTTTGCATTCCCTTTCCCTGCTCTCTGGTAACTCAGAAGGATTTAAATTATGTCCTTGGTAAGAAAAAGAAAAATGAAATTGTATTTTTTTTGCTGGAATTACCAGGATTACTACCAAGGAGATTACCCGTTTATTATTTACAAGGTTCTTATGTGCCCAACCCTCCGTTATGGTGCTTGAAGTTTATTTATATATATCTTCCTTTCAATGTGTTAATTTTTATTGATTCTTTGATAGGGCCATAATGATGGCCAGTGAAGGATTTGGCATTCAAATAAATACCTTGGTATAATTACTGGTGTGGTAATCTCTACTCTTTCCTTTTCACAACTTGGATATTCCACCAAAGGTCAGCAGGACTTTATGATTATGGTTAGTTCATAAAAATCTGCATAAGGAGTCTGGAAAAGAAAGGTAGCCATGTTATGAAATCAAGTAAAGTAAAGAAATCTGAGTTTTCTGTGTGTGTGCATGTGTACACACATGCAGATGTGTACACACATCTCATCTGAGGTGGAAGCAAATACACAGAACATCTGGTTCAAAAGGAGGCCAAATCTTTTGATGAAGTAGTAGTGATGCCACCTTAAAATTCCTATATTTAGGACTCTATAAAATAAGTCATTCATTTAACACTTGATTTGTAATAATCATCACACTCCATGAATGTTTTTTGATTGAAATCAAGATGCTTTGGGCAACCAAGCAACCACATTTATCTAATGTTTTAGAAGGTTCTCTGTTAAACTGCAGCTTCTGTTGTCCAAAAGTGGACACCTGCTACTGTTTTGCATATCCTTGAGTGTATGACACAGCCACACTGGGTAGGTAGAGCTACAAAGATTAAAAGTGAAAGACTTATTAGAGTAGCCAGTGGAGGCTACCTGGGCTTTCTTAGAGACAGTGTCTGAAAGCTGGAACACAATGCCTGTTTTCAGGTGGGTGATTCACATGCTTTGTGACTGCAGTTAAAATCAGGGAAGACAACCTGCTCACCAAAAACCCTGACAATGCATAATGCTACTCCGAAGTGTTAGACTATTGATAATTTAGTCATATATTTAAACTTCATTTAACATCTTTAAGTACTGTATAAAAGCTTGTTTTCCTTATATCCCTGTAAAAGAAGAATTAGACAAAGAATTGGACAAATGTGTTGGTAGAAATATATGCAAGGTACAGATAGTATTTAGCAAAAATACAGTTTGGACAGCCTGGGAAAACATGGGTACAGAATATATATAAAATGTGTACTGTGAAATGCTTCATATACATTTAATACTTCTATTTTGAAGGTTTTGTGGTTCTTGCTGAAAATGTCAAATTGATCTGATTGATTTGTAGAGAAGGGAAAAGAAATGGAGATGAAGGACTGGAGGTTTAGGGAACAAAGGTGAGGAGTAATAGAGAAGGTTTCAGCTTGCCCTTTGAAGTAGTCTCTGTTAAATGCGGCTAAGGAATATTTTTTACAGGCCACCAGTACTAAACTACCAAGGACACAGTAAGTGTAGAATCTGTTTCAGCCCTGTGATCATTCTTGTTTAACTGCAGAAGTCGGTGTTGCAGTCATTTTATCAATTCATTTCTGGGCTAAAGTTATAGAACATTTCTATTAAAAGGAATATCACCAGCAAAGGGAGCCTCTTAACCTCCCTTGAATAGTTGGCTAATGCGGAGTTCACTGTGGAAGTATATATGTGTGAATGCTTTCATATTGCATGTGTAGTGAAACAAAATAGAGAATCTAAATAATGTGTGTGGAATAATAAGAGATTCCATTTGGAAAAAAAAAAATTACTTGAAAGTTCACAAGAAGTGCCTTATTCCTAATCCTTTTCTTTTAATTTGGGAAATGGGAGATTTTCTGCTTTTATTTCTTTAGATTAAGGTGGAGACCATAATCTGCTAAAGGTAATCGAAGAATTCAGAAGTGTCAGAATGCTCCTTGCCCACTGGCAGGCTAGGGAAAGTGTGAAACACAGAAATTGCTTTAAGGAAATATGGATGGGGAAAGCTTTTGGGAGGCTTTAAATGATAACAGAAAGGCAGCTTCAGGAATTAATTTGTAAAACTGAGGTAGAATTTTTTTTTTTTTCAAACAATGATTTTGCAAGAAGCAGTCAATATCCAACTAGATACAGGTATGCTGGCAGAGGCCGCGTGGCAAAAAGATTTAATAATGTAGATAAGTGGTGAGGGTACAGATTTTCTCCAACTTTGGAAGTTATATCAGTGACCTGAACTTCATGGTTGCTAAGCTGCTAAGAAAAATGACAGTAGGGGCAGTTATACTGAGTGAGGTGTGTCCATATGTACAGGAGAGCAAGAGAAGCGGGGGAAGAGGTGAAGACAAGGATCAACTCAGTTTATAGCACAATGCAAATAAAAGTATTCATAGCATCGAAGTAGAGAACAACTGTAAATGTTTATGAAAGACAAATAAAAACTAGAGAGAAAAAAAAAAACAACCCAACAAAAAAACCCCATGTTAGTTCTGCTGACACTATAGATGAAGTTTTGTCAGTACCTTCAGTCTGTTGTAACACCTGACACTTCCAAAAGGAAAAGTCCTCTGCCATCCTCCTCTTCAGTGGCATGTTCCCAGGCTCTCCATCATTTCATTTCTGGCTCTTGTACTTGCCTGTTTTAAGTAATTATAATTCTCTTTTTCACCTGTCTAATCTGAGTTGGATTAATCAGCAGTTGTAGCATTCCTAGGTCCATCTTGAAATAGAGCTACTATAATTCCAGGATGCTGGGAAAGAGTGGGACCATTGTTTTTAGTGGCAGCCTGCAATTTAATTAATTTAAATCTGTACTGTGAAATCACACTCCAAGCTAATCAGAAAGCTCTTTCTTTCCTTCTGTCAAATGTATTTGCTTTTTAAGGAAGGATCATATGATTTTGCATGCCTTCTACTTCAGGTTGTATTTCTTAAAGACAATCTCTGTCATGCAAAATGATTTTATAGCCTGCTGCTTGGATTTTCTTTTTAAGCCCTCTAATGGGTCTAGACAGGTTAAATGTTTGCTCCAAACTTTTCTTGTGCAGGGGGAGTTGCAAGACCAAAAAACCCACACCTGTAAGTAGTAAAATTTGTATCCCTTCATGAGTCTTGACTGGGATCATGTATAATTGTAATCGATGTGGGGCTGGCAATGAACTGGGCACAACTGATTCTAGAATGTATTCATTCATTTGACATGACAGTGTCATGTCAAAATCACCTCTATTTTTAAAAATCATAAATTCATCTTACTGGGATGGGTACTATCTGCTGGGGATGGCTATGATGATCTTAAATGCTTATTTTGGTTTAGAACAAGATAAGAACAAAATATTTCATTTGGAAGTGTTGATGACTGCATATTGGGTTTAATTCTGTGGAGGAGAATTAAATCAAGGATGCAAATATTTATTAATTTAAAATATATGTATGAAGGAGTGATTTAATTCTGATAGTTTTGCCTACTCACCTCCTGAACCTATTCCTAAATACAATCTGATCTCATTGGAATACTTACATGCTCTGTACGGTTGGATTTAATATAACAGTACTGCAAAATACTGCACAGATAGAGAGATTACTACAAGGACTATTCAAAGTAGTGGACTCCAAATCTTAATTACTTAATAGAATGGCCAAATAACATATATTAAAGTCTTATGATAAAAAAGAGAAGTTACAGTGTTTCTACACTAGGCAGTTCAACCTTTATAAATGCAAAAAGAGAAAAGCAACAATCAACAAACAAACAAATAAAAACCACAAAAGCCCCAAACCAACAAACCTAAAAAAAAATCCTAAGAAATGAAGCTTTTTCTTTCTAAAGAGAGGAAACTATTCTCTCTCTCCATTTCAACTGCAATATATATGTAACTTACAAGGCTATAATACATGGACCCTGATGAAACTAGAAATAGAGAACAGGAAAACAAAACAAACAAAAAAAATATTTTCTGCTCTCAAAAAGCAATTTTGTTTTGACTTAAAAACCACAGTAACAATGAAATTATTTTCACTCTACTCTTATTGCTACTTGCAGGATCATAGGCAAATGTTTTTAATAAAAACATTGACAGAAGAAATGGGAATGGTCCATAAAAATTGGTGAAATACCTTATGTTCATGCCTACCTCCCTGCCATTTTCCTCAAAGAAACAAAGGTGGTAATATAAAAATAAAATATTTTCAAAGGATACATCTCCATCATGTATGCATATTAAGAAACAGAATAATGTCTTCTCATACAATTAAAAATTAGATACATGGCCAATTTTATTTCAGATGAAACTCAAATCAACTTCATCTTTCATTAGAGGAACTTCTAGCTCCCCATTAATGAAGCTATATATCAAATAAATATCTTAAGCAATTAGACATTCCCATATTAGAAAAGGATGTTTTTAAAACAATAACTGTCAAAGGAGCTTATTTCGAACTAGCTTCCAGGCTTCCTAGAATTTAGTTTACAAATATTTGTACACTGTATTTTGTTTCATCTTAGAGCTAACTCTTAAGGTTGGACAAGCTCGGGTCTGAATTTCAAAGTTTCAGATCACAACTTCAAATGCAATGGTAACATCTGTTTTCTAACTTAATAGAAATACTTGCACCTATGTCAAAGTTAGATCATCCTCCTTACTCTGTCTTGGATATCTAATCCTATATTTATGAACAGAAAGCTAAGCTCTTTATCTGAAACCCCTAAATCTATTTTCTCCATTTCTTTCTCTTTGTCCTTCTTCCTTTGGTAAAAACTTGACACACAGGCACAGTGTTTTGTATTGTATTGCCACTTACCCATTACCAACATCCCAGCCATGTGTCTTAGTCCTTCTCAGTGTATCGCATACAAATATTTCCCTTTTAGTTTTCAGAAGAAACTAATGCTTCTAAAATGATCTACCAGCCATATGAGATTGAAGGAGACTGAGCAGACTTTCCTCAGAAGCATTTGCGGTTGTCAAGGCTGTGTCAAAAACAAGCAGTCTCTCTGGAATGTTCCTGTTATCCAGTATTACAAATTCCATTGAAAAAATTACTTCATTGCAGTTTTGTCTAAATATAGGTAGACATGCAGAATCTATGATGACATTTTGCAATAAAAAATAAAATGGAAGATGATAGCAAAATATATTTGGTAAGCAGAACAAAGGAAATGAAAACAAAAAGTCATTCCATCTAGATACAAGAGATCTTCTTAGTGGGAATAGAAAAGTAGAGTAGCTTCTATCACTGCATACTAAAGCAGTCTGAAACAAAAATAAAATGGAGTAAATAGAAAATAATCCACACAGAATGCTCTAGAAAATGGATTCCTTATTTTTGTCATGTGTAGATCTGAGCACATAATTTATCTGGTCCTTTAAAAAAAAATTAAAAATCAATAATGAATGAAATATTAAAATTAACTTCTGAATTAGACTGTGATGAAGTATCAGTATTTGTTATTAAGATTTACATGTGTAATCTTGAAAATCACAAGGCTTATGAACATTCTTTTCAGAAAAGTCCAGGAAGAAGATGGTACTGGAAATATTTCTTTGTAAGGTATTGACTTATAGATCCCTGTCTCTCTTCCTAATGTGGTATGGTTATCAAATATTAATAAACTGAGGCTCAAAACTGTATACACAAATTATTAAATGTTGATTTTTTGTTTGTTTGTTTTTTTGTTTTTTAATTTGGTTATTTATAATTTTAGGGATGTAGAATTTGTGGGGGTTTTTTCTTCCTCTTCTTTTTTCCCCTACTTATGTATATAATGTATTTAATACAGCAAACAGCACGACACCTGAGCCACACTGGTAATAAAACTATGTTGTTCTAATGACTATTTGATATAGGAATTTGTTTCTTACAGTTTACTCTTACAGTTTACTCTTACAGTTTACTCTTTCCCTTTTTAGATAATTGTTATTATCTAAATTTCGCAGGGTATATATTTTATTCTTTACACTTTCAAGTCTCACAATATATCTTTCAATTTTAATAATAATAAATAATAATAATAATAATGCTTTAGTGGACCATGCACTTATTTTTGCTATACTTCCAACTTATTTTTCATAACAGCTTGTTTCTTCAGAACCTGCTGTCTTACTTGTATCTTCTCATTTCAAGTGATTGTGCAAGACATTATGCAGGGAAATTAGTAAAATTGAAAGAGTAAAGAAATATGTTCTACTGTCTGAGAACACCTGCACCAGCTGTATATATTTATCATTATTTACAATGTGCTGAAGTCACCATATTCATTTGTTAGAATGACAGTAATTATTTTCACTCATGGAGTGCAATTCATCTGCAGTCATGAGACCTCCTTTCATTGATGCATTTACATTACAAAGCATAACAGCTTCAGAAAATAAGAACTTTTATTTCATAACATGGTATTAAGCATCCTTAGTGGACAACAAACTCATATTTCTCTGTTCATGGTGAATAACTTGTCTATTTGCATGTGATGAATTAGGGTATGTTTAGTAAAATACATAATATGTTGCCCATATTGGGTTCTCTTCAGTTTAGAATGATGGAGGGAATATTTGTTAAAATTCTGTGGTTTGGTTAGCACCTACTCCAATTAATGCGACAATTTTTTTGTAATTAAAATAAAAGTGAATAATTCAAAGTATGCAAAGCTAAACCTAAATATAGGATATTGAAAGGGTTGACCTGATTTTTTTTTTTTAAGTGTTGAACAAAGTGTTCCTATTAAAATTGTGCATTTCAGTCTGTTTCATTATTTAAGTATAACAATATATTTTTAGAGGGGGAAAATATGGTACATGTATTAGTTTTTCCTTCTATATATATTACTATTCAAAATCTGTAGCACAGAAGGAGAAAGTTAATTGTGCCAGTAAATCAGGCATCTTCCCATATGCAAATGTGAAGAGGGTGGGAAAGGAAAAGCATTTTAGCAGCTCTGTTTAAACAATATTTAACAATTCAAGCCCATTATGTCATCTTTATTGTGATAATCAATTACTCTAAAATAATTATTCCAAGCAGTGATTTTAGTGAATGTAAAGCATTTTATTCTTAGAGTCTCTATACCTTTTAAAATTACAAACCAGGGAATATGAACACCGAATAGTTGAGACAGAGAAGATTTTTATCAAAAGTAGAGATCACCTTGTGTTGATTTACAGTATAAATTCACAAATAGCAAGGTAACATTCCTACTTCTGTTCTGCTGGTACTCAGTCAAGGATATGGTTACATTGTTGTCAATAATATCAGAAATTGATGCTTAGTTTTTATAGAAACTTATTTTTCTCCAGCACAGTTGTATACTACTGAATAATCTCATATATACAGTGAACAGTCTTATTTATGGAGAGATACAAGCCAGGACATTGTTGCAGTACAAGATGCTTCTGATTTTGGGTCTTTATTGGTGATTTTCTAGGGTTTTATTCTTTGAAAGTTGTTGGGTTTTGTTTTTTTTTTTCTTTTTTTGTTTTGATTTTGGGTTTTTTTAGGCCACCTGCAGTAATCCAAAAGCAGTTTTAGTGCTCAATTAACTACCTAATGACAAAACTGTGGTGTGATCTTCCCTTTTGGTATAGGCATGTGAAGGGAAAGATGAGAACAGGTTTTTCTGTTTTAGACTGATTTAGGACTAATTAGATGTGAGGACTCTGAGAAGTCATTTCTAAGCCTTCAGAAAGGTTTCTGAGCTATTCCCTAAAGACCGTTAAAGGCTTCTTGTTGGTCCTTAATTTGCACTTTCTACTGGTAAGCTAGAGCGTGGTTTTATTTGTTTATTTTTCTAATAATAAGAGTTGTGTTATTGTTAAGGAAAAGAAAATAATGCTGTCTTATGAAGGAATAGACCATAAAACACAGATCTAGAGTAATTAATAGTTTGTTATTATAAGGAAAAAGAAACATTGTACAGGGAGTCGTTTAAAGCTCTGGGGCTACACCTGCATTATTGCAGTAACTATAAGACCCTTTGTGGTTTTAATCCCAAACTCTAAATTATGGGGTATGGTTTTCAAAGTATGGTTGAGTCCTAAGACTATTTCATCAGAAGAAATAAACACTTTCAGCAGTGTTTGGTGCTGGGCTTGAATTACTGGAGAAGTAGAGTTAGTATAGGAAATGCCTTTGGTGTCTCACCACTGCAGTAAGAATCCCTTGTGCTACTGACTGAAATTAGAACAGGCTGATGAACTTCAGCTTCATGTCTGAGTATTTGCCTCTGGGACTGTTTGCCATAGTCTTGAGTTTTAACTTTGATGATTCTATTCAAACTGTGGGATTTATCCAAGGCAATGTGTTTCCTTTTTTTTTTCATTAGGGATGTGAGGCAGAGCTGTCTGTGGTGTCTCCTGAACTAATGGGAGTTTTTACTTAAATACACTGGTACAGAAATTCAGCTTTCCAGGCTTTATATTCGATGTAATATTTTCTCTAATAGTTGATTATACTGTTGTAACTCACAGTTTGTATTTAGCTGTGGGAATAGTTGCTTTGAAAGTAGGCTTATCTTTGTTTTATTACTTCTTTGCTGTCCAGCAAAGAACACATAACTCCTCATTGCCTCAATATTCTTACAAATGAGAATATTTGCAAATTTAGATATACTTACCATAAAACGTGTAAAAGCTTTTACAAGTACTGATGATGCTTTTATAGGTATGCTTTCTCTTGATTCTTTGAGAAGCATAAATATTATAAAAAAGCCTCTATTTTTCCTAAGGAAGACACTAGTCCTTTAAGTCTGTAGATATCTGTATAATATCTTTATCATGACACCTCACGCTATAGTCATTTGGTTTCCTTGCACTCAAACCTAATGAAGGTAGTAATTATCAATTCTTGCCTGTTATGTATATTTTGTAGTAGCATCTATTACCCATGAAAACATTAAGTAATGCACACAATTTAAGAAAAATCAGAGCAAAGTATAAAAGATGAGAATTAATTCTGCAGGGAAAAGGAAGGTATGCCTCCTAATGGACCTGAAATGAAATAAAAAAAGAACTGAGGTAGCTTTGAAAGGGAATTAAGACAGAAAAAAGGTTCTGGCAGAGATCTGGGAATTAAGAAGTCCAGTAGACCAAGTAATAGCTGGGCAGAGAAGTGTTGTCTGGTGAGGGTAGGATAAGAGGGTGGGGGAAGAGTTAATCTTTGTGACCTTCAGCTTAATCCTGAACCCTTCAAATTTAGCTGGATTTATTAAAGATAACTCTTATTTGGGAATATGGAGGGGTGTATGGTAATAGATAATCACATCCCATCCATCTCAAATTAGGTATCCAAATTAGCAAATACTTTAACCTTATACCCTGTTGTCTTCATTCATTTTCCATGTAATGGGAATGCTGTTAGATCCTTGTATCAATGAAGACCTCTGGAAAAGAATTAGAATTGGGAAGCACTCTTGTACTCGTATGATGTGTGCCACAAAACAGCTTGTGAGGGGAAATGATAATTCTTTCCCATTTCACAGCTCAATAGTACGTGGCAAATAAGGCACGAGGTCATCCATTAAATGATGTAGGTAAAGTTAAATACTGAATAGTTTCATCTTAGATGATCTGATTTATATTTTTAAGATCTGTATTAAAATTATATTTGCTCAAGTGGCGTTATTAAATTTGTAGGAGCAGCTTTAATTCTGTTAGCTGTTAATTCTTACTTATTGGGTGCCTTACTTTATAGTCACAACACAGTTTCCACCTACACTGTGGGGAAATATGGAGTATGTACTGCAAATGTGATTTGTGAGAAGTAACCTGAGAGGGAACTTTGTAAATCTGACAAGTTTCTTTCCTATATTTGCTAGAATTTGGGGATTATGTAACCTCACACTTAAACAGAATGTATCTTTCTCAGTGTGCATTAGTCCTGTATAAAACCTATTGTACAGGATTTCCTCCCTGTCTGCAATGCCTTCTGAGTTCCTACTATACCTATGACTAGATTTGAAAAATAAAACAAGCTGTTTCATATTTATTGTCTCACCTTGTATTTAGTGTCCATGTAGTGCAGATTGTAGTACCACCAATGCAGGGGCTTCTCTTCTTGGTTTTTGTAAATAAAAGGTTTCTGAGTTGGAGAATATTTGGGTTGAGGTCTGAAAGGTCTCAAAATAGAAACAGATAAGAAGATAAATGAGTATTTTGAGCTGCAGAGGAGCAAGTATGTGTACTCCATTTTTGTGCCTATACTGAAACACTTAAGGTTACAAGTCTCTTGAGAAATACACTTACTTCTGGATGGTAGGGTTTTTTAATGATGAACTTCTGAAACTTTCAGTGACCTGTTGTGAATTTTTTGTCTGCAGATGTGGCTTCTAGAAAATCAATGATTTCTTATAGCAAATGTCAGTTTTCCTGTGATTCTAATATAGATTTCTACCTGTTTTTTTTTTTTTCCTCTCCAAGTTAGAAGTGTAGGTGGGAGCCTTATTCTTTGGTGGGAATGATGTCTTTGGTTTGGGTAGTTAGGAGCCATTAGCTTTTACTTTATCAATGCTGCTTTAGCTGTTTCCCTGTTAGCTAGAAGGAACATTATATAAAATCATTTGTTCACAGGAGAATAAAGGTAAGAATCAGGTATAAAACTTTCGTGAGGAATCATGGCACACAAAGGAAATAACATTTAATCCTCATGCATCTTAGTTTTTATTTGCTAAAACAAAAAACCCACTAGATCGTATTACCAACTCTATTACTTGTCAATGTTAAAAATTTTGACTTTGTTTAATTAAACGAGGAATGCTAATTCACTGTTTGAGTAACAGCCATTTTAGACCATTTTATCCTGGAGTAAAATAAAAGCAAATTTCGAAATACCAACGTTCCTTAAGAGCAGTCAATCCTTCTTCTGCATTATTTTTCCAAATTCCATTTGTTAAGTGGCCAAGATAAGACAAACTTTTTTTTTTTTCTCCTACAGTTATTAATGTGAGTCCTTGCTATATTCTGGTCATGTTCCTTTCCAGGCCTTACTTCCCTTAGAAGCAAGACTTTGAGGGTATGGGCTCTGAGACTGGATCTCTGCTTACCTGCTGGCACACATTTCATTTTCCCACAGGATACTGATATCTGCTTGGCTCAGATAGTGGCTCAATGGAAATAGGAGTGTGGGAGGGCATCCCTTGCTGACAGCATGGAGGTCTGGTTGCTATGAACATGAATTCTCTGCTTGGGGGAGATCTGCCAGAATGAGTGGTTATTAGGATACAGACTTGCTTGTACCTGTGAAAAATCAGTCTATACAAATTTCATCTAAACTATAGTCATTATGATTGGGTAACTGGATATTTTTTTGCAATTGGCCTGGGGGCCCATTTTATTCTTTCTATTGACTTCTCTGTTTACAACTATTCAACTAGCATGCAAGTACAATGACTGAGTTCAGAGAAAAGTGTATTAATACAGATTATTTTTTGCATACATTATGAACTGTTGTAGTTGCAGATTTGCTTTACATTCAAATGTACTATTTGTCTCGGTGATCAAAGAAAAAAAGAAAAAACCTTTGTGTGGATTAACAGTGTGCAACAGTGTTACTCTAAGTTTCCTTTAGGGCCTAATGTAATTACTAACAACAGGTATGTATAGATTGTACCTGGAAAGTTTAAGATTATTTGTAGTATCTTTGCAGGAATCCAGTGTAAGCAAAACACTGAATAAGAAGTGTGTAGAATAATGTGGAAGAGCCATAGAAGAGGACTGCACACTATGGAGAGCCAAGAGTTCATTTATATACCAGCTGGATTTTGAATGCTTATCTGTTTTATAAGCTTTTATTTTCCTTGTATTCCCAGTAACAGGCTTAAAAGTAGTTTCTTTTTTCTCTTTTAATCCTGAGTATTTACACCGGAAGACTATATGTTACTTGCGTGATATTATATATTACCTTACAAAAAAATAATTATCACCTTAAATATCTTCTGCATCTGTTGCTCTGAAGTAGTATGCACTTATGCTGCTTAATAATTATGCAAACTCCTTAGTGGCTGCAGTGGGTGGAAAAAGTCACCAAGTAACCCGAGAACAGGTTTTGTTTAGATCACTTTCACATTCTAATAATCAACTTTTTTCGTTGGGATTTTCATGGTAAATTGTAGTTTCTTCTGCCTTCAAAATTGAGCAAATAAAAATCTCAGAGGAGCCTCAAGCCAACACGGGGCTGAGCAGCTCTGAGACTGTCTCTTGTGCAGAGCTTTCCCTGCCCACAGGGGTGACTGCACGATGCTTCTTATGGGAAGAACCAGAGATTAAGAAATGGGAGTGTTATCTGAGTGAAGGAAATGTAGATTATCTATCCTAGCCTCAGGAATGTAGTCTCTTAGAGTAGCTGAAAAATATGGGTAAGGTCAAGGATATTGTCAATCACCTACCCACTAACATGTATTCAATGTAGACTTGAGCCTTTTGATGGGGAAGATTTCCTAATATTGAAAACCTTCCTTTTTTTCCAAACATCCAATTGGTTGTCAGTCAATTTATGCTTTCTTATGTATCTTTAAGCTATTTTCATCTCTCTCCACCCTGCAATGCCTGATATGCTCTCTACAAGTCTTGGGGTCTTCAGCACTAAATACTTGCATCCACTGCTGAGTCCATTATGTAGAAAGAATTTCATGAGAAAATATGTTGTTCCCCCCACACACCTCAAAGTGTCCTCCTCTCCCCCCCCAAAAAAGTAATAATAACAAGAAATGTCAATTGCATATGCATACTATTACAGAGATTTTTAAAATGTATAGTCTGGTTCTCTACAGAGGTAGTTCTTATAAATGTGTACATGATAAACAGAAAATATGATGATTTACTCCATGATACAGCATGATGCATACAAACCCAAAACACTACCACTTTTGAAAAGAACTTTTATTACACTTAAGAATTTTGTTTGTTACACTTTCGAGCAGACATGGAAAACAACTAAAGGAATCATGAACCTGAATTATATGTGTTTGATAGGATTTCAAGTTAGCATCAATTCTTTAATAATTTTGCTCATGTTTCTCTGGAGTTATTATCCTTTCTATCAAAACCAGAAAACTCCAATTTTATTTAGAAAACAAAGCTTCTTATGAAAGTAGTATCTTAAGGAAGCTTTCGTAAAATTCTGATTAGAGAAAGCTGTAAAATCTGTGAGGCATAAATGGAATTGGTTTTGTTATTTTCATTACAATGACATTATAATCAGAAACTCAGTAGTTAGGGAAATTCAGATTTAACACTTCCTGATTGGCAAGACACTAAGAAATGTGTCTCTATAAAGAAATTACATTGATCTCTGTCTCATTCATCTGCTTTTTTATTTTTACATATCTGCTAAAAAATAATCTGAAATACTTGCGTGAAAGATGATGTATAAAATAACCGAGACTGATCCCTGAAATACTTACATTTGGGCTTCAAGCCAGTTCCCTCAATTTTCAACAGCCTGAGCCAGAGTTCCAGAATAACCCTCAAATGTGAAAGTGCTATGATATTGTCAATCAAATATACCTCTTGCATCATAATTTGCACAGCCATATACATGTATATGCACATATTTTTAAAAAAATCCTTAATTCTTATATATATATAGAGAGAGAGACACACACAGTTAAAGTTTCTAATTCAGAGTTGAAATGAACTATGATAAAATTAAATGGAATATGCAGCTAGATTTCAGCATTGAACTAGAATATTTTAAAATCTTTTTCACTGATGAGATAGACCTTTTTGGTTGAAATGGAACAAGATTAGCTGAGTGTAAAATAAGATTCTAAAGTTAATTCTGTTTGCTTAAGAATTTCAAGGGCTTATGAGTACAGTCACCGCTGCAGCTCACTGGTTTTGGTGGACAAACCATTCTACTTTAAACTCAGAATGGTTCCGTTTCTTTAAAATGTTAAAGCATATCCAATAGTGTCAGCTAGCTCATGCTAGTCATCTACAAGAAGCATAGTGCTGCTTTTACGTATATACCAACAGAAAGAAAAGCAGTGTGGATTTCTATTAACAATATAGACAATGAAGTCTGCAGTAAATTACTTTCTTTTCTGTTTTGATTTCATTTTAGCTTTACAATTTACTAACTTCTCAAGCAGGCTATAGGTGGGGCCTGATGAAGGTCCTGTCTGGGTTGTCCATTAGTACATGTTGTCAAAGCAACAGAATATCAAGAAAATCTAGGGGGTCTCAGTAAAGGAGGAATGGAAAAAACAAGGACTAGCATTGTGACTTACCTTTTTGGGTTTTGGGTTTTTTTTTTTCCATTTTTTATCACGCACTTTAAATAATTAGTGCTTCTTCACTAGTCCAAATGCACATGACTTTGTGCTAAAGCTGATCTTCTGAATAGCAGTTACTCTCCTAGCTTGTAGTGTAGAGTTCCGTAATTAGTAAACACTTGTAGAGGCTAAAAAAACAATGACTGGTTTAGAAAGAGAGGGAAAAATTTAACAAGGGCAGGATATTTCCTAGAGATTTGGGGTGAGTTGAGTCCAGCTATCAGCTAAGTATTACACAGCTGCTCACACATTCAACCCTCCCATCCAGTGAGATGAGTGTCCAGGGAGAGAAAAAGCAAGAAAACTTGTGGGTCAAGGTAAAGACAGTCTAAATGAAGGAATGGGGGCATGAAGGAGGTAACACAAGTTACACGTAGGCAGTCACTCACCATGTACCACAAGTAGATATATGTCCAACCAGTCTCTGAGGAAAGATGTGATTTGACCCAGTTTTGGTTTCTGTGTTGTTGCCCACTCAAAAATGAAGTTAAATCATGCAGACCGCTGAAAAGTGTAAGAGCAGGTCTGTAACACATCCATGTATTTTCCACTGCTGGAAATTGACCCTTAACTTTTCCTTTATGGGTAGCTTAGTATCACTATTTCAGTAGTAATTGGATGAATAGTCATGCTGCAGTGCCACAAAGTGTTAAGTTGTGGCCTGATGACCATAATAGAAACCTTCATATATACGAGATTCATTTCCTTTGGGAGGATAGTTTGGTAATGTCATCTTCCTTGATTAGTTGGTATTGCTTTTGGTATCATCATTAGGAAGAGACTGTTAAGAAAGACATCTAAGCATAAATGCATGTTGGAAAGGATTACTGTACATGTAGTTAATTTTAGATAAACTAAATTGATGTTAATATTTTATATATTTACTTTGCTAAACAATTGAAATAAGATTTATATTTATGCAATAGAAATTTCTTTTAAATGGTAGGATAAAAATTGCTACCTTTTAGGAATAAATAACCAAATGCCATTCATTTTATTTTAAGAACAAGTGAATTCTCACAAGGTTAAGTGAGGCAGTATTGAGAAGAAAATTTGAAATACAACATATGGTGTTCAAGGAAAAAGAGAGATGCTCCCACTCAACACTGCAAAGTGGTCTTACTAGGTTTTGGACAGTGTTTGTGGAACTGGAAAATATAATACCAGACTTACAATTTAAATAGCATTTCATAGCATGATTGGGAAGTAACACCTCTTACTGCGTGACTTCTGTCATTATTTTTTGATACATCCCACATGAACACTTAGGAAATAGGCCAAGGAAATGTTTCCCTTGCTCTTTCCAGCAATGATCACAACAGCAGTTCCTATGAACACAAGGACTGGAGGTTGGTCTTGGGCTTTCCATCTGTCCATACCATCTTGGCTTTTACTTTTTCCCTTTGGATATATGAGGAATAGCCCTAGGAGAAAGGACACTTTTATGAAGACTGGTTATTATTAAACTCATGCAGCTTGACCTCTCTTCCCGTTTAGAAAGGGGTGTAAAAAGGAAAACAAAAGCATCTTCCTTATCTTTTAGAGCTTGGATTCTGTCCTATTATCAGGCTTCATGGATATGGGATCACCTGGAATGCTGTCATAGCAATTACAGGTGTAATCCACATTCTATTATTCTCGAATTAGGTGAGTCAGATTATTCGTCCTTCTATCTCGAAGTAGCAGAAGAGAGTTACAGATCATGTTGACATAGCTGGATGACTGAAAGCAAGTCTAATGACCAGTGACATTCATAGTCATCAGTTTGACAACTGGTGCAGATGTCAGCAGTGATGTGTCTGGCTGTTGACAGGCTTAAGCAGACGCAGTCTTCTGAGCATATGGTTTGGTACAACTGCACCACTGAGTCACACTAGCAGTGTGCTTGGGTAAAACTGAGAAAGAGCAAGTTTAAATGATAAAAATATCACATAGCTTGAAACTGATTTATCTACATAGCAGAGAACCAACACTTGATGGTTTTCACAGTTATTTGAGGGTTTTACAGTAGATAATTGTCCTGATACACCTATTTATTTGAATTCCAGAGCAAAACAGGGAAACTTATAGTCTAGTTACTTACTATCTGGTACCAAACTGATGGAAGACTGTGAAAAAATAACATCAATACCGTATGTGGTTTCAGCTTTCTCTACAGTACATGTCTTTCCTCTTACAGATTTTTTTTCCCCAGCATTGCTACAGAGAGTAACATGTGTTCTACATCTGGTATATTGTGCACAAAAAATGAAAATTCCAAAATATTTTCTGTCTATTACACTACTTCTTTTCCAATTGCCTTTCTCATTTACATAAGTACCACGCCTTTTTCTTCTTTCTCTGTTGGTGGTTTTGCATGTCATACTACCATACTGTTGTGTTTAATGATTTGACATCATGTATATGATCATTCCCTGTAGTTTGCTTTTAACCTCAGAACATATTGCTGCATATTTGAAAGAGTGATAGAATCAAAGAATGTGGAAGTTCACTTTCCTTCTTCTGTTCTAAAGTAATAGATTGAAAATGAAGCTACTGTTATAAAATTCACATAATAGTAAAACATAAGGCAACTTTTAAGTAGTCCAGAACTGGTTTCAATGACATCTCATATAATTACTGTTTGATTATTTTTTTTTTTTCCCAATCATAATGAACAATTCTAAAAACAATGGATGCTTAATTATTGGTGCTGTTGGGAAAGTGTATCATTTGATCAAATAGAAAAGTGAGATATGCCCTAGAATCTATATAGTTCATTCCATTCTGTGGTTTCTCTCTCCAATATGATTTATTACACAGAATCACTTCATTGTTTCAGGTTTTATATTGTTGTGACTGTTTAATGAATTTTCACTAGAATTCGAATTTCAAGTCTAAGTAAAAATAAAGAGTTAAATCTAGTGGTTTCTGCAAACTGGAATAGGGAGGAATTAATCTGTTGTTCTTTTTTATATTTTCTTGTTTATCATTGGTTGTCCTATAGGCACTTAATTGAGGGTCCTCTGATTATCAGCGTGGGTTGATATAATTTCACTCCAAGAATTTTAAACAGTTGTAAGATGTTTGAAGAGTCAGGAGAGGCACAGATAGCATACTAGCACTAATAATAAAACCCCTCAACCTATCTGCAGAGAGCAAGTGAAAATAATCACAGACTTCCTACTCTTTTTCTTAAGGGAAAAACTCATGCTGAGGCACAAAATCTGTTTGATGTATTGGTAGATAGAATCATAGAGTTGTTTATTTTGGAAAAGACCCTTTATATCAGTACCACCATAAACCTAACACTGCCAAGTCCACCACTAGCCATGTCCTTAGCACATCTATATGTTTTTTAAATACCTCCAAGTACAGTGAGGTACACAGACATTTGTCTGGGCAGCCTGTTCCCTGATAATGCTTTCAGTGAAGAAATTTTTCCTAATATCCAATCTAAACTTCCCTGGCACAAGTCATTTCTTCTTGTCCTATTGCTTGCTACTTCAGAGAAGATACTGACCCCCCCCTCACTACAACCTCCTTTCAGGTAGCAGAAGACAGCAAGGTGTCCCCTCAGCCTCCTCCTAGCTAAACAGCCCCAGTTCCTTTAGACACTCATAAGACTTGCTCTCAAGACCCTTCACCAGCTTTCTTGCCCTTCTTTGGACATGCTTCAGCACCTCATTGCCCTGCCTGTGGGACACCCAAAACTGAACACAGGATTCAAGGTGCAACCGCATCAGTGCCAGCTACAGGGGGACAATCACTTAGCTAGTCCTGCTGGCCACAAAATTTCTGATTTAAACCAAGATGCTGTTGCCTTTCTTGGCCACATGAGCACATTGCTAGCTTATATTCAACCATCTTTTCTTGTAAATGGGCATCACATCAGCTAACTTGCAGTCAGCTGGGACCTCCCCTGTGAACCAGAACTGCTGATATATGATGGAAAGTGGCTTAGTGAGTACTTCCACCAGCTCCCTCAATGCCCAGACTTCCTTTGCCTTCAGACTGCTTACCAAGGGACTCTGCCAACCAGTCTCCAAAGCAGGCCAAAGTCTGTCCTCTTGAAGACCATGGTAGTGGATTTGCTGAACCTTCCTCCTTCAAGAGTTGAAAATTTTAGCATTTAATGATTGCTATGCCCAATATGGCCTCCAACCATCACATCACACATAAATCCTCCTTTTTTTGCAAGCAGCATGTCTAATAGGCACCTTTTCTAGTTGGGTTTCCTCACCAACTGTGTAAGGAAGTTTTCGTCCACACAGTCCAGGAAGCTCCTAGATTGTTTCCTCTCTGCTGTAGTGTATTTCCAGCAGACATCTGGTAAGTTGAAGGCTCTCACAAGAACAATGCCAAGTGATTGTGAGACTTCTTCCAGCTGCTTATGGAATATATTGTCTGCTTCTTTGCCTGGTTGGGTGGTCCTGCTCTGTCAGGGGGATTGGACTCAATGATCTCTTGAGGTCCTTTCCAACCCCTAACACTCTTTGATTTCTGAGATTCAGTAGGATAGATAAGATAATGGGAGCAAGCTGACTAGATAGGGAAGGACAAGAATGTGAGATTACAAAATTGGAAGCCTTACAAAAGGAAAATAAGTTATGTAGAATTGTGGGCTGCAAAGACAAAAAACAGAAATTTGATTTGGAGGAAAAGATGAAAGAAGTTGGGAAGGGATTCAGGATGGGTCAAGAGAACTGTAATCATGCATCTTGAGGAGAGGAGGCTACACTGTATGATGGAGCAGGATGGAAATGATACAGTAGCTCCAGGCCAGGGCTGGGGCTGGGAGGGGGAGGAACTAGGAAAAACTAGGAAAGGACCAGAATCAGAATAAAGGCTGCAGGAATTAGCATGGGAAAGAACAGGTAGAAAAGACTGCCCTTGTCAAGACCCTTCCTTTCTATAGTCTAAATGAAAATAGAAGCATCCTTGGTCTCACTTTCACTTTTTAATATTGGTTTATATTACACAGTGCATGACTCTTCTCCCTGTACCGCTAAGAAAAGCCCAGCAGGATTATCTGTCAGGCAAACCCACATCAAGAACAATGTTTCTGCAGTACCTGGGGTGAGGTTAAAGATAGTTATAAAGTCTACTGGTTATCAAGGAGAGTATTCATTCCCATTTTTATAGTAACCACACAAAATCTGTTTCTAAGAGATTTGCATGAAAATAAGTTAAAACTTTTCATGTTTAAGCAATGGATTTCAGAAGGAGAAAGGAGAAGCAAATAGCAGAAACATCTATGTCAAACATCCTTTGTGATACTGTGCAAATGTTTTCTCAGTGCCTGATTTGATTCCTCCAAATCAGACTGCAGAAGTCCCATATTCCACAGCTATACTTGCAGTCACTGTATTTTGATCTTACCAAGCTTTCATGTGCTGCTGGAAAGGTCCATTCTCTGAACTGTGAAGGTGAAATAAAATATGTGGATTTTTGCAAATGGAACACCGTCCATCCCTTTTGCTCACTGAAGCAAAGGTCTTGTGTGAGGGTGGGGTTACAGGGTACCTGGTAAAAGTTTTCTTCACCATAATGCATATGCAGAAGCTGAATGAAACAAATCCTAGCAGAGTCCAGTCATTTCCCAGTCTGAGAGTACTCAATTTTGCAATCTTAGCTATAGATTTGTGTGTGTAATAATATCAGCTTAATCTGCAACTGAGTTCCTCTTGTAATGAACTGTTATAAATTTCCCAGTATGTTAAAGACACGATGTGAATGTGTGAAGTAGTATAGCAATGAATCAGGTTTTAATTAGAGATATTTAATTTCAGGCCAAGGGCTGTATACCTTTGTCATACAAGTTTTTTAATTGTGATAAATTGTTGAAGTCTCTAGCCTCAGGCTTGAAAGCCACACAGATTTTTTTGTTTGTTTTTATTATTAAGGATGTCAGTTTTTCTAGAGTTTAACAATTCAGGAACTGCTTTTTAATTTTTTTTCTGTGGATCTTAATTAAAAAAAAAAAAAGACTTATAATATAGAATGAAGACAATTTTTCTAAGACAACTATGTCTTGTGGGCCTTTTTAAAAGTTTCTTACATCTATAGTTGTAACTGTTGTGGTGAAGTAGGGTGATCAAAGTTATGCAACTGACATAATTATTTTGTTATTCTCACAGTTTGAGGGGAAAGGCTGGGAGGGTGGGCAATGTAGGCAAGATCTGGGACTCTTGCCAACTTTCCAGACTGTGCTTATACCCTAAACCTCTTTAAAAAATTTTGATTGAACATGATTAATACACTTTCTGCTTGACATTTGCTCTCGAGAAGAAGCTTTTAATTCTCCTCAGAGAACAGGGTTAGAGGATCAAATTGTCTGGAAGAGTGTGGGTTTTTTGGGTTTTTTTGTTTGTTTGTTTGTTTATTTGTTTCCGGTGAGTTAGTATAAATGCTTTTTCAGCAAGTGGAGAACCTGGACAAAGAGTCTTTATTAATACAAAAGTCCTGAAAAAGAGAGTCAGGTGAATCAAAAAGGAATCCTCATTCTCCGAGAAATTAAAAATGTACAATTTTTTTAATGTATTTTCATGGAAGTTCCATGATTTAGATTGTTTTCAGCAGGAAGACTAGACTATTATGCCAGACATTTATGGCAAATAAAGACAGAATAATTATTAGATTTTTTGTTCTATTTGAAGTCGTTACCTTCCCAAGGGGGCAATAAAATGTAACTCTGTGTGTATGTTAAAATTGTTGTGGAAAAAAAAAAACAAAAAACAAACTGTCAGGGTTTAACACTGGCGCAGCAATTAAACCAAATAACAGATGCTCTCTATTAATCCCCCTCTCCTCCCTGATAAGGAAAGGAGAGAGAATAAGGGAGAGAGGCTTATGGGTTGGAAACTAAACTACACAACTTTAATGAAACAGGAATGATAATCCTCCTTTTCTCCCAATAACTCTCACGTCACCATGGAGGCTGCAGCGCAGCCCTGGGAAAGTCCAGGCTGGACTCCTGGGGTCAGCAGCAGTCGGGAGCTGGAGGCAGGAACACAGGGATTCAGGCTGGAATAGATCAGGACCACAGGCAGATGAATGGACGGAATCCTCCCAGGATGCTGAATCAAAACAGGGAACAGGCGAAGGAGGGGCAGGAAAGGGCTTGACCCTTGTGATCCCTCAAATTTATACTGAGTATGACGTTTATGGGATGGAATACTCTGTTTGGTCAGTTCTGGCATCTATCTTGTCCAGTCCTCCCCAAAGGAGGGGTTCAGGTGGGACCTCTTCACTCCTTCTGGAGGGTAAAATGTTCCTCAGAGCTGAGCAGTGTACTTGGCTCTGCATACCAGTGCCTGGCAGTAACTATAAACATCCAGTGTTATCAGTCCTAGAAGCAGACATTGTCTGAGAAACTTGCTGTTAATTTCAGCAAGTGCAGCTACTTACAAGAGACTTAGCTGAAAGCAAAAGTACAAACCAGAAAATCACCTTTATCCTGGCTCAAACCAGGACACCAAAACAAACAAACAAACCCCACACACAAAAAACCCCCCAAAACAAGCAAATAAACAAAATAATACCATGGTACTAAAGTACTGGCACAGAGAATCCATAAAGTAGTTGTTATTAATAGGTATTAATATAAGTAATTAATAGATGTTAACAAGTATGATGGTTTAAGTTCTGTGTAATGCAGCTCGCCTACTACTATGATTTGGAAGTTAAAACAAACAAACAAAACTCAAACTAAAACAAAAAGCACCAAAACCCCCAAACATCGCCACCATACCCAAGCTTCTGACAATCTGTTACTCTCACGCCAGCTGACCACATGTTTACTGTGATCTTTGGCTTAATTTGTTCATTTTATGAGATATTTAACATTTTTTGCTATTTGGGAAATAGCTTAGTGTGCTGATAATTTTGGAAGTATACTTACGTCTTTTAGAGGGATCTGAGGGGAAAAAAAAAGACAATGGACCAACAACTCTGAGCTGTACAGAAGGTTCTTGGAACAATTGGAATTGCATTTCAAATCTTTGGCTATTTATATATATATATGTAACATTATTTTTATATAATATATTATCTTCAGATAATGCTTTTCCTTAGTAGCCAATGCATTGGTTCAACCTTAAAAAGAGGAATAAGAGACCTCTAAAAGAAGGCTTTTTAAAATTTATTTCCCTCTGGATTCATTTGCCAGTGCAAGATAAGTTACACGTAAGTGCTATCCTACTTTATTTTGCCTGCTACATATGTTTAAACATGAATTGTGATAGGAGGATAATATGAAGGATAAAAGCAGGAAGAGGTGATGAAGTGTAGAAAAAGTGAGAAAAAATAAAGGAATATTAGCTTTATTATTCTGTGCAAACAACATTCTCATGAAATGATGACTAGACAAATGGCAACTGCTTTCTGAAATTTTGCTGTTATATTTAAAGTAATACATGAAAAATACAAAACCAGTATAGAATAGAGTGTGAACAAAAGAAGTGGGTTGCTCTGTAACTACTGTTTAAGTGATAACATCTTTCAGATAGTAGCACCATGTCACATATTACTTTAGGTAGAGTTGTTGCTGTCAGCTGCTCTAAGAAATATGCTTAAAATAGCAGAAGAAAGGGTTTACTGTACAGAGAGGACTTGATTTGCTCATTTACCTTAAGATCACATATACTATTAAGCAGCTTTTGATGGACTAGCATTTATTGTTAATTATTTCATTGTTTCATTGTTCTGGGATTTTTTTTTCCCACCTTTTTTTTTATTGCTATTGCTTTCTAATTTGTGGTGATATGTATCTCTTTCAAAGCACCTGCAAACACACAAATTATTATTTAATTTGGCTATGTGAGGCAAATATGAGTCTAGGCTAGGCAAAAATCTGAAAAAGGGAACTTATAGAATAGCAGGGCCAAAAACCCCAAGTTTATTTTGTATAAAAAAGTGATGTAAATATTTTTCAAGTTGCACAATTTCTGAACAGAAGAAAAGAAGAAAAGAAAGCTCCTCAGTTTTCCAATTGAATAGATTTCTTAAATTGAAGGAGAAGCTTGTGATCTTGGAAATACAAATTTTTTTACTTCTCATAGATTACCTACTTCTGGTTATGTAGGTTCTGGTTTATTCCTTGTGTTTCTTCTGCTTCTTCTGGTTTGTTCTTTGTGTTTTCCATGATGAAATATGTTTAATATGGACACAACAGAATATGTTACGTGAAAATAGCATGGCTGTAAACTTAAAAAAACAATTAAAAAACCCTACAAGAAACCCAAATCCAAAACTTAGAGCAAATATAACTTCAGGCCATAAGCAAGACAACAAGACAATGCAGTCTGGAATGAAACTTCAAGGCATTAGTCATTTGAGTGAGACAAGGTGACTGTATATATATCTAGTGTAGGTGTAAGTCTAGGGAGGATTTCTAGATTTAGTCCTCTAGTGTAGCCTGAACAAAAATATTTGTCTGGCTCCTGCTGGCAGTCAGTATTGTACATAAGCTGGCACTCTCTCTGCTATCTTTTGAATAGATAAAATAATGCTGTTGAAATTGCCAGATAAAGAATGCAGACAGGTTTTGTTTTATGTAAAATAAGAGATCTGATGATTTTGTCAATAACTCTGTTTCCAGTGTTCTACTCAGGTTTAACACATTTATCTGAAACCCTAAAATGCTCAACAACCTTGGTCTACTTCCTTTTCCGAGAAAAGCTCTGATAACATTAACTCTTGCATGTCCATTTGGGTTGGCAGCAATTTGTTTACTGTTTTCTCCAGTCTGACTCCTGTTTCCAGTCTCAGTGGAGGCCAATCCATTGCTGACACAATAGGTGACACATATTTCACAAATTTAGGAGAGGTCTTTTGGATCTTGGTCTCTGAAATGATGAAATTAGGAAAAGAAGATAAACCCCAAAATTAGCATTTTACTGCATTTAGAAACAATAATAAATGTACTTCACCTTTGAATACTAATGCCCTCTAATTATAAAAGCTTGCAACCCCTTGCAGCTCTTTATTTAAACTTATTTCCTGCTTGTTTGAGGAACTTTATTTTGCTTTGTTTTGGTTTATTACTTCCAAAGCTAGTATATAACACATTGCAGGAACTTCTGCAATGGTGACTACAGATGCAAGTTTAGATGGATTAAACAGAAGACTGGGCAAACACTTGAAAGAGAGGTACGTCTGGAAACCCTGAGTATGAAAACCAAATTGAGTATGGCAAATCTAGATGGATGCTATGAAGACATTAATTAGGAATTATTATCTATGTGTCTCCTAATTTTCTTATTTATTATACATCTGCTTGAAGCCACATCTAGAGGCTCTACAGTGGGCTATAGAAATCCCTGGTACAAACCAGTATGACCACCCCTATGATCATACATTCTTACATTGAGAGCTTCACTTATCTGTGAATTTCTGTAAGTGCAAAGGATTTAATGTTTAGAAAGAAATGCAGGATTATCTGATTTAAATTGCTGATGATTATGAAACTATGTAGTACAGAGAAAACTTCAACTAAATATATCAAACTCTGTATTTCCAGTTATTTAAATAGTATGGTAGACAATTACTCATACCATATCTTTGTATGCAATCTCTCTTTTAAATTTTGTGTAAGGGTGTCTAAAGAGTTCTCAGGAAATGTATACTCTTTACTTCTATTGACAAAACAAGCTGATTAGTATTTTTGAGTTCAGTATAATAAATGGTCTTCAAGCAACTTGCATTTTAATTTTTTAGTGCTGGAATGCAGATTACAACAGGGCATATGATTAATTTAAAATCTACTGATTACCACTGGCCCTGCATGTTATATTTTATGTAGATGATGGCACTCATAGGAGAGCCCAATTCCTAGCTCATGAAATTAAGAACTTTCCAGTGGAACAATCGAGAGTTCAATCCTGTCCCTTAGAAGTATCCATGATTGAAAGTGTTTAGTTTGAAGCAATTTTAGTCTCATGTTGATTCAATGAAGTTGCCTCTTTATCTCTGTTGGCAAAAAATAAGGCACTCTTGCCATTGGATTGGTGTGGCAGGAAGTGAAATCCTACAAAATCATTGGCTGTTGAAAAAAATGTTTGAGCTGCACCCTTGTGACTATTAATGGACTTTAGGCAAAAAAAAACCCCACCAAACAAAAAACACTTGCAAATATATGAATAAGGTTTAATCAGAACAAAAATGTTGAGATACTTAATTTACAAATATTGATTCTGTGAAAATGGAATTAAAATTCAGTTGGGATGATTTACAACATTAACCAATATTTACATTGTTAAGGTAAATATTTAGTTATTTCCATATGCTTTTTACTTGAAGTATTTAGATCCCATGATTCATACCATTTTGTTTCCCAATGCATACTATTGGAAAGCTTAGCAGGCTGCTGGTGTGATGAAACCACAGGGCAAAACTATTTTTAATTTGGATGCAAAAATTCAGTTAGTAGATGAATAAGCAGAAGAGAGCAATTCCAACACATCTTTCTAAACAGGGACAAAATGCCAGAGATAGGCAAGTGTCCCATAGTCCAGTACAGTGTGGGTATTATATGTAACTCATGGACACAACTCTCACATCTCAGGGTAGTTTAGTGCAGAAGGTTTTTCTGGAGTTTTTGATTTAAAGGAATAGACATGAATATGATATGCCGAAAATCCCTTAAAACCAGTGTAGGTAGATAAGGTATTGGCCAAGAGGTAGAGAATGGCTTTGGTAGAGAGGTAGGGCATGGACTGAGAGTGGTAGAGCAAAGTAATGAAGATAAAGGTGAGGAGGAGGTGAGACTGACTTTTATTTGAATCTCTGAATTCATGAAACAGTAATGTTTCATGAAGTTTTACAGATCATTAGTTTCCAACTATTGCTTCTGCCTTTGGCTAAGTGGGGAAATACTCTTTCATTTAACAATGCAGATATCATCCACACTTTCCTTTTTTAAAGTAAGAATTTCTGACATACAAGCTTGAGGGTGTATTATCCTCTCACTGGGTATGCATAGCTTTAATTAATGCTAATTATCCAATAATGATGAAGGTGCTGTGGATTGCCTGGATATTAAAGAACAGCTGGAAGAAGCTGATAACCTGTGGTACTCCTATAGGCCATTAGCCCTAGCAAGTTCATTAATCTCTAGAAGTACTTGATACTGCTGTCATAAAATGACCAAAAGGATTTGGAGAAGGTGATGGATGGATACAGGGATAAGCAGACAGGCTGTAGATGAATACAGGATTACAGGAGGGCCCAGTGTCATACTGTGTAGATGTACCCCACAAAACCGATCTGCCAGCTTCTGGAGCAAAGGGAAGGCTTCTGGGTTTTGGCATCCTAGATATGCCATTTCAAAGCGAAGTTCACAGAAAGAACAAAGGAATGGGAATGTTGTTTGCTCTACAGATTCAGTTCTAGCTTGCATATTTTAAAGAACTAACTCCTAGTACTAGAAATAATTTTGATTAATGCTTGCTTTATAAGGACTAACTAGTGAATTTTAAGATATGATTTAAACATTTCTTTATTACCTTTTTTGTGATTCAGAACATTATATGATTGCATCATACTTGCTGTCACCATGTCCCTTTATGATGAGGTGTCAAGAATAGATTTTGAATGCAATATTAGCTGTGGTTTGATTCCGTCATCTTTTGTCAGTTCATGTGTCAATTCTCTCTCCTTCTGTTGTGGGATTTTGCTAGCTACATTAAATTAGAATCTTCAGGTATGCTAAATTCAACAAAAGCAAAAGGACATCACTTCCAAAGGTACGTCAGCACAGTTAAGGAAAAGCAGCAGGTCCAGGTGGTGATCTTAGTTCTTCATTGATAACACACCTTGATAGCAGTGACTGGAGAATAAAATTTTTTCTTTATTAACAACAAAGACCTTTGCTCATTAAAACTTTACATTGGTTTATAAAAATATAAAAAGAAAAAAAAAGGCAAGTTAAAGTATGGTGTAGTCATTTAAATATCTAACTTATTAGGTACAGGAGTTATTTAAATAGTATGTTAGACAGCATTTTAGTAAATCATAAGGCAAACAAAGAATTAATCAGTCCATCCCAGCTTCATTTGTATTTTGTACAAATTCTTAAAAGTTGAAAACTTCCAAAAGTGTGAAATCACTGGCTGCACCTGCAGAGCTGTAATGAGAAGGCTATCAATTACCTTTATAAGTCCCTCAATAAATAAGGACTTTACACAAATGCTATTAAAAAAAAAAATACTGAAGTTTAATTTTCATTAACAAATCTGTAATCCTTTTCTAACAACTAACAAGGAAGTCTCAAAGCTTTTTAGAGTAAACCTGTGTTTTAAACTTTCAGGCTTTCCCTTTGACTTGTTAGGGGACTCCTTTCTGAATAGCACAGTCTTTTGGATGGAGTTGTCTTAGCACCTATACACGTGCTAAGTAAAGGATTTATAAATCTAGAGTAAAGGACTTTAGAGTAAAGGATTTTATTTTCTCTTTCAGTGGGATGAAATGCCAAGGGGCACTATATATGTATGCATGTCTTTAATAGATCTAATACATTCTTCTCCTTGCCAGCTTGTCTATTTTAGCCAGACTTTAGTTAGACATCTGTAGTTATTGCAGTAGTAATGCTTTAACTTGCAGGATTATTTGTGATACTACTGTTTGGCTGGCACAGACTGTTGTCTTGGGATTGTTTTTTTATTTTGAGAAGCTCTGTGTCCTACTCATTATATTTATATAAGTTGTATTTGGAGAGAAGGTTGCTTTCACTTCTTTTCACTTCTTTTTCTTTTCTATTTGTAACAACTTGTATTTGGGTTTTTTTTGTTTATTTTGTTTGTGGATATTTGCTTGTTTGTGGGTTTTTTTGGTTGGTGGGTTTTGGGGGTTTTTTGCTGCTGTTTTGTTTTTTGTTGTTGGTTTTGTTTTGTCGGCTTTTTTTGTTTGTTTTTTTTTTTTGCTGTTTCTTTGGGTTTTGTTTTAGTTTTTTCCTTTTTTTTTTTTTTAATATGATTCAAAGAATCTGTGTAGAAGCTGTATCATAAAACTTCTATGACCAGGAATGCAAAGTGTTTTCAAGTATAGAAATGGCTGGAATATGGTCCATTTTACTTGTTTAAAGAACAAGCTGGAACTATATTAAATAATATTAAATATTCAGACGGATAACTCATAGGCAGAGAAATTATTTTTTTAAATAGTTGCATTGTTTGCATCTTGAAGCTTTGCAGCTTTGGATTCAGCTCTTGTTTCAATAATTCTGTCCAGAAGTTTGAGATACAGCACTAAGGGTCAAAAACTTAAAGATCCAGAAAAAGTGAAAGCAGTCCCTGAACTGACAGCATTGTCCTGCAAAATACAGTATTTTCATAGCTATCTAAAATGGGTGTTGAATGCCTTTTTTTCTAGAAGAATAACACTTATATGCTGAACATAAACAGTTTATTTGGACTTGTGCATTATGCAGTCTCAAGTGCTTATTGTTTAGGAGTTAATCTTCCTTGGAATGGCAAAGCTCTCAAGTAACTCTGTGACCAATACTTCAAAAACTTTTAAGACATTTCTTACATCCATTTGTCATGAAACTATGAGATAATTTGGCCATTAGTGTAGAGGGGTTTTTTTTCAGATTTTCAAAAGCAGTTCTAGTGTAACCACGTCAATGTTGGTATTGTTAAAGCAGGATTATTTTCTACATTGAATGAGAGCTACGTTGCATTCCTTGTGCAAGCTGGCACTTGTAAACCAACAGACTCTGTATGGCTTTATTGAAATTAAATACCATTTATTATAAGTTGTCAGTTCATTTCCATGTCAGGAAAAATAAACTCAGAAATGTAATATCTGCTAAAGAAGAGTTCTGGTTTACAATAAAATGTATGTAATTTCCATCTGAAGAAGTCTTCAGTTGCCTTTTCACAGAAAAAGCTTCATTTGGTCAACTGCTGTTGGCACTAATGTATTTAACTCAAGGCAGGAAAGTGCTGTTGGCCAAAGACTTAACAGCAGAACAATGTGATTATGGGACTACTGTTACCAGTCTCTAGATAAACATAGTATGATCTAAGAGGTGCTCAAGTGCAGGGAGTTCTTCCTTTAATCCTTTCATTCTGGACTGACTTGCATTACAAACTTCCTAGAAACAGTAAAAATCAACAGGGTACCTTAAAAAATTAATGTGAATCTTTTAGTTAAAATCTATCAGTATTTCCAATTAAATTTCTTGGTGTTTGTCCACTAAGAAAAAGTGGAATATTGAATTACTTAATATAGAGCTTTAAGGCTAATGTATATTGCTGTTATGCAATAAACCAGTTATGATTCTTAACCGTGAAAGATGCAGATATTGGACTTGCATTGGAATTATATCTTTTTTTTTGGTATATTTTCTGGCTCTTTGCCCCAGTACAGCATAGTGGAGGCTTAAAGAAGTTTTTTGTTGCTTTTTTGTTGTGAAAGGAGCACTTAAGGTTTTTTGTTTCATCCTAATTGATCATTACTAATTAATTTAAGCATATGTTCCACAAATTAACACAACCAACAGAATGTGTTGCAGTGGAGCATTTGAAGACTAGCCAAGAGAGTAGTATATTAAATTTAATTTAGTTGTTTTCTTTAAATTGTTAAAGAACTCTGAAATGCATTTCCTAAAGAAACATCTGTGTCAGTTAAAGGTGTTTGTGTTCTCACATGAGTGATGCAGAATTAGAACTGGGCAGGATGCCTCAAGCACTTTGGTGTAACGTTTGCAATTCAGACTGCCTCTCTAGGTGGTTTGAGCGAAGCAGTCACACCTTATAAGCCATGGGTTGGCTTATAAGTCTTCACAAAGTCATCCTGATAGCAAGGCCAGTGAAATGACCAACTGAGACAGGGCCTCAGTAGCAAATGATGGGGTTATGGTTATGGCTTAAACCGATGCTGCTGCTTGATGCGTAAAAATATGTCTAAGCCTTCAATTTCCTTCAAGTGGATTTTGCTGTACTTTCTGGTAGAACTCTGACAATCTTTCCTCTTGATTTTTTTGATGTATGGACTTTTTTTTCTTAAACTAAGTAATGCTGATAATGTGTAGGTAGTTGTTGTTGAGGCTGGAGGGAAAAATTTTACACTCTTCACTCAGCAGTGATTTTAAAATATATATATGTATGTTTCTAATGTATGTGCTACAAAATCTCTTGTGCAGACACTTTGAGTTTTGTATTTCTCAAAAGCAGATTTTACACGAAGGTAAAATGCTGATATGTCATTTAGGAACACCAAGCAAGGAGGAGGACACCTTTTAAAAAGATAAGAGCCTGTCAACTTTCACAGCTGTAATATATAACAGGTCACCAAATATTTAAAATACAGTATTACAGAAATAGATTCAGAGAGAAAGGTATGGTATGTAATGGCCATACTTAAAGTTTACCTCTTGGTTTTGAGATTAAGAAAGAAGAAATTAATACACATTCTTCTCTAGAACAATTAATTTCAGCTAAATCACATTTTAGATGGTCTGCAGAAGGGTATAGTATTAATTTTCAGTTCACTCTATTACTGCCATGGTCTGGAGATTTACAAAACAAAGTTACAGAGTTGTAGAAGTCTGAGGAAGGGACAGGTTCACTGTCTTTGACAGGGACAGAAAAAGGAAAAGAGAGAAAAACCCACTCTCAACTCATGAGAAAGAAACAACAAATGAAAACAAACAAACAAAAACAAGAAAAGCCCTCACACACACACATAAAAAAACCCCCAACAATCACAAGACAAACAAAACCAACAACAACAAAAACCCCCAAACCCAACCAAATCAGCTATTCAAACAGGTATGTGTGGATTCATATCTGTGGCAATGCAGTTGTAAATCTAGGATATTTCAAATGGCTATATTATTTCATAGAAAAAGTAATTTTCTTCCCTTATTCTACCAATGAGGAACTGCACATGGATATACACTTCACATTATTCTGAATGGTTTTATATTTTGTATATAATGTATATGATGAGCTGTTAAAGAGCAACCAAACTCATTAGTTTGCTCAGCATTTCACCCTTGTATAGGCTTTTCAGGCTATATAAATATTGAAAAGTCTTGATATTTAGGGTTACTGTTAACCAGACAGACAAAAACTTACCTCTTGAAAATTTCTGTGTATAGCTGTGTAAGGCTTGGGTGCAGAGTATTTACTATCTTATTAAAGCAATGAAAGCATAAGAGGGAAAAAGTATTCTACATGGAAAAGTCACTGCTTTTAGTTAACATCTTTTCCTCACTAGAAAAGATAATGCTTTTCCTGTTCTCCCCTGCCAAATGCAGTTTAGCATTTTAAAATTAGGTGATTTTTTTTCTTTTTAACGATGAAGTTTCTGATTAATTTACCACAATTGTAGTTCCTAAAACAAACGAGAAAATTATAATCAAGGATCCTCGTATTGCTTAGTCACAGAATCTGCTGCAAAATTGTACCCTAAAGTCTGAACCTCCATACTTGAGAGAATACAAGCTTTTTATTCTTTCTTAGCAGAATTAAACACTAATCAAATGTAGAGTTTAGCAGTTACCTGCCAACTCTTAACACACATATTCCCCTGCTTCAGAGAAATCTTCCATGAGAAAAATACTTCTCTTAATCTGGTACAGAAGTTGACATTTTTACCAAATGTTATGTGAATCTATATTTTGTGGGAGCCATCCACCAAACATTTGGTGCCTATTTTGCTGCAGATCATCCCATTTTTGAGGTTTAGAGTAAGAGCGAGCTGCTCCTTCTGTGATGATGGTATCTTGAGATGTTGACCAAATAAGACTGTCTAAATGAGTTGCCCAGAAATACCATGCGTCCACACCTTGTGCTGATTCTGTCTCATTCACTAGTATTGTCTCTAGTGAATATAGATCTCTCATGAGATATACTAATGAACTCACTGGTATATCTCATGAGAAATGCTTTTATTGCAGTGTGTTCAAAAATGTGTTTAAAACTGAACCTCATTTCTATGTCTAGACCATCTTTAAACCTTAAAGATACAGTCTTTAATGATTTTGAAGCCAGGCCCTTGTTAAAAATCTTAGTGTGGAAAAATATAAGAATATTGCCAGACACCATTTCATTATCCATTTATTACTCTTTCTTATTCCATGTTTGCAAGATTTAATCCTGTTTTAAGAAACTGAAAGTGTTCTAGCTTCATGTTGTCTGGTTTTCCAAAGTGAACCTTACTCTATTAGCTTCATTTTATTTTACTTATGGAAATAAGAATGGTGATTTAATGTGCTTTGAGATGGATTATTTGGAGAGAAATAGACTTTTGCATGATCCATTCTCTGTCTGTGAATTACCTCATTGCTTATATAAGATTTAGCCTGGTTAATATCTCACATAAAAAAAGCTCAGACTACTGTAGATGAAAGTAATCAGGTTAAGATTAGATGATGTTAGACCTAACAATAGAAAAAAAAGGAACCCAAGTCCAAGAGCGAATATACAACTGTATCTGATTTTTTAAAAAATCCATTTTTCATATAGCTCCTTAAACTGGGAGGCAATGTTATTGCTACCATTTCTTTTCTCTTATTTAATAAAATTGTATGTCAGCTTTCCTCAGTTGTTCTGTGCTTAAGCTGTGTCCAATGATAATAATGTCATATGTGGAAGACCCTTCTATTGTGTATTTGTGCACACTAAAACGTGTAAATGCTCAACTTCCAAGGCTGTGTAAATGTTACAATTAATTTGGCCTACAGTCATAGTCATTGCAGAATCAGCTATGTCTGTAAGCTCCTGACTTACAAATAATAAATAACCTGAAAATATGTATGTACAGAACTGATTTTTTGACGATGAGACATCCTATTGCTCTTGTTCCTCAAATGTAAATTGATGTTAGAATATCAGAAAATTCAGGTTGGAGAAGGCCTCAGGGTGGTACTTAGTCAAATGTCTTTTTCAAGGCAGGGTCAGCTATGGGGTCAGAGCTGTTTGTTTAGGTGTTGATCTAGTCTGATCCTGAAAATAGTACTATAGAAATTCATAGTATACAGAAGGCAACAATTTTCTGTTCTGAAGCAACATAAGTAACAGAAATGCTGATGTTAAGATGTGACAAGTAAAAATATACTATACAACAGGTATTGGGAAAGACATCCTGCAGTGGTGTTCTAAATGTGTGCAGTCAGCCAGTCACACTGGCTGTCAAGGAGGATTTTTCCCCTTCTTTCTCTTCTTCGTCTTTCTCATCTAATTCCTAATGATAGGTAGGAAGTGGTAATCACATACTTTTAAACAAAGCAAACAAACAAACAAAAAAACCCTTTGCTATTCTGTCAAATACCAAACAAAACTGGGAATGTGCTGGTAAGTAGACAAGAATCATTCAACTCTTTATTAAATTCTAGCCCCAAATGAAAGAGCAGAATGAATTATTGGATGGTGGTGTAGTGACATGTGCAGTGTATGTGCTGGTGCTTTCAGCCTGTTTTGAAATGTCTCGTGTAAACTGGAATTTAGCAGCATAGGATTTTACTATCACTTTTCAAGAAGCAAGCTAGTGTACTGGGAGTGAGAAACTGATGGTTTCTAGTTTTGCTTTTGTTATTTCAGTGACATGCTGTGCAGCTTCAGCAAAATGTCTCGTCTTTTTTCTTACCTTTATGCTTTACTGCTGGAGGCATTTCTTAACAGTAGTACCAGGGTCTCAACAATGTCACAGTTACTATTAATTGGTAATGCCATTGGTAGTATCAATGGAGAAGTAGAAGATGGCTTGGTACCAATACTGGTCAATTGTCTCATCTCTTGTTTTGTTGTGGTTTGTTTGTTTGCTTTTTTGTTAAAGTAATGGGTGTTGAGTGGCAGGGATATACTAAGTTTTGGATAACATTTCTCCTGTACTAGAGTGACTTCAGGAAAATTAAGTGAAGAAGCAGAACAGGTACTACATGTGGCTATAAGAAAGTTAAAAGTATGAGTATCTGTACAACCTGTGATAATGAAACAAAAAAAATGTGTTTAACCTGATTTATGGTGAGACACTTAAAAGCAAATGATGACGTAGTGGTAAAATTAAAAATTTTTAAACAATCTTTGATCATTGTAGGTCCCTTCAAACTGGACTATCCTGTTCCATTTTATTCTAAAAATGTACTTATTTACTGAACAACCAAGCCTTCGTTCCCTTCTGATTTCTCAAGTCCAAATAAGAACATTAGAAATAAATCCACCACATTTTAAGGGCCTTGCTATGAGTAACTCTGTTTATGCTTTACTAATGTATCCATTAGCTTCCACAGTATATTCAGTTTTATCATATTTGAATTAATCTTCTAATTTTCAGTGAAAATAATAGGATTAAAATCTTTTACTTGGGCCACACTATTTTTCTGGAACCAGAGACAAGTGAATATAAACAAAGGATAATTTGTTCTGCTTTCTTCCTTCTCTTTCCCATCCTCTTGCCTTCTCTCCAGGTCCTAAAAGAGTCCCAATGGAAAAAATTATACTATCTGATGTGCAACTCCCTTTTCCCCAGGTGGCCTTGCACTGCTGCTGGTTGTTCTTTGGCAGTATGAATCTTGGCATCTTGGCATTACAATACATCCTGAATGAGAAAATTATCATTAATAGCAGTGGCAAGTGTGAGGAGGGCTAGTTTAGGCTGCTAAAGTTCATTACTGCCTAGTACTCTTGAGGCTAGTAGGACCACTGAGACTTGATGTACAAGGAAAAAGAACCAACTCAGTGTGTTTGGACTCTATTTCCCCTTGTTCTTAGGAGAACATTCTTATTCACTGCTGCACCTTTTAATACTTTTTAAATGTTATTTTATTAAAACACCCTCATGTGAATAAATTTATTCAGAGATAACATCAACCTATTTGGGTAGATGAATAAGAATTTCAGGGTTTTTTTGTTTTGTGGGTTTTTTGATTGGTTGGTTGTGGGTTTTTTTCCTGAGATACTTCTCTCCCATGAATGTGTCTAAACATGAGTAAATATTCAGTTTTAATATCTCAAAATTGAGGAAGAAGAGAAGAAAATAAATGTTTTACATTAGAAGCTCTCAGTGTTCGAGGCAATTTTTAAAATCATATTTGTGGGGCATAGGTGGACTTGAGGGTTTTTTAGTGTCTTGCTCAGAATTTTGAATGTCATTATTAGAAATCACATTCTGGCAAACTTTTGGAATTGATGCCAGATGATGTTGCCAACATCAGCAAGACAAGGGAAATGGTAATTCTAATTGACATCTGTTTCAAGCAAGCATGAGTGAAATTTCATGGGACAAAGTAAAGGCACTTTACTAGTTCTTGGGTCCTTTTCTGAGGCTTTCAGTAAATGATGAGACACAGGAGTATAGTGTTAAGATATTCATGCAGAGGATTAGGTTACGTCCCAGGGTTTAGCTCACAACAAACAATGAGAAATTATGAGAAATGATGTAAGAAATTGATGGATCTATGGAATAACATAGCTTACAGATAACGCTGGCTGGGTTTCCCAGGTTCTTAAGGGTTATGAAAGCTCACCAGTAACTGGTGGGGGGTATGGGAAATCCTCCAGCAATAAGACTTGGCAGGACAAGTGGTGGCTTGCTAGTTGTATCAGTGATAACATGTAAGGCTGAAGTGACCTAAGTAGCAATATCAGAAATTCTGAATGTGGGAGCATTGTAGCAAATCTGGGATTAGCGAAAAAAATGTAATTAGGTGCAAGTGGTTGATCTGGGAGGAGAGAATGTTGGAGACAAGGACAGGGGTGACCAAGCTTGTGGAAATGGGGAGAAGAGGTGATAAAAAGGGCAGGTTTTGTTTAAGCGAGCTGATAGTTTGTGAGCTTGTCTGGTTGGACCTTGTACCTTATCTCTGCAGTGTGTTCTCTCAGTTTTAAAGGTGTTCCTGATTGTTTTCCATGTAAGTGTGTTTTTGTGTGTGTATGCATGTGTGTGACCACCAGTGACCTCAAAGCAGGGTTGTGCAGTAAGGACAATAGCTCTGACTTTAGCTGCTGGAGAAAGGGCTGTGAGTCACTTCAGGTGTGTTTTCTGGCCCACCTGAGGTGGCTTCCCTTCCCATAACTTATATATGTATATATGTGTGTGTGTTTGTGTTTATATATATATATATATATATAAAAAAGGATACTGTGATAAGTTAACATTTGAAAATGTATTTGTCAAATTACTTGTAGAAATCTGTTCTCAGCTCACCAGTCAATGCCTTTATAGTTCAGCAATGCTATCTTACATTTCTCTGGAATTGTTTGCAAAGTTTATAATCATTGGCTGGCATTTGCTGGGAAAGGCCTAGTGTAATGGCCCTACTATGGAGAAAACTACAGTGTAAACCATCTGTGCATGTGGTTATGAATTTGACTAATAGGTGCTTAAAGTTCTTGTAATTCTCACATCTCATGTCATACACCCTCTATATCAGCAATTCCTCTTCTTGTCTAGCAGGTCTTTCAGGGTTCTGAATGTGCTGCAAGAGGTGGAACTGTGACTTTCAGGTGTCCATCTTATTCCCTTCCTTATCTCCGTGTGACCGAAGAGACTAATTTAGTAATAATTAAAACCACTTAATTTTAGTGATTTGTTCAAATAAGAAACACTTAAGTAAGTGTCAATGTTGTGAGCACAACCTGGCTCCTTCCACTTCTATTGAACGGGATTTAAAAGGTAGGGTGGACAACTCAGAAAAAAATCATGGTGATATCTTACACTACATCTGCTTTTGGTGTCAGAGTTTATTCAGTGCAGCCATGTATGAGGCCATCAACTACTGTCAAAATTCTGTAGTGTAGAGGGATTTGAAACCTTAAAATCATTATTTTCAACATTATTTTCAAAAACATGTCAAATCATGACATTGCAATATAGTTCTAGAGTAATCATTGCAGGTTGAATTTTCTGGTAACAATCACTTAGAAAAATATAGATGAATGTATTGTTTGTATTGACAAACTTTGTGTGTAGTAACAAATTTATCCTTCAAAAAGGAAGGCTGGAGTTTGCCTTAATATTCCAGTCATAAGTAGTTAATAAAGTGGTACACAGTTAATTGATGATTTAAAAATATAGTGGAATATTATTATTCTACCAATTTAGCATTTCATTTTGCTATTATACTACTATACTTGTATCTCTCTGCTGTTCTGCATAGGTATTGTCTTTAACATCAGTGGATCAGTTGTAAACTCTCTTTAAACAGAAACATCATATTAACTGGAATGGTAAAGTATTATAAAGATAAAAATAAATAAATAATGAATAAATAAAATTTGGAATATGATTTCTTGAAGTCACCTACTATATTATGGAATTTTTGGGATTGCCACCCAATTTTATTAACTCTTGTACAATCCTTGGTAATTTAATGACAAATGGTGAATGAAGGCTTACCCTCTGAAAAAGGATATATGAGAAATTCCCCCTAAACTGGATTTTCTTAAAAATTATTTCAGGGAAAGAATTAACAGATTAGCAGGCTAGATTTCAGGGACATATGTGGAATTTTGTTTTGTATATGTTTTCATTAAATATGTAAAGTGTCATATTTGCTTTATTCTTTTCACATTTTACTTACTGAAGTAGAGTTAATTCTTTTTTACACTGAACAAAAAACTTTTGACAAAAGAGTACTAAGTACATCACTATTAAGGTAATCTTCTGATTTTACTAAAACTGATAAAAATTTTTAAGAAATTATCAGTTAGCTGCAAAACAAATGGAGCAGCGGAATAATTTTTATTCACAGTATTGAAGTTCAAGAAAGATTAGAGGTCATAAAGGTAATTTCTGCTTCAGGATATGACAATACTAATATCACAAACGAGCTTATTTCTGTTACTAAAAACTTAAGAAAAAGGGCTAAATTGAGGAATTTCTGTAGTGCAAAACTAGCGAATGTTCTTTTAGATACAATGTCGGTAATGAGGACCTTTGAGTAGGCATGGAGTAGGACAGAAACTATGTCTAAGTGAGATGTCTATTCTAGGCTGTGAAGTAGTTTACAGGGAAGCATGGTATTTCCTGGCATCTCCTCTCTTTTTATTGGGGCTGGTACTCAGTGTGTCTCTATAATGGCACACAGCCATTGAATCACTCTTCTCTCCTGGGCCTTCTCTCCTTCATGCTGTTTCCTGAAAAACAGAGCATTTAGGCCCCGAGACTCTTTTAGTCATTTTGCTCATGTAACTATTGCTAGAGCAGAGCCTGCAAGAGCATACAGCTTGGATAAATTGTAACAAAATGACACTTTATATGTTGTAATTCTAATTTTCATGCCTTCTGCTGTCTTGAAAGCAAACCAAGTTCTCCTTAGCTATAACTTAAAGTGTTTCAAGTTCACACTGAGATTCATCACAGTTTGCACTTAATCTGTTATAGAGTTTCTTGTGTGTGGTTGTGCTTATTGGAAATTCCCCACTTTTACAGCCCATAGAAAATGAGGGTATCTAGACATTTACCTTTCATCACATGATAAGAACTTGTCTTGTGCCTTAAAAATAAGGATGGCAGAAAGATACTTGAAGAAAGGGTCATGGAATAGGGAAGATAATGCCTGTGTATTCTAAACATGGTCTAAACTCTTTGGTCTAAAATACAACAGAATAGTCTTTCAAGTCTCATTTTGGTGGTTAATATGTGAGCTGTTAAAAAAAAGGGGGAGGGAAAGGTCTTCTATTTTGAATCTTACACTGAAGACCCACTCCTGTAGTGAGAGAGAGCAGTTTTCATTTAAAACAGCAGTAAGGAGCCTTCAGAATTTATTTATGAAAGTAGAATAAAAATAGATTCGTACTTTGGCTGCAAATTTTCATCTGAGGTTAATTTCATAAATATTCTTGATGGCCAAAACTCAATTAATGCCTGGAAATGGCTGGTACCTGTGGGGATCTAGGTATCCTACAGTTCTTGTAGTTCCAGTGCTATTTTCAACTGCTGGAGAAGACCTTGCACTGGGTTTCATCTAGTTTAGATATACTTAATATTCAGGTGGAATAATTACACTAGCTTCATCAATATTTTTAATCAAGTGGGGAAAAAAAACCCCAACTTTTTTCCATTAATCACAAAATGCCTATCCATTTCTAATCAATAATTTTACTTACACTTATACCACTTCTTTGGAAAATGATAATGTCAAGACAAAATATCCTCCAGAGAAAAAGACTAAATATTTCTGTGAAACAATTGCTTAATATTATTTTATTCATTATGAACACAGTGAAAAGTAAAAGGCCATTGATTTTAATGTATTGTAATACAAAAGTTGAGTGTTGAACAAGCATATTGTGAATTCATTATAAACCAGCAGATATCTAGTATCCATATGACTTAGAAGACATTCAATTTACTGCATGAAGTGTAGCGTACAAATCCTTCTTTGCCTTCATTGGAGTCACAGAAATTTTGCCTCAGATTTGGACACAGCCAGAATGTTGTGCTCTTAGCTAGCATAAAGCTTGAATGTTTCTTTCAGAGAAGTGTTTATGAATTTACTTTTTTTCCCAAA
The DNA here is from genome assembly GCA_038090715.1 of Florisuga fusca. NCBI lineage: Eukaryota > Metazoa > Chordata > Aves > Apodiformes > Trochilidae > Florisuga > Florisuga fusca. The sequence goes on along the minus strand of JAAWXA010000004.1, from coordinate 16,762,207 downwards.
AAAGTTGTTTAGTGGTCATGTATAATCACAGTGTTTTGATACTCCATGCACGGAAAAAAAATATGATAATAAAGTACATGGAAATTATTTTTTCCATTTTCTGAAAAGGCTTTTTATTCATTCAGACCTCTTTACTGCATATGACATGTAGTAGTGCAAACACAAAGTTGATAAATTTTAAACATTAAAAAATATGACTCCGTTCAGGAGTTAGCTGTGCTGATGACATAGTTTCATTACAAAGAGTTTTGTTGTTGACCCCTAGCTAATGTGCTCTGGTGAGATGCAGAATTTATTAGCTTAATGTGGCTTTTTAAAGAAACTGTATTGCTTTGGGAACTGAGCAAGTATAGTGACATGGCCCTGCTCTATCTCCTAAAGGTGTGTAGGTATATGCCAGTAATAGCTCAAGTGGCCTTGTAGAACTTAGTCTCACAATTTTTACATTACTAATAAACAAAGTTTTTGTTTATCTTTATTCCCCATTCAAGTCATTCTATGAGAATAAATAAACTTTCCTAAAAATCTACAACAGTGTTGATTATGTAGCATTCCTACATTAAGCCTGGAAAGGCTTCAGGTGTTATAGTAGCCAAATGACCAAAGACTTGCATTATTAAAATGCAAAAAAAAAAGACCATAAAATACTGAAACGAGGCACTGGCAATATGATAGAAATCAAACCTCCTCCAGTGGACTTCAGGCAGCTCGTTCTATTCTGTGCATGTGTAAGGACAATTAGTTTTCTGTAAGAAGGGACAAATTAAACATTACTTCTTCAGTGTGTTTTCTTTTCTGGATAATGTCATAATGATTAATTTATAAAGCTATAGATCTCTTTTCATGGAGGCCTTATTTTTTCTATGTCAGGGGTAAAATAGAAGTGTTGTTTATCTGTTTCTGATCTAGTAGCTCAGGCTTCCTGCTGCTCACTCATCAATGATTTATTTGTTGTCCTAGTACTATCACTCTGACAAAGGAATATCAGAAATCAACAGAAGACAACAGCAACTGAGAAAGTGGTTCTACTGTTATTCAATTTCTAGCTTAGGAAGTTCAAGTATGAATATTTTGTCTGCAATCCTGACTAAGAGTCAGAGGTACTGTTCATTTAGCATCCTAAAACAATAATTATATATCACATTTTTCAGAAGAGGAATGTAGCAATGGTATTTTAAACAATAACATTTTAACTTACTGGGACAGGTTTTCTAAACCATTTGTTTGGACTAGACTTTCCACAATGGGGAATTTTAACATTCATAAGATACTCAAGTAAGTTATAATTGCTACAGGTACAGAGTTCTTCCCAATAGCATAATTTCTTACAAAACATTCTTATTTCAGTAGAATTGCTTCATTAAATAATTGCTGAAATAGGCCAAAGTGCATCAATATCCTTCATCAATAAAGCACAGGCTGAGTTTGTATTCAAGTATTAACTTTTATAAATATATACATGTGCCTTGCGATTGTAAATAGGTATATAAATAAATAAAAGAAAACATGGTTTAGTATGAATTTCGAACCTATATGTAATATTTAAATCTTTATTTGCTACCTTAGTACATCTCACTTCCAAATAATTTAAAGGCCTGATTCTTCTTTTTATAATTATTTAAAGTATTACCTGGTCGTTCTGTCTTTAGAAGATGTATTTCTATTCTTTGCCTGATAATTGTACACTAAAGCATATTTATTTGAAGGGTCAATGTGAATTTTTTCTTTTTTCCCTTGAGTATCTGGAATCCACTAACTGTTAGCAAAATCATTGTCTACTGAGCTGTATCAAAAAGCTGACAGTTGGCTCTGTCTTGTTAAATAAGCACATGAATAAATGTGCTAGGAAATATATTAACCTGTCATTTTTATCACTAGTGTCTTTCCTACAGAGAATAGAAGCATGTTAAACTTACCTTTTCGTTTTCCCATATGTGAGATCACTTTTGTCCCTTAGAATGCAATCTGCCACAAAAAGTAATAATGTACTTGATTGTACTGCCTCCCATCTTATCTTTCAAAGGATATTGCTGCATTATTTTATTGATGTACAGAGCCAGAAGCTGCTTTTAAAACATTTACGCTACTTAAACAACAATGTGATTTAAAAATAAAAGGTATTAATGAATCTGTGGAGGTTTGTGTTCAGTTTCGTGAGCTTATTTAAAACAAAGTTAATGAGTTTCAGTGGGTGCATAGCTACAGACACTTATCTCTTTCAGATGTTTGAACATTTTAAGTACTTGTTGTGGATCTAATTATTGAGAAATGCTATTGCTTAGGAATTACTTTAATAATTTGCTTACAAACAAATAGGAGGAAAATGTTTTTTGTAAGTATTATCTTACTAAAATAGAATAGTTGTTTCTGCTTAATATATTTAAATCACAGCTAATAAACACACAGAATCACAGAATCAGCCAGGTGCTTGCAAAGGACCTCTGAGATCATCAAGTCCAATCCTTGATCCACTACCCCCGTGATTACCAGACCATGGCACTGAGTGCCACATGCGGAGAATCTACCACCTCTCTGGGCAGCCCATGCCTGATCACCCTCTCTGTAAAGAATTTCTTCCTAATATCCAACCTAAACCTCCACTGGCAGTTTCTTAACTGGTATTTTCTTAACTAATTGACCAGGACCCAAAAGTGATTTCTCTTTTAAGTACTTACATATCTGGGGATAGGAGGCTGAAGAAATTTGACTGGACATATTGTCAGGCTGCTACTTTCTAATAGTGAAGTACCTTTTGCCAAATGGGCTTCAAATAGTCGTCTTTTGACAAAATAATATGTTTAGGATAAGCTAAATTTCTGCCCCTTTTTTAGATCCTTTTGGGAATTTTTGCAATTTGTTTGGCTGGTTTGTCTAGTCTAAAACTGTTTATTTGGTACACAGCTAAGAGTATTTAACCTATGTTTGGATTAAAGTGAACATTATATCTAGTGTACAGAAGTTGTGCATAATGATTACCTTGCTATAATGTAAGCCATTAGAACAATGTCATCCTAATTAGCAGTTCATAATTCCAAGAGAACTGAAAATTCTTCATCACTTCCTTGTTTTGTTGGATCAATATTTTTCTTGTTTCTTTGTACATTTGTTGACAAAGATTCTCTTGCTCATTATTGCATTCTGAATAATCTTTATTATTTTTAGTTGTATTTTCATGTTTTTGCTTTTGTGTTGTTGTTGAAAGTTAGAAGAATAACCAGCTGTAGAGTATTACTTTAGTAACTGGTAAGAGAAGTAACTCTTCAGAATTCTGAACAGGCAGAAGTAAAAAAACACGAAAGAATATACAAGTGTTAATTCCCGTTCCTTGATCCCACACATACTGATGAAATTTGCAAGTTAGATGGCTCAATCTTCAAAAGGAGAATATAGCTTCCTGCAGATTTCATTAGGGTAATATGGGTGGTAAAGAGTGAAAATTCATTCTTTTATCTCTTTCCTCTATCAGTAGTTTGAAATAAATTCAGCCCACAACCCAAAAACTACCCGAACTCTAATGGCAGCACACTGTGCTTTTGTTGTGGTTCCCTTTTGGGTTGGTTTTTTTATTGCTGTTTGACTGTGCTTTGTTGTTTTGGTTTTTTTGGTCATCATTAGGAATTAAAATATTTTCTCTGATGAAGACATTTATGATTTTCTATGCCAGTCCAAGTTTGGTAGTGCTGTAGGTTTGTCATGGTATCATCACCAAAGAGTTTTTAAAATATGCTTTGTCGGCTGCTTCAACTGTTTTGTTTTACCCTAAAATGACGTCAAAGTTTCCTAAAATATTGTTTACTTTGTCAGCTTGAGATAAGCTTACTCTGATTTTCCACTTGCTGCTCTTGTAGGGGTAAAATAAGGTTTTGAATGACTAGATCTATTGACAATGCAAAAGATAGCACAGCAATTATTGTGATGTGTTAGTGCACCATAAGGAAGTGAATCAAAGCTTTTTATTTCTGATCACTCTAACAAATATCTTTTTAGCAGTACTAATGCATGATGCTCTGTAGGACATGATATAGTTGCAACAACCAGTTGTCGAGCAAGTAGATTTGGAGGAAAAATATAGTATATGATACAAAGAGCAGGTTAGATGTTCTCATACCCTGCTCATGTAATCTTGTTTGTAGAAAAGAATGCTTTCATGTTGAAGGCTAATGTCACTCTTATTTGGAATGTTTCTAATTTGAGCATTAGAATAACTATATGGATCAGATCAGTCTAGTCTAACATCCAACAGGGGACAATGATGAATTTTAAGGAGAAGTATAAAAACAAAGTAAGCATAAAATTATAATTCTTCAGCATTATCTTTCTTGCCCTCAGGAATTTGTAGCACAAGGATTTGTTGGGCTAGAGGTGGTACATCTATTCAAGATGTAGGACCATGACGATGATCAGAGGGCTAAAGCACCTCTCCTATGAAGGCAGTCTGAGAGACTTGTTCAGCCTGGAGAAGAGATGGCTCCAGAGAGACCTCAGAGTGGCATTCCAGTACCTGAAGGGGCCTACAGGAAAGCTGGGGAGGGACTCTTTACAAGGGCATGTAATGATAGCACAAGGGGTAAGGGCTTTAAACTGGAAGAGGGTAGATTTAGATTCTAAAGGTTAAGAAGAAATTCTCTAGTGTGAGGGTGGCGAGACACTGAAAGAGGTTGCCCATTACAAGTTTTGAATGCCACCTCTTTGGAAGCATTCAGTTCCAGGTTGGATAGGGACTTCAAGCAACCTGGTCCAGTGGCATGTGTCCTTGCCCTTGCAGGGGGGGTTAGAACTAGAGGAATTATCTATACCTGGAACCCCTCAGATACTGTGAGAAGAAGGCCCAGGCATGTTTTTTCCATTGTTTCAAATGGTCAGATCCTGGTAATATTTGGGTGTCTGAACAATTGCACAGATAGTGTTACTGAAAATTCAGTGTTTCTCGGTCAATGCATTTACAATCAGAACAATCTGATGAATAGTTCCAGGCTCCCAGAATGGTATTGATGTATTGATAGATCCACTATTCCTTTGGAAAGTACTTACAAATGTCCAATCCATTTAATCCTTAAAAATTAAAGTAAAAATAGAAAGCAGTATTCATTTACATTTCTTTACATATTTTTAAGTGTTATGAAAAATCATAGCTTTTTAAAATAAAGCTTGATTTACTGATTAAATACAGCACTATAAGGACATATAGAGCAAGCAATCTAAAACACACCTCTGTTGATTTCTGACACTTTCATGTTTATGAGCAAACTACAAAAATCAGGAAAAGCAAGAGTTAAAATTAGTTAACACAAGACCCCCTCATCCATCCTCTTCCCCACCCATCCTTTTCACAGCAGTCACAAATGGTACTCATGCCACTCGCTTCACTGTTTTTACAGGCATAAACTCTCATTTCTCATGCTGGTTGCCAAGCAACTATTTTTTTTCAATGCGTTGCACTGCAGGCATTAATTTCTGTCATGTTCCTTTGTTTGTTATATATTAAAGGAACATCTATAGAAGAAAATGAGGACACTTTTGGTAAGAAAAACAAAAATTTTATTCACTGGATATTGCAGGAGAAAGAACTCACACAGTCATTTCAGAGAGGACCAAAAAGGTGTCTTTCAGCATGTGCAAAATCAAACTGGGACTCACTCAGAGTGAATCTTTATGGAAAATATCAAATATCTGCCTTTCAGAAGGTAAGCAAAGGGAGAGCTTGGCACTAGAGTAGGGTTAGGAATGTGCTTCCCTCCCTAATCTTGTCTTCTTTTCCCTTCTCAAGCTCTGTATTAGATGTTTTGTACTGTTATGTAGCTATAGAGCTCTTCATACTCTGCAGTGTAGGTATGCCTTCATTGCCCCTAAAACTGGTCTGCATAGTCCCTAACTTCAATTTAAATAGAATTATTTTAAGCAAATCAGTAATTAAGTAAAAGTAATTCTTTTGGTAGCCACTGCTTAACCTGGATAATTATTCTTTCTGACACTGAATTGTTTTCCTTCTCTGTAGAAAAAGGAAAAGAGAAAAACTCAATAGAAAGATTTTTTTTTATTCAAACTATTATTTAATAAAACTATTTTCCAATCTGATTTTTACAGCAAACATGATCAAACTGACTGATGATTAAATCCCAAATCATGTAAGTGTTTTTGTCAATTGGGTAACAGCAAGACAAACTAGATTAGCTGCAATTACCTGAAATTATTTTGATCATATTCAGCAACTGATTTTATCTTTTTACATAAGCAGTGTTGAATAGAGAACACGTTGAGCTGTTCCTTTTGCAATTTGTAGGAAGAAGGACTGGTAAATTGAGAAACATATATGGATAGAGCTTGCACTTGACAATTGTGAAATCATTTTTAGTATACTCTAGTGGACTGGGAAATAAAACATCAATAAAAATACTTACATCTTTTCATTTTCCAAGACCTTTATAACAATACATTTATCCTCACAATCCCACTGGGGAAAGTAGACAAATATTAGCATTTCTTCTTTACAAAGAAACTGAAACCATATTTGTTTGATACAACAGAACTGTTAGATGTCAGAGGCAGGATTAGTAACCTAGTCCTTTGAGTTTATCTTCCATGGGGATAATCTTTGCCAGTGAAGCAATGAGCTTTATTTCAGCTGTTGTATGGTAGTTTACTACAGCTGAGGAAAAGTAGCTTCCAAGGTGATTCTTTTTTCTGGTTCTTTGTGTTTACAGTAGCCTTCAAGTTTTAAAGGATGACTTCTTTGCCTACAATCTTTACCTAAAATAACTCCCAGTGATAAAATCTATTCATAAAGATGTGGTCGCATGCTTGTTAAGTTCAGTTTGTACTGCTAATTTAACACAGAACAAAAAATTTGGTGATTCTGCCTAAAGAATATACATCTGTATCACTTTCTTTAAATGAGGATCCACTGCACCTCTATTGGGGATGTACTAGTTGAGTTTAAAGAAGTAATTCATTCAAAAAAATGAGGTGTAAGTATAGGGACTGCTTCCAGCAGTGACTGTGGCAGAAGTGAAGCAATACTGTATCTAAGTTTACTTGAATTTCTGGTCCCAGCAGCATAATTTAAGGCTTCCCTCTAGCAGTGGAGCTGTCTGGGAACATGAAAAAGCAGGGAGGCTGGCGAGGTACTCTGCCAGCCCTCTCTTGCTGCTTGAACTTCATTCCAGAGGTGTGGCAGTGAGGATCTGAAATGTGTGATATCAACAAAAAGTGTAACATAACATTTTGTCCTTCTGTGGCCTTTCTTTTTCATCTTTTAAAGTGCAGAAGCCAGAAAATTGAACATGGAAGGACCTGTGTACAAGGGGAAATGTGCTTACAGTGCTCTGTGTAGGAAAATCCATTAGCTCAGGCAAGGTAGTTAAACGTCTGAATGATCTAATTCTGGAATGTTTTTTATTTTACAACCCACTTGCGTCTTTCCAAAATAAGTATTAAAAATAAAACTTCAGAAACTCTACGTATGGATACGCTTCACCACAGTTGTTGAAAGATTTTCTTTTAAAAATCATTAAATATGTATGCTGCAACAAAGAGGAAAATTGTGCAGCAGATCTTGGAAAGCATGTCACTTCAAAAAGGAATAATGTTGTTTAAAAAAATGCTGTCTTGGAAGTCTGAAAGAAAGTGTTTCAAATAGGTTTTTAGGTTTTAATTAAGCACCTACCTGTTTCTGTCCTCCTGTGTTTGAGCATAAATCAGTGCATGATAAAGTTGTAACTGCCAAGGTCAATGTTCAAGTACTGTCTCCTTTGGGGGAATATTCAAGTGGCTTTTGTTCCACTCCTCAGAGGTAACATGCAAACATGTAAGAACAGTGTAATTGAAATAAAACTTCAGATTCTGCCTCCATTTAGCTATAATACAAAGTTTTCATCTTTCTTGGCACTGAGTGGACCATGGATTGAATTATAGCAAACAGGATAGATGGGCTATTGCAGTGTGGCTAGTGCAATGTTCCTGGGCAGACATAATTTTGTGTGACCTGATTCCACTTAAAATTCTGTAGGATATTCACAAAATCAAAAAGTATAAAAAAAACCCTTTACTAGTAGTAGAATAAGTTGTTAAATAACTACTTTTCAACTAAACACTTTATTCTTTTAGAGATTTAATGACATTCTTCTAGTGAAATTCCTCTCTCATCTTGTAATCATCTGGAGAATAATGTGATTCAGGAAACATTACAAGCTACAAACTACTACTATACTGATCCACCTGTAACTAATATGGCAGAAAATAAGATCCTGGTAAAAATGGGTAATTGAAAAAAGTCTTTGAATACAGTTTTTCTATGCTATTCTAGACAACAGCTGAAGAGAAGAGAACCACATGTAAGATATAAGCCCAGTTCTCTAGAATTAATTGATCATGCATGTGTTCAGATATTAACATAGTCTTGATTTAATAATGAAAACTAAGACTTTACTAATAAAATTGAACTACAGATGACTTATTCCACAACTATAACTGTTCCATTCACCAGCAGACTTATCATGCTGTTTCTGATAAATGTCATTTATTTCGTGATTGAAGTTTCAATTCTCTCTGCCGATAGAACATTGTCTAGCCCTGACTGTAATCTTACCTTCCTGGTTACTACTTTAAACTGGTTACTACTTTACACTGCCTTTAAAAAGGCTGTGTTAAGATTTCCTTCCTCCTGAACTTTTATGTTCTGTATTTTATACTCCTAAGTACACACAACAGGGCACAGTCAAGCCTTGCCAAGGTACCAGGGGTCTTACTGTTCCTATGCAACCCTTTCCATGACAATTGCCACCACTCAGATTTACTTCCCAGCACTAGGGCATCCACCTCCCCAGGATATTCAAATATGAGTAATCTTACTTGTATATATGGCCTTTGCATTTAGGAGCATTTCAACATTACCTTAAATTTCAAAGTAGTTTTCTGGATATGACAACTTATTTATAGCCAAGAAGGAGAAAAATATTATGCCATTTAATTGCTGGCATGACTGCTTTGTAGAGCACCAGCTTTTTATTTGTTGGTGCTTTTTCCTCATTATGTTGCCAGTCACAATGGAGTCCATTAAAGCAGTGTACTCAAGAAAATGTAATGAACTCAGATATATTAGATCAGCTCTCTCATGCAGGCAGTCTTTGTCTGGGGACAAGTATCTTTTAACAATTTAGATAAAGTAAACATAAGCCATTGTTGTCAACAAAAGAACTGGAATTGGTTTAACCAAATCACTTTATAAAGTTTTGTTGGGTTTTTTGTTGTTTTTTTGGTGGTTTTTGTTTTGTTTTTTTGTTGTTTTATTTTTCTAATTCCCTTGTGTAGAGAACTTCTTAGATGGTCTTTTTTTTCTGCACACTATTAAGACTCTTTCCAGAAGCTCCCTATTATCCATCAGGCTAGAAGAATTCAAAAACTTTTTGAAGCTCTTTTTTAACACATTCCTTTTCCAGTTTCACAACATGTTTTTTACAGCTGGGATGGACTTGCCCTAACTGTGTTATGGCAAGGTAGAGGTTTACCCAAGTTCATTTCAAGATAAATAGTCAAGTTAGGTTAGATGAGTTGCCTGTTGGTTCTGTCAGCTTTTCTCCATTTCCTATAGAGCTATGGACTACAAACTCAGACTCAGCTATTTGAAGTTGAATTTGGAAACTGTTGCTATGGTCTAACTACCTATGTAGCTGATGTAATAGTATTTCTTGCAATCAATTCTCATTTGGTGTAAACATTATTTTTAGAAAGCAAAATTGGTTTTAAGTTTTTAAAGTGTTGAGTATCACAGTTCTTTATGCATTTTATCAAAAATATTTTGAAAAACATAGTATTTATCATTGAAATTCACTTTGAACCAACTTTAAAGCCATTTAAGGTAGTGCTGTGAAGAAAGTATATAAAATTTCTGGTTCTTGTGCAGTGTCTAAATTGCACAAAAATTCTAACGTCCTGTGTGATTTTGAACTTGTAGGATTTAGTTACACAAAATAGTGAATGAAAGATGCTTGGTTTCTTGCAAAGGTTAGCATAAAACTAAGGTAATTTAGGTTGCTAAGTTAGGGTGTAGAAAGGAGGCAGTCCAGACTTCTTTTAAGATTTATTTTTTTTCTTTCCAGATAATAAGGAGTAGACTCTGTAGAGGTGTAAGAATTTTAGAGCAATTGTTGCAGGGTTAACACTTGCAAGATTTACTATTAATTTTCAATTTCCTGCAAGCTAGATGGTGTTAGGTAATTACATTCAGATGCAAAAAATAACCAATATAGGCACACAGGAATAATCACAGTAAAATGTTCTGTGATGTGCTAACAATAATTTAAGTGTTCAGAAATACATGTGTTACTTCCATGGATCTGAACTAACACCCTGAAAAAATTGTATTGCATACTCAGAAAGTATATAATTACGTTTTGGTGTTCTTTGTGGTGTTTTTTTTGTTTGAAGTTTGAAGTTTTCTTTTTACTGCCACAGAAAAATAGAAGTTTTTCTTACAAATTTCCACAGTTTGGAAAGATTACACTATCTATGTGAGAAATAAGTATTTTAAATCATTTGATATGATTTGCTGGAAAAGCCTTATATAGGTTAATTTGGTCTCGATATGCTTTACAACTGAATGCATAAACATACACAGGCAGATTTCTGTTACACTAACACAATTGTAGCATACCTTTGCTAGTGGTAAAATTAGATTGTTCTTAAAAAATACATGTGAGTTGAACATAAAAAAAATACAGAGTAAAATTTGCTGTAGTAATGGAAAAGGTTATACATCTGATCTTAAAATGTATGTATCTTTCAGCCTACTAATTGGCATTTTGGCATATTATTCTAGCCAAGACGAAAGTTGTACACTGCAGTTTTATAAAAATAATATCTGATGTAGTATCTGGATGAAGTTAATTTAAAGATCTTAACAAGAGATGGATCTGTCTAAAAATCATAAGAAAACTCCCTGTGTCTACTTAAACTGCTGTTACCAAGTCCATGGTAACTAATTTGCAGGTTAATGGACTAACATTATTTGTCTAATAGATTTGTAAGTCAAACATCTTGCTCTCTAAACATGATTAATGCACTATTAAGTTCAGAGTAAAAGAAGCATGGCTGATACTATCATATAATTTGTAGAAAATGTGTTGTCACAAGAAGCAGTGTGGAAGGTGCAAACCTCTGCTGAAGAATGATAGAGATTAGATATTTAAATTTTTGCATCCAGGTACTTTAATGTGTCAAAGTGGGCAGATATGTTAACGAAACTGAAAACTGTGTACAATTGTGTTTCAAAAAAAATTCCTGTAATGTTTTCCAAGTTTTCTGAAACACTCTAAATTTCTGTATCTTCAGTGAGATGGATTATTGATTTTACAGCTACTATTGAGTTTACCTATGGAGGGAAGAACAATTAGGTACGAGGTGTGGTGCTCAACATTCAGAATCAGTGCTTACAGTCAGTGTCTTCCAACGGAGCTTTTCAAATGATGTTTGCCACAACCCTTTGCTGCATGTTGACGATGCATGTGCTATTTTTCTTTCCTTTAATTCTTACATTTTGTGCTTCATTATTAAAAGCTTCCTCATTTCATCCCTGTCCTTGAATTTCTCTTCTGTCAGTAGAGCAGATGTGCTAGAGGCTGAGGAGAAGCGGCAAAGCTAAACTCAATTAAATAGCATGCTGAGCAACACAGATGTTTGTGAAAATAGTTTCATCTTTGGGCAAAAGAATTTTATTAGAAGTAAAAAAGAAAAACTTAATTAATTTGAGACCATTTTGTTTCGGACAGGAGGAAAAGACTGGAGAGTTCTGAGAAAATCACAAGGTCACTTCTCCAAATGTCACATGCTTAAATTTGCAGTACAATGCTCTTTTTTCCCTCCCTTTTCATTAAATGTGCTATAGTCAACATAAAATACTTATATTCACTATTCTTCTGGATTTTTTTCCTTTTAGCAGATTATGCCTAAATGTCTGTTCTGGTTTGACAAATGCTATACACACAAAGCACTTTTGTCTTATGGACAAATAAAGATATCCAACCTTTATTGAGGAATCAAGGTAGCTTAGCCTGGTACTTATCCCTGTTGTTTCAATACTACAATTAAGTTATGAAATAAAAAGAAGTCAATAATAAATTGGTATTTAAATAACTGAATTGGCCTTTTCAAGTCTGATTTAGTTCACAACCAGAATTAAGATCAACAGGGTCAGTTCAGAACCTGATAATATTGGCAATATTACAGCCTTTCCACAAACTGAGATTATTGCCATAACTGCTTGTACAGCAACAGATGGTCTCCAGATTCCCGTTAAGTAGTTAATTTGTCACAAGTAAATTTTTTCCATTTGTTATTAAAAACTGTCTCTAGCTACTGCTTTTGAAGTAGAATTAGATTTAGGGTAATAGAGGGGAACTTTTTTCAGAACACTAATTAAGTACAAACATAGAGTAACTGAAATGGTCTGTTGAAACATGCAGATGATGCTTTTTAGCTTTGCTTGTGTAATTCAGGTATATTATGTTTGTTTCCCATCTTTTTGCAATTCTCTGATCATCACTGTTTATTATGGAGAATGGCAGCATCTGTAACTCTCAACCTGTGATCGCTGTAGAACCTTAAAACACAAATAATTTTGCATTCTGTTCCAAGTGCATTAATCTGATCAAGTAATTCAGTACCATCTGTTTCTTTTCTTGGTAAAACCTGGTGATGCCACCTTTCTTGGACACTGTAAAGGCTACATTTACAATAGTTTTGAGATATTTATGTGGGAATTCATTAATTTCGTTTTCAATTTTCATTAGCTGATGCTTTAAATCCATTTTAATGAATTAAATGACATTCCAATTTTCCATATTGTAACACCAAATCAGCTCTTAGTTTTTCATGAGAATTTTTTTTTCTCTGCCAGTTTGTGGTTATTAAATTAGATGCTGTTATAAATCATTGTTAGAAAGAGATAAAGGTATTGTACTATCCTTGTATACTTGTCTATCACAACAGAGAATCATAGGATCATAGAATGGCTATGGTTGGAAGTGACCTTAAAGTAATCCAGTTCCAACCTCCCTGCATGAGCTGGGACACCCCACACTAGACTGGGTTGTTGACATGTGAAGAAGCAACTGAATCTGATTCACACTTCCAAGGGTCTGTGAGTTTATATCCCTAGGAGAATTCTCAAGAATATATGTATTCTCAAATATATATATTTTTACAATATCAAAAGTGAATAAAGATTGGCTATAAAGCATTTTTTATTAAACGTAATGTACAAAGTTAATTTTTTTTAGAAAGGTATTGAATTGCTTTGTCCTTTTGGATAACCACAAAACTATAAGCCAGCATCCCATAGATTGAGATAACAGTGGCCCAGCCCTGCTTGCCCTGGAGACTTTTCTGACAAAAAACAATAGGATGTTGATTTGGGCTCACCTGAGCTGTGTCCAGGCCTTCCAAATGGAAATTGGTTAAATGCAGCTGGATTTATGCATTCATAAGAGAAGGGATTAAGTCATCCTTCTATATCCTTTTGTTCCCGGAAGACCACCAAAGATCCCCAATCTAAGAATGCAAATATTTCCAGGAAACTGGATAAATATTACAATTAGTTCCAGGAACCTGATGTTTATTATGATGAGTTTTATACATATGTATCTATTAGTACAGTATAAGTCATGTCTGTTGTCACTCATGTCATGCACAACTTTGCATGCAGTACTGCAGTAAAGCATGCCTGCCTTCTAGAACTTAAAGCCAAGTGTTAGAGGGTTCCTTCAGTGACCAAATTTTATGGTATCAAGATAACTTGTCAAAAAGTAACTCTCTGGTTTTGTGGTAGAGAGTTGATATGCATTAAATTGCTTTTATTTCAGATTCTACTGATTCATCCTGATCAATAGCTTGATAGAGAGAATTTCATATCCATGCCTTATTACACTGTCACTACTTTTTTGGAGTGATACAAGTGAGGTTTCACAGACTATAGCAGTTTCAGGCTAATACAGTCAACTATTTGTCAAAGGATGCTAAAAGAATCATTTGTATTTACTTCTGAATTCCCTCAATGGACACCTGGACCCATAGCTCCTTGCTGTGAGGTGGATTAAACTTCTTTCTCCTTGAAAAGAAAATGGAGTACTGATGCTATCAGCTAGGTGTAAAGATTACATTTCTGTGTGGTGTGAAATTTATGGCTCGACTGTGCTAAAGGTAAGACACCAGTGCCCTGGAAGAGTTTGGGTTTGATTTGCTTCTTGTTTGCTTTACGTGGTAGGAAGAAATTGTGATTGTTCATTGTCCTATGGCCTGAAGGGAATAGTTGTGTTTGCTTCTTCCTGCGGAGAAACCTCACTGTCTATTCAGCCTCAGCGAGATATAACCCTGGTTTGTTTGTTCTTGCCTGCTGAGAAGGGAAGAAGATAGGGAACTAAATGGTTTCTATAACCTTGGCTGAAGAAAAAAAAGTTTCTTGTTTTTTGCTGTTGCTGGAAAATTGTACTGTCAGTTCTTTGTGTCAGCAAGGAAGAGAATGAGCTGCTATCTCTCTCTGCCAGGGAAGCAACATAAACTCTATGTCCTCTAGCTCTGAATCAAGGAACCCACACTTTCATTTCTGTAGATTTGTTTTCTGAAACTTTATCAAATGGATGTCCTGATTCAGGGCAACAAATGAAATGGAACAATTTATTTCTAAAGTCAGATCACCAATGTGCACTTTCAATACTGTCCAAAACAGTGTTCAGTGAAAGTAATGTCTGAAGATGGTAGGTCTTATTGCTGCTTCGCTTTGCTCCTTTTTTAATGATCTTGAGCAGTGTTGGATACCAAAGTAAATACAATACTGCCAGAACCACTTTTATTTTTAAAATAAAAAGGTCTTTTCTGAGTAACTGCACTTGCTGAAATTAACAGCCCATGTTTCAGGCAGCGTCTGCTTTTAGAACTGGTAATGCTTGGTGTTTGATCTGAGAATGGTATGCAGAACCAAGGCCACTGCTTTGTTCTGCTGAATTTGTTATGTACCAGAAAAGAAAGGGAGTAAAGGGATCACAACTGGGACCCTCTCATGGGTGGGAGAATCACTACTATTTCCTTAAAACTGTGTAGTTTACCTTCCAACCCTCTCCTTCTGGGGAGCAAGAGGGATTAATAGAGAGCATCTGTAATTTGCTTAATTTGCTTAGTTTCTGATCCAGGTATCCTGACAGATACCTTAGAAATATAATTGAAATGGGGATTGAAGATATTAAACAATTGCATAACTATAAACAAGATTTATAAAAAATAATAAGGGAATGAGAGAATGCCGTATTAAGGTTGACACAAAGACATAAGTACTGTTTCATGTCATGGTAATTCTTTTGGAGCATTGCATAAGAAAAGCAGGAATGGGTTCTCATTTTAAGGAAAGAGATTACCTCTGGTATTCAGGTGCATGAACCATTAACTTCATTGTAATTCTATCCACGAAGATCTAGAATCACTGCATTTTCCCAAAATGTCTCTTTATTGTCTGTTAAGAAGACATTAAAGCAGCTGAATGAGGCTCACTTTCTCCATTCTCCTTCCCCGAGGGCTGATTTAGTCTTTTCCACTCCCTCCATTTCTTCCAAAAAATACCCAAACATTTCCCTCTTAAATGAGTTCTAACAGGGGACTAAATTGAAGAAAACTAAAGAAAGCAAACTCCAAAAATAATGGATAATGAAGACTATTTTTCTACAGTAGTTGCCAGTACTTCAATCATGAGAGCATTCTAAGATCTCACAAATCTTTAATGTGATCTCTAGCTTGACCAAATTATAACCTTTAGTGATAAAGTATATCACCCCAACATAGAAATCAGTATAAAGCTAAATAACTTTTTTTTTTTTTTTTTTTGGTAAAAATTCTAACAATTCAAGTTCAAACTTTTCTAAAAGATGGTGTGGTGATTTAGTTTATTTGATTTTTAGTTTGGGAGGTTTTTAGACTTTTTAAAGAAATATCCTACATTATCTGAAGGGTGAGATTTCTGTCAGTAGTCAGATGGAGGGATTATACTCTTCAAGCTTTCCAGTGTCTTTAAAAGTCTCAGTTTCCCAAGTAAAAGTTTTATTTCATTTCTTTCAATGAAGCAAAGTGAAAATATTTCTAGGGCTTATCTACCAAATTATGTATTATAGAGCTCAGATAAAAAATAAAGGAAAAATAAGGAAACTGTAGCCCAATCACTTATTCTGTTTTCATCTATATTATGGTTACTTTGGACATACAACTTAGTCATTCTGGGTTTTAGTATTAAACTAAATCAACTTCAAAATCTACTTCCAAATAAGTTTTCTGTGATAGCCTCAAAGTGTCAAAGTAGATAATTTGTATTGTATGTATTTTTGCTGAATTTATACCTCATACTTCATTTATACCTTTATACTTCATTTTATATGAAGTTTCACAGTTTTTGCATGTTTTCTCATGGACTCTATCTCTCACAATGTGGGAAGGATCTCAGATATAGTAAGCAGGGCACATCACCTCAGGTATCTCGTGGAGACATCTACTGCCCTGCAGTGGCCTCTTGCCAATTAGAAGATTTTCACTGGTGGACTCCCTTTGCTGTTATCCCAGGGGAGATGCAGTGGAGATTTGATGGAAACTTGTGATGTGTTGCAGTGCTGCTGCCAGTTTGTGCCTCTGATGTTACTTGAGAGGACATCATTCTCTCATTTTCCCCTGTGGATGTATGAATGACAAGCTTGCCCTGTACAGCCACACAGTGGATCATCTCTCCTAGAAGATTAAGGGCTGGGAAGAGTGAGTCTTTGTCTATAGTCCTTTACTACTTCGACTTGCAACATGGGTGTTTTGTTAAGGAGTTAGTACAAAAATCCTGTATATAGCAATGACTGAAGATATGAAAAACTGCAGCCTAAATTAACTCTTAGGTACTTGACGAAGAGTGGCTAGAAAGCTGCCTGGTGGAAAAGGACCTGGGGGTGTTGGTGGACACCCAGCTGAATACGAGCCAGCAGTGTTCACAGGTGTCCAAGGAAGCCAAAAGCATCCTGGATTGTATCAGAAATAGTGTGGCCAGCAGGAGAAGGGAAGCTGATTTTCTACTTGGAACTGGTGAGACTGCACCTTCAGTATTGTCTTCACCTCTGGGCCCCTCACTACAAGAAAGCCATGGAGGTGCTGGAGTGAGCTCAGAGAAGGGCAATGAAGCTGATGAAGGGTCTGGAGGGACAAGTCCCTTCAGGCAAGGCTGAGGGGACTGTGATTGTTCAGTTTGGATGACCTTATTAACTATTTAAGCTACTATTAACTATTTTAAAGGAGGTTGTAGTGAGATGGGTGCTGGCCTCTTATCTCAAGTAAATAATGATAGGACTAGAGGAACTGGCCTGAAGTTACACCAGGGGAGATTTAGACTAGATCTGAGTATGAATTTCTTTACTGAAAGAGTGGTCAGGCAGTGGAATGGACTGCCCAGGGAGGTAGTGGACTCAACTTATAAGTACCCTGGGAGTATTTAAAAAAATGTGTAGATAAGGCACTTTAGGACATGCTCTAGAGGGTGATATATATATGATACCATATATATATTATTTTTTTGTTTTGTTTTGTTTGGGGTGGAGGTGGTGACAGTTGGATGCAGTGATCTTAGTTTTATTTTCCAGATATGGTGATTCTGTGATTCTGTTTTCTTCACCAATAGCAGAAAGAAGATTTCATCAATCCTAAGTTGCCCCAAGATTTTTGATGCCCCTTTAGTTGTGCTGATGTCAAGGGTTGTGCTGCTTCATGGTGAACTAGATAGGAAATTTTTTCAGGATTAAAATAAACTTGTAAATAATTTTCTTTTTAAAGAAAACCTGTGCACATAAAAGGAAGCACAGGTTAGGGATCAATGGTTGAGGTTTAATTAAGCTACTAATTCAGATTAAGAAAGTAGTGTTGATATAACTCCCTTAAGAAAAATTGATGAAGTTACCTGGCAAAGGTGCTGTGTTTTCAGAAGGGTGGGGTGTTGGTGAAGGAGTAGGATTTTTGGTGTGGCAAAATGGATGGAATATTGTTATTGGTTATTGTAGATCTTCACTGATATTGCACTGTACCAAAATTTTTAAAAAAATATCCACTATACGAGACTATAGTAGTACAAAAACCCCAACAAAACAGAATGAAAAAATTATTTGATACAGCACCTTTTTTTTGTATTTTAGATTGCAAAGAACTACCTGGGTCAATAAATATCGGAGATAAAGATTCCTCAATTATTATAAATAATAATATACGTTTTATAAAGCTATGAAAAAAAAAAATGGAACAAACTGGTCAAAATACCTAAATCTTTTTCTAATGTGGGGCAGAATAGAAAGAGTACCATAGAATAATACATCTGTGTATCTAATTTAAAATACTTCCAGACAGCTGGTGACATCCTTTGTTGCAGGACGTTGTATTCAATCATATGTATAGCTAAATGAGTTAAGTAATATTATTTTACAATAATATTGTAAACTACTCATGACCTTATAGTACATCGTATGCTTTATACTTTCCTCTGATAGTTGGAAGTACATGCTTCAAATTCCTTTGGAGTGTTTGTTTTGTTGAATAGTACTGTCTGACTCTCTATGGAACTGGAGACTGTAAACTGCAGGAAAGATAACTGCGTAAGAACGATGGCAGGCTAAGTCAAGGGAGTGATCTCATGGTCAAGACCTTGGGTTAGCATTACTAATTTTGTTGCTGTTCATCTGTTCATATTTAAAAGAAGGTTATAAAAATCCAGTAAGAACTGGATGCATATGAATTTCATATTTTTTCTAAAATTGTGAGCGTCAGTGAAGGGGCACAAAGAGTGAATGTTTGCATATAGGCCTATAAGACTTTGATTTGAATGTAATATAAAATCAAATACTGTGATAGCAGATGTAGCTTTTAATGCATGAAGATTGATTGATGTGATTAGGCATGTCCTCATATGCATTCAATTTTATTCAAGAAAAACTGATAAACTCAAATACTGCTTAAGTAATTTTAACAGCCTGTTTTCATTCCTGATATATCACAACCGCCATTCAAAATAATAAATTTGTTCTCATTCAGAAGTGAAATTGCATTGAATATATATTAGAAGAGGGAGATACATTTTGTCTTATCTTGAACAAACTCCGTGACATCCAATCAACCAAAATAAAACTAAAGCTTGAAAAAAAAAAATCCCCCTTTCAGTCAACTTTGAGCTTCAGGTTTTCATTTTCAATATGTGAGATAGACTGTCCCACATATTTATCCAGAATAAAACCTTTTTTTTAGGTTAGGAATTTACGTATAATTAAGTGGATGTTAGATAATTTTCCTAATATAGGCTAAAAAGCACACTAGGACAGATTTATTCTGGCAACTTCACCTTTTTTCTGCCCCGTGCAAACAAGCACAAGTTAAGCATATCTAAAGACTTTCAGAAGTCCTATACTGGCTGTACCATGCAGGATCTTCTCACTTTCACTAGAATCCTCCAATCCTAGCAGCAGTGAAGTGTCAGAAAAGTTCAGACTGTACTTTAGGTCCCACAGCTTTCTCTTGCTGTTACAGTGAACTTCTTTGCTTTACCTTTCTGTCTGCAACCACAAATGAAAAAAAGAGTGACATAATTTATACCATGATTATTACTTTTTTTTAATCAAGGAATTGCTTACATAAATGTAATATTTTTCCACTTGTTTTCAAGCACTGTTATTAATGTTACAAGCAATCATTCCTGCATGGAAAAAAATACATTCTAAAAAAATATATAAATCAAGAAAGCAAACAAGCAAGCATAACTGGAAAAGGTGTATTTAAAGCATGAGCAAGAAGGTCATGAGCATCACAAGTAATGCCTATGAATTGCCTAGAACTCTGTTTATAACAGAACTCACATATGAGCTAAGATTGCCTGCCATTTCTTTCCAGTAAGATTTTCTTTGGGACAGAAAATTACCTTTTTATACAGTGAAACTCTTTTTCTTCAANTAAAGAGAAATTTGCTAATCACTTTCATTTTCATCCTGGCAGTCCAATCTCCTTAAGAAGCCTCTCTTTAGAGTTAGTTAGATTCCCCAAACAGTAATATATCCTTGTTTTTACATGAAGCCCATAAAAACTATATTAATCATGTAGGCATTCTGAAAAAAAACTCCCTTTACAATCAAATCTCAGTGTTTCTGGTTCTAAGTGAAACCTGATTTACCCATTAGATGTGAGACTTGACAATCCATCGAGTTTGACACACTTTTATGACTTTCTGAAATTACGATGAATAGGTTGAATTTTTACGCCGGAAGCTCATGCAAACATTTTATTTTTAATGAGAAAAGAAGATGCTGCACCTCTCCTGCAGAAGCACATAAAATTAAAGATTGGGCTGAAAAAGTTCCAGATGGATTTACCTTAGAAGGCAGGGACAGAACAGATACAGGAACACATTTTAACTCTTCTTAATTTTTCTTTCTACAACACAACAAATTCTTAATGAATCTTAATGTGAAATATATATGTGCATGGTATGAACACGAAGTCCCTTTCTAATGAAGTACATTAACTCCCTGTTCAGTCTGTCATGGAATCACCATACACAAGGCTAGTGTGATGTTGGGTGTTTTGGGAAGCTCTTGAGTGGTCTACAGGTTGTACCTGAGCCAGTCAGTTTACAGTTAGGTTGTATCTGCAGCATACTATGGGATTTTTTACAACTGCTCAGTAGATTCATCTGGAGACGCTGTAGTCACATCTTGGTTACACCAAGTAACTGTAATCTGCATTAAACAATCTCTCCCTGAACAAATCTAACAAGTGAGGGATCTTTCCTTTCCCTTCAAATCAGCCTGCCTTCTGAAGCAGCCGTACTCCACAGCTTAATAATAACAGCTACCCTCCACCCACCCCCTCTTCTCTGTTACACACTAATTTTAATTATGACTGTCACCAGATTGTCACCCAGATTTTATGAAAATCCTCTCCAGCTCCTTGGAGCTCCATGCCATAGCTATCACATTATTTCATTTGTGCCTTTATTTGGAGCATCATAGATCAGCAGCAGTGCCAAAGTAGTGCGTAATCCCGGCTGTTCTGTCCTTTACAGTTTCTCGAGTAGCATGCCGTTTGCCAAGGGACTTGGTTTTCACACAGATCTTGTATTAGCTTAAAAAAAGAAGTGCAAAGACAAACAAGGTAACTCTAAGAAGTTGATCAGATGTTTTTCAAACATCCAGAAGATATCAAAATTTGACAGTGGCTTACTTATTTTATTTGATTTATCTTCTCTTACTCTTCAACCTCAGTATCAAATTTCTTGCCTAGATAAAAATGTATCACAGAGGATTGTTTGTATGGTTAACTATTATCTAGCCACCTGTGAGCAGGATTATAGTTGCTAACTAAGAGACCATCCCTATGTGAAGTGCAGCTAATGCTAAGTAATGCTATTTAAAAAAACAATTTTTATACTGTCTAGGCAACTTTTCAGAACACCTCTCTATGATGGATATCTAATGAATGCTAGGAAAATGAATGGGAATGGCTTAGAGAGGACAGTCATAAGGACAAAACTTAAGATGCATTTAACAGAAGGAGATAAAAAGGTCCTCTGAGATTTATTTATCTTTAAAAAAAAACAAAAAACCAAAACCAAACAAACTTGAAAAATTAGCTGCCTCATGCACTTCTTAAGAAATGTGGCTAACAATATATCTCAACAGTTGAGTAATAGACAAGAGACAGATTTTTAAACATTTTAATAGCAAGATTTAGAGGTTAAAACTGGAATAAAGGTAACCAGAATATGGCAGCAGTGCTAAAATCAGGCTATTTTTTATATTTTTAATTTCCTCACTCCAGCAAGGCAAGCCTGAGATGTCTGAATTTCAGAAGAACATACATTTTGGTATAACTGTTACATCAGTATGAAATAGAAATGTGACATTTTCAAAGCTTATGCACTGCATGCATGAGTAGACTTCCTATAAACCTCATATAACTATATTCCACATATACTTTTTTTACCAGTAAGGAATTTTGAAAACACAGTCAGTGTTGGAAATGTTTCAAAATTAGCATTTCAAAATGAGCCAGAGGGGGGAAAAAAAATAACCCTAGATCAGAAAAACAAAGGAAAAAGTTCTGAATTTGCTATTCCGTTTTTTAAATATACATAAATAACAATTTATAAATATTTTCCTAGGTCTTCTCTGAAGAAATAGGCGTAACAGTGTTTTGAACCAGGCAATTCTGCTTTCTCTTGGTTTTGGGATTATTGTGTAAACTCTTTTAAAAGGAGTGCTTGTGTTTGTAAATTATTAATGGTAACTTACTGTAAAGTGTAGTTTAGGCTTTAGAATGATATGCTATTTTATACTTCAGATAAACATATTTGGTACAAACTAGTAACGCAAATGAGAAAGCAACACAAATATCCTTACTCTAACCACCTTTCCCAGAGGTAAAACCATGCCTGCCTATGTCTTCGCCTTATGACTGCTGTGTGAAAGGCATTTGCTTTTTACCTGTGTCTCTTTTTTTTGTTCCTTGTTACATCTTTTGCTAGAATTTTCTGTGAGATCAGTGGTGTCATGGTTTATGCCTACCCAGTACCAGCCGGGCCTCTGCTCACTCACCCTCCACCCCCACTGTGGGACAGGGAGGAGAAAACCCACCCAAAGGCTCCTTCATCCAGACAAGGACAGGTTTAACTTGGGAAGGGAAAAATTAATTTAATCTACAAGGAGAAAGAGGAAACACTGCCAGATCTGAATACCTTCCCCCTGCACCCCCTTCTCCCCGGTCCCGGCTCCCTTCCCTGCCGCCTCCCCCTCAGGGCACAGGGAGGGGCAGGGGGGGTTTAGGGTCAGTTCCCCACACGCTGTTTCTGCCGCTCCTTCCTCCTCAGGGGGAGGACTCCNATGGTCTCTCCACCACTGTCTCTGCTGCTTTTAAAGCAAAACAGGATGGTGAAATTTTTCACCTACACATGCCCACCTTCCCCAGACATTGGAATGGACTGCCCAGGGAGGTAGTGGACTCAACTTATAAGTACCCTGGGAGTATTTAAAAAAATGTGTAGATAAGGCACTTTAGGACATGCTCTAGAGGGTGATATATATATGATACCATATATATATTATTTTTTTGTTTTGTTTTGTTTGGGGTGGAGGTGGTGACAGTTGGATGCAGTGATCTTAGTTTTATTTTCCAGATATGGTGATTCTGTGATTCTGTTTTCTTCACCAATAGCAGAAAGAAGATTTCATCAATCCTAAGTTGCCCCAAGATTTTTGATGCCCCTTTAGTTGTGCTGATGTCAAGGGTTGTGCTGCTTCATGGTGAACTAGATAGGAAATTTTTTCAGGATTAAAATAAACTTGTAAATAATTTTCTTTTTAAAGAAAACCTGTGCACATAAAAGGAAGCACAGGTTAGGGATCAATGGTTGAGGTTTAATTAAGCTACTAATTCAGATTAAGAAAGTAGTGTTGATATAACTCCCTTAAGAAAAATTGATGAAGTTACCTGGCAAAGGTGCTGTGTTTTCAGAAGGGTGGGGTGTTGGTGAAGGAGTAGGATTTTTGGTGTGGCAAAATGGATGGAATATTGTTATTGGTTATTGTAGATCTTCACTGATATTGCACTGTACCAAAATTTTTAAAAAAATATCCACTATACGAGACTATAGTAGTACAAAAACCCCAACAAAACAGAATGAAAAAATTATTTGATACAGCACCTTTTTTTTGTATTTTAGATTGCAAAGAACTACCTGGGTCAATAAATATCGGAGATAAAGATTCCTCAATTATTATAAATAATAATATACGTTTTATAAAGCTATGAAAAAAAAAAATGGAACAAACTGGTCAAAATACCTAAATCTTTTTCTAATGTGGGGCAGAATAGAAAGAGTACCATAGAATAATACATCTGTGTATCTAATTTAAAATACTTCCAGACAGCTGGTGACATCCTTTGTTGCAGGACGTTGTATTCAATCATATGTATAGCTAAATGAGTTAAGTAATATTATTTTACAATAATATTGTAAACTACTCATGACCTTATAGTACATCGTATGCTTTATACTTTCCTCTGATAGTTGGAAGTACATGCTTCAAATTCCTTTGGAGTGTTTGTTTTGTTGAATAGTACTGTCTGACTCTCTATGGAACTGGAGACTGTAAACTGCAGGAAAGATAACTGCGTAAGAACGATGGCAGGCTAAGTCAAGGGAGTGATCTCATGGTCAAGACCTTGGGTTAGCATTACTAATTTTGTTGCTGTTCATCTGTTCATATTTAAAAGAAGGTTATAAAAATCCAGTAAGAACTGGATGCATATGAATTTCATATTTTTTCTAAAATTGTGAGCGTCAGTGAAGGGGCACAAAGAGTGAATGTTTGCATATAGGCCTATAAGACTTTGATTTGAATGTAATATAAAATCAAATACTGTGATAGCAGATGTAGCTTTTAATGCATGAAGATTGATTGATGTGATTAGGCATGTCCTCATATGCATTCAATTTTATTCAAGAAAAACTGATAAACTCAAATACTGCTTAAGTAATTTTAACAGCCTGTTTTCATTCCTGATATATCACAACCGCCATTCAAAATAATAAATTTGTTCTCATTCAGAAGTGAAATTGCATTGAATATATATTAGAAGAGGGAGATACATTTTGTCTTATCTTGAACAAACTCCGTGACATCCAATCAACCAAAATAAAACTAAAGCTTGAAAAAAAAAATCCCCCTTTCAGTCAACTTTGAGCTTCAGGTTTTCATTTTCAATATGTGAGATAGACTGTCCCACATATTTATCCAGAATAAAACCTTTTTTTTAGGTTAGGAATTTACGTATAATTAAGTGGATGTTAGATAATTTTCCTAATATAGGCTAAAAAGCACACTAGGACAGATTTATTCTGGCAACTTCACCTTTTTTCTGCCCCGTGCAAACAAGCACAAGTTAAGCATATCTAAAGACTTTCAGAAGTCCTATACTGGCTGTACCATGCAGGATCTTCTCACTTTCACTAGAATCCTCCAATCCTAGCAGCAGTGAAGTGTCAGAAAAGTTCAGACTGTACTTTAGGTCCCACAGCTTTCTCTTGCTGTTACAGTGAACTTCTTTGCTTTACCTTTCTGTCTGCAACCACAAATGAAAAAAAGAGTGACATAATTTATACCATGATTATTACTTTTTTTTAATCAAGGAATTGCTTACATAAATGTAATATTTTTCCAGTTGTTTTCAAGCACTGTTATTAATGTTACAAGCAATCATTCCTGCATGGAAAGAAATACATTCTAAAAAAAAATATAAATCAAAAAAGAAAAAAAGCAAGCATAACTGGAAAAGGTGTATTTAAAGCATGAGCCAAGAAGGTCATGAGCATCACAAGTAATGCCTATGAATTTCCTAGAACTCTGTTTAAAACAGAACTCACATAAGAGCTAAGATTGCCTGCCATTTCTTTCCAGTAAGATTTTCTTTGGGACAGAAAATTACCTTTTTATACAGTGAAACTCTTTTTCTTCAATATAATTAGGCTGTCTAAAACTAGTAATGTATAATCCTATAATATCAGAATAAAAATATTGACAAATATTATATCTTCTGAATATTATTTAAAGATGATTTTTCTCTTAATGCTATTTTGGTTACGTAACAATATATGTATATACTAAATTTCTACAAGCAAGTTTTTATTTTTAGGCTTAAAAAAAAAATTCCTTAGTGAACATAACATCCTTCTGCTAAGCAGAAAAAAGTGAGGTGTTGGAATGAAATCACAGTAATGGAGTAAGTCTCCCAACATAAACATCATGCCTTTCATCCTTCCCAATGATGCCTTTCAAAATCACCTCCAAGACAGACGTTTGTTTTCAAAATTATGTTCTTGATTGCAGGATAAAACCACACTTGTATGCTGTTCTATGTTTCATCTTGTAAAGTTGTTGACTTTCACATGTAACCTACATGCAAAAATATAAAACTAATGATTATCCTGTTTTATATGGATATTGTTTGACCCACATACACTTCATAAGGCATATGTATTGTAGAACCAATATTGTAGGAAGCAATCTGAAAGTTGTGAGACCATCTTATGTGATTTATTGCACACATAAGAAAGCCATGCTATAGGCACAATTCTACTTAAACGGGATTCATCCTGCCTAGATTCTGTAAATACTGTGTTTCAGCCATTAGAGGATTTAATTTTTTCCCTACCTGAAGTTAACATGTTGCCTTGGCATCACTAAGGACTTTAAGCTCAATTACCTCTATTTACTTTGAAAGTGGTTTTAGCCTGCTCAATGGAAAAAAATAAATTTACTCTATGATTTGCCTGTTTATATGCCAGTGAATTAAAGCTTGGTTTCCAATTGATAATTTATCAACAAAAAGAACACTGACATTGCTGCCTTGCATATGTCGAACGTAGTTATTTATAGTTGGTTGTGATATGTCTTAATTGTGAGACAGCTATAAAAGGTTGACACACATCTGATGTAAAGACTGTTTAGCTATTAGAAATGTAGTACATCTACATTCAGGACAGACACTGACTATAATCAGTATTAGCTGTATTTTGATGTTGGCAGATGAAGGGTAAATATCAGCTCTCCTATCCCTCTGTCTTTCTGAGGACATAGCAGAGATGGTTGTGGATTATTTCTTGCTTTGATACTGATGTTGCAGGTGTTTCTGAAAGGGATCAAAAACAAAACAAAACAAAAAAGCAAAAACCCCACAACCAAAAAACCCAAACCATACCAAACCCAAACTCAAAAAGCCACCACCAACAAAAACTTCTGCTCAACCCTTTAAATAGGAAATCATGAATGGATGATTCTGCCTTCAGACAGAGTATACCTGTGGGTAAACATTTACCCACAGGAAAGAACAGATACCTAGGTGACATATGCTTTGTCCCATATAGTAATGAGAACATTGATGTGTTTTTGCCATCCTGGGGCAAAAGCCTATGAATACAAAAAAAGGCTGGATACATGCAGGATATCCATATAATGCAAAATTAAATTATATCATCTGACTTCAAGATGTAATGGTTTGGGCTCTGGATACAAAGAAGGTCATCATGCCGTAGAATGAGGGGTGAAGATGACAGTTATATGACAGCTGTGATGCAGCAAAATAGCATGGCAAGACTGCAGTTCATCTACAAGATCATAGAATATGTGCTTATAAAGGCATAAAAATTGTAGAATGGTATAGAATTCTGTGTACTCTTAAGTGTATGTACATACACATCAATCTGGATATGTGAATTCTTGCAAAGTAGACAAGATAAAGAAACAAAAAATGAACACAGCTAATTTAAAACAGGTGTCTTAAGTACTTTTGTTATGAGAGCTGTTTAAGAATCAGCCTGAAAAGGAGGGACATAGGAATCTGAAGGTTAAATACATAGACAAATCTAAATACCCTCAGGTACTTGTAATATGCTAATTTAAAATAATAATGCTTTAACCAGCAAATATTCAGTAGTTGATGAGACAGATCATTTCATTGTGAAGGGAACTTCATAAAAATGTTCTTTTAGAAGCTAATTGCTTACTGCTAAACTGCTGTTTAAGTAAGATTTGCTGTTGCAAAGGAATTAACATCAAGATCCTATACCAGTCCCAGTGTTTCTAAGATCTGCAGCGTACTCTGTGCAATAATACATTATGCAGATGGAATTATTTTCCATACTGGATGGCAATGTATGTAACTGTATTGTCCTTCGAGATGAGTTCTCATGCAGTTGCTGGTATCGCACTGCTTGGCAGCCTGCTGCAGATAAGAATGAGTGATGATGCCCTAGATTTTAATGGAAATTCTAGAGCCTGTGCAGCAGTGGGGTGCAGTCTTCAGCAGAGAAAAATGAGCTGACTTGCAGGCATGTGGGGTCATCAAGAAAGATAAAGAAATAGGACATATACTCCAGGCTAGGCAAGGCTTTTTAAAGGATATTATGGAAATGAGGAAGAACCAATTTAGTTTTCACTATGTTACTCCATTTAACTTTAAAATGCAAGGTCAAGGTACTGTGGTTTTTTTTAATGATTAAAGATTTGGGATGTTCTTTTTGTTGGCACCATTGAATGTTTATGGGGCAAGGATGAATATGACAAAGAATTGAATTTTGAGGTATCTGAATTATGTAGCAGCTCCTTCAGAAACCACATTAAAGATAAAGAGAAATTTGCTAATCACTTTCATTTTCATCCTGGCAGTCCAATCTCCTTAAGAA
Organism: Florisuga fusca; assembly: GCA_038090715.1. NCBI lineage: Eukaryota > Metazoa > Chordata > Aves > Apodiformes > Trochilidae > Florisuga > Florisuga fusca. Next base: position 16,733,940 of record JAAWXA010000004.1, on the reverse strand, counting down.
GCCTCTCTTTAGAGTTAGTTAGATTCCCCAAACAGTAATATATCCTTGTTTTTACATGAAGCCCATAAAAACTATATTAATCATGTAGGCATTCTGAAAAAAAACTCCCTTTACAATCAAATCTCAGTGTTTCTGGTTCTAAGTGAAACCTGATTTACCCATTAGATGTGAGACTTGACAATCCATCGAGTTTGACACACTTTTATGACTTTCTGAAATTACGATGAATAGGTTGAATTTTTACGCCGGAAGCTCATGCAAACATTTTATTTTTAATGAGAAAAGAAGATGCTGCACCTCTCCTGCAGAAGCACATAAAATTAAAGATTGGGCTGAAAAAGTTCCAGATGGATTTACCTTAGAAGGCAGGGACAGAACAGATACAGGAACACATTTTAACTCTTCTTAATTTTTCTTTCTACAACACAACAAATTCTTAATGAATCTTAATGTGAAATATATATGTGCATGGTATGAACACGAAGTCCCTTTCTAATGAAGTACATTAGCTCCCTGTTCAGTCTGTCATGGAATCACCATACACAAGGCTAGTGTGATGTTGGGTGTTTTGGGAAGCTCTTGAGTAGTCTACAGGTTGTACCTGAGCCAGTCAGTTTACAGTTAGGTTGTATCTGCAGCATACTATGGGATTTTTTACAACTGCTCAGTAGATTCATCTGGAGACGCTGTAGTCACATCTTGGTTACACCAAGTAACTGTAATCTGCATTAAACAATCTCTCCCTGAACAAATCTAACAAGTGAGGGATCTTTCCTTTCCCTTCAAATCAGCCTGCCTTCTGAAGCAGCCGTACTCCACAGCTTAATAATAACAGCTACCCTCCACCCACCCCCTCTTCTCTGTTACACACTAATTTTAATTATGACTATCACCAGATTGTCACCCAGATTTTATGAAAATCCTCTCCAGCTCCTTGGAGCTCCATGCCATAGCTATCACATTATTTCATTTGTGCCTTTATTTGGAGCATCATAGATCAGCAGCGGTGCCAAAGTAGTGCGTAATCCCGGCTGTTCTGTCCTTTACAGTTTCTCGAGTAGCATGCCGTTTGCCAAGGGACTTGGTTTTCACACAGATCTTGTATTAGCTTAAAAAAAGAAGTGCAAAGACAAACAAGGTAACTCTAAGAAGTTGATCAGATGTTTTTCAAACATCCAGAAGATATCAAAATTTGACAGTGGCTTACTTATTTGATTTATCCTCTCTTACTCTTCAACCTCAGTATCAAATTTCTTGCCTAGATAAAAATGTGTCACAGAGGATTGTTTGTATGTTTAGCTATTATCTAGCCACCTGTGAGCAGAATTATAGTTGCTAACTAAGAGACCATCCCTATGTGAAGTGCAGCTAATGCTAGGTAATGCTATTTAAAAAACAATTTTTATACTAAGTGTCTAGGCAACTTTTCAGAACACCTCTCTATGATGGATATCTAACGAATGCTAGGAAAATGAATGGGAATGGCTTAGAGAGGTCAGTCATAAGGACAAAACTTAAGATGCATTTTAACATTTTAACGGAAGGAGATAAAAAGGTCCTCTGAGATTTATTTATCTTTTTAAAATAAAAAACAAAACCAAACAAACTTGAGAAATTAGCTGCCTCACGCACTTCTTAAGAAATGTGGCTAACAATATATCTCAACAGTTGAGTAATAGACAAGAGACAGAATTTTAAACATTTTAACAGCAAGATTTAGAGGTTAAAACTGGAATAAAGATAACCAGAATATGGCAGCAGTGCTAAAAACAGGCTATTTTATATTTTTAATTTCCTCACTCCAGCAAGGCAAGCCTGAGATGTCTGAATTTCAGAAGAACATACATTTAACTTCAGTAAAGAGGTAATAATAGTAACACTGTACCATTCTCTTGTATCCAGATATTGAAACACTGCACATCATGAAATAGAAATGTGACATTTTCAAAGCTTATGCACTGCATGCATGAGTAGACTTCCTATAAACCTCATATAACTATATTCCACATATACTTTTTTACCAGTAAGGAACTTCGAAAACACAGTCAGTGTTGGAAATGCTTCAAAATTAGCATTTCAAAATGAGCCAGAGGGGGGGAAAAAAAATAACCCTAGATCAGAAAAACAAAGGAAAAAGTTCTGAATTTGCTATTTCGTTTTTTAAATATACATAAATAACAATTTATAAATATTTTCCTAGGTCTTCTCTGAAGAAATAGGCGTAACAGTGTTTTGAACCAGGCAATTCTGCTTTCTCTTGGTTTTGGGATTATTGTGTAAACTCTTTTAAAAGGAGTGCTTGTGTTTGTAAATTATTAATGGTAACTTACTGTAAAGTGTAGTTTAGGCTTTAGAATGATATGCTATTTTATACTTCAGATGAACATATTTGGTACAAACTAGTAACGCAAATGAGAAAGCAACACAAATATCCTTACTCTAACCACCTTTCCCAGAGGTAAAACCAGGCCTGCCTATGTCTTAGCATTATGACTGCTGTGTGAAAGGCATTTGCTTTTCACCTGTGTCTCATTTTTTTGTTCCTTGTTAGATCTTTTGCTAGAATTTTCTGTGAGATCAGTAGTGTCATGGTTTATGCCTACCCGGTACCAGCCGGGCCTCTGCTCACTCACCCCCCACCCCGCTGTGGGACAGGGAGGAGAAAACCCACCCAAAGGCTCCTTCATCCAGACAAGGGCAGGTTTAACTTGGGAAGGGAAAAATTAATTTAATCTACAAGGAGAAAGAGAAAACACTGCCAGATCTGAGTATCTTCCCCCCCTGCCCCCCTCTCCCCGGCTCCCTTCCCTGCTGCCTCCCCCTCAGGGCACAGGGAGGGGCAGGGGGGCTTTAGGATCAGTTCCCCACACGCTGTTTCTGCCGCTCCTTCCTCCTCAGGGGGAGGACTCCTCACATTCTTCCCCCGCTCCAAGGCGGGGTCCCTCTCCCGGCAGAGTCCTTCAGGAACCCCTGGGACATGAGTCCCTCCCACAGGTGCAGTCCCTCAGGCACAGACTGCTCCCGCCTGGGCTGCACACAGAGTCACGGCTGCTGCGGGAGCAGTCACCTCCTCTCACACAGGCTCCTACACGGCTGCAGATCCACATCTGACCCTCCCCGTGATCCTCTATGGGCTGTGGCTCTATGTGTGCCCACCCGTGACACCTCAGCGGCTACAAATCCACATTTACCCCACCGCGGTCCTTCAGGGACTGCCCCACCGCGCTCCTCCATGGGCTGCAGGGGCACAGCCGCCATCTCACCACGGGCTGCGGGGAAATCTCTGCTCGGGCACTTTTCCTCCTCCGTCATCGACCTTGATGTCTTTGTTCTGGCATTTCCCTCTCACTTTATCCTCTACTCGGCTCTGTAGGTCCTTGTCTTGCATTTTTGAAGTTTAAGTTTCCTTATTTTAAGTATGTCACTCTCAGAGGCACATCCAGCTTCCCATATCTGCTCGTCCTTGGGCAGATACAGAACAGGTATTGGAACGGGGGGAACTTCCAGCAGCTTCTCACAGGAGCCATCCCTGTGGCCCCCCTGCTTCCAAAACATCACTGCACTGACCTAAGACAGTAGAAAGAGTAACTGAGAGGCTGTCTTTGATGCCTGATTCGTTTACATGCTATTTTTACGTCACCTGAAGTCCTGTCAAAAAGAGTGGCAAGGACCAAGATAGTGGAAAGTGGGATGACTACCACAGTGCTTTTGTGTTTTATGAGGATATTGTTCTGTCTTTCCCTAGTAAGACCCTTCCATGCTGCCTAACAGATAAGATAAAGGTATAGCAATGGAAATGAAGTATAAAATAGAGGCTAATACATAGACAGGAGAGATGGGAGTATGATTTTATAATTCTGTGCCTTTTTTTCCATTTTCAGATATTATAACTTGTATTCTTTCAATGCCAAGTAAACTCTCACTGATTCAGAATTATTCAAATTGCTCAAAACTAACATTATTTAAATAGGAATAACCAGCTCATATGTCTTTGTTAGACTTCAAACTCTGAGTTGCACTATGGTTAGAGCAATTAAAAGAGTAGTTTGAGCAGAGTTTTATTTTCCCCTTCCTCTCTGGGGCCTCTAAGTGGAGGACTGAAGCTGAGAGTTGGTATAACTTAGTAGCCTCAGAGGCTGAGACTATTAAACAAGGTATTCTTTATTACAGTGCTGGGTATGTGAGGCATTGCTCCACCCAACAGGTACATCACTTGGTTATTCGGCTACACTTTTATCCATACGAATCATACATCTGCATTACATTTCCATCATTTCCATACAAGAACCATATCTCCCAGAAGTTTTTAACATAAGATTCCACCCATCTCTGCATGCGCACTGTCTCCTGGTGGATGTGGGCAAGGGTCGTTGGGAGGAAGGCTCAAAGTCTTCTTCATGGTGTACTTTTAACCCTGGGCCTTGAATTTTTGCACTTAGGTGAGACATGCTGATGCAGCAAACCAGAACTTGAGGTTTGGTGGTTTTTTTCCTCTAAGCGTATCAGCAGCACCTCTATTTGCCCTTGCAATAAATCAGAGGTATCCTGGCTAATGATGCCCTGCCTGGCCACATTCTGCCTGGCAACATCCTGCCTGGCTGTTTCATTTTTCCCATGTTTTAACCCTTTCCATCAGGACTTAAAATAGAATACATATTTCCGTGAGTAAAACCTACCCTTTTCTCTTCCAAATTATAGGGGTTTGTAATACGGAATTTCAAGCAAGAAAATGGCAAGAACACTGTCCTTGTTCAAACATAGCTTTCCAAAATACTGCTTTATAATTATAGATCTGTTTCTTATAATACCTCTAAGGGTTTAAAATACTTCACTTGAAATGCCTTTTTTTTGTCTGACTTAAGTTTCTAATGGAGATCATGTATACTGAGAAAAACAGTATTTTAAGCACGCTCTCTTTCTAAAGGAATTGTCTTGTCTGGTGTCTCTTGAGTATTTTGAAGAGTGTATATCAGTTACAAAGGCTGTGTTCTCATTTAAAATCCCATTGTGTTATGCATGTTATCACTGACAGCCCTTGTAAGAAATATCCTCCTGCCATCATTCCTGTGTGGTTATTTACCCACACAAATGGATATCCTATTGATTTACCTCTTAAAGAATTAATTTTTGACTAGTATCTGGAACTGTGAAAGTTAAATAATACTAATAACAAGAAAAAAAACACACACACAAAATACTACTTTTTGTGATCATTTGAACATAATCCTCTTTATTGCTATACCCTTTAGACAGTGAGTCTAGAGTAAGGAAAACTAGAGGTCTCATTCACCTGAAATCTGTGACTCAGTCACATCTTACGTCTTGTTCTGCCTTCTGAATGTGCCATTTCACATAAAAGAAACTGTGCAGGACTTTGGTGAATTCAGACTCATCTGACCTCTATTTACGGGTTCACCAGAACTCACTGCAGGTTTCCTCCTGTCTGAGGCTTGATGCTCTGTTCATAAAACATTTTCATATTAAGGAGAGAGGAGTCTGACAATCAACAGTGTCCTTAATTAGGGAGAAATCAAGATTTAGAGTATATCTATCATGCAAATTGAAGCACCTGAGATTCTTGAAGACTAGCTGCCAGAGAAACAAATACATGCTTTGGATATTTTCAAGTGTTAAGGCATTTAAAACAATAAAAAAATCTCTCTGTAGGCTTTTGGTAATAACAATAGAGTTAATTTTGCTTTTATTAATTTGTATCCTTTCTGTCTGGTCACTGTGATGATGCACTGTAGCTGATGTATTAATTTTTACAAACTCGTGAAATGTTTTGATGGGCTAGTATTTATCCTGGCTTCCTATCTGTCTTTATTCAAAGAGATATTACTATTTACATCTCTTTCATGTCACTTGCTGTTTTCTGATGCAACCGTTAATTAAAGGAAAACACTTTAATTTCACTCAAGAATATGTATATGAAACCCACAGATTTAATAATTATGGTGATTAAAGTGTTTGCAGACAGCAGCTTCACAACAGTGTTCTAGTTTGAACATTGTTATCTAGTCTAGTCTATTTCTGTGTCCAGTCTATAACCAGTGGCAGACTCAAAGTAAATTTCTGTGCACAAAAATTTCCTTATCTCTCTTGGAAAGCATAAAGCAAGCAAGCCATGAAGAAGTGGTGTGTGAACCTCAGATGAGCTTCTTTTTACTGCATGCCCTCCAAAAGCACGAGTCTTATGCACAGATAAGCACCTCCATTCTCCTTGAGCACAGAGCAAAGGTTGGAGTTCTGCTGCAAGCACTTCCCTCCCTTTCTGGTTTTTCTGGTACTGTTGAACAGGAAGGACTTGGGAGAGAGATTTTCAGCTCATTTTCCTGTGTAAGTAAATGGAGCATATGAGGTTTCGTTGTTTGTCTTCAGTCTATCTAAATTTCATAGCATAGCTTGTGATTGATTTTTGAATTCACTGTTCAGTTTTAATCAAAATGGAAGCAGAGGTAAAGATTCCTGTGTAATTAAGTTTCTTAACGCCTTAAAATATCAGTAGCTGGGTAGGACATTATTCAGTTCTGTCAGAGTGAAAAAGAGAAGCAGAGGTCAAAAGCTACCTGTTTCCATTGTTATCAGTCCCCAAGCTAAGAAGGGAATGAATCTTGGTCCACAGACCAAGTGTTGCCTAGTGAGAGAGATGGAGGAGCTGGAGGTGTTTTAGTGGGAATGATTGGAGATGCAGAGAACAAGGAGAACAAAAAACTGAATTATGTCCGTTCTTAGAGAATGATTGGTCATGGTGGGATTTTTCTGCCTTCCCATAGCTGCTTAGAGTAGATGAAGTCATCTGCAAGGTAGGTGGGCAGCTGTATAGGTAGCACATTTCAAATTGTGGCCAAGTGTCTCACACAGGTGCTTGTTCTGTTGATAGGGCAATTGCTGATCAGGCATGGTGGAGGTCTTCCCTGAGGAGCTGGAAAGTGGAGAAAAGGGGTTCTTAGTTTTGTTTTATCAACAGGGTATATTCCTTACCCTTCAAATCTTTTATAGGACTAAAACACTAACATTTCAAATATGGTCTGAAGGAAAAATGTATGAAGCTGTTGGCATGCATACATTGGGATTTTAAATAAGGAGATATAAATTATTGCCAGGTGGACCTCTCTGAACTCTTTCTAGGTGCTATCAAACAGAACCCCATATTTGATTTTCTTTTCAGTGCCCAGAAAAATTTTTATTGTGGTGATTTCTTTAAGGCATGCATTCCCAATCCTGTAACTGTTAGTGATCCTGCAGAAAAAATGAGATAGAGAATTGGATTTTATATATAAACAAATATTTTGGTATTTAATCTTAAGAGTAGAATTTTATAGTTAGCTTTCTACAGAAGTTATATGATTGTAATGTGTATTAGGTACGAAGTGTCATGATAGAAGTAAAAATTTATTTTTTTTAAATGTTAAAAATGACCATGAAGTAGAACTATGTACAGTGACTTGGTTAGAATTATTCAGGAACCTGTAAGCACTTTGTTCATCCAAAAATACTTGTGGAATATATGAAATACAGTTTCATCAGTTCTCAGTTTTTAAAGGACAAAAGCTGTTTTGGAAGCTGCAAAGCACATCTAATGTGAGGTTTTTTTCCTGGTTCCTAGTGATTTATTAAATTATTTGTCATATTTTATCTAAATTCTTAGGTGGTATTTTAGTGACTTATTGACTGATCTTTAAAAATTCTGTACATCATTTTCCCTTGAATTAGCAGTCATATATTAATTTTGAACCAGAAGAAATGATTCTGACATAGATAACCATTTTTTTCTGTTGTGAGAAGTGCTTGAATACAGAAAGTAACTTTGTTGGTTCTATTAAGATTTTAATAGGTCTCTAGTATAGTATTATATCTAGTGGTGTATTTGTGTGTTTAGTCATGCTGTGTTATTTTTATTACTGTTACAATGTAGACAAAATGATTTGTATACATGAACTAATTTTTAAACTCATTTTGGGAGAGACTTCTATTTACTGGAAGCCAAGAGTCCTTTTTGTAGTAAAACTTAATTTTCACTTGGACTTTTTGGAATTATTTAACTGAAGGGTTCTACCTGTTCCAGTTCTTTGATGGGATGTAATGGACTTTTGTGATGAACATAAAATGTAATAATTCAAATCATTGAAGATCATATTGCCTCTATAAAAAAATTATTTATTTGAAATAGAATCAGGAGGTCAAGATGCATGTTTTTTCACTGGAAGTAAATTTTCTAATGAACATATTGATTAGTATTTTGAAAACGTAGTGTGTACAGAGAGAAATACATTAACATTAAATATGCAATAAATATCAGTTCCTGAAAGTTTTACTATGTTAATAATATCAACTACTTTGAAGCAAGCTGATGAATTTAGCAATCAGAAATGAAATTAGGGGAATATGTAAATCAGATATCCCTTGGGTAGCAACACTGGCATGCTTAGGAAAGCATTTGAATTAGTAAAAGATCAGACCCCAAATGCTATAATTATGCTCTGAAGAAGGAACAAGAAGGATACATAAGCTATGTCTGTTAGATAATGAAGAAAATAGAGGGTAGCAAGGGCAGAGAAACACGCCAGTGGTTGGTGTAGGGAGTAAAGACAGTCTCTTTAAATCAATAGGACTGAACTGGGAGAGAAAGCCCCTCCTCAGCACTAAAAGACCTAAAGCACCAACTCTGAGCAATCCAAAGCTGGTGGAGACATGACGGCAAAGGAGGGATCAGCAAACTCATCATGTGATAACTTCTTACAAACAATTTGATTTGCTGTCTGTCTGTCTCTCCATCACCAATGAACTCCCCCCCACTGGTTACTCTTGCTCACGTTATTGCACTGAGCCAGGACTGGTGGTTTGTTCATATATTGTTGCAGTGCAAGGCTGTGATGCAGTGATGTATAACAGATAGATTATTAACTGAGGCTCTATGTGGTACCTAAAAGCACATTACTTCCATTGCCCTTGCAGCTCTCTGTATGTAACAAGTTGCAAGCCTGAACCAACTGGTCCTCTTGCCTGTCACAGTAATTCACCACAACTAGGAAACTGCTTTTGCAGGCTGGGTGTTGCCCAGGATACATTTATGCCTTTGTGACTTGTTCCAGTTGCCATCAAGTCAAGGTACACTGACCACCAGTTCAGATATTTTTGCCGCTGTTTTTTCTTACAAGCAGGCACAACCTCATCAGTAAGGGGGTTTTCTTATCTGGTATGTGACTAATTTTGTGGATTTTCCAGAGAATAAAAGAACAACCAGAATGTTTTCCATGTATGTCAAAAAGAATTTTTTAATGTAATAGATGTAGAACAAATATGCACAGATTTTTCTGATTGAAAAAGTGTATATATACTATTTCAACTTGCATTAAATGCAGTATAAAAGATGTGGATCAAAACTAAGAAAGTGAATGTTATATAAATAATTTTCCAAATGCTTCAAAGGAATTATATCTGCTGCAGTTTGTTTTACAGGATGTCTATAAATGACCAGCACCAGGGAGTCAATATATATAGCTCATTCAATATTTTCAGTCTGCTACTTTGTATATGTTACTTTTATGTTAAGGCTATTTTTTTTCGTAGCCAGAGGCACTGACAAATGACAATCTAGTAATTTCAAAAGAAAGCTGTAATATATAATAGCTTAAACATCATGACTGAAATAAAAACCGGATGCTCAGGCATTCCAGTGCTGCTGAGTTAAAGACTAGAGGTGGTATTTTCAAGGCATAGATTGCATAAGAAAGCAAATATTTTTCCAGTTCTTTGAAGCATAGGAGGTGTATAGTACATAGCTTATGTAGGTGTATGGATATCTCTGTAAGAATCAGGAAAAGCTGTGGAGTCATATAAGTATCATAACTATCTGCTTTTGATTTAAAAAAAAAAAAATATTTAAATGCCAAAGAAAAATAAACACCTGTGTTCATACTGAATTTAAAAAAAGAAATAATTTATTTCACTAAAAAGGCTGGTCTGGTATTAAGTTCATAGGGAAATTGCTGGTCAGGTGTGGTGGAGGCCTTGATGTCCTTTCAAGGACATTACTGGTGTCCTTGAAAACTTACAAATAGGATATGTTTGAAGAAACTAGGCCATGTTGTTATTTTTAATACACTGGGACCTATCATGTGAGTAGTTTGATTTGTGATATCTGGAAAGAGATTGAAGATGGAGGATGCATATTTCTAATCATTGAAATTGTTTGTTCAGTTTTATCTTTGCAGAGGAGGTAAAATATCAGAATGTTGTAAATATTAGAAATTGCAAATTAGACACAGTATCAGATCAGGCCATAGTCTCAACTTAGTACTATTATGTGTAGACATAGAGGGAAAAGTTGTTTGACAGTGGTGTGTCTTTACATTTTTGTGCCACAGCAATATAGAAATTAACATATTTCACTAGCATACATATGCTGCAAAATCAGTGAGTAGGTTTTTTCAGACCTACAGTTAAATTTTATGTATTTAACCTGAAGCATTATAGTTAGTATGCAGTAGCATACTAAGTTTTTGGGGAAAAAAAAAAAAAAAAAAGTCTCTTCTTTCTCCCTGCAGTATTTCTAAATCAGTTCTAAAATTAAATTGAATTAATATGCCAGTTAGAACAACTGTGTAATTTGGGTTAGAAACACAAAATAGACCTCTGGTCGTGTACTTTACAGTTTGGTACTGAAATTACTTTCATCACAATTTCATGTCACGTTAGAAAGGGACGTGAAATGTAAATGAACATGGCCCGTTTTAACAATTATATCTCATGGAAATAATGGGAAAGAGATGAGCTTTTTTTTTTTTTTTTAAATTAACTCCCAGGTGAATATCTTTATAAATTGCAAGGAGTGAATCTGTTTGCAAAGTGTCAACATTTGAAGTAGATTCTGTTTATCGAAAAAAATTTTAATGAGGTGACTAATTGCCAAGGTCATCTCTCCTCTGAATCAATAATACATATTTTTTTCTATGCTTCTGAGGCCCACAGAGTGCTGTACAACTTTTTGTTCAGGCAAGGATAAAGAAAACAAAGACTAAAATATACCACACAGATTTTCAGAAAGGTTTTGGGCAGGGCTAGAAGGCAATACTTAGAACTTTAGTTTCTCAGTCGTTGTATTCAGAAGGTCTGGAAGAACCAATATCAGGTTATTCTAAGCTTCAAGGTGGTAATCGTTCTGAGGACCAAGGAAATTGAGACAAAGTTGATTAATGTATTCAAAATAGGTGATTGCACTACATGAAGGAGAAATTCAGTGTGCACACCTTGACTTCCTCTTTCCTTTTTTCCCCTGTGGATTTAAAGATAGAAGTACATTCCAATGGAGGAAGAAATAAATTCAGGTTAATTTATTTTTATTACAGCGGACAGGGAACTAGACAAAACTTTATCTTTTCATAAAACAGATTGCCACTCTGGTGAAATTCATAGTAACAGGTCTTACCAGGTGATATCTGCCTCTCAAGAACTAATTATGGGGGGATGTTCATTAAGTTCTAGTGAGAAAACTGGAGGTGTGTTTGCGATTATACTTGACAGCAGCATAGACAGCACTGACAAGAACCTGGAATTACTGTGACAAGCTGGAGTGCGAAGTTACTAGGCTATTAAAGTATAGCAGACTACTTCTTTTTGAAGGACAGTAGGCTAGACTGAAGAATTTGTATACCTAAATTTGTACAGGTAAAATATAGGAATTTCAGCCTTTATGCCGCGTTTTGTAAAGAATGAATTTGTTATTGCTTCTAGAAGGTAGAGGCACAGTCAAGGGATAAAGTCTAGAAGATATTAAAACTTTCTGGTCAGAAGCTTTTAGCAGAGTATGAAAAGCTGTTTATCTCTATTTTTAAAATGTACAATTTGTGAATTTGCATTGCACCTACATTTCTGTGGGTACGGTAGCAGTCATGGACAGTCAGCAATGCATCCAATGGACCTTGCAGTTTTCTAATTAAACAGCATCAAAATACAGGAAAAACACAACAACCACAAAGCAGGATGGAATAGCATTTCCCACCTAAGCAGTATGTGTACGAAAATCAAGCAACATTTATATGTTTTATAAACTATTTATATAAACTTTTGCTTACACCCAAAATGATCTTATAAACAATTCTAGTCAAAGTGAGTATGAAATCTCCTTGTTATTTTGTGCTATTTATTCTTTACTCAGAAAACATGTTTGCAGTATGTCAAGAGTTTTCCTTTGGTTTCTTGTGTACGGTTGATGTACAAACCCAGTACAAGTGACACAAGACACCCGGTTCTGCTTTATAGGTAGAATCTGCCTGGAGCCTACTGTCTACTCTTTCAAATGCTGCTCTTTTCACAGAGCTTATAGTAATATTGAAATCATAATAATTTCTAGAATTTATGCTAAGAAGAAAAAAGTTTGCTTTAAATTATTTTCAACTCCTTAGAAAACATCGCCTTGGGTATTTTACTGGTTTTTGTAGTTTTCTGTCTCCCTCTGATCTGCTGTAATTCACAAAACAATGAAGAATCTCAGGCGTAGCTTCTTATAACAAAACATCTGGGAAGCAACATGTACCTTTTGTTGTTTGATTTAATCCTAACACAGTGCCTAATCCTAACAAGTGCCTTGTTTTAATCCTAACAAAAAATGTTTCCCTGTTGAATTAATGTTATTTAACTGTCTGGAAATTTTTTTTCTTCCTTATTTCTAATATAATCTTGAACAGAGGTACATACTCTTAATGGACAAATTTATTCTGGTAACTAAATGCTAGCAAATTGTTTTGGGGATACTTTTGTACCAAATGTTTTCACAGTTCTCTGATTTGTATTATTGCATCTGGATAGACACTCTTACATCAACCTTCTGCTTTTATAAAATCTAAGGCAGAAGAGAAAATTTTACAGATTACTGAAGAATAGCCCATTAATGTCAAATTAAAGACTGCAGATTTTTGAAAGTGGTGCTTAGTACCTTGACATGCTTTTAGAATCTCTAGCTCACCCTAAATTAAGGGTACAGTTAATACAGTATTTATTTCTTACAAGGTTTTGTGCCAGTTTGTGTCTCTGGCAGAAATCAGCTTGTTTGTGGTATTTATTCATGCTGCTGTGGGGCTTTTCCATAACAATAAATTATTTTTAAACTCATTTGTCTACTACAATGGAAAGAGGAAAATGCTGGTAAGATTGCTCATAGAATAGTTTCTGATTAAGTTTAACAGTAAAATACTATTTCGTTCAATGATAAGAGGAAATGAGACTGCAGGAAGAGTTGCATGAAATATGTACAAGTTAACTAAGAAATAACAAAGTAAAAGAAATTATGCCATTGTGGTACCCACTTAGATAAGGGCTTATGTGGCTAAGGACTCTGATGAGTTTTTAATTTGCATAATATGGGAAAAGCAATCAAACTGGCTTATTTCAAATCATCACCCACTCAAATCTTCCTCTTTTACTTTTTCAGTTAGTACTAGGAATCTATCTGAATCAGTAATACATCTTTTGTCATATTTTCTGGGCAGTTGTCAAAGGCATTGTGAATGGCATGATGAAGAAAAGGTGGCAGTTAGTTATGTGATCGTGTCATGCTTTTGAAATTGGTTGGTAAATAAAGAAAAAAGAAATATAACAGCAAGAAATAGCAAAACTACTGAATAATTCAACTGCAAGTAATAAAAGGATACACAACACAGAAATGAAATTAAAAAAAAAAAAAAGAAATAAAAAATTAGAGAAAAGACAAATGTATTATAGTGTTAGATATTCTTGTTCACTATCCCTTTTAGGGAATTCCCACCTCATATTTAGGATATGAACTAAAAGCCATTGTCAGGATCATAGAAGGAATGCCTGTAGCTTTAGGTCTTTCAGACCATTGATTTTCTTAGGAAAGGAATGATGTAATTGGAAAGTATTTTCTAAAGAATAATGTTGTTTCTAACAACTTTGTCACAAGCAGTTGTGATTTATTAATGTTCACTATGTTGCATAATTATATCAAGAACAGCTAAATCACAGAAATGCTAATATTGATGCAGAAACCTCTAAACATTTGGAGGTAAAGCCAAAATAGTGTTCCATGTACATTTGGGGTGGTAAGAAGTGTCACATCAAGAAATTCCTTTGGGAATTTTGCTTTCCACTTTTTCCTTTTTTTTCCCTATTTCTTTCCTTTATATTTGATTCAAAAAATATAAAGCAGTCATTCTTCTATTTTCACTAAGCATTTACTTCTCAGACCAGAAAGTTCAAGTGAGAACAAAGCTAAAAACACATAGTGAACAAAGCCAGAGTTTTCAAGGTGATGATGGGCAGAGTCACCTTCTATTGGATAAACAGAGCTGTTGACTTTGGAGAGGATTTTTCCCTCTGTTTAACCCATATTTCTTTTTTGTTCTGTTGGACTTGGAAGTTTTCTGAAAGTATGTGCATAATTTCTCATTTTAGGTAGATCTTGGAAAATAAAAAGGAACTAATTGAAGCAAAGAGACATCAGATGAGTGTCATAGAATTTTAAAGATACACAAAATTAGTTGAGGCCATTACTGAAGTGTAAAATCATCTATATGAGAGGTAGAAGTCCTTTAATATACTGCTTTTGCAATTTTTAGTCTGTGAGAATACTTAAACCTTTCTTTCATTCTTTGCTTTCCTTATGCTTGGGAATCACAAGAAAATCAAAGTGATGGGTATTAATATTACCCACTGCTTTTTTTTAATCGCTAAAAAGGCAAAATGTTGAAAGCATGTAGAAATATCTCCCATCCACTAAAAATTGTGATTTGGTCTACATGTATGAACATGATGAGATCTTGTCTCTTCTAAGTCGTTTTGGTTTTTATATTATATTAACATATTTTTAATTATGTTTGTTTGCTCACTCTGTTCACAAAGTAATTAGAAACTGTGTAATTGCAAGTAAAAGTACCTCAGATGGCTTTCTGAGTAAGCTGCAAGTCCAAAGGGCATTGTGCCCTTTTGCTTTGCCATTTCTGTACGAAGGGGTGAAATGTCAAGTGAAACTACATGAAGCAGATTCAATATCAATAATCTTTCTGCAGCACCATATATACAAAGGCCATCAGAGGCAACCCACTGCAGGTTCCCAGCAACTTGCCCTCATGCAGGCATGTGGCAAGGATTGAAGAAGAACAAATAGGAAACTGCAGATGTTGACAAGTTTTAAAGAGTGAATGGAAGTTGTGAATAGCATCTTTGCAGTTCGTAGCTCTGGGATGAACATGGGAAAGCATGACTTTCAGCATAGTAGTTGAAACATTTCTGTCCACTTTATACGAAAGTACTTTAAAAAAAACTAGGTCTTCATGGATTGCTGGGATTTATGCAGTACTGACTATTAAAAATAATCTGCTTTTCCTTAGGCTGTGGGATCTAGGAAATCATCAGCATGTGTTTCAGTTTAATCATTTGAAGAGTGTCAAATGCATAGAGTACTTGGATAAAAATAATCTCAAATTAGGATTTTTAGGCTTGCTTTCATGTTCTGAAGGATGTTCATGCTTCCTACTCATTCTGCATGAGGTTCCCATTTTGGCTTTAGGGATCATAATTTGAAAGACCATCTCCACCACTGCACTTCTTTCCTTTTTTTTTTTACTTTATAAGTAAAGCCTATTACATAATATGACACAGAATAAATCAGATAAGTCTGGTTTGGTTAATTGATTGGTTAATTTTGTGGCAGCTGAAATAAGCGTGTAAATTCTATATTATTTGTGTGCGTGCTGGGGGAGGGAGAGAAACTAGTTTAAATGCTATAAATTCAGGAAGCTCTTAACTAGTGTTTTAGTTTATAATGCTGGCTGGTGATTATTTAGCAAAGCTGGTCAAAGATAACCTCTAAGTTCTAAACATTTTATTTCTAAAAATCTTTGGAGTTCTGGAAGTACAATTTTCCTTTGTTCTCCTTTCCATGATCTCCTCTTCCAAGTGAACAGTCCTGTTTCCTCAAAAGAATTGTGTTCTGAACTGTTATTTCTGTAAGTGGTATGGATCATAAGTTCATACAGGTGCCTGGAATAGTGCCATTATTTCAAGAGCCTCTCTGGAAATAAGCCACTTATGATATATTGGTGTTGGTGTTCAAGCTGTCAAGATTTTTATAAATTTTGTGCAAAAGTTGGGATAGGTCATGCAACTGACTTTCTGCAGTTCAGTGAATTAGTAGCTGGCAACTGAGCTATGGTCATATTAAAACAAGTTACCTTCAAGTGTGGTTCAGTTTGACAACTTTCGACCACAATCTTATGCCTGAAGATCTGATGGACAAGAGATATTAAACATGCACAGGTAGTAGTTACGTTCATCTTTTGTGCACCTGAACAATTTATGATCCTGGCAATATTAACCAGTTCATGCAGAAATTTAATTTAATGTCTATATGCAGATTTACTGACTCTATCTGTAATTAAAATTATGCATTTAGAAAGAGAAAACAAGCATAAAATATTGTTCCAGGGTATGATAGGCTAAAATACTCGGTTTCTTCCAGAAAAGGTATGTTCAGCATTTTACTTGAAAGCTCTTGTATTTAAATAGGATTCAGACACACTTCCTTAGATTGTGAAACCTATCAGAAGTATGAAGCCCACGGTGTAGATTGTTGAAGTTATTTCATTTTCTTATTGCTTAATTCTTATTGCTTAATTGCTTATTTTAGCAGTAAAATTTTGAAAAGTATTTTACACTTCCCTGCGTGTACATTCTGAAGAATTCAAGGACAAAATTATTCATGCTCTAATGATGATTAAAAATATGAAAGTATTTGTTTCCCTTTTCATAAATATGAATTTTATAAAACAGGAATAGTGTTAAAATCTAAGCTACAGGTTCAGAACTGTGTTGTTTTTAAACACTAGGTAAGGTATGATAACTTTTTAATGAAAAAATGTGTAGAAAATATATCACAATGTGTTTAGGAAAACCTGAAGTATGGCCTTGGTTATATTTTGCCATTTTTTCATATTATTGTGTACGTAGAAATTATGCAAGTAATACTTTTTCTTAGAAGTGTAGTTTCCCCCAACCCTGCAAAAAAAAAAAAACAAACAAAAACAAATTAACAAAAACCAAAAACCAGAGGAAGAAAACATGAGGGAATGTAGTATCAGGATTTTTAGCAATTGGGGACAAATGTGTTCTTAAGTGGGATCAGGAGAAGTAATTGGAACAGTCTGGTTTCTCAACATTGTTTATTTGTGTTGATAACTAATAGAAACTCCAGAACCAGAGCGCTTTTAATTTTAGAATGCTTTGTAGGCTATTAAACAAATATGGAGTATGCATATCTCCAGGGGTGTGGAAGTTTGTTCACAAATTCTTCTTATTAATTATTCTGAAGAAAATTATTGTAATTATCTCTAGCAGACAAGAATACAGAAGCTGAAAAGGCTGTAGAGATGCACTGAAAGTTACTTATTACAAAAACATGAGAGGTCCTTCTGTCTACTTGCCTTTAGATTTTTCATTTGGCATTCAGAGAAGAGCAAGAATTTCACCTCATTCCATCTGGACAGTATGTGATGAAGCATTTTGTTTCATTCCTGACATTTTTATGAATACTTGAGTGTTGTGGGTATTTTGCAGGAGCTTCAGGATGGGATTGGGCAACAGAGAACTGTTGTCAAAACACTGAATGTAACCGGAGAAGAGATTATTGAGCAGTCGTCAGCAGCAGATGCCAAGGTGCTGAAGGAACAACTGGAACGTTTGAATACACGGTGGCAGGAGCTCTGCAATCAGCTGGTAGAGAAAAAAAGGAGGTATGTTGAAAGAGAGAAAAAAATACTGTGAAGTTATTTTTGGTTCTTTTAGATTTGCTTCTGACTTAAACATTCAAAGGACCTCTCAGCTTCTGGTATTTTCATATTCATAACAAATTATCAGTGATTAAATTTCACATCCACGATCATTTGCTTAATTCTTTTCTACACATTCCTGTCAGTTAACACCACTCCTTTCCATACACTGCATTTTCATAATTCCACTCCTAATACTTAAAAAATTATCAAATATACATTATTGTTTGATTAAAAGTAGAATAGATTGCAGCTTCATTTACAGAATTTACAGTTGATTTAGCATCTTTCTATCTGATAGTGTGTCTCTGTAGTACTAATAATACCTTAGCTGATTGATACAGTTAATCCTAATCTAATTAACTTCTCATCATTAATGCTATTAGCATCTGCATTTCATGGGTTGGATGAAATTAATAAATTGGTTAAATTAACCAATTTATAATAAATTAATAATTTATACTCACTTTTGATTAATTTGTTTTTCTTTTCCATTCACAATCAAATGCCAGAGAATTTGAGTTAGACAATATAAAAATTATTTTACATTTTTAATAAGAAAATTTCCAATAATTTTTTGTTACTATTTATATTAGGCTTCATAAATGTTTAAGTTTAGATTAAGTTTTATAAAAGCATATGGTCTTAATCTAGATCCTGGGCTTAATGACAGAGACATTTGTACTTGTATTGATCTCCTGTTCTTCCTGGATGTGTCAGAGACAAGGAACCTTTTTGCTCCAAGATCTTAAAAACAGATCCTACCCTCCTGCTGCCTCCTAGTTCATGCATTTTCTTCTTTCCTTAAGATTTTCACTCTCACAGACTGGATTTTCAAAGGAAAGAAACCTAGCTGATAAGAATATATGGGGTGTTCTTGCTGAGTCTGTTATAGATGATTCTGGGTATGAAAAGAGCTTAGTTTTCTCTGCTGGACAGAATTCATATATCCTTGGTGTCATGGGACACCTCTGGTGCTTTAGCATCTTCTGGTTGCTCATTAGTTGTCCTTATTTGGTTTGGGATGCAGTCAGATTATTTCTTTGTCACTCAAAGTCCTTTAATTTTTCACAAAGAACAAAGTGCAGGGCAAACAAGAACCTCTTCTTGCAGTCCAAGAGAGCCAGCACAGTCATAGCATTATTCACTGTGTTGGCACTATGGCAAATTTATTTCAGTACCATGGCATATAACTTATAACAGATCTGGGTGAATTAAAATTTTTAACTCCTCTTTTCCAGTATAGCATTAGTAGACTATTTTCTGAACTCCTCAGCCAATATGTTTCTATTTTGACTAACCTAAATTTTGTTAGACTTGAATATTTCTCTATATTTTCTAAATTTTCAGTTAAAAGAATTTTATGATAAAGAGGGAGATACTAAGACTTTTGTTTAAGTCAATTTTGAGAATGAGAAAATGGAACCACATTTTAAAGCCATAATGAAAAAAGGTGATGTTGAAGGCAGAGTAGTCTGGATAGAATTCATTTTCCTTTAACAGTTTCACGTCTAACATTTAGAATCTTCTACAAATCAGAAAAGAAAACCCATTCTAAATTTTTAATAGATTTTATGTTCTAGTCTTTGCAGTCAATAGATTGTTCTCTGCTTTGCAAACTGATTATCAATAGCTCAAAGGGAGGAGTAGTGATCAATTGACATTTCTATTAATTTTTTTGGTTTAACAGATCTCAAAATACAGGAAGTAGGAAGAAAATAAACAATTGAATGGAGTCCAGAAATTAAATATTACGGTGTTTTCTAATTCAAGTATAATGTAGTTAAGCATCATTTAAATGACAAGGAAATTTTATGATACTGAAAAGTCTATTTTTGTTATTGATTACCAAGATGGAAGAAACTGATTTTGATAATTCTGCACTGTTTACAGATGGGACACAAACACAACATTTTGGACATATTTCTCAAGCCGATTAAAGTTAAAGGGTGGTGGAAGATGGGGGAGGGGAAAGCATTGCAGAAGTGACAAAACCAGATATTTTTGCAAGACACATGAGTGTGAGAATTTATTTGGAGTCAGGAAGTGGATGATGCCCTCTCTCAGGTAGTCAGATGCTGGGTTGATACCAGGAAACTCTCAAACTGAGAGGATGGGCAAGAAATGGCAGTTGGTCTTCATCACAGACAAATCTGAAGTAATGAATATTCCAGAGAAAGGCCCCGTCCAAACTATTCTATGATTCTATGATAAAGTGATCCTGGCATTATCACATCAATGTCTGCAGGTGCAGTATGGGGAAGCAGCTGAAATTCTAGGGAAGTATGAGGTGAAAAGACTAAAGCAAGTGTCTTCCACGCTCCCTCAATTAGAATCTTGTGTTAACAATGTTGGTTGCAATCTGTTGGGCTGCCTTTTCTGACACTCCGTCATTTTTCATGTTCTGATGCACTGAACGTATTTCTGAAGGTGAAAAAAATTCTACAGAATTACTTTGTCAGTTTTCCTGAAGATGCACTTTTAAATGGTCTATTATTTATTCTGTTATATTATGAGAACATAATATTATCACTGTACTGATACAGAACATAGTAAATTAAAAATATTTCCTGCAACCATCATGAACTTTGTGGCTGGTTGACTTTGAAAAAGGAAGATTGATATATGATATAATAATAAAAGTTTCAACATGTTATTCCAGTTTTCATAAATAATCTGGAATAAATATTAAACTTCCTGCATACCTGGAACAGTACATTGGATCAAACCTGTGAAATTCTATATATAATAGAAATTGGTCATAGGTTTGCTGGACACTATATTAATCTTAATGGTAGTCTGGCAGATTTAAGGAATGCAAATTATTTGGACAATTTAATTAAAAACAGACAAGGAAACAAACCAAATATAATAAGAGTCTGAAGAGCCTGTATTGCTTTTCAGTAAAAAGAGGCTGCTTTATAAGTTTTAAAAGGTCAAATACTGATCCCAGGCAAAGCATAGACTTAAAATTGTCTTTGAATCTCCTTTCTTTGTTTGTGAAGATCAAGAGGTTATGCTTGAGTTATGTTTGTGTAGGATGTTATCTTTCATTTGCCTTTATCAAAGAGTTTCAAGGCTGTAGAAGTTGGAATTCAGAGTGTTTAATGTTTCTGTGTCTTGCGGTTTAATCCATTTCAGCTACGAATTAGGTGAGAATGTAATTTTAACTCATCAACTTTGGAATAGACCAGGCAGTTGAATAAAATGAAACTTGATTGAAAGCCTGATACACTGATAGTTAGCAAATTGGGAATTTAATTGAGTTTTTGTTAGCATCTTGCTGCAAGCAGCATCTTTTGTAGAAGCTGGAGTCTGTTCTCTGGAGCAGTGTTACTCAAACTGACAGGGAGACTTGGGAGACCAGGGGAAGTTGCAATGGCTCCTTGAACAGATGCTGCTAACCCCAGATAAAAGAGGGTCTGTCTCTTCTTCTCCACACTCCAGCAATAATTCTGAATACAAAATCACCTAAACTGCACCATCAGAACTCTCTCCATTGTTGTCTCCTTTTTGGGTGACTGGAGGGGACAGTGGCATGCCATCAGGGCACTGCTGTACTCTCAAGTGCCTGGATGCTGGCAAGCCCCAGGGCTGAGGTTGCACCTTCATCCCCGCTGCAGGAATGTGTTGGGCAGGCAGAGCTCATCAAAGGGAATCTGCCATGAGGAAAAGCAGCTTCTCGTGTAGGAGCTTGCTGAGGTGAAGGATCAGGCGAGGTGGCTGACAGACTTGTAACAGTGGTGATGTCTGGTCTTTTTATTTTCCATTTTTGTTGAAAATTTGTTGTATAATTTTTGAAAACAGATGCCCAGGAATTAGACTTCTTTGCTGTTTCAGAAGCAATGTGTGGTGTTCTTTATTCATTGCAATCTGATGGCTCTTCAAATTTGGTTCCATTGAATACAAGACAATTTTTCATTATTTTTGCTGCAACTACATTTGCACTTTTAATGAGCTTAAACCTGGCGACTGTCTGTTCAAATCTCTACTCAAGCGAGTTTGAAGTAATTATGGAAAGAATGACAAAACAAAGGCTGTTTACCAAAATATTTTTTTTAAAATTAACTGTATATAAACCCACAGGCTTTCTGTTTTAAATAAAAAAACCAATTGTTATAAAGCAAATATACTTCAAAATATTTTTCATACCTTACTGTCATCAAAGTATTCTTTTTCTATATCACACTAGCTACCAGTGATTGGTTTCCTTCACCTGAACACTCACTATATTGAAGGATCAGAGAATCACAGAGAAACACAGAATGTTAGGGGCTGCAAGGGGCCTTGAGAGATCATCAAGTCTAACCCCTCTGCCACGGCAGGATCACCTAAAATTGATCACAGGAACATGTCCGGGGGGGTTGAATGTGTCCAGAGAAGGAGACAACTGCAGCCTCACTGATATGATCAGCTCCTCATTTCAATTTAAAAGATAATTTAGGATGAAGAGATTTCATTACAGTTAGGACAATAATTGTGTTTTTCTTTTCAACGTAAGATTAGTCACATACTGAATTTTCATAATTTTTCATTTTTGACTGTTCAGATTTCTTACAGTAAGTCACTAGAAAACAATTACATTGGTATAAATTAACTCTGTATTTACAACTAATATAGCTGAACTTCTTACTATTTAGCATTTACATCTGACTTTTCAAAAGTTTCTGTGATATTTTTTAATTCAATTACTTTATATTCTGTAGCCAAATGAAAAAAACATTTTTGCATATTCTTAAATCAGAGTGGTTTGAGTTGGAAGGCTCCTTAAGGATCATCTAGTTCCAATCCCCCTGCATGGACAGTGACATCCCCTGCTAGACCAGGCTCCTCAAAGCCCCATCCAGCCTGGCTTTAACACTTCTAGGGAGGAGACATCCACACCTTTGCTGGGCAACCTGTTGCAGCATCTCACCATCCTCACACTAAAGAATTTCTTCCTAGTGTTTAACCTAAATCTACCCTTTCCATTTTAATGGAAGGGCACTACATGCCCTTGTAAAAAGTTCTTCCCCAGCTTTCCTGTAGGCCCCATTCATGTACTGGAAGGGCACAATAAGGTTTCCCAGAACTTTCTTTTCTCCAGGCTGAACAAGCCCAACCCTTTCAGCCTGCCTTCTCAGGAGAGGTGCTCCCATCCTCTGATCATCTTGTGGCCCTCCTCTGGACTCTGTCTAACAGCTTCATGTCCTTTAGACACATTCTTTAGAAAAAGAAATGAACTAGTTCTCTCTCAGTAAACATTTTTTCCAAATTCTCAAGTTACTATTTTGATGGCTTCTTAAAGTTTCGGTAACAGCTACTTGCACTAATTCCTAATCTTAGAAATACCATAAATACAAAATATACAGCTGAGTGGAAAAAAAATCACAAAAACAAACAAACAAACAAAAAAACAAAACCAAAACCCAGACATTTTTGGAAGGGCAAGTCAGAATGTGAGTCACAAGTGCAGATCTGTCCTACTGCTGTGATGCATATTTTCTATATCTAGCTGACACCTCCCAAATGAGTATGGAGAAAATACATGAACTGCAGTATGCATTTCATATGGTTTCTAGAAACAGAAACTAAAATATAGGCAGACTTGAAATGGACCATTAATGTTTATGTGATACTTAACCATTACAACTAAGGATTAATAATAGTAAAAAATATATCCAGAGTATTTTATGGACTATGGTAAGAATTTGTTATTGATTCATTTTAATACTGTTCAGGCAAACTAGATCCACATCTGTGAAATACCATTTATAGGAAATGCTACTGGGAAAGCGAATTCTTTTAATTATTTTAATTTATTACTCAGTATTAAATACTGAATATTAATAAATTAACTTCAAGAAGTATAATATATATAAAATTCATATAAGTGTCCTTGGTCCAAAAAATGACCAAGGGCATTTATGAATTTAGAAATACGAACAGAAAGAAAGCCTCTTTGAATATGGAAACCAGTAAGTAATGTACCAGAGACTGGCAATAATGTAAAAGACCAAAAGTTATATATGACATTCTATACTTCGTGGCTATAATTTGAGTATTTTCTGACAGACAAGGTGGGTTATATTTCAGGGTAAATGAAATAAACCATTACTTGCTGTTAAAAAGCTCTTTGGGAGCATAGGCTGGTTTAAAATGATAAGGCAGTAGCATAACAGCACAGAGATCTGTGCTGGTGTTGGATCTACTTGGCTCCACAGGACCAGCTGCTGTAAGGACATCTTACTGCTCAGGTGACTGCTTGTCCATCCAGTGAGATGTGCAGTCAGCTGCTTTCTCAAAAGCTGCTCTGTCCATGTCCGAGTCAACTGATGCATCATGTTCCTTATTCCTTATCATCATCATGTTCCTTATTCAAATATGCTTAGGCTTGGATTTGGAAGCCCATAGTCTCTTGATAACAATAAGCTGTTATTTTATCATTGTCACCATGAATTTAAAGACCTAGAAATTGCATGTATCTGTTGTTCCAAGAGTAATTATGGTGATAGAAATCAACTTGTTCAAAAGGTGCAATCAGTCATAAAGTTAACACTTTGTATTTGATTAATTGGTTCAGCTAGTACAGAGAGTGCTTCATTTTAGTGGCTTGCATAATACAATGCTTGTCATGCAGGATGTTTTTTATAATAGATGTAATGTTCTAGCAGACCAAGAATAAACTGTAAAGTAAATTATGAAGTGCACCTGCGGCTCAAGTTAATTGAAATGGACCTTTTAATTGCTATACTACATACTGTTCCTGACTAGGATGAAGAAGTAGATCTTTACGGAGAAAATACTTCTTTTTAATCTGAATTCTGAAACCTTTCTGTGCATATGTGTGTTTGTGTATATATATATATACACACACACATACATAAAAATATAAATATATATATGTAAAGTGAACATCTCTAAAAGAATTCCTGGAAAGTCTTAGGTTGAAAACATCTCACATTTCTCAGATAATAAAATTCAAAACTCAGTCCTACTGATCAACATTTAAATTAGTCATCAAAGTAAAAGTCTTTCCTTCATGACTAGGAAAAGTTTTAAATAATTTAAGGGTTGCAGTTGAATTCATAAGGGTGATAAAACTGACAGTAAGTTAAAATGAAAAAGGAATCTTTCCAATTGCTGTTTCTGGTAGAAAACAAGAAACCTTTTGATTTCTCATTCAAAATACTATACAGCTCACAATTTTTTCTCTCAGGTGCATTGCGTTGAACGCTCTGCTTTTCTGTGGCAGAATTAACATATTTAATGTTCTATCTTTCTCAAGTTTATCCTTAGGGTACCATCACATAATGCCTCCACTGAGCTCTGGGCTTTACAAATGATTAGAAGCTATAGGAAACCAAAAAAGTAAAGCTGTTGCTGAGAGCTTGGGTTCTGGGTGAATCTGATCGGGCTAAAGAACACAAGTTTTAATGTGCAGATCATTGTGTAGCTATGCATGACTGATTCTCAGACGTCTTCGTAATTGGGGCAGAGGGTAACACTGCCTCAGAAAGGCTTAAAGTTGTGCTTTTGCCTTTGCAGTTAATTACAGGCAGCTAATTTTTCTTCATTTTTGTAGTTGCACATCTCAGCATAAATCAGCATCTGCCTCAGTTTCACAAAAACAAACCTTTTAATTAACTAGGTTTAGATAACATATTTTGTCTTGAGAAGAGCATTTATCAAGTACACCTACAGCACTCAGCAAAGAACACTAAAAAATGTAATGCTGTAAAGTTGGTCCTTGTCTGCATATCCAATAAAATCAAAATGATTACGTTTGTATGCATCAGGAAGGTCCAGAATTGCTGGCTGCTGAGCAGTACTCCATTAGAGATTCAGAGCTATAATTTTTAGGAACAAGAAATATTAGAGTTCAGCAGCTTCAGGGCTTTTCATCGATACAGCTTACATTTCCAAAAACCCAAGACTAACAACAGTTTCTGAAAATAGTCTTGCAGGTTCCTATGGGAAAATTTAAAGCAAAATCAGAAGAGTAGGGCTGTTGATTGGTTTCTTTTCCTCTTTGTGGTGTTCACTTTTTAATGTATTTTTTGTATAAATTTAAGTGTATGTCTTTATATATATGTATACCTCTATTTATGTTTGTCTATATATGTGTATGAATATACGTATATAGTTTTGAGAGATTCTTTTGTTTTTACAGTAAACATCTCCTCTTTTTCCACTAAAGAACAATGTCTTGTGTTTGTTTAATCTCTAGGCAATTACTGTTTTTTATATCTAGTAAATATTAGAAAGAAAACAAATCTGTTTGCTGATTTAGAATTACGTTCTTGATCTTATGCCAGGAACATGATCTAGAACTTTTATTCATTTTTTTTTACACTCTAAGTGCAGTTGTAAATATTGGATTTTGTGTATTGAATATATACTTTCTGGTAAGATGGTGAGACTTCTTTTGAGTGAGAGTTGTTACTGGACATGCAGTAGAACGAACAGTTTTTAGATGTTTTTTACTGATGCCTGTATAACTGTACAAAACATTGGGAGTCACTGCCACGTTCCTACTGTGTTTATTATCTACAGAAAACATCAACTTTTTATTTAGTACCAATTTTGGTAAAGGCTTCTGACACAGTCTTTTCTGGCTCTGAAGCACTTTTGAGACATAAAGATTACAGCCCTTAACAGCAATTATTAGATTATTAGGGTGGTAGAGCATCTGTCTTAGGAGTAAAGGCTGGGAGATCTGAGTCTGTTTAGCCTGGAGACAAGAAGATGGAGTGGGGATTTTATCCATGCTTATAAATACCTTAAGGGTGGTGTCAAGAGGATGAGGCCAGTCTATTTTCAGTGGAGCCCAGTTGACAGAATAAGACAAATGAAAACACAGGGAGTTCCAGATGAACATTAGGAAAAGCTTCTTTAATTAAGAGTTATAGAACACTGGAACAGGCTGCCCATGCAAGAGATATCCAACCTGCTTGGATGCATTCCTGTGCAGCCTGCAATAGGTGAACCTGCTTTAGCAGGGGGTTTGAACTAGATGGTCTCCCTAGGTCTCTTCCAACCCCTACCATTCTGTTATTCTGTGATTCTATGATTGCATCAGCTTGGCTTATGGCTTTAGTGTATCAACAATTCTTGTTCTGCAATAGATATCTTGAATATAAAGTTTATGCTCTTTAACAGTGTTGAGTTCCTGTTTCTAAAAGAATCAGAATTATTAAGTTTCCTATAGATCACCCTGAATTCTAAGTGTGTGATTAGGTGTAATTTTCATATTCTGGATCATGAAATCTTACCTTCATTGGTGCTCTTCTTTAACTTCTTTGTATTTTAGTTCAGTTCACCTGGCAATAAATCTAGCTGTTTTCATAAGCTGATAAGAATCTCCATCTAGCAGGCTTTCATCTTCTTTTCCCAGAGCAAATCAGTGCTACGTTTATGAAAAATCAATTGCTAATGACCAGAGGGCTGCTTAAAAGATGTGTAGATGTGGACCTTAGGGATATGGTTAGTGGAAGACTTGGCGGATTTATTTAGATTTATGACTGGATTTGATGATCTTAAGGGATTTTTCCAACCATTTTTTGATTCTATAACCCTTGCCTGGTACAGTAGGGTTCTCCTCTCTTCTGTCAAGGCACACTTCCCTATAAGTACTTAAGTCTGTCCTTGTCTCCATAGTGTCTTTTGGTTTCTCAACTCCAAATACCTGTATTGCTGCAGCCTTAGAGTATGCAACTCCTCACTGTCTGATTCTTGAACATTAGCTGACAAAAAATTACCCTGTGTAAGAGTAGATTTAAATTTATGGCTTACCTAAAATTGCAGCTAAAATCCATTTGAAATACTTGAGGTAATAGCAATCTATGGATATATCAGCTGAGCTAGGAAAAAGCCATCCTCCATTTAAACCTATACTGGTTTTTACTAATCTCCTTTACACAAACTTCATATATTTTATTATGACTGAATGCATGATTTATTATTGAGCTTCATAATACTTAATAATACATAATAATATATTTTTTCAGCTGTAATCTCTGCAAATCCATTTCCTGAAAATTTATTCAGAATATTTATAATTCACAATCGATATGTCAAGAAGTTAGTCCTTTTTTTCTTATCTAAATGCATTAGATTGACTCAGGAAATAAAATAAAATATCTGGCACTTAATTGTAGATGGGGAGTTTTATATATCTTATACACTATTATCACTGCTACACGCTTAAATAAATTCTACCAAAAACATTAAACTTGAATGTAAACAGAGAAAAAATGTTTCATATTTTAGAAATGAACAGAGATCATCTTTAAACTGTGCTGTAAAGAATTTTTTGAAAGTGTGAACTACTTATTCATAATTATTTCAAATCATGAATGCATAATACTGTTTCATAAGGTTTTTATTATCCAAGAGAGTCACTGCATATATTGTTGAAGTTAATGCTTGGTTGAGAGGTTTTTTTAGCTACAAAAGAAAGGATATATTTAAGACAATAGCTGGAGATGCTTTCAGAAGGTCACTGGTTCTTGTAAATTGAATGTGAGCACTTTTGGTTTTCAAGAAATCTTTGTAGTGATGTCTTCTTGCCTGGCTTTTGCCATCCAGGAAAGACAGTGCCAGAGTGTCAGTGTCCCTGCCAGCGTCAGAGTAGAACCACTGTCAGAATGGTTCCAAAGAATGTTTATCAATATCATGATAGGCACTTTATTTATATAAATATAAATACATACATATATAAAGGCGTGTTCAGAACACCTTAAAATGTGCCATGTTTGGCGCATCCAGACTGTGGAATATGGCAGCTTGATAGTGAAGTCTGGACAAGAGTGTTGTCTTTGGTACTTTATGGAGAGGTGTCTATAGAGCCTGCAGAGTGCTTACTAATCCTGTATATTGATTCTTATCTTGCAAGCATGCCTTGTTAAGGAAATGCAATAAACCAATAAGATATAAGGCAGGTAAAGCACTAGCAAAAGTTTTACTAATTTGCAAGTTGTGTAAAATAACAGTTAAATTGTATTCTCCTGATTTTATTTTAAAATAGCATTCCAATAGCAAGACTTTTTACCTACTCAAAAATAATTTTAAAGTATTTCTTGTTTATACTATACAGTCATATATATATATATATATTTTGCTTAAGAAAACTTAATTCACCTCATATTTTCACTGTTGACCAGACCAGGCTTTTGCCATTTTGCACTGTACATGGGATGTTATTTTAAAGGAATTGTACAAATCTTGCAGTTTTTCTTACTTTATGTTCCCACTAGCCAATTACTTTCACTTACACTGCTAAGGAAACAGATTTATTTCCCTTTAAATAAGTTTTTCAAATGCAGAGCATTTAAAGTCACTGTTATTCTCTGGAAAAGACAGTGAAGGGAAGGAAATTTCGTGTAACATTTTAGTGACTTACAGTTGGGTATCTTAATATAGAGTGAAATGTTCTGCAGATTTGGATTTACAACCTTTTATCAGATATTGACAGTAAGAAAGTTCTAAATTTCTGCTCTGCTTGAATAGAAGTTTTAAATCTATGGTTCCTAAGCTCTTTGTCACACCATGTGTGTGTGCATGTGAGCAGGCAACTGTGTTATGCAATAATTGTTTTCAGTAGTTTTATGTTAGATAACGTGAAGCTGATGCTTTTTATTGATTTCTTTTTTCCTGAAGCTTATACACATAGAAAAAAGGAAAAAAGAGAAAAAAAAGAAAAAAGGAAAAAAATTAAAAAGAAAAAAAATCTGTGCTTTATCAGCCACCAGAAAACATGTTTTCATAAAAAAAAAGAAAAAAAAGAATTTTGTAAATAAATGATGGTGTAGATTAAAATAGATATAATTTAATTTGACTTCTTAGTGTGTTCTGTGGAGAGTGACCATCATGACAAGTAGGGAAGACCAGAGAAAGTAAAAGCTGCTGTCATTCTTCTTTAATATTTTTTTTACATTCAGAAATACTATATTAATAAGGCTGACCTTGATTCTCCACTGTGATGTTTGGGTTACATTTTTAAAAAGCTAATGCAACTTCTTGCTATGTGTAATAAATGACCTAACTTCTCAGGCTCTTCTGGAACTATGAAATTATGTTAAAGAAATTATATGTTAAAAAAATAATTATGTTAAAAAACCCCAAAACATAACATTTTAGCTTTATTAATAGTTAATTAATATTTCCATACAGGTAAGACTGTTCTAATTCTGATATGCTTTTTTGCTCCTTGAATTTGTTCAAAATTCAGAAGCTGAATTTTGTGATGTTGAAAATTATGACTTGAGTTTTTCTTTTAAAATGCATTTATTATCATGTTTAAAGGGTTCTGGCCTGACAGTTTTTATATAAACTAAGTCACACTTTAAAAATAAACAATATAAGCTATAAGAATTCATTTTCTCTGTTCTTTATTTTAGTATGAATAAACACTTCAATATAAAAAGTATAGAAATATTAATTCTGTATTTTCATTACAGGCTACAGGAAGAAAAGAATATTTTATCAGAATTTCAAGAGGACTTAAAAAAGTTGTTGTTATGGTTGGAGGAAGCAGACAGCATTATTGGTACTCCCCTTGAACCGGGGAATGAAGACCAGTTAAGAGACTGCCTTAGCAAAGTAAAGGTATTGTGAGTTTCATTCTTAGTATTTTCTTACTTTATCAATTCTACATTGAAGTATATGAGATGTTGTTCTAAGAGAAGGCTTCTGTCATCAAACACAGCATTTTAATTTCATAGGTAAAGCAGTGGAATTTCAAAACCCGTGCACAAATATATACTGATCACACTAAAATCAGAAAAGTAATAGAAAATGTAAAGAAAGAAAAATACCTATCCTGTAATTAATCACAATCTTTTTCATTCTCCTTTCTTAATACATAGCTTGACTGTTTTATCTGTGAAATATTTCTCTAAAGGTGTCTTGTTAATCCTTTACAACTTCACTTATCAATTGCTATTCAGTATTTCAGATGAGTATTTGGAATTGGATAAATTATTATAAATGTCAACTACTTAAAGTATTACTTTTCTAGACTCAGCATCTGAGTGACTTTTTAAAAGTAATTAAAAAACCCACAACAGCATACTAAATGTTTGTTTTTAAAGACCAGAATATTTTCATTAAGATCTTGGAGCCTTTAGACTATGTTACTGCTAATAAATACATGTAGTAGAAGCTTCTTTGTTGTGTTTCTGCAATGTGTCTAATAGAATTACTATCTTTTATAACTTGCATTATACTAAATTAGAGTGTAGCTGAAAAATGCTTATTACATATAGAACACCTTCCTAAAAGCTCCCTGTTCCCTCTTGAGATTAAGGACTAGTTATCCTTTGTCTGCTGGAAGTATAACATAGCAGAGAGGAGACAGGTTAAGATGTTCCTCGAGTGTATGGAAAATAACTTCCTGACACAGCTGATACCGGAGGAGGTGCCTCACTGGATCTCCTGTTCACAAACAGGGAAGGACTGGAGGGGGATGTAGTGGTTGGGAGCCATCTTGGGTTTAGTGACCACAAAATCGTGAAATTGTCAATCCAAGGTTAAATAAGGAGGGGGATTAGCAAAAACTCCACCATAGATTTCCAGAGGGCAGACTTTGGCCTGTTCAGGACACTCGTTGTGAGAGTTCCTTGGGAAGGCAGTTCTAGAGGACAAAGGGGTCCAGGAAGGATGAACATCGTTCAATCTTAAAAGCAGAGGAGCAGGCTGTCCCCATGTGCCGTAAGACAAAATGGCAGGGAAGATGAGCAGTGGCTGAAGAGTTAGCTTTTACTGGGACTTAGGAAAAAAGAGAAGAGTTTACCTCCCTGGGAAGAAGGGGCAGCCATCTCAGCATGAGTACAGGGATCTCGTTAGTTCATTAGAGAAAACATTAGGAAGGCCTAATGAGATCAGGTTGGTAAGGCAGGCACAGGTGGAGCTCAATCTGGCTACTGACATTAAAAAAAATAAAAACAAAAACAACAAACTAACAAAAAAATAACCAACCAAACAAACAAAAAACAAAAACAAACAAACAAACAAAAAACAAAAACAACAAAACAACAAAAAAACAACAAAAACAAACAAACAAAAAAAACAACAACAAAAAAACCAACAACAACAAAAAAAATGTTTTTACAAATACCTCAATAACAACAGAGCCAGGGAGAATCTCCATCCCTTATTGGACACAGGCGGAAACATTGCAACAGGGGATGAGGAAAAGGCTGAAATACTTAATGCCTTCTTTGCTTCCATCTTCACTAGTCAGACCAGCTACTCCCAGGGTATTCAGCCCCCTGAGCTGGAAGCTGAGGACAAGAGAGCAGCACAATCCCCCCATAATCCAGAAGGAAGCAGCTAATAACCTGCTATGGCACCTGGACTCCCACAGGTCTATGGGGCTGGCTGGGATCCACCTGAGAGTATTGAGGGAGCTGGCAGAGGAGCTCTCCAGGCCTCTCTCCACCATCGACCAGCAGGTTAAGAGAGGAAATCCCAGGAGACTTGCATCTTGCCAATGTGATGCCCATCTACCAAAGAAGGCTGAGAGGAGGATCCAGGAAACTAGAGGCCTGCCAGCCTGACCTCAGAGACTGGAAAAATTGAGGAGCAGATCATACTGAGTGTAATTTCATGGCAAGTTCAGGACAGACAGGGGATCAGGCCCAGCCATCACGGGTTCAGGAAAAGCAGCCTTACCAACCTGATCTCATTTTATGACCAGGTGACCCACCTAGTGGATGAGGGGAAGGCTGTGGATGTTATCTACCTGGACTTCAGTAAAGCCTTAGACACTGTCTCCCACAGCATTCTCCTAGAGAAGCCCGTGGCTTGTGTATACTCTTCGTTGGGTTAAAAACTGGTTACGTGGCTGGGCCCAGAGACTTGTAGTCAATGGAGTTAAATCTAGTTGGAGGCCAGTCGCCAGTGGTGTTCCTCAGGGCTCAGTTTTGGGGCCAGTCCTGCTCAGTATTTAATCAATGATCTCAATGAGAGGATTGAGTGCTCCCTGAGTAAGTTTGCTGATGAAACCACATTGGGTGGGAGTGTTGATCTGCTTGAGGGTAGGAAAGCTCTGCAGAGGGATCTGGACAAGTTGAATTGATGGGCTGAGGCTAATTGCATGAGGTTTAACAAGGCCAAGTGCCAGGTCCTGCATTTTGGTCATAAAAGCCCCAGAAAGTCCTTGGCAAACAGTGGCTGGAAAGCTGCCAGGCAGAAAAGGACTTGGGGGTGTTGGTAGACAGCTGTCTGAATATGAGCCAGCAGTGTGCCCAGGTGGCCAAGGCCAAGAGCATCCTGGCTTGCGTCAGGAATAGTGTGGCCAGCAGGAGGAAGGAAGTGATCGTGCCTCCGTACTCGGCACTGGTGAGGCTGCACCTCAAGTTCTGGGCCCCTCACTACAAGACAGACAAGGAGCTGCTGGAGTGAGTTCAGAGAAGGGCAGCCAAGCTGGTGAAGGTGCTGGAGAACAAGCCCTGTGAGGAGAGGTTGCGGAATTGGGAGCATTCAGTGTGGAGGAGGCTGAGAGGAAACCTTATTGCTCTCTACAACTACCTGAAAGGAGGTTTTAGGGAGGCAAGTGTGGGCCTCTGCTCCCAAGTGAATAATGACAGAACCAGAGGAAATGGTCTGAAGTTACACGGGGGAGATTTAGACTAGATTTGAGGAAGAAATTCTTTACTGAGAGAATAAGCAGGCAATGGAATGGTCTGCTTGGTGAGGTGGTGGAATCACCATCTCTGGAAATATTTAAAGTCCATGTAGATGAAGCACTTCAGGAGATGCTCTAGTGAGTGATAGAGGTGTTGATATATATTTGTCATATATATATTTTAAAAAATATGAAAAAAAATCTAAAACATTCTTTATTAGAAATCTGTTTTCAAGTTCTGTTTTAAATAAACAAAATCAGTATATATACTGCTGCATAGCATTTGAGAAAATGACAACTATGTGCTGAGGGTTTTTTTCTGACTCTTTAGCATAAGATCCCAGTGAACTGGACAACGAATTTGTGAGGCTTTGCCTCCATTGTCAAGGATATCAGAATGAAGGCAAATAAATATCAGGGGTGTTAGATGCATCTTATAATTTGCAGTCATTATTACAAGTTTAAAGTCTAAATTGATTGCTAAGAAGCATGATGGTTCCCACTCCTCATTTATACATAAATATTTCCTGATTGTAGTATTCTCAAGGGACACATTACCCAAAATTGAATGTGTTACCATCTCTTATTTGTATCTCTTTTTTTCCAGTCCACCTTGTTGTTTTGGAGCTATCCAAATGAAGATAAAAAAAAAAAAAAAAAAAAAGAAACCTCCAGTCAAATGAACAAAAAAAATCTGACAACAAGCAAGCAAAAAATCAAACAAACTTTCTCTTTTATTTACATTATCCTTAGGTGATATATCTTGTTACTGTGACAGTTTTCAGTAGTTGCATACATGATGGGAAATTGAGACTTCGAGATGATGCCTTGCATCTGTGTCCTTTGTCTTTAATTGTTTGGGTTTTTTTTATGAACTTACATGAACATTCTTGATTATGAGGTTAAACTGTATGTTAGACTTTTCACCACATACAACCTGGGTATGTTCATGGCATGGAAAATGTTAAAACACTTCCTGAAAGTCCTTGGTTCTTAAAATATTAAAAGATCAGTAAAAGTTATATACATGAGCTATTGAATGTCCAGAAGTGGAACTTATAATGTAACTGTGATTAATATACTGAAAAACACTGTTTTGACTTTTAGTTCTCTCTTTAGGCTTTATCCACTAATACAGTCTCTTTTGGGTTTTTTAGCTTTCTACATTCAGAAAACAATGGTTATTTTGACTTGAACTGAGTTTATTCCTTCATCTGACACACAAATCAATACGGGTGAAGATAAGGGAGCTGAAAATTCTACCACAGTTCATCTTAACTGCTGTATTTGTCTCTTACAGTTAAGAATTGAAGAGCTGCCACCACATAAGGGAATACTGAAAAGATTAAATGAAACCGGAGCAATAGCACTTGGAAGTGCATCACTGAACCCAGAGAAAAAACATGAGCTTGAGAGTACACTGAAGGAGGCTAACCATCACTTCTTAAAGGTTAGACATATTATGATATAACTGTGGTTTAAATTTTTAATCTGCAGCAAATATTTGCATTATATATTTTCTGGTATGTATTGGTTTTCTCTGTATGGAGAGACATTTGTATGCATAATGAACCTGAGGAAGTCAAATGTGTTGAATACACTGCTGGGAGAAATTGTAACAGCAAACCAAGACCATTAGCGCCTGAAGTGATGATGTTTCATCCAAATATACTCCCTAAATTACAAGTCTGCTGCTTAAGGGTGGAATACAGAGTATAATTTTTGTAGCCTGGTTGTGTTGAAGGTTCTGCAAACATTCCAGTTTTTGTGAGTCAGGTGTGTGAAAGGCAGTAGCAAATGCTGATTGCCTTTATGGAAACGCTTCCTAATTCTCTCCTCAACCTCAAAGTGGAAGCTGCAACCTCTCTTTCACATTCTAACATGTTTCTTCCAATCTTGAACTTTGGGTTCTAGTTTATGTGTAGCATAGTACCACTCTTTGCTTTCCGGTATTTCCCTACTTGTGGAGAGACTTGAGGGAGGATTTGCTTGTATTTTTATCATTGAACTAGCATATTTTTGTGTTGGAAACCTGTGACAACAGCAAATCTGGTAAAGCAAAGTAGATAATTTAAGTGCTCTCATGTAGCTTCTGCTTCTCATGTAGCAGAAATGGTAGAGACCATAGTACAGAGGACCACAGATTAACCTGGTGAGAAAAAAGTCAATATAGATCAGCTGAAGGATTTCCCTTGAAACTGCTGGCAAAATCAGAATCTGGAAAATTAATGTGTTGTATCTATCTGTTATAGTTGCCAGGATGCTGGGGGGAAAAAAGAAAAAAAAGAGGGATTTGTTATGTTAAGCTCTGGGGGAAAAATAAGGTAAGAAACTGACTAACTCACTGAAAAGACATGCTAGAATTTCTGATCAAGAATGCTACATCCTGGGTTTATTTTGTTACCATTTATGTGAACACAGTTGAATTTCAACCACAGACATTGGAAATAAACAAGAACTTATTTGATGTGGGATTTTAATTAGTTTCTTCCTAACTGAAAGAGTCTGGCAAGGTTCAGAATATTAGCCAATGTTTCAGGCAAAAGTGGATAATAAATATTGATCACATTCACAAACTCTGTGGTGGACACATAAATCATTATTTGGGTGTTTGGACAGAAGTATCTCTCTACAAATGGGTTTCTGAAATCAATGCTTATAGAAGAACTGAGAACACTTCAAAATATTATTTACTAGCTGAAGTAAGCATACTGAATTTAAGCACCTCCATTTGAATATCTCATCTGTAGTATTGAAAAGAGAACACTACTTTTCAGGAAAAAGAAAACATTAAATAAAAGAAAAAAACATTAAAGAAAAAAAAAACATTTGTTTTCAAGAAAAAAAATTACTTTAGTATATCACTTGAAAGCTTCCAATTACTCCTAAAACAAACTAAATCCAGAATACTGAACTTGCATTTGAGATCATTACTTAATTACTTCATTTTGATTTCTGTTATCTACTTATGGAGATGTGTAAAACTGAGAAGTTTCCCTGGCCTTCAGTAGCTGGATATATATTTAAAAAAAAGAAAAAAAAATATTAAAATGCATTATATTTTTTTTTAATAAATAGAAACTGAGGGAATATTACAAGACTCAAATCCACACATGTTCTCCCAAAGTGTTCTCTTTCTCTGAAGATCTTTCCCCTATGATCTTGACCAATGTAAAGAAGGATTAGAAGCTCATTTTGGATTTCTGTCATGGGATTTTTCAGGTGAAACTGAAGGGCAAATTATCTATGTCTTAGTTTACATATTTTTCTTTTTTAAAAAATTTGTGTAGGATGCCTCAATAATTTTTCACTTTCCCTTCTGAAACTCTGGGGTATGTAATAAAATCAGAAATCGTGGAAAATCTGCAGGCCTGACAGAAGGATGTATGTTGTCTTCCTTTAGTTATAGATATATAATCACTGAAAAAAGAAACCCCAAAGATGTTCACTGTGGGCTAAAACTCAAAGCTTTGACACTTTTATATCAGGCAGACTTCTGCAAGTCACCTGAGGATCATTTTTTAATCAGTTGTTTTGATGAGGGTGTACATTTTGTGTTCCTCAAAGCACAGTAGACTAACATGATCACAGAGATTTCTCTGGGGCTTTTCTGTCTCTCCATCCTCTGCTAAGAGTGCATCTCTTAGTGTATTATACTTTAATATTTTGTTTCTAGCTGTTTGTTTTGTTTTCTGGCAGCTATGCTAGAAACCAACATGTAACAATCTACCATTTATGATGATCTTGTATTGCAGGATGATATTATTTTCAAAGTATGAAACATACATGACAGTGATATAAATAAAGTAAGGCAGGTCCTTCTCTGGCATACACAAGAGTAATTCTGTTTACTTCAGAAAAGCTGTGACAATTTTCACCAGCTGAGAATGTAGCCAAATATCTCCTAAGGATATGACAAATTTTTGTTTTGCCTTGATCTGTCAAGCAGGGGAATAGGGGACAACACCTGCAAGTCTTAACCTCCAAGGTGACATATCTGAAATAAATCATGTTCAAACCTTCTTTACAGTCACAGAAATTGTTGCCCTACAGCAGTGGAAATAAGCTGAGAAAAGAAATAGAGTATAAAAGGAGCTGCAGTAAGATAAAAGAAGCTTTTTGCTTTTGATTCTGTATTGTTTTTGCTTTTAGGTGTTTATATCACGTGCTGATGACCTTGAGAATAGATATATGAAGAGTTTTATTCCTTTGGATAGTAATTTTGAAATGGCATTTCTTTAGACAACTTTATTGAATAGTGATTCTAATAGTCTGCTCCTTCAGACATAGTTTAAGCAGAGAATGAAGATTAAAGCCTACATTTGAAAGCACGACTTTTAAATCATAGCCTGGTTTTACTTATTGTACCCTCTCTAAAGCAAGTATTTCTTGTAAGAATGAAAATAACACTATCTTTGTGAAATCTTAATAGTATGAAAAATGAAGTGCTTTATAACCATTTGTATGCCTTCACATAAAGAACTTTTCATTTATTTTCAAAGCTCAAAGTATCTTCTGTTGTGGTAGCCAAGTAAGGTAACCACCTAGTGCTTCAAAGCATACAAAAGGGGTACTAGGCACTAGAGTTTGTGATGAATTCAGTTCTTGTCATGTACCACCTGCCAGGGCATATAACCCATCTGTAATGGGTTTCTTACCTTTTACTGTTGCAGTAAATGGATTGATAGATTAGGTCTGAGACCAGTGAACCATGGAATCAGAGGTTTGCTGGAAGGAGTTTATTATTCTTTAATAATATTCTTGGTCTGGTGTCAGCCAAGAGGGATGAGCTAGATTATCTGAATGTAAGCTGGATGCCAAAATCAGCATTCTCCTCATTTATCCACCTTAGTCCTCACAATATCTACTCTATGTATTATGAAGGTTATTATAAATGCTTGATGGAGACATTTTGTTTTGCTGCCTTTTAATTTGTCTGCTACTATTAGAACTAATTACTAGATACTGAAGAGACCATTTCGCTGTTTACTGCCACAGCAAATCAATTTGTTGTGGCTATATGGACAAAAAAAATTGAAGTGACATGGCTGTAATTTGTGAATGTTTTCTGTACCACCAGGAAAAGTATAGGTCTTCTTTGCATGGCTGATCAAGTGTAGAGGAAAACAGAGAGGCCTAGAAAGTGCAGAAAGACAAAGTCGTAACAAGGTTATAGTTCATGTATGGCAACTTGCCTTGAGTAGGAATTATTGATAGATTACCTGTGATGACATCAAATTTCCATCATGTCAATACAACTAATATTGGTTTCACAGTTGAAACTACTACAATTGCTAATATCATTTTTTGTGAGATGGAGGGGAAAGGACCTTGGAAAATGAATGCTACAGTGTGATTTCTGTGCTTCCAATGGGAAATTGGAATAGTATGCCCAATATTCTGGGAGTCAAAGGTTGCTCTTTTTTGTGATTTTGCTTTCAATTAATAAGTGACCTGATTCCCTTAAATGTAGCAAAGTGTTATGCTACACTAAATTACCAATGACATTTTGTTATCAGTTTGCTATGTTGTAGTCCACATTCATGTCATCATCAGCCATACTGACAAATGAGCTCCCGTATAGCAGAATAAAGTTTGATGAATATGTTTGACATGTATATTTATTGGATAAGCATAAGAATGGCACAGGTTCTAAGAAACAAGTATATGCAGGTTTAATTTCTTTTTAGTTTAGTGTTGCTAGCAGCTACCACTAATTAAGATTTTAAAGCAAAATTTACTGACAGTGTAAAGATGTATTGCTGTTTCCCAGTTCTCATAACACAACACAGTAGTAAAATGATACTAATGAATTATAATTAAAAAAAATATTTTAGGCCAAATAATTTTAAAACGTATGTGCTTTTAGTTCAGTGATGCTAAGTAATGTTTGAAACTAATTATTTTTCTGGAGATGTTAACTATGTAATGGGGAGGCTTTAACATAACAATAACTTTACTAAGTAGCAGAACTAAAACTTCCATCAGTAACTGATGTATGACAGACTTGAATGGGGTTACACTCAGTCTTCCCATTCAGTATTTGTGTCATATTTTCAACTCCTTATGGTTGGGGATCCTAGAGTGTCCACTTCATGTCAAAGACAGCTTAAGAATGCTGCTGCCCAAGTGCACTCAAGGGTGTGCTTCCTGTTCGACTCTACCAGGCAAAATAAATGTGTTCTCAACAACTGCTCACCTTAGTAATGTTTCTGTCTGGGAGAAAACATCTTATTTGTCACTGAATCTTCGAATTTCTATCAGGACAATGAAAAGATTTTTGGTTCCAGGTCAGTAATGTTGTTCATATTATGGTAGAATTGCTTCTGCTACTAAGTACGGAACGATATAAGATTTTTAAAGTCCATCTCTTCAATGCTTGGATATTTATAAGTTTTTGAAGTGTCCCTTTTTTCCTGTTTGTTTTTTAAACAGGACAACCACTGAAGTCCTTCCACCAAAAAATACATAGGGAGCGAGCAAGGGAGAATTAAGGAAGCTAACCCAAAGGGAGCTAAATATTTTTCTTCTACTTGTTGATCTGTGGAAACCTTCCCTTTCTCTGGACCTGAAGGAGTGTGAAATTACTGTATATTCAAAGAAACCTAATGATTTTGTGTGTGGTGTAGAACATTGAAGAGAAAATCTGGTTTCAGGCTCAGTGCTGCTTAGCACTGCTAAACAGGCTGCTCCTGTTTAACATCTTTATTGATGATTTGGATGAGGGGATGAAGTGCACCCTCATTAAGTTTGCAGATGACACTAAGCTGGGTCGAGCTTAGTGGGAGGCTAGGGGGGTTAGGGAGGTTAGGGAGGCTCTTCAGAGGTATCTAGAGAGGCTTGATCGATGGGCCAAGGTCAAGTTTATGAGTTTCAACAAGGCCAAATGTCGGGTCCTGCACTTCAGCCACAACAAACCCTGCCAGCACTACATGCTTGGGGAGGAGTGGCTCGAGGGCTGCCCAGCAGAGAGAGACCTGGGGATTTTGATTGACAGTCAGATGGACATGAGCCAACAGTTTGCCCAGGTGGTCAAGAAGGCCAATATCATCCTGGCCT
Organism: Florisuga fusca; assembly: GCA_038090715.1. Taxonomy (NCBI): domain Eukaryota; kingdom Metazoa; phylum Chordata; class Aves; order Apodiformes; family Trochilidae; genus Florisuga; species Florisuga fusca. The sequence goes on along the minus strand of JAAWXA010000004.1, from coordinate 16,693,485 downwards.
GTATCAGGAACAGTGTGACCAGCAGGACCAGGGAGGTGATCTTACCCTCCTACTCAGCCTTGGTGAGGCTGCACCTCGAGTACTGTGTGTAGTTTTGGGCACTGTAGTATGGGAAGGACATCATGATGCTGGAGATAGTACATAGAAGGGCAACTGGTCTGATTAGGGTCTGGGCAACAAGTGCCATGAGGAGAGGCTGAAGGAGCTGGGGCTGTTCAGCCTGGAGAAGAGGAGGCTCAGGGGAGACCTTATTGCTCTGTACAGCTACCAGAAAGGAGGTTGTAGTGAGCTGGGTGTTGGCCTCTTCTCCCTAGTGACCACTGATATGACAAGAGGAAATGGGTTCAAGTTGTAGCAGGGGAGGTTCAGATTGGATATTAGGAAAATTTTCTTCACCTAAAGACTGGTGAAGCATTGGAATAGGTTGATCAGGGAGGTGGTGGAGTTGCAATCCCTGGAGGTATTTAAAAAATGGGTAGACATGGTTCTTCTTGAGATGATTTAGTGGTTAAAGTTGTGTATGACCGACAGTTGGACTTGATAATCTTGAAGGTCCTTTCCAACCATGATGATTCTTGGATTCTTGTTTACTTGAATGACTAAAATCCAGATTCTGTTATGCTGAAACTAAGCTAGTAAGCTACTCTTTTCCAGGAATAAAATTAGTGGAGGGAAGTAATATGAGACCATAATTTGGCTTGCATTTTAAAATGCTCATCTTTCTTCCTGAAGACAATGCTGATGAGAAGTCTAAAGAACCATGTATATAAAATATCTTGTAGCCTAAGTCTTTTATACACATATAAATATATCTTATAAATACAACCAGAAATCTTCAACTGGATTGCATTTTGTGTCATTTAAGAGAAATGCCATATACTGTTCTTTTCAAAAGAAACATACAGAGCAAGGATGACAAAATGTTGCATTAATTTCAAATGATATGTAAATACATTGATTTATAGAACACTTCTTGCAGGTTGTGAAAAGAGACTATGCATTTCAACTAAGGATACTTAGATAAGTAGAATTGGCTTTTTTTAATTGGGGGTTCAGTTTGTTGTTGTTTGTTTTTTTTCCCAAGACCATAAGAAACGATTGTATGTCCTCAGGATTCTCAGGGAATATTGCTAGCATCATGCTATTTTTTTTTCTTAAAATCAAGTTATTTGACAGATTGTGAAAATAAAGTAAAAAAGAAAGCATGGAGTAAACAATTTGTAGGCTAATATGAATGTCTGACTTATTTTCACCTTCCAAGCAAATAAAGTCACTCCTTTCAGGTTTTTTCCTACTTATACTACACATCCTGAAAGTTTTATGGATGTATTCATTTAAAGCTACTGAAATACTTAGATATTTTGAAAACAATGTATTGCATGTGTTAGGAGACAGAGCACAATGGAGTTGGGCACTACAACCTACTCAACAATCGGTGGCAATTTTTAGTCATTTTAGCAGCTTCAGAAATTAGGTTTTGTTTCACTTTATATGCTATACCGTAAGTCATCCCAATGATTTTCATCAGAAAGAATTGGAAACTATTGTAAGTCGTAAGGAGACATCTAATTTTTTTTCCTGTTTTTTGTTAGTTGATGTAATATGAAAGGTGGACTGCAATAGCTCTATGAAAATCTATAATTAGGGATAAGTACAGGTTTTTCACAGTAGATGGAAGAAAATAAATTAATTTTACTTAGACTGAAAGATTTTGTTATTTCCTGTCTATAAAATAAAAGATGGTAGTAGATCAGGCTCATACTGACATATTGCTTCTAGTTTAAGATTTAGATTTGGCTGGAATAGTCTTTGAATCTAAAAAATTAGCTTTAAGAGACTCTGAAATTTTGTGTTGCATTTGAAAAGAACCTAAATATAAACACAAAGCTGTGCTGGTTTTGGTTTTGACTCAATTAGATTGAAATGAGGTGAAAATTGCTAAGGTATGATAATCAAGAATCCTTTTTTTTTTTTTTTTTTTTTATTGCTTTAAAGGAACTGCATTTTGCAGCCTAAAAAAAATATTAGGAGATTATACATAATTGCTGCTTTCTTCAGTTTAAGGTAATTCTTTTTTAAAGCCTATTGTCTGGGACCAAAATTAAAATCAGATTAATGCAGTTCTTAGGAGCAGAAGGAATTGGAAAACATGTAATTTATATTTTATCTGGAATATCACCAAGGGAAAACTACATCTGATCTGTTGGATTTAATCTAACGAGAAAAAAAAATATTACATAGCGTTTTTTGGGAGGGTTTTTTGTGATAGTGGAAAAAAATGTTTCAACTCCTTTAGCTTGCCTCTGTAATTCAAGGTATTTAGTGAAAAGAAGCTGCATCTACTAGAACTTTGAAGAAAAGATAATTTACAGAAGAATTCTTCTAAGACAGAATTGAAGAGCATCACATTGAAAGAAACCCTAAGTAGACCCCAAACTTACTGCTTTCCTTTATAGGTTTGAGTAGATGACTTATTTTGTGGATGATAAAACAAACAATCAAAACTATGAAAAAGACCCACAGACAACAGTGTAGATGGGAAAGAATATTAACTTTTTTTTAAAAGAAATACTGTAACATAATCAGGATAAACCAAATAACAGTGTAAATTCTTCTGTATATAAACATTAGTCATAACAATACAATTTTAGTTTCATAAAACTAGGATAATAGATATGCTTATTAGATATTATTATTAAAAAAAAATATGTAAACCCCAGATTGAATAGGAAGCCAGCTAGTGAGAACTATTAAGCAGAAAGTGCCTTAAAATATAATCATAATTTTCTTAATATCGATCCAAGTTATATTGATAACAATAGTGTTTTTACAATATTATGGGTTCTTTCATGTATAAAATATTTTGCTATCTAATCATACTTTAATTTAGACTGAAGTAGGTTGCAACAACCATGTTTGATCTCATTTGCAAAATGCAGATGAATGACTGTAAGAAACTGTTTCTAGAGAAGTTTTGTGTTAATTTCTGGAGTCAGTTGGCAGAACACTTGGGACAAAGAGATGAGCTATGAGCTATACTACATCCAAAAGTTATAAAATTTAAAGGAGAAGGAGTACCCGCCTTATTTCATGTGAACATACCTGCGGATAATTTTAGACAAACAAAAAGTCCATGTGCTCTCTCACTTGTCCATTGAGCCATCTGATCTCAAATGGTATCTGGACAAATTATAAGAAGAATTCAAATATTGTACCAGAAATCATTTAGGTCCCTGTAAAATTTAAGCACATCACATCTGTGTCAAGGAGTTGAGTGGGGAAATTCTGCTAGACTGAAGTACAGTTTCAAGCACTGCAGACTGAAGAGTCACTCACTTAATAAGGGAATAAGAAATTCACAAGCTTTACTGAAAGTTTAAATGTTGCCCTGCAATACAAAGGGGTAGACAGGAAATCCAGACATCATTAAAAGAGACAATTTTAGTAAACCAAAGGTTTTCTATCTAGAAATAAAGAAAAAATATTATCTGCTTGAATAAAATTATATTATGATGTTTTAACTACAGATTATGCTGGTTATCCCTACTGTGTAGGTAAAATAGCCTACCAGACCAATCCATCTCACCTGTGTTCAAATCAGTGAGTCTCACAGATAATAAAATTAATTGGAAAGGCTCATCATTATTTAGTTCAACTTTCATAATTGAATAGCAGAAAAAAAGAGCTGATTGAGGAAAGAAAAATCCTTACGGAATGAATTATTCTGTAAAAATGGATGCAAAATTGATTCAACTGTAGTTATACTTGATATGTATCCATCATTAGTTGCATACTACAGCTTTTTTGTTTCTTCTGTGGCAAGTGGCATGTTTGTGATGCATTATACCAGAAAGTCCTGGTTCCACCATTTCATGGGCCTGCCAAGAACATGCTACAGAGTCAATCTGGCCTCAAGCCCAGGCTTTCTTCCCATGGAAATTAAGGGAACAGCTTGAGCATGCTTAGATCTTACTGTAGGGTAGAGCCAGGGCACGGTCAGGGTATGCACTCGGCTCTGGGTGTCCTGAACCACTGGATCCAGCAGGTCAGATGTAGCCTGAAACATTTTCTCTGGAAGCCTTTTTTCTTGAAACCCAAAAAACCATCCTCTCAACTCTGGCAGCCAGCCTTGCATAATATGGAGACAATCAGGCCCCTTCTCTACTTCCCACAGAGACCTGTGCTTTGCACAGATTATTGCATTGGCCTATTTTTAATTTATTAAAATACAAGCTCTGGTATAAATTTTCCTCATTTATCAGCACAAAAGCAAAAATTGAACAAAAATTTGTGTGCTCTCCAGTAATGTGAACTTACTTAATTTCCCAGCTTCTGTTTTCCTATGCAAAACTTCCCATCCCATCTTTACAATATTTGTAGGAATATTGTAAAATTAAATTACTTCATTATGTTTAAACTTTCTGGAACTTTAAAGCATTGTAAGGTGGTTAGTAATACTGTTTTACATTATTTCAGGAGCTCTGCAAGGAAAAAAAATACTCATTTTTATTAATGACACCACCAATTTTCTTTGTCTTGCTAAGGATTTATAAGTACTCTCCTACTATGCCATATTGTTTACTATCATTTGACAGGGTTAGTAATTCTGAAGCCCCGTCAAGGATAAAGTTACAATATTCAAAATGTTTTTGCAGCAATCAGGCAATAATTACACAATATCAAGGGCTCTTGTGGCACTGCTGAATATTTATTCTTCTTCTCCTTTGAGACAAGTTTTTTTACTGTATTTAGAACAGTTAGGGCTCTTTCTTCTTTATACATGCTAGATTCTAGATTTGTTTTACCTTAATTTTGGTTTCCCAGGTGTTTTAGACTACAACAAATGTCAGCAAAATGTTATTAAATTTAGTAAAAGCTGAATATAGAAAAGTTGGAGATTCATTATGTTTTTCAGGCTATCTTGCCAATCAACATGAAGAAACCTACAGGAAAGGAAATGCTTACAAGAAAACTGCAGATTTCCTAATGTGTGTGTCTCAGTGTATATCAAAATACTGTATCTGGGTTGTCTTGGTTGTGTGTTGACTGTCTTCCTTCTTCCTTCATCACAGAAACCTCTTTGTCCCTGATCGTTCCTTACTTACTGTGTTAGTTGTTACTGTGAGCTCCTCAGAAGATAGGAGGATGACTTGCATGAGTGCTCTGTCTTTGTAATCTCCCACACCTCACATGAAACAGGGTTAGCAGATTCTGGAACAGTTTTTCAAAAAGAGGAGAAGCGTGAGAGACTTTCACCATTTGACAAGACTAGATTTGTATTTGGTGGGGAGAAGTGCTCCTTTGTTTTGATGTTCTTATAATTCGTGTTTCTAATGTCTTTCTGAATAATACTCTGTTTTAGAACATTTATCAAGTCAAACCCCAATGTGATTAAAGAGTGTGTTTCCATTAAAAATATAGCAAGGAACACATGGTTTCATTTTCTTAAAAGTAAGGCCACAGCACACCTCTGAATATCAGTTGGGATTTTTGTGGTGTTGGGATGCTTCTATTTCAGGATAATAAAAGCTAATAATCTTGAACAAATATTATGCTTCTACATAAGAAAATTTGTAGCCATTCTATTTACCAATTTCTTTGTTCCTTTTTTTCTACAATACAAACTCTGAGTAGATATCTATGCTTTCATAAGTACATGTCACAATAAATATATTCGGTTTGGATACCCAATATTAAACAGATTTCTATTTTTGAAAAATTCATTATTTGATTATTTCATAGAAGACTGTCCTGAATGCTATTAACCTAGATATAAAATTTAAATATTCATTTCTAAATTATTCTTTCAAATCAGAAATCTTAATATATTTTACTCATTTTATCAAAAGGCAAAAAGCTGGTTTAGCTTCCTCAAAAGAGGAAATAACTTCTAAAGAGTGAATAAATATCATAGCAGTCATGAGAATTCCTGATGCATTTTTAGTATTATCATTTTTTAAAGTCTATTAAAGGTTCAAGGAGTTAATGAATAGTTTTATTCCTGTCCATACACTGATGTTAGTCCTGGACATGTAGATACAGTAAGATAAATGTGTGTGTTTTCCAACTTTATAAAGTTGTTTATTTTCTCTGATTGTTTTGTAGCATTGCAGTCACACAACATTTAATTTAAAGCTTGTATATGCCACTGCTGGTTGGATGCCAGGGGAGGAGGGGGTTAAGGTCAACAAGAAAAGTTTTTATAGGTACACCAATGATAAGAGGAAGACTAGAGAAAATGTGGGCCTGCTCCTGAAGGAAATGGTAGGGCTGGTCATCCAAGATGTAGAGAAGGATGAGGTACACAATGACTACTTGGCCTCTGTCTTCACTAGCAAGGACTCCGGTCATGCCCATCCTTTTCCCGAAGGCAGGGACTGGGAAAAGGATGATCCCCCCACTGTGGATGAAGAGCAAGTTTGAGACCATCTAAAGGACCTGAATGTAAACAAGAACTGATGAATGAAGTTGCAAAGCCACTCTCCATCATATTTGAAAAGTCCTGGCAGTCTGGTGAAATTCCCACTGACTGAAAAAGGGGAACATAACCCCCGTTTTCAAAAATGGAAAAAAGAAGACCCAAGGGAACTACAGGCCAGTCAGTCTCACCTCTGTGCCTGGCAAGATCATGGAGCAGATCCTTCTGAAGGCTCTGCTAAGGCATGTGGATAACAGAAGTGTGAATGATGACAGCCAGCATGGCTTCTCTAAGGGCAGGACCTTCCTGACTCAGCTGGTGGCCTTTTATGATAGGGTCACAGCCCTGGTGGACAAAGGCAGAGCAAGAGATGTCATCTACCTGCATCTGTGCAAAGCATTCAACAGTGTCCCACACGACATTCTGATCTCTAAACTGCAACAATACAGATTTGATGAATGGACCACTCATTGGATAAGGAAGTGGCTGAACGGTCACACCCAAAGAATTGTGATCAATGGCTCAGTATCCAATGGAAATGTGTGACAGGTGTTGTTCCTTAAGGGTTGGTTCTTGGACCAGTGCTATTCAACATCTTTGTTGGTGACATGGAAAGTGGAATTGAATGCACCCTCAGCAGGCTTGCGGATGACACCAAATTGTGGTGAAGGCAACACTCTGGAGGAAAGGGATGCCATCCAGAGGGACCTTGGCAGGCTTGAGAAGTGGACTTGTGCAAACTGCATGAAGTTCAACGAAGCCAAGCGCAAGGTTCTGCACTTGGGCTGAGGCATACACAAATATAGGTTGGGAGGAGAAAGGGCTGAGGGCAGCCCTGAGAAGAAGGACTTGGGGGTGATGGTGGTCTGGAAGCTTAGCATGAGCCATCAATGTATGTTTGCAGCTCAGAGAGCCAGCTGGGTCCTGGGCTGCACAAAAAGAAGCACAGACAACAGTCAAGGGAGGTGATTCTCCCCCTCTACTCTGCTCTTATGAGATCCCACCTGGAGTACTGTGTTCAGTTCTGGAGTCCCCAACATAAGGAGAACACAGAACTCCTTGAGAGTGTCCAGAGGGAAGCTACTAAAATGATCAGAGGGCTGGAGCACCTCCCCTATGAAGACAGGCTGAAGAAGTTGAGGCTGTTCTCAGAGGAGGCTCTGGGGGGACCTTATAGCAGCTTTCCAATACCTGAAGGGGGCCTACAAGAAAGCTGGGGTAGCGCTTTTAGCATGGGTGTGTAATGAGAGGAAAAGGGGCAATGCTTTAAGACTTGAAGAGGGGAGATTTAAGTTAGAGATTATGAAAAAATTCTTCCCTGTGGCGGTGATGAGATATTGGAACAGGTTGCCCAAGGAAGTTGTGGCTGCCTTCTCCCTGGAAGTGTTCAAGGCCAGGTTGGGTGGGGCCTTGAGCAGACTAATCTAGTAGTAGGTTTTCCTGCCCATGGAAGGGTATTTGGAACTAGATGATCTTTGAGGTCACTTCCAATCCTAGGCATTCTGTAATATGACACTGGAAAATTCATTTTCTGGTATGGTGTCAAATGAATTGGAATTACTCTTCAGATAATTACATATTGAGATTTAGCCCTGAAATGTTCAACACGTTATTGCACTTAGCCTTGCTCTTTTCTATTGAAACACTTTTTGATATACCTGACAGTTTTTATTTAAATAAGGTGACTGGCTTTTTCAGAAGTTTTGGTTAAAAGGAAAACCTTTAATAACTTGATTAAAATAAACTCATGAGTACTGGACCTACAAACTTACAAATCTGACTAGGATACTAGAGATCTATTTTTCTCCCCCAAGAAGTTGCCTACATTTACCCATTATTATATCACTTATTATGATGTAGTATCTACATCATTCTTTTCTTCATTAATTACCACCACAGAAAATCATCAAATTGTCTGGTATTTGTTTTTGTAAGCATGCATGAATAAGACTTCTGACTTTAGGAGACAGAAATCAGGTCACTTAGGTCACCTCATTCCTTAAAACCAAGCAGTATGACAATAGAAGGCACCCCCATTTGGAAAGTGTGTCCTGCCGAGCCAGCAGACGGATGAAGTTAAGCAGAACTTCTTAGCAATTTTCCCCAGCACCCCTTTGTATGTGATCTAACACATACTATCTTTGTGGAGTTACTTTTAAATTATTGTGTCTATGAACCATCTAAGTGGCAAGACTCTTCTGTGGCCCCTAGCAGCTAATATCTGCAGTAAGGGTAATGTGTTTTATAGCAAATTCAAAGGTATTTTGTACCTGCGTAAGAAGTTATATTCACTAACTGAATATAATATATATTTTTTTTTTTTTTTTATGTCTAAAAAATTTTAAGGGAGAATTAACTAGATTGAATTGATTACATGACAAATCATTTAGTAATAATCCACAGTATACATGGGAAAAAAACATTTCTCTTTGTTTTATTAATAGTAAAAATTTTAGATGCGTGTTCACAAGGCCCCATTGCTACTATGTTTGCTGCACATTACACATTAAGCAAAGAACTTAAACTATTTACTAAATACAATCATGCAGGGGTAAAAAGTCTGTACTACCAAAGAAGACCATAAAATCGTGATTAAATATATGTATGTACAGATACAATCCGTATCATACTATCTTATGAATTATCAAAACATTCCTTTTTATTCTGTTTTCCATTAAATCAGAAATATATTTATCATATATTTGGGAAGTAATTTAAAACCCATTCAAGATAAAAAGTACTAATTGTCCAGACATTTGTGCTGACAGCTTCATTGAGGGAATGTTGACCTTGATGAATTGTCAGATTCAAAAAGATGCTTTAAGCAAATCCTTACACATTGCAACAACTGAGTATCTGAGAGAGAGAGAGATTTCACATACAATGAACAACAACTCACATGATGTCACACCTCAATGAATGACAATGGTTTGGGCTTTTTAAAACTTCATTTCCAAGACAAACATTGCCATCGTATGTCAGGTTTTTCATGCTTTTCTGTTAAGACTGTAGGACCTAAACCCAATGTTTTATTATTTTTTGTTCACAAGATAAATATTATACTTGAATTATACAGACCTGTCTATACTACAACATGAATAATTAAAGTTCCCACACAGACAGTCTAAAATTATCTTAAAGCTAAACTTTCCCTTCTCTTTTCCCTTCATCTTGCCTTGCCTTTTTTTGGTCATTTTCAAAAATTCAGCATCATTGTTACCTACAGAATGGCCTGTTGCTATGACAGTGAACTTAACTGTACATTGAACGCTGTTTTCATAGGAAACTCCCACACTCTCATATTTTATATTAACTGCATGTTTCTTGCAAATGAAAATTTGTTGCTCTCTTCAAAGTGCTAAATGACATAAATCATGAAGAACAGTTAAAAAGAAAAGCAAATTAATTGTTACTTGTTTTCTGTCAGTCATGTCAGCACAGTACTTGGCAGTCAAGAGCACTCACTAGAACTGGATATACCAAAAGTAATTTTTTTCCATAATTTTTAACAGAATAAATTATTTGTTACTTGGAAAAGCTAGAATTCACAGCTACAGACAAAATTTCTACCAACTGTAGTTTATCTACACAGAGCAAAGATAATGCAAAAATTTCCCTGTTTATTTACTGTGGAAATAACGTAGTTTATCTACTTTATCTATTTATCTATCTTTTATCTGTGCAGCTTATAGACAGAAATTGCTGTTTGGTGCTGACTTTATTGCTGAGTTTAATCTTAGTTCCAATTACAGCGATTAAAAAAAAATCTTGTCTTTTTTTTCATTCCGATGGAGACCTCTGTGAGCAAACCCAATAATGATTCCAAGTTTATAGCTTGCATTTTAAGGTATTGCGTGTTGTATAAACATTTTTCATTTGTTTTATTGCAATCCCTTTTGGCTTTATTTTGTTTGTCAGGAATTCTGACAGATGGCAGTTTTGTGAATGCTTGTGAGAAGCTTCTCCCAGAAGTAGGTAACAGCATGGAAGAAAGTATGGATATGTTTGGTTTATCTATTGGGTGATTGCCACTATGAGCTGATGGTGCATGGAGGTCAAGCTCTCAGAACTGGCCATGATCTTGGAAGTAAAGCAATGGGATAACGTGTGATCTTAGGAAAGCAAAAAGGCAAAGCAATAGATAGGAAGAACTCTGTCATGTGTAAAGACCAAAGGGGCTGCTATTGCTTGCCAAACCATGAGAAGATATTGCTCTTGACCACATCAGACATTGTTTATCGTACCCTGCAAAGAAATGTTGTTTTTCCCTTGGACACTGCAACAGCACATCCAGCTCTGTGCTGAATAGTAAGATTTCCTGTCATTTTCTCTTCTCCCCCTTTGTATGTTGGGCTTTGGCTGACAGGCTTGGGGTGACTTTTTGGGCAGGTACTTAGTAGTACTATGGGGTAAGTGCTGGAGCTTTCTTGCCTCACAGACTAAATATAGTCTGAAGGATAGATACGTTATTTTCTGCAAAGCAAGGAAAAAACAATTATTTTAATTTTTAAATAATTTTTCTTTCAGAAGATCCTTTATTAAGAGTCACTTCAGGAATCATGCTATACATCCTATACATCCTTTTAGATTTCTGGAACTGAATAAGAAACAAAGATAAAGAAAAGGAAATTGAGGACTAGATTATTTAGCACAGATCTAAGGTAGAGGGTCTTATGCTCAAAAATGCTCTTGGCAAAGGAGAATCACTGAGATAGGAGAAAGCAGAGTAAATGACAGTTATAAATACTAAATATATAAACCATACAAGTATTCAGAAGACTGTGATATATACAGTCATATTGCCATGCAAGAAAAACCAAAATGAATCAGTGGGATATGTTTGTTTGCTTTTTAAAAAGCTAAACATGCAGATGAAGCAGAAAATTGGTGCATTAGATTTGTAAACTGCTGAGGTTTCTGCATCAGTGGAAATAAAAAAAACAAACAAAAATCTCGAGATTACTAGTACACCACTAAGAGGTTTGGTTGGTTGGTTAGGTTAGTTTTTTTTGTTTGTTTGAGTGGTTTTGTTTGGTTTTGGTTTTGTTGTTAAAAAAATGTTATGTGCTACTTATGGTTTATCAATAGGTCTGGAATAAGCCTTGCATCTAATTGTTGTTCATACTTTAGTTATTTCTTCATTATCCAAGTCTTAATGTGGACAATGCAAAAGCCTGCTTTCAGTCCATTTATACTGTGGGCTCTGTGCACTGTAGTCACCTGTCTCCTTTTTTCCTAATATTTCTATTTTGCAGAAACTGAATAGGGAGGGGGTGCTGCTTGTTTTGCATTTACTGAGGAAAGCAAATCATACAGAAAGCAATACGTTCTTCATTTTTCTGTAGGCAAGCAATTGTACTTTTTCAAACCTGTCACTACTAGTTATCCTGCAGTAGAAGTCTACTTTCACAAAGTGCTTTGTGTGTCAGAGGAGTGAGGAGTAGAAGAAAAACATTGTTGACAGTCTTCGCAGATACCCTACAACATACTTTTCCTCATATTCCTTGCGGTTTATTATAATTTGTCATGTTATGCATATCAAGAAAGCAAAATTTTAATCCAATGTCAGGTTCATTAAGATAGAAGTACTGATCTGTTATTGAGGGGTTGGTGAGACAGCTAGCAAGGAAAAGGGATACCTTGTCTAATATTGGGGGGAAAAAAATCCACTGCTGTTAAAATGTTGGAATTTGGGGTTACTTTTCTCTCCACGCACCATTAGGAGAAATTTCTATGTTCTTTTTTTTGACAAATGACATGTTGGGGAGTTCCGTCTCTGCATCTGTATTCCCAAGCATCTGAGTAATAACGGCACTATCTTTTATTTGGTAATTTCCAGTAAATAGGAAATGATCTTTACATTGACTTGTGGTAGAGAAGGGAAATATTCAAAATCAGGCACTAGTATGTAAGTCGTTTTAGTGGCTTTCCTTACTTCAGGTGGTAGATGCCAATAATGATAGTGATTCCTTACTATTAATATAATTTATCAAGTTCACTAATTTGCAATAACATTTTTGACCTCTGAAAGACAGCTTCCCATTTTTATTTCTTTCTTACTGTCTCTAAGTAATTAGCTTCAACTTTTTCATTTTAAGCATTTTTGCTGAGTTAGAAGTTTGAACTGTAACTCAACAACTATTGTTTTAATTGATAGGGAGTTAATTGAATCTGCTCTCTGGATATTCATAAAGAATTGAACAGAACAGGGACACAGAATGTGATTTTACATCAGATGATAGATTTTATAGTACTTATTCCTCCTGTTATAGTTACTCTTATCATATGAATTGGTATTCCTTTACATCTGGTCAGCTCTAGTTCATGCCATAATGCATGCACACAACTGTGTGTTCGAAAACAAATTTTCTACAGCTACAGTAGAAATTAGCAATGGAAAACAGGAGCATGTGAAATGATCAAGGAGATCTACATTGCCAAGCTGAGCATTTGTATCATTTTGCACCAAAGTATTCAGATTGGGCTGGGTGTGGAAAGAAGTTCAGACGGAGAAGAAACAAGCAGTGCAAGTAATTTTGCAATTTTTATATGTGTGTGTATATATTATGTTATAATTTCTTTACAACTTCTCTCAGAATGTGTGAATGCTCTGTGAAATTTAAAGAATTGCATATTTTCAAAGGCTACATCCTTATCTAATATATATATACACAGAGTGTGCATATATACTTAATTTTATGTATTTCAACGTTTGTTCTATTCATAAAAATACTAAAGAAACTACAAATAAAATGAGCAAATGCAATCCCCATGATCCAGAATCTGACTGCTCTCCCTACAGTAGCATGTAACATGTTACTTAGATCTTACAAGCTATTGCCTTTTTAAGCACTTATGTGGTAAGGCCTTTGATTCTATCTCCCACAGCATTCTTCTGGAGAAGCTGGCAAATCATGGCATAGAGAAGTGTACTCTTCACTGGGTAAAAAACTGGCTGGATGGGTGTGCCCAGAAGGTTGTGATTAATGGGGTCAAATCTAGTTGGTGGCCAGTCACCAGTGGTATCCCTCAGTTTTGGGGCCAGTTGTGTTTAATCACTTTATCAATGCTCTGGACCAGGGTATTGCCTGCACCCTCAGTCAGTTTGCAGACAACACCAAATTGGGTGGGGGTGTTGATCTGCTTGGGGGTGGAAAGGCTGTACAGAGGGACCTGGCAAGGCTGGATCGATGGGCCAAGGCCAATTGTATGACATTCAATAAGGCCAAGTACAGCCCTTATTGAGAGGGCTTTAAACTAGGCTTGAGGGGAGAAAGGGATAAAACCAGGCTCGCTAGAGACGAGTCTGACAGCCTTCAGTCTGCTGTCCCACTTGAGGTGAGAAATGGTGATATACATGGGGACAAAAAAACCCAGAGGGATCACTAGTGACTGTACCTCTGTACTTGGCACTGGTGAGGCTGCACCTCGAATCCTGTGTTCAGTTCTGGGCCTCTCACTACAAGAAGGACATTGAGGTGCAGGAGTGTGTCCAGAGGAGAGCTAACAAGCTGGTGAGGGGCCTAGAGAACAAGTCCTAGGAGGAGAGGCTGAGGGAACTGGGCATGATTATTTTGGAGAAGAGGAGGCTGAGGGGAGGCCTTGTTGGCCTCTACAACTACCTGAAAGGAGACTGTAGTTGGGTGGGTGTTGGCCTCTTCTCCCAGGTGAATAATAACAGAACCAGAGGAAATGGTCTGAAGTTGCAGCAGGGGAGGTTTAGATTAGATATCAGGAGGAATTTCTTTGGAACAGTGTCCCCAAGGAAATGGTTGAGTCACCACCTCTGGAGGTGCTAAAGAAATGTGTAGATGTGGCACTTCAAGGAATCCTCTAGTGGCCCAGATTATAGGGGGTTTGCTTTGTTGTTGTGTTTTGGGTTTGTTTTGATTTTTTTTTATGGTTACATTCGGTGATCTCAGAGGTCCTTTCCAAACATGACTATTCTGTGATTTCTGTGATCTGTAATTCTACTGTCTGAGTCTGAAGAAAGTCCTTTATTTATTTAACAACTGTTGCCTTGTCACTGTGATAAAAGTAGATGACATGGGATTTCTGTATATAATGAACTAACTCACCATGACCTGGGTTTCTTTTTTAATTAAAAATTTAAAAATATTAGAATCGTATGTTTGTGCTATAATTTTAGTGGAGGAGCCAACTTGTAAGAAGAGACTGCATTTACTTATATGAAAATTTACCTTTTACTATAGGTGGAATTTATTTTGCTATCTTTTCCTTTTGTGATTATTTTTCAAAACAGTAGGTTGAAGTAGAGTCTGTCACTAACACCTGATCTTTCATCTTCTGCTTTCCTACACTGATACCTAAGCATAGAGTTTGTTTCTTCCCTCCCCCCCTAAAGTTTTGCTTTCTCTGTCTTGTGATAGACTAAATATCCTTGATTAATGTTTATCAAGCAGATTAATTTAAATGTCAGATCTTCAGAAGTCAGCTTGGATTTTTATCTGCCTGTGATTACCTATTTACTTCCAATAGTATTTCTGGGAAAGTTGTTTACATTATTATTAAAGCTACTTAACATTGGACATTAATATTCAAAAGTTGTAAGAAAGATGAAATTTATCTTCTGTGAAATTAGGCCAAAGTCTGCACAGATATTGAGTTTAGCATATTAGGGAAATGAATGCATTTGTAATTGTTTTCTTTCATATCTGGGACCATTCTGGAAAAACAGAATTTTTATTATATTTAAAGAGGCTGGGAACAGGGAAAAAGTAACTTGACTCATAGGTCAGATTTTAATAAATAGGCTATTATAGGGTCGCTGTAGTGAACAATAGATATAATTTAATACATGGCAGATTAATATCTTGAATTACAAATATCACTTAAGTGTGGTCTAATAAATGACATGCAGAGTATATGTACAGGGGTTATTTCAGTACAACAAACTAGGATTTTCAAACCAAATTTGTGAAGAAATATACATGTCATGGGACAGTTGTGTGCTTCCCATTCTTTCGGATGGTGGTTGATTGGTTTTATTTGGGTTTTATTGTTGTTTTATTTAGTAACTTCATTGTTTTGGTGTCTATGATGGTTTTAGATTTATTGTATTCTATAAAATAACATCATTAGGGAATCAGGACACAGTAGTAATACTTGTGTAGCTGAGCATTATGATAACAATACTTCCATAAATGCTATGTAACTTTACAGGGAACTTATATTTCATTGTGTGCATCAGAAACCTTGTGTTTTGAAGCTTTTTGAATGATTGCTTTATTATAACAATTACTTGAAAACAGTGAACACTGAGAAACCTCATTTTTCCTGATGTGGAAAACTAACCACACTTCTAGGCTGATTTTAATAATTAACTGTTTTTGTTTCTTATCTCTTCCCATGTCCAATGCTTACTGTTCTGGATGATTTTTTAAAAAGTAAAGATGGTTTCTCCCTTAATATATGTTTGCAAGTTGCCTATTATGTAGTATTGTGACACCTCACCTCTCTAGCTAAAGAAAATAATCTCTGAAGGACAGCATGAAGCCTTGTGGTAGCTTATTTATTTTAACCTGTTCCTAAATTTACTGCAAGTGCTGTTGGATTTGAACTGTGCCATTCACTGGGTCTTACTTTCTAATATTGTTGGCACAGGAGAATGTGCTTAGATAGAAATCTGACTGCTTTGAATGCAAATCAGGTAATCAAGTGGCTCCATCACTATTGATGATACATCTTCATTACTTTTCTTTGTTGGATGTGTCTATTCCTGCTTATTTAAACTCAACTGGCAACTCTGAACACCTTGTAAGAAAACAAGTGCTTATCAATGTCTAGATTTAAGAGGCTGAGAAAGATTACATATCATTAAAACTATGAATTTCATATTTGCACTATTATTTTTCCTGATTAAAAATTGTCCTTTAAAACAGTTTCATATACAGAGATGATAACTTTTTACCACAAAAATAGGAAGCCTGATGCTGCGGTTTGGTTTGTTTGTTTTTGGGGTTTTTTTTGTGTGTGTGTTTTCTTTTTTTTTTTTCTTTTATTGGTTTTTTGTTTTGTTATGTTGTGTTTTTTTTAGGAAAGAGTTTGTTTTACTGACTTGCAAGATACCATAATAATGTGATTGGTGGATCTGTTCTTTCCTACTCTTCTTTTTACAAGGGTATAAAACTTTATTTTAACATGTTTATAAGTGTATATACACGTAGTATCAAGTTGTTTTATGTTACTTTCTTTTCACTAAAATCTTGGCTTCTGGTATTTTTTCCAGGTGTCCAAATCTCTTCCAGAGAAACAAAAGGAAATCGAGATTCTGCTAAAGGATTTCATAGAACTTGATCAACAACTAAATCAGGTGATATTGTGGGTAACGCCTGTCAAGAACCAGTTGGAACTCTATAACAAAGTTGGTCAGCCAGGAGCTTTTGATATTAAGGTAAATTTTCTCCCATTCTGGGACATCAGGGTACTTACTGCTGTCAGTTGCAGTGGTAACTGTGTAGTCTATATCAACAATATAGCTTTGAAACAGAAGTCAGCAGTAGGCCCCAGAAATTCCAAGTTCTATAAATGAAGGAGAAGTTTTATTCATGTCCATTAAATGTTTTCTTGTGACTGGGCACTTCAGAACCACTGGTTTCAAGGTGAAATATAAATAGAAGCTGTTATTTTTGTCATGTAACGTGAGAAAGAATAGACCTAAAAGTTGATACATGAAATTTTAATACAAAGTGAGCTAAAATTCCCACTATCAGTGTTTACCTATGTTAATATGACTATATGAAAACAAGAATACTTAGGGCCATATCATGAATCTTATATTGCAAGGAAAGACATCTGACTGCACAGGTAACATTCTGGGAATCAGTAAATCTGATTGCTTAGTAATTGTGAGCAAAACATTTGTATCTGATCCTTGCTATGTATTTAGGTGTTAAAAAAAAAACACCACAAAAAAACCCATTGAGTGAGGCCAGAGAAATCAAGGATGAAAAGTACGGGTTAGAATCAACTGGTTTGCTGGGTGTTTGGCCTTGCATGTTTTTTTTACACGTGTGAGTTTATCTTCACATAAACTAGGGAAATGTTTAAAATACAAGTGTATTGAAATACATGAAATTTCTTTGCTTTATAGTAGCTCAGCATCTTGTTCATGTAGGTAAAGACTAAACAGACATTGAATTTTGCACTGATTATGTTGATGCAACTTTTAGTGACAAAAGAAAAAATATAAACATTCAAGACTTTCCTTGCTTTGCATGAAATGGAATAATACCTGCTTCTGTACATGCATTGTTTTGCTGAGCCTATTTATTAAATTAACTCTAATTTAGTTTTTTTAAAGAACTGTTTTAATGCCAAAACTCTTTCTATGTCATACATCAAATTATATAAAATAATGAATCTCAAGTCCTGTTTCTGTCCCATAAATTACAGAAAGAATTCAGCAATGAAATTCATTCCCTTTTTAAAAGATAAAATTAGTGTAGCTCTCTGCAGATTATTTGTATTTATATTAAATAAGTGATGGATTTGTGCTTTCAGGAACGTTATCTCTCTTTAATCCCTGTATTTTAAAAAAAATTTAGATATTTAATCAATTTTTTCTTATGCTTTTCTATTCTGTTTCCATTATTTCTAAAATGATTCTGCCATGACAGTTTATGTAAAATAAAAGCAGGAATAAGTTACTACTGAAATAGGAGTATTTCCTTCTATTCAAGAAGGAGTATTTCTCCTTCTACTTTCAGATCGTAGCTTTATGGATCTGTATGATACTGACCCAGGGTGCTACCTGTGTGCTTCCATATAACACGAGGTTATGGGTACAATAACACCCACTCTTGGGGCAGTAGGACCACTAATAATGCAAAAATCTTTCATTGGCTCAGCAGGTTAACAGTTAGACTCAATGATCTTAAAGGTCTTTTCAAACCTAAATGTTTCTATGATTCTCCCATTTACAAGTTGTTCAGTTCTTACACCTCTGCCCTTGTACCTTTCCTTCAGGTACTGAATTCAAACTGTTATAAAGTAATATGAAGTGGTTGCTTATTTAAGGACAGGCTCTCTGTCTGTTCCCTCACCTTTACTAACCCTTTATTGAAGAGGTACTTGCAGGTAAATAATTACATAGCATCATATCAGCCTCCTTCAGCCCTATGAAATGTTTCCATGTGCTCAATACCAGTTTTTTCCTAGACTCGAACCCAAAATTAACTACAAAAGCATGTAGGAAACAGGTGCCAAGGTGCCAGCAATCCACCAATTGCCAGGCAATGAGCACGAGCTTGTGCTCAGCCCACCTGTGCCCAGTCAGGGCTGGCCCCAGCTGCAAATGAGCAGCATTAGGGGGCCAATAAAAGGTGGGGCTTAAGACACATGCTCAGCTCATTTCTGAGCTAGGAGCAGAAGAGGCTGGTCTGGTTCAGAACACCAGTACTGACTGAGATCAACCACTGCTATACATCTACTTATCTCAGAGCTTTGCACTCTTCAAGAAGTTCGTCCAGCTACAAAAGCAGATAGTCCTTTTTACTGCACTATAATCCAATTAGGAAACAGAAGATAAGATATAGATATAAAAAGATAGGACAAGTCCAGCATGACCCTTGGACACCCTTGTGGAGTAGTAGAACCTTCTGGTGACCAAGGAACATGCTGAAGAACTTAGTCCTGTGATCTCTGGAATACTTTGTGTTATTGCAGTCTTGAGGCAACATTGGAGCCTCCAAAATTCAAAAGTATTTCACTTTCAAAAGCAGCAAAACTGTTTTTAAAAATGTGAATACCATTAAATTTTTGACACAGACCTTTTAAAATTTATTTAGTCCCAAGAAATATATTGCACTTTATAAGACTATTTACTATAAAATACATTCCTTGCTAAATCAACATTTTTGTTTTCTTTCATACCAGTCTTCTATTATACCTCTAAGCTTACTTCGAAGAATTACAGCATGGATCTGTAAACCATATATATATTATGACAATATAATTTGTCTTCATGATTTCTTCTGTCATAATTAAGAGAATGCAGTGCCATAAATAGAGCCCATTTGCCGTGCCATAAATAGAACCCAATTTTTGCCTGTGGTTTACAAAATTTCTCAATAAATATGGGTAGAGTCAGTATTCTTTATTCTCAGGATTTGAAAAACATCTGTAGATGTATTTGATTCACTTTGTTGATTATTCTTTAGTACTTTTTTTTTTTTTTAATTAAAAAAAATATATAAGAAGCCTGTCCAAATAGATCAGCATTGAATGCATATTTGAAATCTACCAGTTAGGTTAAATCTTAGTTCTTTTTAAGCTGAATGTTTTTTCACACATTGACATAGTCTGCTTCCTCTATAATAGCATGACACAGACTGCTTCTGTGAAATACTTATCTATTTGCGTGAGGAAGGCATAAAAATCTACATCTATAAGGATTTCTTGACTCTGTTGCTATTTGTAAACACCAGAACACTTCCAAATTTGCAGTGCATCTTCAATGCAGCTTCTCATGCATGTAGATTATATTTCATGTTGTCTTTTACAACTCTATGAACTATTTTAGTTTTCCAAGCTAAGAGGATGACTTACCTGTGCGTGCACAGTGACCTGGAGTTATTCTCATTCTGATATCTACATTGGATGATTTAGTATTCATACTTCAGAAACTTAAGATGAAATCATAATGAATTTCAAGTTTTGCAAAATGGTGCAATGAAAATACTATGAAAATTGTCTACATCATAACACAGAAAAAGATAAAATACTTAACACTACAGCTTTGTTTACAGTACAGCTTCTCCCAGCACTGCTGTCTCCCTTATTGATGCTGTAGCTATGGCCATTGGATTTAGCCTTCAGTGTAGGTGTGTTGAAGTTCAGCTCTTACTATATGCTTGTTTTTTATGTGCTGGTGCTTTTTTTACCAGTACTTATCTCAGAACTAGAGACACATAGCTAGAGTGAGACCCATTTTCCTAGTCTTGCTTGCAGTTTATGTTAAGCAACTTTATTTTTTTCTCAGCAGCTTATTCATTCTTTGTCAATAAAAATCCACAGTTAGAAGAGTGTTTTGTACCTCCTGAGAATTTGAATTTAATGCTCATTCTGGTTACATTGCTGTAGTTCTTAGTCACATAAGTAAACCTGAATCCTAGGAAGTGATATCTGCTTTTGCAACTATTAATGCAACCATATCCTCTCAGTGCCAAGTCGTGCAAGATAACATGGATGATATGAGATGCTGTCTCTCAGTGAGTCACTTGACATAAGGAAGTTTTATTTAGCCTTTTCAGATCTGTCTGTATTCCAATCCAAACAGCACTAGCTCCACTTCTGCATTGCTTTTTGGGCTCTCTGAGCGTAGCCTGTGGCAGTTTCATAGTATTTTGGAATATGTTTCCCATGGTACTTCATAAATTCTTTGTGCTAGAAATTTATGGGTAGGTGGATAGCCATCTAACAGCATCAGGTACTGGACTTACAGCAGAGCTAGTTTTGTAGCAGTTACTGAGGTGCACAAACTTCTTATAGGATTGTCTTCACCCTCCTCTTTAACCTAGACATCATTGACAAACATTCTGCCTGGTATTCATTTTGTTATGAGTATTAATATAAACAAAATACTTTAGAACAAGAATAGTTGGAATATTTTTATATGAAGACTTGTTTTAAAGAAAGAGTACGTGGCAACCCTGCAGCTGACTTTGAGCAGAACTACTTGTCACCTAGCAGACATCTGCATAGAATTAGTATAGTTGGTTAGATATGAGGTCAGAAGATAAGAGTTCTAGTCACCTAACACCCTGATTTTTCTGAATTATTTCCTCCTCAAACTGCATCAAAACTTTCTCAGAAACAAACCATCCAAAGCAAGACTTGTTTCTAATGCGTGGGTATAGGCAGTCTCCCACATCTTGTGGTAAATTACTCCATCAGCTGAGTGAAAAACCCCTGCATTTTTTCTTGGCTGAGTTAGTTTATCTTCATCTTTTTGTCACTGCTTTATTTGCCAAACTAGAGTGAATTGAAATACTGCAGTAATAGACAGTAATCAAGTTTTCTCTGTTTGCTAAACATCTGTTCTAATTCAGACAAGAAAGCAAATATAAGGTATCTAATTAGTACTAGTTCAAAAAACAATTATTGCTGTGGTCAAAACAATTATTTCTGTGGTCCTGATAATAATTTGGTTATCTTTAATCAGAAGCTTATTTTGGCTAAGTCAGCTAATCAGAGTCTAAGTAGGTAGCAAATGTTGCTAAAATGGAACATATAGTCACTTCTGCATTGTATCTTTAATGGAATATTTAAGGACACTAGCACTTTTAAATGTATTTATTCTGATCCAGCCATCTAAATTTAACATGCTTAAACCTTTTAGGGTTATGTAATTTGGAGGATGTTGATATAGACCTATACTTTACACTTTGAAACACCTTTGCCTAAGGCATCAGCAATCTGTGGAGCTCCAGAATGATGTCTAAAGGAAGTTGTGCAAACAATGACCTTTATTTCCTCCTACTATTATGCTGAGGTTTGTTTACTTCACCTGCAAGAAAAAGAATAAGGGGAATCCTGGAAGGGAGAGTAACAAGCGATGCTTCATTACTTGTTTGGCAGCTTAAAATAACTTCACAAAGCCTATCCAACTTTTTCTTTTGATTTCTCTCAATTTTCTTTTAAGTATTTATTTCCTCATAGTCCTGTTTTATCCCAATTCTATGTATGATAGGACCCTGAAACATTGAGAATTTCGGTTAGATATTCCCAGTCTTTTCCTTACAAGAAGAACCCAAGAAGGCTTTAACGAATTATTAGATTCAGAAGTCAGGTTTCAGCATAAGAGAACTGGAGTAATAGGGCTTTCTTAAATATTTGAAAATCAAAAAGACTGGATGAGACAAAACGGAACTAGAAGTTTTCCTATCACAACCTACCACAACTGTGACTAAGATAAAATTAACATTCTGCAATCTGTTGCAGTCAGATTGCACTTTTTAGATGTAGTTCAAATAACATTTGTGGAGTGGTAAGGCTTTAGGAAAATACTTTATGCAGGACTTAAAGGGTTTTTTTACAGTAAAAAACCAACCACATATCCAATATTGTACATGTGCTGTTAGATTAGCATAATATAACATCATGATTCTTTTTATTTATTTTTTTTATGCAGAAATGCATTCCAGAGAAAAATACCTTAGTTAACCAAGAAAATAACTACATAGTACTTTTAATAGCTTTTACTGCTAATAGCAATATTCAGTTAATAACAGTTGCAAATGAATATTCATCTGTAGAAACATTTCTAAGTTTCTGAGACACAGTGGAATTTTATTTAGTTAATCCCACTTGAAAACTAAAGTTCTGAAAGAGGAAAAGGGCTGTACAATGAATTGAACAGTAGCTTTTTAGTGGATAAAAAAATGCCCTAAAAAATATTCAAATCTCACNTAACCCAGCACATTAATTATGCCATTTTTAAATAATTAAGAGAAGTAAAAAAAGTCATAATCAGTTACAGAGGAACCATGCTATCTATGGCACAGAATCAAAGACCATTTTAGTTATGCATTTTCTAGTTGTCTTTAGAAAAAAAAAGTAATACCACATTAGACATGCAGCTTATGCTCCATGTAGGATGGGCTATCCGTATTTATAACAGACTGCAAGTAAAGGAGTAACTAGCACTGCATATAATAAATACCAGTTCACTGGAATACTTTTCAAATATTAATAATTTATTAGCCTTGTTCATAATTGAAAATACCACTAACTCATTGTAGATTATAATCTACAAAATTGCATCAATTTTAACACAGCCTTAATAGCACCAAGCTATGTCAGAAAAACAGATGTAGAAAAGAAGAAGCAAAAAGCAAACTCATATGGATTTGTAAAATTCTTCTAATGCCTGTAGAGTTTATCACAAGAATTTTTGCCTTTTAATCCTTTTTTCTTTTTCTTATGCATAAATTCTTCATGAACCATCTCTTTCCTAAGCATTCACTTGCTGGTAGTACTTGAAATAGAAAAAAATGTGATGACACAGTATCTAATCTATTGTCGGAAGCAGTAGTGTAGTAGTTGTGACTGCTGGGCTCTGTTTGTATAACTACCATTAAGGTATCTGTAGTTACTTAAATGGAGTGTGATTTTGCAATATAGAACCACAGAGTGAAATTTCTAGTTGTGGTGTGCCAGATCATCGCACAATACGTACAGTTTAGAGCAATAGTTCAAAAACCCTTATAGATGAGCAAGCACATTGCATAAAGGAAAAAAAATGAGTTGGAAAGGTTGCTTATGGAACCTCAATGAATTAAATAAAAGCATATTTACTGTTTGGTATCCTGAAAATACAAATTTAGCATTTGTTAAGAAAATTGTAAATAAATGAATAATGGAAATAATTTAATAATTCTCTGATTCCTGTACAGCAAATTCAGTGTAACAAAAAGCACTTTGATGAGGATACTGAAAGCACTGCACAAAAATAAATAGGAAAACATTTTGAATCCCAACTTTCTTTTCTCAGTCTTTTATGCTTGAAAGCTACTTGAATACTGGATATTTTTAGAAATTCCCAGTCTATATCCTCCCAAGTGAACTTTATGTTGAAATTATTTCTCCCAAGTTTCATCATGTGAGATAAATTCAAGTATATTTCAAAAAGGAAATTCTAAAGCTAATAACCCGCATTACTTTGGAAAACAAACTCAAAAACCCCTAAGTATTTCAAACTTTAAATGTTTGTCCANAGAGACAGCTGATCTCTGGGGGACACCACTGGTGACCGGCCAACAATTGGATGCAGCACCATTCACCACCACTCTGGGCCCGGCCCTCCAGCCAGTTCCTAACCCAGCACATTAATTATGCCATTTTTAAATAACTAAGAGAAGTAAAAAAAGTCATAATCAGTTACAGAGGAACCATGCTATCTATGGCACAGAATCAAAGACCGTTTTAGTTATGCATTTTCTAGTTGTCTTTAGAAAAAAAAAGTAATACCACATTAGACATACGCAGCTTATGCTCCATGTAGGATGGGCTATCCGTATTTATAACAGACTGCAAGTAAAGGAGTAACTAGCACTGCATATAATAAATACCAGTTCACTGGAATACTTTTCAAATATTAATAATTTATTAGCCTTGTTCATAATTGAAAATACCACTAACTCATTGTAGATTATAATCTACAAAATTGCATCAATTTTAACACAGCCTTAATAGCACCAAGCTATGTCAGAAAAACAGATGTAGAAAAGAAGAAGCAAAAAGCAAATTCATATGGATTTGTAAAATTCTTCTAATGCCTGTAGAGTTTATCACAAGAATTTTTGTCTTTTAATCCTTGTTTCTTTTTCTTATGCATAAATTCTTCATGAACCATCTCTTTCCTAAGCATTCACTTGCTGGTAGTACTTGAAATAGAAAAAAATGTGATGACACAGTATCCAACCAGCATGAGTAGGAATATTTTTAATCTATTGTCGGAAGCAGTAGTGTAGTAGTTGTGACTGCTGGGCTCTGTTTGTATAACTACCATTAAGGTATCTGTAGTTACTTAAATGGAGTGTGATTTTGCAATATAGAACCACAGAGTGAAATTTCTAGTTGTGGTGTGCCAGATCATCGCACAATACGTACAGTTTAGAGCAATAGTCCAAAAACTCTTATAGATGAGCAAGCATATTGCATAAAGGAAAAAAATTGGGTTGGAAAGGTTGCTTATGGAATTTAAATCAATTAAATAAAAGCATATTTACTGTTTGGTATCCTGAAAATACAAATTTAGCATTTGTTAAGAAAATTGTAAATAAATGAATAATGGAAATAATTTAATAATTCTCTGATTCCTGTACAGCAAATTCAGTGTAACAAAAAGCACTTTGATGAGGATACTGAAAGCACTGCACAAAAATAAATAGGAAAACATTTTGAATCCCAACTTTCTTTTCTCAGTCTTTTATGCTTGAAAGCTACTTGAATACTGGATATTTTTAGAAATTCCCAGTCTATATCCTCCCAAGTGAACTTTATGTTGAAATTATTTCTCCCAAGTTTCATCATGTGAGATAAATTCAAGTATATTTCAAAAAGGAAATTCTAAAGCTAATAACCCGCATTACTTTGGAAAACAAACTCAAAAACCCCTAAGTATTTCAAACTTTAAATGTTTGTCCAAACAGTAAATATAGATAATTTCAAAAAAGTTCTATGTTCATTCAGGGAATTAGAGAGTTACAGCTAGCATCAGTATAACTAGAAATCAACTGTTGATTGAAGAAGAAGATACTTCATTTTTAATCACTGTCTTTTCAGATTTGACTGATTTTCCATTCAGGGCATATAGGTGGTATTATGAGATTTATTATCTTTTCTGGATAATCATATGAAAACCCAATGTCCTTACCAGAGGTGAGGAGCAAAAGATGGTAGAGAGTTTCAGGACAAATGCCTTTGGCCTGTTTTGGATAGTTGCATGTTCACTGGCTATATAAATAAGACCTTGATAGCAATTAACCATCTGGACAATGAGTGTCTGGTAAAAATCCTTCTTGTTGGTATCTCTTTGTCTAAATTTGACCCCTTGAATTTTTCAAGAGGCAGACATCTTCTGCACTGGGGCAAACACTATTTATTTGGCTTCCAGGTCTTGTGTTTGCACATTCATGGCTAGGATTTTATTAAATAACACATTTTAAGTGATTATTTTTTGCCTTTATTACCTCCATACCTTCTGTGTCATCACTTACCCATTCTGTATTCCTCTATGCTTTAGTCCTCTTTTCCAAGCTTATCACAACCTTCATTTTTGCCTATACTGCTAAAGAAGCTTCAGACTCTTTCTTGATGAATATTTATGCCTGTTTACTGTTCATGGTGGTCACTTGCTATATATTTAAAATAGCATATTGTGCTCATTTTTTGCAGGTAAAAATAGGCCATCATTAAAAAATTAAGTAACTATTCTTAAAAATAGTTTTTATTTGGGTTTTGTCCTTGATAAGTGTTGAATGACAATAGGAAAGCTGTCAGCTCTTGTCAATCACTTCATTATATACTCAGCAACCTGCAGTTAGAACATAAGAAAAGCCCATGGCTGAGGAGTAGCAAACCTAATTGTAGACAAATAAAATAAAATTCACCCAGGCAAGAGAAGGGAAGTGCTGGCTGGAATTTGCTGTCTTTTTCCTTCCATCAGCCTTTTTTTTTGTCAGTTTCTGTTTGACAAACTGGGCCCCATAATCCAGATTTTAACTCTTTATTGGTACTTTACCTTTTCATTTTGCTAACACTCTTTTAAATGGCAGTTTTCATGTGCAATGAGATGCAGTATACTTCATCCACATGAGAGCATGATGAATTTGTACCCCAGAGATTTATCTTCCTGTGTTCAATTTGGCCAAAAGTTGAACTGTGAAAGCTTCTGATGATAGAATATTGTTGGAATATTTAAGTTACTCCTATTTTTGATGCATTACTAAGATCTACAGTAAATGTCAATTTAATCAACTCACAGAACCAGACTAAGAGAGGCTGTGCATAAATATATTATTGCCTTTTTCCATATATTATTTTATAGGCTGTAAGGAACAACTTGCACAATGAATGTCTTCCTTGTGAGCTTCAAGCATTTAGATTTTAAAGAATCTGTATTCAGATATGTTCCAAAAAAAAAAAAAAATCTTTTCCAAGTGCAAGAAAATTAAACAATATTAGCTGCAAAGGGATTGTGAAAAGGTGGCAAAACTTTCTAATAAATATATGTTGTAAATTGTTTAATCTCCGACAGACTTTAGAGCCGTAGGATATTTCTGTGTTTCAGGAGAGGAAATATTTTCAAAGGTGATCAAGTATTTCATGTGTGGTAGTATTTCTAGAAAATAATGAACGACTAGTAAATCAAGATGTGATTTGTTGTTTGAAAGTGTAGGAGTGCAAGTGGGTTGCTTAGAAGTTACTGAGGTGTAGTACCTCAGCTTTGTCTTCTGGCTTCCTCCTTCCTTGTGCTATTAATAACAGCTCAGATAGAGTTCAGAGTCCCAGCAAAAAATGTGATTAATATAAATGATCAAATGAATAGGAGGAAACTTACAGAAATTACAAAACAGTTTGCCAAGGCTTTATTGAATTCAATACCAAAACTACAGTTTTCTTCAGTGTTGCTAGGTTTTCATAGATAGGATATTTCGTATTCAGAAAATACAGTTTTCTAACATTCTTACCATTTGTGTTCATTTTATATGCTCTTTTCTTTACATAAAGCCTTCTTTCTCCTCAGCACACAGTTCCTGGAACCTTTTGGACATTGTTGGTTTTGATAATAGCCTGTTATTTATTAATCAGTAACTCCTTTTCTGTAAGATTATATATTTGGCTCTGCTGATCACATACAATTTAAGGTACTGGAACCTGAAGAGGCACCCATACAAATGACTGCTTATATCTGCAGATCCTATTAGTTTTGGCTTAATTTGCTCTGAATTGATTTCTATGTAGTAAATACCAGAGCCAAGGAATGTACATTTTTTTGTACATTGGTAGTCCTATGAAATTTTTTTGTAGCTAATGGATATTTGAGTAAGTTTTATTTCATTTATATTTGAGGGGTTTTGTTGTTGGTTTTTTTTTTTAAGTAAAAATAAAAACTTTTTAAAGAATCTTAGCTCCTTTTTACACTAAAGTTAGAGATAATGTGGAAAGCACCCGGTTCTGTTGTATGTCTTGTGCATACAACAGAACTGCTGTAAAGCTTGACTCCTGAGAGATACTCTTGTAAAATGAGTCAGCCTGTTAAATATGAGAAATTCTGCAGTGAAAGATGATTATTGGTGTGTTGAGTTCATTCTAAACTATTTCTGTGGGTTAACCTCAGGGGGCACATCAGCCCCACCCAGTCGTTCGCTCACTTTTCCTCTGTGGGATCAAGGAGAGAAAGGGCAAAAGCGAGAAAAATCATTAACTGAGGGCAAACCTGCTCTCATAGGCAAAGGAAAGCAAAGAATTCATGCACCACTTCCCATGGGCAGGCAGGTGTTCAGTCATCCCCAGGACAGCAGAGCTTGGGAAGTTACTTGAGAAGACAAATGCCACCAGTACTCTGAATGTCCCTACTTCCTTTGTCTTCCCCACAGCTCTCGTTGCTGAGCCTGCCATCATATAATATGGAATATTCCTTTGGTCAGCTGGGGTCAGCTGTCATCCCAACTTCATTCTCTCCCAACTTCTTGTGCACCCCCAGACTACTTGCTAGTGGGGCTGCATAAGAAACAGAGGAGTTGACCCTGTGTGAGCACTGCTCAGTAATTGCTAAAACATCTCTGTTACCAACACTGCTTTCATCATGAATGCAAACCATACCACCATACAAGCTGCTGTGAAGAAAATTAACTTCATCCCAGCAATACCCAGTACATCCATGTAAATCTGTGCTGCATCTATTGTTTAACACCAGGCACTGCTAAGTAGCGTTTGCTTTCCGTTCCTTACTTTGTAATTAGACATTTTCTTCATGTAAAGTGAGGCGAATGGGTGACACCTTAAAAAGATAGGCTTCTGATAAGATTCTCATAGAATTTTAAAATAAAATCCAGAGTGTGGATATAACTTAGCCATTTACAGCTGCAAACCTGGCAACTGGAAATGTGCAAATTGCATAATTTCCTAACTATAACAAGGTTAATTCCATTTACTGAAATCTATTCCTGCTTCTGTTGCTGAAGCAACATTCTGGGGCAGTGTTTACCATGTCTTCCAGTAATATATGCCCCTGTAATTAATGGAAGACAAACTCCAGAAATATATCCTCATGAATATTCCTTCTAAATGACGTATTAATAACTAATACCAAAAGACAGGCAAATCTGAAAACGTTACAAATCAACAAACCAATGTTAGAACAGCAATAGATTTTTAAATTATTTTTCTCATTTCCTTTTGTAGCCAGAAAATCCTCTGAAAATAATTCTTTGTTTATTAAACTTGAAAAAAGGAGGAAAAATTGCATTTAAGCCCTGACCTAAGAGAAAAAAGTATACAGATCCAAGAATTAAATGGTGACATAAATAAAAGCCTTCACCCAAAGTTAAATGATTTTTCATTTGGTTTATGGAATAGAACTGTCATTACTTGTGCAATGAGACAGAAGAAATTACGATTTCTTTCTTTTCTGTTTACAAGAAGAAATATACAATTTTGGTGATTCAATACCATTATAATTATCACAAAATTTCACTTGCCCATCAAGATGCTTATAGTGGTAGTCCATATCTGATACTGTGTCAATCTAAGTAACTTTTCTTCCTCTTAAGCTGCTATCCTTCAGCATCCACAGGATCACATAACTATGAGAGAGCTTGGATTATTATCACTACTTCTCTTGTTTTCTTGCAAGAATTTCTCACTATGTCTTTGTGCCAGATTTCTTTCTTCTGTGTCAGTTCTCCTGGGTTTGTTGTTACCTCTTTTGTATTATGTACTAGAAGTAAAACAGGATCTGTAGTCTAGATGGAAAAGAAGCATTCTGTGTTCTTTCCAGTCTCAGAATAAACCATTATGAATCATATCCAATCTCAAAGACTTAACTTTACTGGACCTTTTCACCATCCAACTGGATGATTAACTGTGCTTTATTGGTATATGACCACCACAGCCAAATTCTCTTCATGTGCTGTATCTGCAGGCATTTCTTTACAGGTAATGATTTCATCAATCTTCAGTACCTTCAGGAAATTTCCTTTTCAGGACAGACAGGTTCAATGGATAGATAATGATTTCTCTGTGTGGGGAAAAAATTACTATGTTTTATTTCCTTTAAATAGGCAGAGAAAGCTCACAAATCTCTGATAGCCAAAAAGAAAAAGTGGTTTGGAGAAAAACATTCTTTCACTCTTCAAACTGCTGGAGATTGCTATTTCAGGCACTTTGCAGTTTAAATTTGGGACCTTCTTAGTTCCACTCGTTGCAGAGGATTTCCTTTTTCTTTTCTTTACTTCCCTTTTCCAATACCAGGAATAAGAGATACTGCAGGGAGCACAGTGATGAAAAAGAACACCAGATCTTTATAGATACAGTGTCTGCATATTTTACAAACTGTACAAAGACTTCACTTACAGGTTTAAAAAGTAGTTATGAACTCTAGAAATTCAATTGTTGCACCTTTAGAAGGGAGAGGTCCTTCATGTAATGCCCTTTTTCCTGAAATAATGTTTGTCCTCTAAAGTATCTAAAAAATTTTTCACATAAGAGCTACAATTGTATAAATTTCCCAGTCTCATTAAAATCACATGGCTGCCTTTGCATACCATAATTTAAAAAAAACCTCAATGTATCTCACAGTGCTCATTTCTCTGTGAAGATAGCTTCTTGGGATCATGCTTTGAGTTGTGCATTGAAAACGAGATATATATTTAAAGGTATGGAGCAAAGAATGGTTATTTACTCCTTAAAATAGAATTTTCAGAGGCAGCTGCATAACATTTCTTTTATGCTACTTATATAATATTCTGAGTCCTAAGGCAATTTTACACTGAACTTCTACCTATGCCACTAATGGAATGGTCTTTAAATTTAATTACTTGGGTTTTACTTTGTTTTGGTTTTGAGTAAAAGCCCCAGACAGGAAGGTGAAGTTAAATTCTTAGATGTTTGCATAGACTTTTCTGTCTATAAAGAGATACTTAAAATAAAGAGCATCAGTACAAGTCTCCCCCTCCTTCCTTGAATTTTATCAAGATTAATTGAAGTCTTTATTCAGGAAATTTAGATACTGGCAACTGTGTTTTTCCCTGCTAGATTAGGTTCTACCTCAATATGCCCACAGAACTGCTAATAGTGCATCTTGAATGTATTCTAATAATATTATACAAATATCCAAGAATGCTGTTGACTCTACTGCCTGACCTACCATCAAGATCTGATGCTCACTGTGGTTTAGCTCAACTTTGATGTATTTTAATTAAGTCTCCTTCAACCATTCTTCTTTGTGTTAGTTTAGCTTGTTAGTCTGCTCTATGAGTGGGAATGTACAAAGCTGAGTCAAAAGAAAAAATGAGGTCATTTATTTAAAATGAGAATTCTTGAATATGTGAATATATTCACATTTTCTGTCCAATCCCACTCTACTTGTGATTAAAAATGAGGCAGTCAGAACCTCACCGTTTGTTTATAGCTTTTCTCCTAAAATGTCTGTGAATAGTAACCTGAAAGATAGGTGTGAATATTTCAGATTGCTGGAGCTTTTTATGTGTATGACTGACAAAATCAGCTTCAAAAAATTCTGTTTACAAGTTATACTCCCCCTCATCTAAAAGACAAGAAAAACATAATAAAATGTAATTTTCTGTAATTGGGTAAAATATATATAAGGACTTATACCTAATTATTTTTGAAAAAGCAATTTTGAAATTAAAATGCTCCAGATTTTTTTAGATTTAGCACACTTGCTTGTTAAATATCACTGCCTTGTCTGAACCAGTTAAGTGAAGGGTTATTGCTTGTTGCTTCTCTTTTCCTGTGAATAAATTATCTTCTTTAATTTTAATTTAATGTACTGTCTTGATAAAAAAGAGGTCATGACTTTGCAAACAATTCATTATGTTAGTTTGAAATTTATATTTTTTTTTTTTATTTGAAGGTTGTGATTAGGTTTCCATCTTTGCATTGCACTTTACCTTGAAAGACACAGGTTTAATCATACTGAACATCTCGTACTGTCCCTGAAGAAAATGTCCTATGGACATAATCTCACTGGGAAATTGCTCCCAAAAGTTTTACCAGAGTTACCAGAGGTGAATCAGTGCTTGTGATTCTTAATATAGACCAATACACAGTCTGAAATGTTGCAGATACTTTTATAGATATCTGTCTGGGCCTCCTAGTATACGTGCAGCATATGTCAAACAGCCTGTCTGTATCTGCTAGGATAGTTACCAACTCCTGAAATAACATATGCCAAGCCATCAAACTTTCTCTTTCACTGGCATACACACCAGAGGTTTACTCAGTATATTGGTTTCCACTAGGGAGTATGAATTTTCTAAATTCTGAGTTATATAAACAGACTTTCATAGTCCAGATGGGGCTGTAGTCAAGTCCATGCCACTTTTTCAGCCTGCAAATTTGCTCAGCAGGTTGAACTGGCATGTTGTTGGAAATACAAAAGCTAATGTGACTTATTCAGCAGTAGGCTTTCATCAGTTCAGATACATTTTAACACTACTGAAAATTAGTAACAGTACGTCATGGAAAAATGGTGGTCTCTCATTCCTGTTGTTTGTACGTGTTTGAGAAACAACAGTCCCTGATGATGATGTATTTTAATTTGCCATATGTATGAAAACTTCAATTAGCATATTCATCACCCAGCCCAGAAGCAGCATTGCAATCTATTTCACGAGCAGTTCATAAATTGTGCAATTCCAGTGGAGTCAGTGCTGTCTCCCACAGATAGTACTGCATCCTCCCACAGCAAGCAAAGCAAGCGTGGCAAAGGAGTAGGGATCTTGAACTGACACTCTTAAAAATCTATGGTGTTCTCTAAAACCTAATAGGCACAAGCATGGACAACTGCTATTAATCTTAGTAGTAGCCCGGCCTGTGCAATCGAGAGCTGACATCAGACCCTGCTGGGAGTATGGTATTCTCTTGCATCCTGCACAGGTTAGGCAATCATTGCAGTCCCTTTTTTCTGAGAGAACCATTGGAGGCCGTGTTATGTTTGTTACTTATTGTTCACCTTGGGAACTGAATGATGGAGCAGTATCCTGAAGCTACTCTCTTGCCTCTCAACCCATATTAATAGGGTGTCCCCTAGAAAATGGACTTGAAATTGATGGAAGCTTGCTCACTGGGCAGAATTTGGCAAGAGGCTATCCCATCAGGCAGAGAACAAGTCCCTGAAAGTTACTGCATCATTTTAATGTCAGTTGTGCAGTTATTTAAAACTTTTTTGTGATGGTTTTAGATGATATTAAAATTAATGTGTGACAATCAAAAAGAAGTTGCAGCTCTAACAGATGTGATATTAATTTCAATTGTGTCCAAATGAATGGGAAAATATTGAGAAAACCTCTTTTTCCCTGGACTCTTACCTCTGTTCTTGTTTCCTCATAAGTCTTAAATGAATCATCATACTAAATCAGCTACTCTTGCAGAATGCATTTTGGTTTAGGTCAAAACCATTGGTTTTTAAAGATCAGACTACAAAAGATTAGTTAATGTAACTCTAAAAAACTATAAAGCAGAAGGAGTTGGTGAATTAACAATTAAATATATTATGTATCTGTTACCTAGTTAAGGAAAATTATACCTGTATTCTGTCCATCAGAATGAAATACGTTTAGAGTTCCTAAAGAATATATTTTCAGCTGTTCATGTAATATGTAGAAATGGAATATCATAGTTTTTATGTGTTGTGCATACTACTATTGGCATAAAATATGGATGATGAAAAGGATCATTAAATGTTGTCTTCTTTTATGGAGAATGTGAAGTTGGATGCTACCATTATGTCAGGAAGAACGCAAAAAACATGGAGGCTGCAACTAAAACCAATGCGGCTGAAACACAGCTCAATTTTATTAATAGTCACACAGCGTTATATAGAACTCAGAGGCCACGCCTCTTTAGATAACAAATTCTTTCAGTTAACTACATCGTTTTCCTATCCTGTTATTCTTCTTTTCTGCTGCCAACTCCCTTATCTTTTGCACGTAGCTGATCTTTTAGTAACCTTGCAGCTGGGCCTCAAGGCCCTTAGCTCACTCTGGCTAATGCTAAATAGTCGGGAATGCTCACATCCATTTTCTTCCAAAAACTCTCCAACACCATTAGTCAGTAATTTTTTTCACCTAAATTTTAAAAGGGAAAATAGCTTATTTACATGTGTTTAAGTGATAAATCATGATTCAAGTTTCAATATGGAAAGTAGAGTACAAATAAATATTGAGCAACCAAAATTTGTTACGGCTACAGGACTTGAGTAGTAACTCTTGTTAAGAATAGTACTTTGATTAGTCTGGAGTTCCTTCCCTAGCCAAGTTTTTCTGGGTTTGAATTTTCAATTCCTGGTGGTGAAACTTGACTGTTATTGTTAATGGCTGCTACTGCAAACCCAGTCAGATCAAATACAAGACAATGCTCTAGAAAACCTTCTGTAAGAGCCTCTGCGTTTCCTTGCAGAGGCAATCAGGTAAGGACAATCAGGTGTTGCCAGTTATGAGGTGGGAGGCGTGAGCTTCTGTTCAGCCCACCTGTGCCCAATTAGGGCTGGCCCCAACTGTGCATGAGCAGAACTGGGGGACCAATAAAAGGTGGGATCCCAAAGGCAAGGGGGCTCACTCCTGAGCAGTCTGAGGAGGAGGAGGCTTGTCAAGTCTGGAGCGTTAGCACCGAGCTAGGCTGACTGAATCCAAAGGCAACTATCAGAGTACTGCTCTTACCCCTTGGCAAGAACACTTACTGGACCTCAAAACACTGTGGCCCAGGAAAGGATTGTCTGCAACATTTTCTCGTGTCTAGAAAATGTTGAGGGGAAGGAAATGGTGAAGAAAACCTGGGAGGGACCAGTAATTTTTCAGGTTTGTACCATCCTTGTTATAGCTGCTGAGGACCTTCAGGGCAAGGGTACTCCCTGTGGACCAGGGCCATTGGGGGGTTCCCTTGAGGGCCCTTCAAAGCAGAGCTTGGCAGCCTGGGCTCATCCCACTGCCTGGCCAGCAGCAGAGCAGCTGGAATGAACCAGGGGAACCCCCAGGCCTGGGCATTGAGCACCTTCCTGGGGATGGGATGTAGTCCTGCTGGTGAGCCCAGCTCAGCAGGGTCATGGACAGGGTGAGGAGAGCTGTGGGGAACAGTCAACAGGGCAGTGAGTGCTGGTGATGTCCTCAGGGTCTGGGACTGTTAGGTGCTCTCCTACAGTGCATCTTGCATTCTGAAAAAACAGTTTGTGCTCCCAGACCAGTCCATAGTGGAAACCAGAGCCCAGTGAGTGGGATAGACTG
The DNA here is from genome assembly GCA_038090715.1 of Florisuga fusca. Taxonomy (NCBI): domain Eukaryota; kingdom Metazoa; phylum Chordata; class Aves; order Apodiformes; family Trochilidae; genus Florisuga; species Florisuga fusca. Next base: position 16,658,076 of record JAAWXA010000004.1, on the reverse strand, counting down.
AGAGATCCACTTGAAAGGCATATCCATGCTGCAGGGTAAACCAGCGGTGTAGGTGCACCCATAGTGATCTTGATATTCTTGGACGCTGCAGGGAGTTGCAATGTATTTTTCCTGCTACAGAATTTTTTATGATACCAAGTGGTGCTGTTATGAAATAACATGAGACGCGTACAACAACACAACACAAAATATTACCAAAATACTGCAGATGGCTTAGTTTTCAACAACAAGCTAGAACTCCTCCAAACAACAAAACATCAAAACAAATATTAAAATGCCTATTTTTCTTCAAGTTAGGCAGAAAATCACCTTCTTCATTAACACTCTTGGACAATTAGGTTTTTTCTTGAAAAAAGTGAGTAGGGCAGTAGAAAGCTCACCTAGTACTGAAAAAAAAAGAAAGTAGGACTTTAATGAGGGCTTCTTGAAAAGGTTAATAATCTGTCTTCCTCTCCCCAGCTTTTGCTTTGCATTGCTTTTCAGCACTTGCTCTCTGTGAACACCTACAATTACATCTCATTAATGTTGAAATGCATAACAAAAGCAATTAAATGCAAATATTTCAAATATCGTTCTAAGATATGCAACATGTTTCAATTCACTTCATTTGCTATTGATAAACGTTTGAAAAGACAGATGGGAAACAATAATGAATTTATCAACACTTTTTATTTTTACTCTTTGTCCATAAAGTTTTGTAAGTAAAATTTCAGGCAGCACTGTAGACATATTTTCTGTGTTGAGCTGAAATAGAGGAGCAAAATGTCCCCTTTCTGAGACTTGAAATTACATAGATTTCAGCCAGTTTATTGCAGAGCAAATAATAGCAGATTTCCACCAACGAAATGATATGTCAGATCAGATAGTGACAAGCCTGGCACACAATCTTTTCTGCTGTCACGCTAATGATAACTGAGGTTGTGGTCAGAAAACAAAGTTGGAGAGTCAGTGGATATTCTGCAGAATTGGTTAGGACAAGGTAATAAAGCTATAAAATAGGTGGGGGAAGAGTGAACAGAGGAAAACAACAAGTTAATTTTAATATCTCAAGTAAGTTTGGGATTTTGTTTTGGTTTGTTTTTTTTGTTTTCATTTTTTTCTTATACTACTTAAAAATGAAAACAATATGAATCTTAGAACTCGGTGTAGTTTATCTTTTCTTTTAGACTGTTCAGAAATGTTTGGGGGGGTAGTTTTTTTTTTTTTTGGTGTTTGTTTTTGTTTGCTTTTTTGCTTTTGATTATCTACGTGTACTGCTTTACCCGTTGTTTATTTGGTCATTGCTGATGAAATGAGTATGTTGGGAAGGGTTTCTTAGAGTTACCTTATGTTAGCACATGGATTACACCTTTCTAGATTAAAAATTGCTAGGGATCATGATGCTGCTAATTCAGTAGGTTGCCCTTGCTAATAGCATATGCCTACCATTACCTTCAGTAGCTGTCACTACTCCTGTGCTTTTGTTTTTAGTTAATTAATATGAATGTTTGACTAGGAAAGTACTATTTTATTATTATTACCACTAGTTTTCTAGTAATTTTTAAAATTTTCCTAAATTCAGTATTGTTTCATCTCATGATATGTTTTTTATGCCAGGTGCTGTATGAACTAATTTTTAACCAGTGAATTTTTAATATGTTGGTAATGTAAAACAGACAAAAAGACAGAGCTGCTTAAATGAGATTTATGATGCCTGTCTTTCCTAGTAGAAATCAGTGTTAGCTTTATAGTTGTTTTATTGAAAACTTCAGGATGAAGGGATCTATAGCTCATGATTTTGTTAGCATCACTCTCTTCTCTCTCTCTTTGATTTAGTTTTCTCTGGTGACCCTCTTTAGCCTTAGCTGCTACAATCCATAAGTTTTACCAGCAACCAGTCCTGAGCAGAAGCTAATCTACTCGTGTTTTACAATTTCCATGGAGCTTGAAAACTTTTCAGTGATATTGCTTATGATACTGTTAATCTACATGGCATGTGTTTTTATTTTTCAGGAAACTGAAGCAGCAGTGCAGGCTAAACAGCCGAACGTGGAAGAGGTTTTGTCTAAAGGGTGTCATTTATATAAGGAAAAACCAGGCACTCATCCAATAAAGGTAATGAAGCAACTTTTAGCAATATCCATTACTGAGTAATGGGTTATTCTTCCCCTGTTGTACACTTGTCCTTGATGTGCTCTGTTTAAAATCAATGAAAGAACTTGGCAAATAGCATTTATTCCATCCTGTGACTGCATAGCCAGGAAAAATTTAATGTTCCCAGCTGCAAAATTTTTGCATATTGTGATAGGAATATTGGCTTTGACGTGAAGATTGTTTTACCTATTCAAGAATAATCCACACTGAAAGCAAGTGTAATTGTTGTTGCCTAATTAATGGCATTATACTACATGTTTTTAAACACTTATTTTCAATTTCTCTTTCAGAAATTCTGTCAATTAAAAGCAATTAACTTTTTTTTTTTTTTAGAGAGTCAAGTCACAAAGGGACACCATTGCTTTATTTTTTGTCCATGGTGAAGGAAAGAATAGCTGGTAAAACAGAAATTTCCCACTCAACTTCTCTGCCAAAATTCATGAAGAATGACTTTATTCTGTTTTGGAGCAGAGGATACATTGTTAAGAAGACTAATGCCTCTGACCAATTCTTTTTTAGGAAAATCTACAACAGAATCCTTTTCCTCATCATAGCAGTCAGTTTGTAGGGGATATTTTACACTCAGTTTCCTAAACACTACGTAGATGTTCATTAAGACTACAGTGCAGTTTTCTATCCTTTAGAATATGGAAATTATCAGCAAAGAGCCTCCCATGTATGCTTCAGCTACTTTTGGAGTGGGAGACCAAACTAGTAAGGCCACTACCATATAAACCAGAGATTGATCTCATTTGTGGTTTTATAATGCTAATGAAGCTGTAATAGTGGCTTGTTGATTATGCTAAGTATTTACTGCAATTGCTTCTGACTGGACAAAGGCAGTAAACTTGTATTTAGAGCTCCTCTAAACCTACAGCACTCAGTAACTTCATTTTACAGAAAACAGTTTTCCTTATATAGTGAGGATCTCTGTAGGTGACTTCTACAGAGTGAAGTGAGTTTCTTGTTTTCCCATCTCTACTTAATAGTTGGAGTATTATTTTCCTACTTCTATGAAATTTCCTCTAAATTACTTGTAAATCCCGCCATCAGATCTCCATTCACAGGAGCACGTGTATGCATTTATCTCCACTTCAGAAATCAATGCAGATTTAAGAATTATATGGTTATTTTCCCCTTTGATATCTATGCTTTTTTTTAAATGATGCATCTTTTTTTTATTTTTTTTAACTGATAAAACACTAAGACTTGAAATCAAGGGGACTTAAAAGTAGAGTGCTAATGAGAGAGGACAGCAGCAAAGCTTTTGGGTCTATGTTGCCTATTTTCCTTAGCTAGTACAATGCTGGTTTTGTTGGAGCTGAACCATGTTGTCTGCACACTGTATGGATGCTGCAACAAAAATCACTCTGCAATAACCACATTTACTCATTTCATATTACTGCAGCTACAGTCTTAGAGGATTTTGCTTTAACAAAAGCACTTGAAAAAAAAAAGCAACCCCAGCTTTCTAGACTTTCCAAAGTTGCATATTAAGAGTTAAAGAATGAATGCTTGCATTTACATAGAGAACTAATTCTTCTTTTATATGCTATTACACCAGTATAAATGGTGTGAAATGATTCTGTTTAGTCCAAACTTCTAACATAGAAGTGCACTTGGTTTCTCTTCTACATGTTCAGATCAAAGACACTGAAAACCTCCAATTTCTAGAGGTTTTACTGGAACATGATAATTCTTTAAATAGAGATTATGCTGTTCCTTGAGTTGTAGTTTTGACAATGATATTATAAAATGTGTCTGTGAGGAAATTAGTAGCTACTTGTGGAGTACTATTTAATTTCTAGTCCCTATTTAATTGCATTTTACTTTTTTTCATTACCTTCTGTAGTTCAATTAATTGAGCTACTTGTGAAGTTAATTTCTGGTTCACTGTCTGTCTTGTACAGTCAGCCATAAAACCGTGAATATATACTGCCAAGACAGTTGAGTTTCTTTCTTGATGATGTAGGTTTACTTAAGCTTCTACATTTATACTGAGTTATTCTTCTATCATTGCTCTTCATGAGTAACTTCCATCACTGTCTACTATTTATTTGTTCCAATAAAGACTTTTCCACAAATGTCAACATAATTTCTTACACAAAGTTTTTTGTGGGAGCAGAAATAATTTGTTATTGAAAATGTGTTGCAAAGTTAAGCACTCAAAAGTTTATAAAATTCTCAAATTGCAGCTTCTCTGGTGGCCTTGGTTTAGGCTGAACCCTGCAGAATTAAGTACATGAGAAGGGTAGCACTCTCACTGTGAGCAGCAGTTCAATACCTATACTCTTTGTGGCACAGAAAAAAAGACAAAATTACATGGCCTCTTTAAAAGCATGAATTACATGCATAGCATTGCTTTGAACTTTGTAGATTGTTTAGTTCTCTGAGGCACCCATGTCCTAGCCTCCTTTTATCCTGGTTCTCCTTATTCACCACAATATTCCCATTCTTTTCAATACATGAAGTAGAGGTCCTATAGACTCGTTCATGCTGCAGATCTCTCCTGTGCTACAGAACTGCATATGTCAGGGAATTAAAGATACTGGTGCAATTATGTGCATTTTATATGAATTAATGTTTTCATAGTTTTCCTTATTGTGGCATTTGCTAATGCTTAGCTGTTTACCCTTGCAACCTTAACAGTAAACTCTCTTAATAGTGTTTTGAATGTAAATTAAATCCCATTTATTTATATTGACACATGCTTAATGTTATCTCATAGTTATGTCACTGAAATAAGTATATTTTCACACCTTCACTAAGCATATTAAAAGTGCTGATACTGGAATCTGTGAAAATGTTGGCAAGTGAAATCCTAGTATGTGCTGATACAGAGTCAAGAATGGGATGAAATGTTGTGATCCTTTAAGCAGCAGCACTTTAATAATCAGACTTATTCCCTTTTATAAAATGGATTTCATGCTTTTGAAATGCATTTCTGTAAAGCTTTTGCAGGTGGGGAAGGGAGAGGTTATTGCTGGTGACAGTGACAATAGAAAGAACGTAAGCCTCAATCTCATGATTAACAGCAGTTAAACAGAAGAGTTTGTTCAGGAAACACTTTCGGTGGCAATGGAAGAGCTGCAGTTCCCTTGCCACAGCACTTAACCCCAGGCAATGCTACAGGCCTGGGGACGAGTGGCTGGAAAGCTGCCTGGCAGAAAAGGACCTGGGGGTGCTGGTTGACACTGGGACATCAGTGTACCCAGGTTGCCAAGAAGGCCAAGAGCATCCTGGCCTGCATCAGTGTGGCCAACAGGTGAATGGAAGTGATTGTCCCCCTGTATTCAATACTGTCCCCCTGTATTCAATTCAATACTGAGACCTCACATAAAATACTGTTTTCAGTTCTAGGCCCCTCACTACAAGAAGGACATCAAGTTGCCTGAGCATATCCAGAGAAGACCAGCCAAGCTGGTGAAGGCTCTAGAGAACAAGTAGGACTAGAGGAAATGGACTGAAGTTGCTGCAGGGGAGGCCTAAGCTAGATATTAGGAAGAATTTCTTTACTGGAAGAGTAGTTAGGCTTTGGAATGGACTGCCCAGGGAGGTGCTGCAGTCACCATCCCTGGAGGTATTAAAAAACACGGTAGATTGTGGCACTTCAGGACATGCTCTAGTGCACGGGAATGTGTTTTTTTCTGAGTTGATGGTTGGACATGGTCATCTTAAGATGCCTTTTTCAGCTGTGACAATTCATGATTCTGTGATTCAATTTGTCCTTTCCCATGTTTGGTGGGAGAATAAGTTGTGAGGAACTCATTTGAATTATCCTAAGTCTTACATTTACAGGACTACATGATTTCTCTCTCTAAATACTTCTAAATGCCCAATTCTAGTTCTGTCAATGAGATTAGTTCATGTATGTGTATTAACCTCACTTAAATTGCACCGCTGCTGATATTTAAAGGAAATCAATAAATCAATAGAAGTGTTCCTCAACGAAATATATTTTGATGTCCATACTTGTCACAAAAGCTCTAAGCTCTACAGCTGCAATTATAACAAAATAATTGTGCTCAAATAAGTTAGTATTTTATTGCATACATGGTAATCTTGTGACAGATGGAAGATAGGACCAAACTATAATTCTGATAAAAGAATTTGGAACCAGCTACTCTTTTATTAGTGGCATAGATGTTGCATCAAAGAACCCTTTCTAATGTCTGTGGTGGGCATGTTTTATATTTTATTGTTGCCGGAAAGAAATCCCAGGCTCACATCCACGTGAATGACTGACTAAGCAGCCACTCATAATGAGGACCAATGTTATATTTATAACATCCGTATCTCTTTCTTGCGTTCTGGTGAATATATTGTAAAATAAAGCCAGACTTTGATAGTGCAATCTCCCCTGCTTTTGTTTTTAAGGACTTCCTGCACTCCGTGCTACTGTTGAAATAATAGATTTTGGAGCAGTCCTTTGCATTTTAAATTATGGGAGTAGGTGCTTGGGATACAACACCAAAGAAAAAAAAAAAAAGAAAAAAAAAAAAGAAGAAAAAACCCCCAAACAAACAAACCAGAAAAAAAAAAGATCACTTTAAAATCTATCATAAAATGGGTCCAATGTGTCCTTCTTTGTGCCCGTGATCCACACATAAATAAAACATATGTATAATTGTCTTATAAGTTCCATTTATCATTCATAGTATGATACATACATGATAGCTTTTACTGCCTAGTCCTTATAGTCTGTTATCAAGGAGAATCTTTGATTATTTTTGTTTTAATCTTATACTTTATTTTTTAATACATCTTTTAAACTGGTCTTAGAGAGAAAATGTTGTTTTATTACCTAGTGCAGATTGTATCCTTTCTTTCCTGCCCTATCAAAATGTATTCACACAAAAAGCTGCTCAGATTTCTTACCAGGTAATATTTTGGCCACCATTGCTGAGAGATATAAAAGAATATTTCAGGTTTAGAGTATTTATGGCAAAGATTAAGGCAAATTCAAAAGGTACTCCCCTGACATATCCGAGTATAAAATTGTGCTCCCTCAGTGTCTGTGTGAGTGTGTTTACACTTGAGTTTAATGAGCATTGTTCCCTATCCCTCTCCTACTAACCACTGTCATCTTAGGCTCGAGGTAATAACAGTATCTTTCCTAGCAGGCATCCTGTTTTCATCATGGCTGATTTGTGGTTTAGATTTTGGGTGTATCTAATTGTGAATTGGATGCAAGAATACTAAAAGCATTCCTGAGTGGCATTGGTACACCCTGCTGCTTTTTTGTAGTGGTCAGGGAGCAACTTAGAAAAAGAAATGCAGTCTTCATTTTAAGAGCTCAGAGATGCCTGCATCGAGTTAGCACTGCTTCATCCTTCTTTACAGTCCTTAGAGCAAGGAAGAAAGAGAGGTAGAAACATTTTCAAGTCTAAATGCCTCCCAGGATTACCTGAGGACTGATATAATTCACACTCCAGGCTTTCACTTAGGTTTTATTTAAAAGTTAGAGCTCATCCATTACTGGTCAGGACTGTGTGCCCACACACTGAAGTTTATGACTCCCTGAAGACTCATAAGACTTTTTTTTTTTTTCTTCTTTCCAAATAGGTGGAAGAATGTGTTCTGCATTTCATATTACAAGTCACAGAGGTTTTATTGACAAGCTCTATTTAACACAAAATTCACCTTTGTATTTCCATTTTAAAAATTAGTATCCCAGTTTTGTAGTGCTAAAGAGGCTCACCTTTCTGTGATATGCTAACAAAATAAGCTGTTCTGTGTTCCCTGAAAAGGTGTTAAGGTCTGTCAACCAGGACAGACCATTGCTCCCTGGGAGCTGGGAGAAGCAGGGGCTCCCCACTGAGCTGCAGGACAGGGTTTCACCAGCCAGACCCCCTCCTGCAGTCCCCAGCCAAGAAACAGGGCAGGCCAGGGTGGCTGCCCCTAAGTGGGGGTTGGGATTAGGCCTGGTGAAGGGAATCAGTGTCAAACAGAGTCCCAAGTGGCTGGGCAGGGACATGGGGATGGAAACAGGCTTGTCCAGGAGGTCAGATTGTGATCAAGGTCAGGCAGCTGCAGTGGAAGTTTGCTCTGAGCTTCAGCAGCCAGACTTTCCTCCTTAAAGGTGCTTTTAGGACCCTGATATCATGAAGCTCTTTATCAGCTAAACTGTGAAGGATTTTTACTCATCTCTCTCTCCCATTTAAGAAAATTGATTGCTGTTTCGACTTTTTGGCTTATTTTAATACATGTGGTCCGTCGTATAAAGGAAAACAGTGAAAACTCTTTATTTTACATTTAATTGCAATAATCTATGTATTATAAATTTAATAAGCTCTTATTTTCTATTCTAGAAAAAATTAGAAGACCTGAATGCTGACTGGAAGGCAATAAACCATTTAATTCAACAATTAAAGGAAAAAACAGCATTGGGAGCATTTGGCCTTTACTCTCCAGGTGTCTGTAAGTGCTTTAGTATATGCAATATTTGGTATTAGTTATGAATCACACAGTTAAAATGAAAATTGCTGGAGAATGTGTAAACTCATTCTGCATCCTTACAAATTTCAGCTTTAGTTTGTAAACAGGAGGTGTACTTCTGCGGCATCCAACTTGCTTTTTTTACCACTTCCTTTCCTTTTTTGTGCTATGTGTCCCAGAAGACAAATTAGATTATAAATTTGATGAAAAGACTGCAGTATACTTTTCAAATTATTACTATTTCAAAGTCTTGTTTATTTATTCTATGAAGAGATGAGAATTTCACTTTCTACATACTTTCATGGAGGAAAAACTGTGAAGGGAGAACTATTTAAATTAAAAGATAATATCACTGGTCAAGTGGGAGTAAATTAATCATAGAATGAATTTCTGAAATTACTTTTTTATGCTAGGGCAATGAACTGAGACTATTTCAAGACAAAGCTTGTGTATTTGTAAAAAAGTTTGTATGACAACACGGTAAGAGTAATTCTGCAGTTAAACATTAAGCCTGTGATATACATCTCTGGGTGTCTTCTGTTTATGAATCCACAACAGAAGACTTGATCTTCATGTAATTTAAATTATTTGGGCAATATTTACACTATATTCTTTTCATATCTCTTTGCACCCGCTGCTTTCCTACAAGGCTTACAAACTCATTTTTATCTCCTTGATAAATGGATTTTATTTCCCACTGCTTTCCTTTGAAATGTAGTGATTAAGCATGGGTGGAAAAGTAATACCTAGTGGAATCACTGGTTTAACTGAGTTCCTAAAGTCTCTAAGATTCTTTACTTGATATTGAACTATTGCAATTGCTTAGATGAAGAATGTTACTCACCCATACAATTTGGAAAGCTGCTTATCAGATTTGGGTGCAGAAAGAATTTTTTCTGCCCCCTGTTAGATTGTCTGTCACCCAGGCTACGATACAACAACAGTAATCACCTTGGAGTTGGTTACTGTAGAATATTGATCTCTCTTGCTCTTAATGTGTTTTAATGGGTAGCATACAAGAAAAGCCAAAGCTGGGGAGATCTCTAGGAAAGCAGAAAAACCTTTGTGCAGAGAAGTGAATAATTGCACCATATAGAGAGATTCAATATATTGAATATTCATATATTCAATATAGGAAGACAGTCCAGCTTCTGTCAGAATAGCATATATCAATTCAAGCAAAGCAGATGACTTGCTTATGACCTGGTTGAGTCTTACAAAATAGGAACTATCATTAAGTTTTAGTCATTTAGAACTTCTGTGGTTCCAGTGGTAATAATTTCTATTTTCTAAAAAAAGGGTAAATACCATCATTGTTTTTTAAAACTTGTAGTACATTAGTGTCCTTGTTTTATAGGATTTTGTGCTTAGGTATGTAATGTAAATAATGTAATGACGTGGAGGAACTGAAGATATGTTATGAGGTTTGCTGTGTAGGGTCACTAAATTTGCTAGTTTTGCACGTCAGCAGGTTATGTTAGAGGGAGAGGAAGTGTTAGCAACTTGTGTATGTGTTGTTAGAAAGGAAAAACAGAACATGAGAGAGAACACAGAGTAGTAGTGAAGTAGATCCCTATATTAACTTATCTTTAGATGAAGAATTGCAAAATTACTCATTTACCTTAATTCAAGATGTAGGCTCTGACTACTACTGATGTTTCTGAGACTCAGCAGATGGAATTATGCATGCAGAAGATGAAAGCACTGGTGTTATATAAAAGATTAAGCAGGAAGTAAGATTTATTTCCTTTCTATTGCCAAGAACATTTAAAAATTGAGCCTGTGACTGTAACACTAATTCATAATTTTTCTTTATTTGAGTGAGTTTACTGCAGTCGTGTCATTATAGATGTATCATCATAGAACTGTACAGTTCAAAGGAGACATGGGGAGACATGTATTCCTCTTGATCACAGCACAGTCAATTAGTGCAGGTTGCTCAGGGTCATGTCTGGTCTGGTTTTGAGGTCTCCAAGGATGAAGACTCCATAACCTCTCTCAGAAAACTGTTCCAGTGTTGAACCACTCTCACAGTAAAAAACACACAAAAAAAACCCCAACAAAAAACCCAACCAACCAGCCAACCAAAAAACAAAAACCCAAGTTTTTTCTTCTATTTAAATAGAATTTCTTGTATTTCAGTTTTTGCATGGTGCTTCTCACCCTGTCACTGGGCTTTGCTGAAGACAGTCTGGCCCTCTCTTCTTTACTCCACCAATCAGATATTTATACACACAGACATGATCCACCTTCTCTTTTCCAGGCTGAGACTACTGTAGGTTTCTAAAAAGACAAAGTGGTATGTGTTAATAAAGTATTTTTGTATTTATATTTAAAAAAAAAAAAGAAGAAAAGAGAGAGAGAGTGTGAGCGTCATGGGTTTTGGTACACTATGCTACAAATTCTGTCATTAATTTAACCACTTATGATATAGACATTTTTATGCCTTACGTGTTCTATGCTGCTGATTCTCATGTACTGTGCATTGGTGTGTACAGAGACTCATGATGACTATGAGAGAGCTCTCTTTAACCAAACCTCTCAAATTCTAAACAATCATCTCTGAAAAAACAATTTTTTAAAACTATAAACAATGTTATTTTCGAAGGACTCTGGGAAGCAATGGCAGCATCTCCTATTGATAATTACTTCCTGCTCCTATAGAGACTTTTGTGGATGTCAGTATTTAACGATGTTGATGTCTGTGTTTGTGACCAGGGAATAAAGATGTAATTGGAGAACCTCTGCTGACCTGTCAGGTATCATTTGGCCTAGTCTGGCTACTAGAACTCCGCCAGAGGGTCTTGCTATATATATACCATCTGGTGGCTGTTACAGAGGTAAAAGAACCTGTTTATAATTATTTCTAGGTCTGTGTATTAGAGTTTCTTTGGCAGAAGGAGCACTAAAAAAAGCCCTCCATATCCCACGAGTCCAGTAGGCCCTTGGGCATAATGAACAAGAACTATTTTTCCTGCTCAGAAAATGTACTTAGCTGAAGGGTATGTCTAAAACCTTCCAAGAAAGATGATTCAGGAAGGAAATCACAGTTGCTATCTGTACTTGACATAATAACATGAAATTGTGTGAATGTCTCTATCCAAATACTTCAATGCATTGCTTAGCCAGCAGTTTGGAAACATTTTTACTGGTGAGAAATGCTGTTTTGTAATCTGCTTTTACAGGAGGGACAGATTTTAACAGTATCCTTAACACTCATAGGACTTCTTTTGTACTGAAGTGCTACCACTGTATTTACTTAATAAGTTAGTTTAAGTTATATATAGCTTTGTAAACCTATGTGAATACGTAGTGGGGTGGAAGACGTTCTGGACTTTGGTCCCAAGAAAGACACTTTCTATGATTTGCTCTCATTTGAGTGAGACATTAAGGGGAATATTTTGGCCACTGTCAACCATGCTATACTTGAAATTAGTGAAACTTTAGAAGCACCTATGAGTGAATGTAGTTGTAAATACTTTGTCAACTAATTTTATGTTTTGCATGTACAGGTAACAGAGCTGTGAGTGGTATTCTTGCTGTTTAACTCATTCAGTGAACAAGTACTTTGTGTACAATCTTGTTCATTTTTTCACAGATTTTTTACACAAGTTTTTGGTTTGGTTTTGGTGGGGTTTTTTTTTTTGGTTTTTTGGTTTGGTTTTTTGTATGGAATGCCTACTGAAACAAAACAGAAAAATGTATGACTGGGAAATGAAAAAAAAAAAGTGAAGTAAAGTTAGTGTCAGTTGTACTGGTTGAATTGCTTCTGAAATCAAGTAGAATCTGTCCCTTTAAACCTTACAAGTTATCAGTCTCATTTTGGAGCATTCCTTGTAGCAGGTCTGAAAAAAGTGAAAGAAAAAAAAAGAGTTATTCGTGGTTTGCAAATTGTAAGAGTTAGATATGTTTTTAACAGAAAGGCTTTATATACATTGTTCATTACAGTGTTTTTAATATAAAAAATGTGGAGAAAGCTAATACTGTATCATCAGCACTCATAACACTAGCCATCAGCTTTAGATATCTTTCTTCAAATGGATGCAATAACAACTCTTCTGTGCTTTTAATATAATTCACTTTGGGAGTAAGAGTCAGAGACAGCAGGAATGGAGCCACAGACTGGGCTTCCATGTACACTGGAAGGTGGCTTTTCAGGATTTAGGATGATTAAAGGAGAATGGTATAGAAGTGATGTATCAAGCTGAGTCTATTAGAAACAAGCTGTAACACAAGGATTGTGAGCTGCTGATTTAATCTTCACCGGTTGATTTAACTGAAACAGAACTCATCTCTCATTAGCTCACATATTCACCTGGTGTGGACATTAAAAAAATCATACCTCTCACCTCCAGAGCTTATAAAACCTTGAGTTTAGGGGTCTGAATCAAATGACTTCTATTTATGAATCTGGGGAAACTAGTGGCAACAGAATTTCATTTGCTCATCCTTTGAGATTTTAGCTGAGGGAGAGCATCCTTTAACTTGCCTCTCATTTCTCCGTGAAACAAATCCTCACCTGGACTAGGTGCTTTGTTCTATGCTTGTAAGAGCTCACAAAACAGTTCTTGCAAAAACTCACTAACATTACTCTCTGAGTATCTGTACTGCTGTGGCTTAATGCAGCTGGTATTCATATGCACTGCTTGAAATATAGTCAGAATGTAAGAAACATGTACTGATGCTAGTAAAAATACACAGTCCCCTAGACTGTAGGTTTCTGAGGGGAAATAGCAGCAAACAAAAGCGTGTATATGAAAATACATATCTTGATGAAATTGAATAAGGCTTAAAACTAAAATCCAGTGACCTCAGAAATTGAAAGTGCTTCTATAGTGCCAACGTCTGTATTTTGTTCATGTGGAATTCTGTTCTATTTTTGTATTAAATGCATAGTTGAATAATCTATTATTCTGTTATGATATTTGGTTTAATATGTTCAGAGGAGGTGAAGGGTTCTTTGTTTTGGAACTACAGCTCTTCAAATATATTCCATGAATTTCAAAGCTGGATCGTGTAATGTCCCACTGCCTCTTTAAAAATGAACAAACTATTTGGTTTAAGAGAGATTCAAGAGACAGACAAAAATGTAAGAAACGAAATGACAACTAGCTTTGGGCAAAAATGCGCACTAGATACTATTCTCATTTTTTGTAGTATTTCATAGTTAATGTTCTCCAAAGCAGTCATTGTTTATATTATGCTCAGTGCTTGAGTGAACACATATGCTGTAGTTCAGAATGGTGTTTCTCAGGATTTCCAAATGCTAGTCTTAAAAATGTTTTTGTTCACTTCATTAGTGCACCTGAAAAGATAACAGTATGTGTATTCAGAGGGTAAATTAAAAGCAAATGTGCAAATCAGAGCACCTGTATTGTTTATAGCAGCTGCTATAGTATAATTGATACCAAGAACACTCAAAGTAATTCCATGGGGAAGACTGAACACTCTAGGAACGTGTGCTTCTGCAGTGTTTTCAGTACTAATGCAAACGTGTTGACATTTAAAAATACATTGTGCATAACATTCACCATTTAAAAGAACCATCAGCTATTAAAATACTGTGTGGGGAACAGGGTAGATATTTAATTTTGCAGAACCATTCTCCACAGAGATGAACAGCAAAAATTCCACAATGGGCATCTGTTGTTATGAGTAGTTCTACAGTGAATTAGAAGGCAGCCCTACTGCCAGTAGTCCATTTTAGTTAGCATTTGGGACACCAGTAAGGAAGATCACTACCATGACAGTTGTTAGAGGGAGAAATATTATTTTCAATAATGGCCATGCCCACAATTGTATAGTTATGGATGCTTTTGTATGTAGAATCTAAAGGAAATGTATATTTTTAGTATTATCATTCAGTTTAACTTCATGAAAAGTGTTACTGAAATAAAAAACAAAAGACAAAATGAACAGGGAACACTGCAGTAGGGAAGTATAACAAAGAATATCTTGAGTTCTTCAGTCAGTGGGGAGCAGTTGGGGTAACAAAGGCTGTTCACTCTTGTATAAAGTAGAACTCTAAAGGGATAGATTTATGTCTTTACCTTTTATCTTGACTGTTTTTGAATTAGGGAAAAAATACTAGTTTATATAAATAGTTTAAATTTTCTTGTTTTTGAGGCATTTTACTGTCCAGACTTCTGTAGTAAAGAGATTCACAGATGCCAACCTGTATTGTCCCTGTTACACTATATATTTAGTTTCCATGTTCAGGAAAGAAGCTGCCTGATTATTCTATCTGATTTTCATTAACAAGCTTTTTTACTTCTAATGTGTGTGCCGCATCTAACAAATAGCAATATGGCACAAAGCTGAATCTGTTACCATTTGATTGGAGATTTTTCAAGGTCAGGACCCAATTTCACAAACAGTTCTATTTTTCAATACAGCTGACATCAGACACAAGCTGAAGACAAACTTGTCTAATAAAGCTTTCGGATTCAATTTTCTCTCTGCATATAGCTTCAGGGATCTCTGGAGGTCATACACAGCATGTGCTGCAACACCAACAGGGAGAAGTAATGAAAAGATTCTGGATAAAAAGCTGACACTATGCCTTGAGAGCTGTGTGAATAAAAACATAATAAGTAAGCTTATAAACACAAATCTCTAAGATTCTCAGAATTCATCTTGATCTTTATAGAATATCTTGAGGTGGGGATTCATTTCTGGATTATTTAACAGATGAAAAATACATGCAACATATACCTAAGCCGCCTGATTTAAATACAAATAAAGAAGGTTAACACTTCATATTTTACATCCTATTTGAGGGGTCTTGCAGAAGGTTACTCTTTGAAAGTATCTGTAATAAATGGGTGTGACAGTGCAGTTTACAAAGGAAATGTGGACTTTTTTTGATATTTCAAGGCTCAGTTGATTAAATGAAACTCACTGTGGGTTGCAACTCAATTTTTATTATAATCATAATAAATGATTTTGATTTACTCAGGTAAATCAAAAAGTTAAAACAGGAGTCTGCTGCTTTACAGTTAAAGACAATATGGAATTTTAAGTCTACTGGTTTTTGTTCTTCCAACAACAAGTTGTTGGAAGTGCAGCTGTCAAGATTTATAATGTAAAGAAGATTAATGCTATTATCAGTCAAAGTTCTGCATTCACCTGTTCCATTTTTAAAATACAATCTGGTATTTTCTCCTGAGAAGCAGGCTTTGCTCCCTGTTTTCTTTCACTAAATTTCTTGATCAGTCGTTAGTAGCAGTAGGATATACAGGATTCATTTTGATTAAATCCCATGAAATGCAAATAATAGCATTTTGTAGAATTCATCAGACTATTATTGATAACCTGTTCCAGGTGAGAGCATAGAACTAAGTTATAGTTATGGTTGGTCTTTTTTACATGGCTCATGTAACATGGCTCAGGAATGTTTATTTTTTTCTCTAGAATTGTGTTCAGCACACTGTGCAGAATCTGATGTTAATAATTTTCAAGAAATGGGGCAACAGCACAGTTGCATAACTTTTAAAACAGACAGAATCAAGAATTAGAATTAATTCTGGAAGATATGGAAAAAGGGATTGTCAGAGCTCCTAGAAATAATATATACATCATAAAATGGTAGTTTATGCCCTTTTTTCAGATTTTCTACCTCAGTTGCTAGCTTTATATCACTTTTTTTTTTTTCATGCTTTAAACCTTCTCTGTCTTTCTCCCTTCTTTTTGTTACAATAACCTGAATTACTATAATACCTTACTAGCTGGATAGCATGGGCTTGCAAATAACAGTAATCTCTCTTCTCTGTTTCCTTTTATATAGTAATTAGGTCTATTGGACACTATGTTAAATGAAAATCTCTTTAATTTTCTGGAATAATAGAAAGAGGTAGGTCTTTCTCCAAACAGTCTTCTTGGACCGTGTGCTGTTCTTTGTTGACTTGTCTTTTTAAAGAGAAAAGCAAGCTGGCTTTTCCTTCTGAAAGGAGCAGTGCTCAGTGACATCCTGGTCATATTCTACCAAGAAATGAAATGGCTCTCTGACATCCTTCTTAATGTTTCTTTGGAGACTGGAGCTGCCAGAGGGTTAGGTCTGTTCTACAGAGAAACAGCCAACCAGAGTGTGAGCAAGTGCAATCACTGATTATAAGCAGAGTGGTGGCCACAGAGAATAAGGAGCCAAGCTCATAATTGTTTCTAACATTTTTGCTCTAGTCAGAGGGCATGAGATGATGAAAGAAATACAGACTGGTTACTTAAACTACAGAATGCTAAAATAAGGAAAAGATTGTAAATGAAAATCTTCTCTTGTACTCCAGCTAGAAAATTCTTTAGTCTTGCTGTGACTCATATGAAGTTTTGCACTGAAATTTAGGACTGCTGTCTTTGTTTGTGTCAGTGTGGAGTAGAAGACATCTTTTTCAAGACACTGTAAAAGTTGGAGCTGTTGGCAATGTTTTTCTCCTTATATCAAAGAACTATCTGCCAAAATTCGGTTACATGCCAGTAGCAATATACTGGAAATGTAAATTGTTGTCATAAAGATTGACGTCCAATTGAAAGCTGCATACTAAATCAAGAAACTTGTTACTTTTACTGACAAAAGGAATACTGAGAGGTGCTTGCATCATTTGCGACAGATGTTGTCACAGTATTTTTTGTAGGGCCAGTATGTGACAGCACTTGATGGAACACCACAGCTGCTGTAATACAAAACATTCATTTTCATGAAACGCTTTTGTAGCAACTGCAACAACTGCTTACTCAAAAAGACTCCTATCCTTTGGAAAAAAAAATAAAAGCTTTCTTCAGGGGTACAAATAATACTGCATTTTAAAAGCAACAAAAAAAGCAAGAAAAAAATGCGGTTTAAAAAAATAATGTTTGACTTCTTGAACTTATGAACCTCTTCAGACTGCCTAAAAATGATGGTTTGTGTTTCTAGATATTGGAAAAACTAATCAGGGAAGCAGAAATTATTTAATTAAAATAATCAGGGAGAATAGGGGAGAGGGAATAAATACAAACATGACATTTCATTATTAAAATATTAATTTAAAGAAAAGCAAAAGCTATATCATTAGACATTTCAAAAATAAAATTTCATATTGACAATCTCTTAATCTTACCAAAGAGACATTGTGTTGATTCTGTCTACTACTTCGACAGATCCCAAAAGCAACTGGAACATTTTCCTTAATATTTCCTTTAGTTCAAAAATTTTAAGAGCCAACTGGATTATTTACCCTTAAAAACCCAAACATATAAGTAGACCACATATGGCAACTAACAGCTCCATTGACTGTGGCTCTGCATATGCAAATTATTACTATCTTTTACAAATAAATTAGGTTTAAATGGGTTCTTAGTATCATGGATGAATGTAGGATCCAAAGTGTTACAGCAGTAAAAAGTTTATGTTTCTGTTTCCCAAAAGACTCCCTTGATGCAATGACTTCCTCAGTTTTCCTTTCAGAGTTCTCATGAAAAAGGTTAAAAAGTTTGTCCATTAAAAAAATTGAAATTTTAATTTCATGATTGATTAAGAAAAAGTCCATGTATTGTCCTGAAACATGAAAAATAATATGTATTGAATGTTCTTGACTGTTTTCTTCATTGTGAAATGTAAAATTTTATTTATCAGAGAGTAAAGTATCTGTAACAGGCCACCATGAATTAATGTATACAGCAATTTAGTGAAATATGTATTTACTTTATGAAGAAAATATGTCCATTGTCCAAAATGTCCATATGATAATCCACACAATTACTATACAAATAATTTCATATACATTATGACTTATTTTTTGCAAACCAGTTTATAATATCAGATGTTTTGTGACTTCTCTGGCCAGACATGTGAAATACTCCCCATGAAAGATTACACCAGGATTTGACTCACACCTGTAACAATACATATTAATTTTTAGATATTAACTATTGATTTTAGTTGAAAAAACTTGAATCCTCTACTTCAAGAAGATTTCCTTCTTTGCTCTTTAAAACATACATCATGAGAACCTATGGGAAAACTCAAATCAGTAATAAAAATATAGGATAAAGAGCACAGGCAAGCCAGAAATAAGTTATTTCTCTCAGCTGTGGGTTTCCTGGCTCTTCATATCACAGTTAACCATTAAAACAATTCAGGCAGCTAGGGGAGGGGGGAAGAAATTGAAACCAAACATTTCTGATTTTGGGGGGCATCTGTTACACTAAATAAGAAATATTAGCCTTTACATACTTCCAGTTTATATTGTCCCAGTCTCTTAGCACTTGAATCAACTTCTACATTTGTAACAAAAACACTAGCAGTATCAAAAAATGTTTATTTTTTCTGTAGCAGCAGTATTGGTAGTAATATTGCACAGATGCTGGGAAGACATTGAAAGTTGGGTTTGTTCAGCCTGAAGAGAAGATTCCATGTATATCTTACAATGGCTTTCCAGTATCTGAAGGGGGCCTACAGGAAAGCTGTGGAGAGGTTGTTTATAAGGACATGTAGCAAAATGGCAAGGGGAAACTATTTGAAGCTGAGAGTACATTTAGATTAGCTATTAAAAAGAAATTCTTTCCTGTGAGGGTGGTGTGACACTGGCACAGGTTGCCCAGGGAAGCTGTGGCTGCCCCCTCCCTGGGAGTGTTCAAGGCCAGGTTGGATGGGGCTGTGGGCAACCTGGTGTGGAGGGAGGTGTCCCTGTTCATAGCAGGGGTGCTGGAACTAGATGATCTCTAAGGTCCTTTCAGATCTATTTCTATCTAATTCTATGATTCTGTGATATTTGTTCACCTAACCCTTAAAATACTGAAAGGACTTAAACCCACATTTTATATGTAGTTTGCATAAGCAAGAGAGTTTATTTATAGAAGAGGGAAATTTTAAAATCTTAAGTGGGTTTTTTCATTTGTTTGGTGGGTTTGTGGTTAAGTGGTTAAACACTCCCACAGAGGGAGTATTTATTTGGTCTGTCTCTACAGAAGGCAATGTTCTTTGTGTTAAAATAGTGAATTAATTGAGTGATGTTGTCAGTGCATATCCCACAGGCTATAGATATTCTTCCTCTGTTTTCCTCAGAGGGAGGAAAATGCAGCTGGGTTTCCTTGACTAGAACAGAAATGAAGTTTAGTGGGTGTATAATTTCTTCATTGTCAAAAATCTATGACCTGGTAGGTACAGTTACCTTACATAATTAAAACTTCAACAGTACTTAAAACTACTCACAAGAGTAGTTAAGAACATTCCTGTGAACTGATTCAGTTCCTTCTGCTTAAGGACTTCGGCTTGAAAGGAGGTGTTGAAAGGGGTTTGAGGCTTTGGGGAGTGTTGTCATTCTTGCTGTTTATTCTATTCCAGTTCAGTATTTAAAAAAGGAGTTTGATTTGTTCCAAGTTGTCAGTTTGACCCTCTCTTGAAGCAACACTGAAATAAACGGAATAATAGAAGTGGAAGAAGTACCTTTCTTGCAGTTGACTTAATTCTGAATTTCTTATTTCTATTTGAATTTCAGTTTCATAATACATTCCTATTATTCTGACTCTTAAAGTTTAACATTACAGACTGTCACCAAGATGCAAAAATTATCAATATAGTCTTGACTTTTGTCCAGTGTATTTTGAGATGAACAAGTTGAAAATTGCACCTACTTCAGAGTATTGAAGACTACAGAACTAACAAACTATCTCCTTTGAGTCACAGAAGCTGTTAGTGCTGTTCCAGATAAATTGTTTCAGAATGAGATCTGTTGCTACATATTGTGGAATTAATGTTGATTTATTAATTTTAATCAATCATTTAAACGCTCCTGTTGAATGAACCATGAACCATGTCATATCTGTGCAATCATGAAAGAGCAAAAAGGGACTAATATACGATCTCAAGTGATATTTTTGTACTGAAGGAAGAAGTGATATTTTTGTATGACAGAAGAGAAACACCCTGTGCAACCACTTTCTGAAGCTAATTGGTATAAATAATATGATAACTCAAATGTTTTAACTGCTCAGTCAAAGTGGAACAGATTATTTGGATATTCAGTAGCAGCAGCTGACATATCTTGAAGCTTTAGAGATTATAGACTTGACAATGCTCTTCTGCTAGTACATTACAGTCTACTCTGCAGTATAACAAGTTTCATGATACTAAAATCTAAAGATTTAGAACTATGAACATTAGAAAATTAGGAATACCATCTTGTTACGGTTCAATATAACTTTTAATTTTTGGATCCGTCAGAACTAAGTTCAACCACCATGTGTCGGGTAGCTTTTTCAGCGTGGCGATCCAATTCCTGAAGGGGCAAAAGTCCGGTGCAGGGTGTTGGGTCTGTGGTAGTTGACCAAGACTGAACACTTGGGTGTTCCTTACATACACCGGGTTTCCCACCGCTCTGGAGGCTGATTCAGGCTCCAGGAATCTCTGCCCTCAGGAGGGCCCCCTCACCCCACCGGAAGGGCTGTTGTTGGAGGGCCCTGGGCTGTTAGCGGTCCTTAGCGGCCGTTAGCAGTCGTTAGCGGCCGTTAGCAGTCGTTAGTGGCCGTTAGAAGTCGTTACCCAGCCTGCTGGCTCCACCTGGGCGGGAGCCTCCACCCAACATTTTCCATCAGAGCCTAGGCCCTAATATTCCATTTGCCATGTTGGCAAAGAAAATCTCACTGAAGGGCACTTCACACCTCTTACAGAATAACTGCCACTAGAGGATAAATATTAGTTAACAAAATCTTGAGTGCATACTCAGGCCAGAATACGTGAGATCCTATCAGGATGGCAGGCGGTCTTCTCACACACCCTGAGTCGATTTATGGCGACTCCAGAGTTTCAGTTTAGAAAGTTTTTCTTCAGTTTACCTGAAATACTCCTAAGAACAGAAGTTTTCCTATGAGGTAAGAGAACATCTGTTAACCTCCGCGAATGTCAAACTAAACAACTGTTTTCCTGTTATCTAAGAATCTCTGAAGTCACAGGGGAAATACAAGGCCTTTACATGAACTTTAGGCCAGATGGAAGTGGACTTAAGTATCCAATCCTGGGTAAAGACTGCAAGCCAACACTTACACATACTTTTCACACTTAACTGCTTTGGTAAAGTTCTGGAATGAAGCACTGAATTATGTTTCACCCTCCCAATAGACATTCATCCACGTTGTTGAGGTCCCCCCTCGAGTCTTCTCTTTTTGAGGCTAAACAATCCCTGTTGTCTCAGGCTTTCCTCATATGAGAGATGCCTAAGTCACTGAATCATCTTTGTGGCCTTTAAGTGGACTCTCTCCAGTAGCTCTGTATTAGTCTTTTACTGGGAGCTCACAACTGGACACAAGACTCTGATGAAGCTTCACCAGTACTGAGTAGAGCTGATCTCTACTTTGCTTTTATAATTTAGATGAAACAGACTTGGCAAAAAATATGTGGAGTAATTTCAGCAGAGAGGAAAGAAAACCTGATGAGTATGGATTGTTACTATTAATCATTCACATCTATGTGTAAAAATATAAAAAATGAAACAAAAGAGTGAAGGAAAGAAATCCTTGAGAGCTTTCTGCTTTGCTTTTGATATTGAAACATGCTAATCTTTAACTGTACAAGATACGCTGCTGTAGCAAACAGTCAGGTGTTACAAAAAAGCAAAGCAAAGCCTAACAATCCCTTGCAAACCTCTTTCCGTGCCAGAACAAGACATGTTTCTCATCTGTGTGATTTTAATGATAAATTTGCTGTCTTAGAATAGCCTTTTACAATAATTAATGACTTCATAGTTATTCTCAGGTATGTGATTTTAAACTACAGAAAGGAAAAGTACGAAGACTGGACTCCAGAAATGCAGTCATGATATGGATGAGTGAACAAATGTATTTGCAATGTTTGTCATTAAGAATCTTCATTTTCAGGAGTCTCTTATGGTACGATATTGCCATTAATTCAGGCTAGATAGATAATGTGTATGCTAGTTGATCTGATAAATTGTAATCATACAGTATTTCTAATGACAGCATCTTATGGTGCTTTTGCAGTGACAGTCATTTAGTTGCTTGTGCACATTCTTTTCCTTTGCTGCTGCTCTAAAGAGGGTCACTGATTAACCAGTGAAGTAACTCAAACCTTTCTCATTAGTGGAAAGTAGCTTTTGAATTCCTTGGCAATATCAGTTAATGGTACTGACTGTTTTAAAGTTCCAACCAGTTTTCTGGCCAAATTATTGAACCATCACCTGGTACTTGAATTTTCAGACATCCATTCCTGAAATAGTATGAATGACAATGAGGAAAACTCAGAAATACTAGAAAGCAATAAAACCTTACTGTGCATGGATGATGTAGTTTTCATGTTGGTGTGCTGTTTGTTTTTTTGGTATTTGGTTTTTTGTTTGTTTGTTTTGTTTTTTTGTAAAAGACAAGCTAACCCACAGGGAAAGTTTACTCTCTAAGAAGATTGTGAAAACTGCAAGCCAGTATCTTGATCCTTTAGAATTTATGCTTAGTTCTCAGTAAACATATTTAGCAGTGCCATCTCAGAAAATGTAGGGCATGCTCCACACAGCTTTATTTCAGCTTTCCTGGTTTAGCTATTGTGTTTTTTAAACTGTTGCTTCTGATGGAGATTCTGTAGCTACTCTAAAGGTTGGTAGGTATTTATGCAGGCATCTCTCATTTCTACTGTTTCAGCCACCTCAGTGAAGCAGTGCCATGTGTTCTTGTGTTTTCCTTATTTCAGGATTTTTCTTGTTTACCTGGATTTTTTAAAAATGAGAAAAAATTAACCACATGAAATTCAGTATAGTCTCATCTGCCATAATATTTTGCACATTGAGTTGGTTTTGCATGATTAACTGAATGAGAAAAAATAGCCCAACAGTTTATAGTGATCTATTTGTAAATAATAAAAACTTAAGAAGTAAAAATCAGTCTTGAAATTCTGAATAATTTAATGTAAAACGCCTCTCTGTCCAATAGTAGCTATCTACGGCACCTGTCATCACTTTTAACTGCAGAGAAAGATACTGTCCTTCAGTGTTGAATGCTTCTCCAATCCAAACAATGACTAATTAGCAGATTCTTAAAAACCCAGTTAATAGAGTAAGAAAGGGCACAAAGACGATATGTCCATTTTCTCTAAATAGAAGGAAAAAAATCCACAAACATCCAAATAATAGCATGTAATAGTTTCAAGGCATAAGGAAGAAAAATCAAGAATTGGCCAAGGCTGAATTTTTTATTATGTAAACTGCCATTTAGGTCACAGAGCTTATGAGAAATGCCTGGTGGTAACAGTAAATGAGAAGGTTGTTGGTTAAATAAATTCACATCTATGGCCTGACTAGAGACCAAAGAAGAAATATGTAATTCTGCAATACGTAGGATATTGCAACCAGCTTTTTCTCAGCCTGCCTCTTGCATCAACAGATCTGAACACACTACTAGATTTTGGAAGATGATTCCTGTATAGAGAAAGTTCATTGACTTTGAATGAAGGATTCTAATTACAGTGAGACCTTTACTAGTGTTAGTAGGATCCAGTGCCCTTTCAAGGATGAAATTATAATATGTAAAAAATGCTGATTGTTAAGCATACAGTGCAGTAGAAATATTGGGAGAACTGGGAGTGTGTTCTCTTGCTTTTGAGTTTCATATTTCCAGTAGCCATAACATCAAGAAATGTGCTTATTTCTGCGTTTCCCTTTTTCCTGCATATATTCTGTTACTAAAATAAACGTTTATCATAGTTCGTTTATTCAGTAATTTTAGCATTTTTTTTCTTTCAGTTACTTCTGGTGAAACTGTTGCTGTGGATACACAAACCAGGGTAACCAAGGAAACCACCACCTCCAAGCCAGAAATGCCATCTTCTGTGCTTTTGGAGGTTCCAGCCTTGGCTGACTTCAATAAGGCATGGGCAGAACTCACTGACTGGCTTTCTCGACTGGACCGAGAGATAAAATCTCAGAGAGTGATAGTAGGTGACCTTGATGATATCAACGACATGATCATCAAACAAAAGGTATGAGAAACACTGATTTTTTCAAGTTGAAAGCATCATGATCTTTTCTTAAAACATTTCGACAAGGAGCACAGGAGAGATGATAGACTGCGAAACATGCAGTTATCACTTAAGCTACTTTATCCCATAAAAAATACTGGATTAAATATTGAGATTATTCAGGGGGAAAAAAACTGTATTTAATAATTTCTCTGGTATTTAAGGCAGATTTCTTTATCTTTCTATTGCTTGTGCTGATTGTGTTGTAGGAGTATGCAATCCAATGGCTGAAACATAAACCTTGTGAGAGAGAAAGATTAGCATAGTAAGCTCCAGGTTGCCATGAGGAAAGATACCCTGTTCCTACCTTTTCTTATATTCCTTCTGTTCCGAGAAGCTTATACCCTACTGCTCATGGCTTATGAAAAGCTACTCAGTTGTCTTAAAGAAAAGAACAGCTCATTAATGCAAGTGTTTTGTCAGCAAAGCTGCACCAGTGTTACTTATCTTTGAAAACACAGAAAAAATATGGTAATATATGTGCAAGGAAAAAAAAAAAAAAAAGGTTAAACATTAACTTTCAGTACTCAATAGCAATAACAGTAATTTGGTATTGTACAGCTTGAAAGTAATTACTTGCCTTCTAGATTTAACATTACTCAATATAAAAGATTTGGCTTGCCTGTGCAAAACTTTTCAGTGTTAAATTTCCATTCATTTCAATTCTGAACTGAGTTTAGGGCTCTCTACTAAAAGATTCTTTTCTGCTTTCTCCTCTTCCTCGAAATAAAAAAACCCCAACAAACTGATTTATTGTAAGGAAGATACCAACATTCTTTATCTTTGCTTAAATTAAAAAGAGGGAGAAACAATGGGCACATTTTGCCTAGTCTCTGTATGAAGCAGTTTTATAAGAACTTGTATATTAAAACAGTCACATGCCCCATAGGGTTCATTCAGCTCATTTTCTTACATTTCTTCTTGTTTACTTACATTTCTTCTTGTTTTCTTACATTATCAGGGGTTGAAACCTTCTAATTTTTAGACTTCTTGTTTGCTCTACATTCTAGATTAGTGAAAAACTTCTTTCATCCTGAATAACTATTATAATATTTACTGTGTTGAATTATATAGTGGTTTAGTAATTAAAATATCTTTAAAATGACTTGGATATATTTTAATAGTAAGTGACAGTTGCAGTATCACGTATACAGGACATTAGATTAAAATAACTTACGTCATTTGAATAGTTTGAGGACCAAAGACAACTTTTTTGAACATTTTTTGAACATTATCTTTTAAAATTTTTCAGAATATTTTTGGTTTTAGAATTTTTTGTTGTCAAATAGTTCATTCAGAATTATATGGGTTTCTTCCTTGTGCTTCATTTTAGCATATTATTCTGGCATGTAAAATCTATAGCTTGCTTCCTTCTCTAGATCTCTTCTTATTAAATATGGAGTCAAATTGTTAACTCTTGAAAATTTCAATTTATGTTAGACATAAAAATGAACTGGGTTATATATGTGTTTCCTATTTACTCAAGGCTAAAATATTTATCTGGCTATGCCAGCACTATTACAGTGTTCCTCTCACTTATGTTCCTGGCTGGGTAGCCCTGTCTCTTTTTTTGATCCCATGCTGTGATGGTAACAAAACCAGCAGGCAAACTCCTTTTTGTTGTGTTTACCTCTCCTATTAGCTGTGCAACAGAATGTGACATTTAATATATTTTCTGATGAAATGAAAGAATCAAAATCTAAATATAGACTACAGTTCTGGTAACTGGCTTCCTCTTTTCTAATGAGCATCCTAATATCACTTAATACATCAAAATTAATATAGTGATATTTAGATTCTGTCCCTAAATCTATCACTGGATTAGTAGGTAAGATTAGCAAACCGAAATTTAAAAACTTACAAAGAAATTTATCCTTCTTAAAAAATCCACCCTTTTTCCTAATGTGTATAGTATCTGCAGCAGTATATGAGCTCAGGAAGTAGGACATGTGGGTACTTGCTTATTCTGAAAAGTCAGGCCAGGTACGATCTAAGTTGAAAATCCAAAAGTAGTGCTTACCTCCCCAGACCTTCATATCTTGTAAAAGATCCGTTATACATCTTCTGTGGATGTGATTTAAAGGTCGTTAAAGTGACGGTATTGCACTGTGTTCTATTTGAAGAGTTTGTTGCACCTCTACAGTTCTGTCTTAGTAGACTGGCTTTTTTTTTTTTTAAATCAGTTTTTAACTTTAGGTGCAATACCGTCTTACCACAGCTGACTACTGTCCTTATAAAAATTCATCGTTATAAAGATGCATACTCCATGAAAGATATTTTATAACCTATCTCTAGTTGCTCACCAAGAATTTAGAAAACTTCAAACTGCTAGTTCCATTGGTGTGCTTCCAAATTGTTACTGTTTTTAGGTTTGTTTCCATCTCATGTTTTTTTCAAAACAGAAAGCCAAATTTCTATTAAAAAATTGAAATGGCAACATACATAACAGGACAATTTCAAAATCACCCAAGTAAAATAAGTGACTAAGTTTTCTTTCTTTCACAACAGCATGTATTGTTGATATTAAATCTCTGAGGGCATTTTATTCAAGTTCATTTGAATCTGATAGTGTCACAAGATCACAGTCACTAGCTCTGCCATATTTTTCCTTCATAAAAGCTTAAGGCATCATTAGCCCTCACTTGAACTTTGCTTGGATGTGATCACAGTGAATTGGCAGTCTTGTGTGAATAACATATACAAAGGTTAATTGTGGGGGAAAGGAAAAACAAACAAACAAACAAAAAAACCCACAACCAAACAAAAACTTGTTTTAATGGCAGCTTCTCTTAAGTTATAGAAGCAATACAGTTTAAATTCTTCTAAGTGGTAATATACTATGATTAAAAGGAGGATACTAAGAGAGCAGCATAATGGCTATTCATTTCAAACATCTAAATTCAATCTTTCCTACAAATGAGTGGTGTACATTTCTTTCAAGCAAATGCATTATATATTTTAGTGATCTGTGATGGTATATGTCTTGCTAAATTTTGTATAATTAAACTGAAAGATGCTGGAGAGCGTGTAATAAAGAAATTTAATATTAGTAATAGTACGACCCATAGTTTCACTAGAGGAAATTATTATATTTTACTCATCTCCTTCAAGGCTGATGTTTTGCAGAATTTTATCCTTAGACATATAAATGTAAGGCAGGCTTACAATAGACTCATATGTTATTTTCTTTAGACAACATTCATCTGCATATAAAGTTCATAGGAAATACTGAGAATATAAAATATGCCAAGATTTAAGTAGCTGAAGGATGTGACAGAGTACAGTCTACACTACTGCTTTCATTTCACACTCCTTACTTCAAAAAAACCTCATAAAAGAGAAAATTATGGACAGTGGAGCAGGAAGATAAATTACATTTTGCTACATTGTGGAAAAATGGAAACCTCTTCTTAAGATGCCAGCAAGCCTTAACTCAGAAACACTGCTTTGGCATCATTGTATTTTGAGGAAGGTTTTCATGAGGAATGCATTTCTACTAAAAGCAGTGAACCAGGAGGCTCTGGTGAAAAGGAGGCTGTGCAAAGCTTGAAGATAATTAACAATACTTTTCAAAGAGATCAAATAGTATAATCTCCTAAAATTCCGTCCATGGATTTTGCTAAGGCATGTTGTGCATCCAGACTTTTAGTAATGTGTTATTGAAAATATAGCTTTCATTCATACTGGGTGAAAAATAGATTTTATTTAGTAAAAAAACCCCAATAATAATAAGTGATATACCTAATAAATCTGACTGCAAAAAAATTTTGCTGCCTAGTTTAACTCATTGGTTCTAAGAGTGTAGCTTGAGTCTGCAGTGTTAGGTGCAGTGAAGGGAATTAATCTGAAAAAAGTATTTATGTAGAACAAGACCTACTGCCACCCTAGTTACTGAGCCTTTTAGCAAAGAGGAACAAAAGATACTTTTATGCAATGATTTGTGTCATCCTAAAGTAGTTATCAAAAAAGATGAAGATAATTTAGTTCTACTTCATTAATTTGTCACTATTAAAAAAGTAGGTTTGATCTTCTGCAAATTAGAGAAATAAACAAAATTGGAAAGAGTGTTTTCACTGTTTATTACTGGATTGATTTTTCAATAGCTGATGATAGTAAAATAACTGTTAAGGAAAAATATCAGTTTATAAACTGTGCAATTAACAGACTTCAGATGAAAGCGTAGGCTAAACAGTCCCCTTCTTTGAGCATTTTTTACCTATACTTTCCCATGGTTACCTTCCATGTATTTTAGGCTTGTGTTTTTTGTTTTTTTTTTAAGAAGTAAATTTTTTCATATTTATAAACTCTTCTTTAAAAAGCCACTGTAACTGCCAATTTTAAATTTGTAGTTCTGTATTATGGGGAATGAATCAGTGTACTCTAAATATGCTCCTGTTGGATGAAAACTTGTAGTTAGACAGACATTTGTCCAGGTAGCTCATACCACAAGTGTAAGATAGATAGGTAAGGTGAAATCCTGAACCGTTCAGACAGTGTGCTTCAAGTTCTACAGGAGTGTGAAGAAGTTTCTTATTAGGGACATATGCATAAAAAGACCTATGTGTCACATCTTCAGATAATGTACTGTTGAAGAACAGTTCAGCTGAGCTGAATGTTTTTCAGATTAGTGTCCTGATGTACTTAGGGGAAGCAGTTCACTAGTCCAGAATCCAGCTATGGTGCAGTAAGTTGGGAGCTCACACTCACATTCAGGAGTATATTTGCTCCATCCCTCTGTCTGTGTTGTCATGTTGCATTGAGGGTTGTTTTTAAAGCTCCAGATTCTCTAGCATCTTCAGTCTCCATACACACAGCTGCAGACTTTACCTGGGGCACCTCTGGACCAGAATCAGATAGTTCTCAAAGGAGAGATGGAGCTCAAGCCAATTCTGCAGCATGTTGGAGGATTCACTGGCCTTTTTCTACACCTCTTTATAGCAGAACCCTACACATGACTTTATGGATTAAGAAGCCTACAAAGCTTCCTCTATTTCTATGAATTTCACTGTAGGATATATTTGCTCAGGAGACTACTATTATTATTTTATGTATCTTTCAGAGCATTATTGTTATTTAACATGGGATATCTGGCAGAATTGTTATTTTATAGAATGTCATGCTGTTAGACTTTTAAAATTTATTCTAATTTATGAAAAGTACTGGAAGGCTGTTTTCAGTTTTTGAAGTGAAGAAAAAAAAACCCTAGCAAGAGAAAAGATTTCTGTATGTATTAGAAAAAGTTAGACCTGCAAGTTTTGCATGCTGAAACATTTCAGCTTTTCCACATAATATAGAAAAATGCAAAAATGTCTGTCAGCCTTTAAGTTTATTCTTAAAGGGTAGAAAATACATCAGGATGCTCTGGAGGGCCTGGAAATATGAGTCTTTAAAGGGAAAGGAGAGGAAAAGAAAGAAAAAAAAATCTGTTAATCTGAAAATTAGACCACAAGGGATATAGAATACGTGGCAAGAGACTCTTTTTAAAATACTTTATTGAACATAAACACATCTGATATTTTAAAATAGCTTGGCCAGCTCTTTACAGTATGTTAGAGCATGTATTTGTTTTCTGCAACAATTGAAAAGCTGTCTATACAGTAATTACCAGACATTTCTTTATTTTTCCATAATGTAAATGACTAAGATGTGCATAAGAATTTTTCCTCTGCGGGTCTGATTCTAAACTTTTTGAAGTAAAAGATATACTTTCATCATTTTTCACTTAGTTTCAAGCCAGGCTTTAAACTCACACCTTTGCTTTTATCTTCTGCAAGAACTTGAGCAGTCCTGATAAAATTTCAATAAACTATTTATAATGAGGGTCTGTTAAGAAAGTTATACAAGTTTTAGGGAGCTTTTTTTTTTGGTACCAACATTAATATGCATTTTTAGAAGCAGTAACAAGCAAAGCTAAAGAGAGGCTTTATTTTTATTCAGAAATTGTGAGAAATATAAAAGCAGCCTTTTCCAAATAGTGATGTGATATATAACGTTTTAATCTAGTTGTAATCACAAAATACAAACTAAAGTGAGGGGGGAAAAATTGTATATTTGCTCATTTTATGTGTGAGGTGATGGAGTACTTCTTAATGATGTAAGTTTTCTCTGTAAAAAATAAAAACATCAAATCCTAGCAGAGCTTCCTAATGAAGCTGATCTTGAAATACAGTTCTTTTATATGTAAAAGAAAATTATCCCAGAATTTTAACTAAGGAGTCTACTGTCTTGAAATTTTTCCTGTTGGTTTCTCACTATATTCCAAGGGTATTCTGATAATTCTATAAACACTACTTAATAATGTTGATGCAGGGATTTGCCAGCAGATGGACAATTCCCTCTCAAGGCAGGACAAGTACCAATCCTCCTTTTTCCTAAAGGGATTGTTCAAAAAAATGTCACTAGCTTTTTAAAGCTGGGGTATCTTTCAAATCACTAGTTTATTGACTCCAGTGGAGTAAGCCAAATTCTTGGAATAACTTTTTTGCTTTTTCGCAGTAGATTACTATGATAATTTTTTGCACTTAGAGAAGCCCTTGTGGAGTGTCCTCTGTTCCTTTACAAGGATATATTGTTTTATATCACTCATGAAGTAATTAAAACTACTCAGATAAGTAGCTTACTCACATGTAAGCAGAAGACAGGAATCTAACTGACTAAATCTCCTTAGAAATACTTATATTTCATGCTGCGTAGAGCTGCTTAAAAATGAAATGTAAAGTTTATAAAAACACTGTAAGAGTAATACAGGCATGTTTGTTTTCAGGGCCGTAGGGATCTTTAATATTTTTCTCAGTTCCCTAAGCTTTATACACATTTATTGCTTCGTTCGATCCAACACTAAGCATGCATTGTCACTGGATTTCAGGTGAATAAACAGTTCCTGTGGTTCTTGGTGGGGAGAGAAGTAACTAGAGAGAGGGAACTACCTGTTTTGGGAAGCTGGTATTATGGGGGAGCGAGGAGAGAGGGACAGTGTACTCTTTCCTTATCTTCACTATTTGCTCCACCTTCAGAACACGAGTAGTTTGTTTGCTGCCACCCGGAGTCCCCTTTGGTCTGTCTGTTCTTCAGTACTGTTTCTACTAGCCTGACTTTTGTGTGAGAAAAATGTCTGATTTTGCCTAACACTCCAATGGCTAATGTCCTTTGTTAATGATGAACAACATGTTGAAGAAAGACTAGGTTCTAGCACTTCCAAATTATCTTTTTCTTTCATTAGTTGGGGAGGGTGGTGTGAGGGGGTTGCATGTTTATTTTTTCTTTTTTTTGCTATGAAAACAGTCCCTCCCTCACCACTGCAAAGATAAAACCTCAAACATTCATATTAGCAGACAACAAATTTAAAATTTAAATACAGAGTATTAATTTTTCAGGCTACTATGCACTGCAGTGAAATTCTAGAAAATGACTGAGTACACATTGAGCTTGAAGTATGAAAGTAATTCCATTAAAGACAGTAAGACTATATGTTTTCTTCAAGAAAGACATTATTTTTCTGAACTGAACTAGAGAATTCAGCTCTTCACACAATGAAGTGCTGAAGGAGGATTTAATTAAAAGAAAACTGTTTTTGTAGTAAGTGCAGACCATTTCACATTACTTGAACCTCTCATCTGTCTCTGCTGCTAGCTGATACGTTAAGCAAGGTAACAAATCAATTCCCAGAACTGTATTTTGCTGCTTTCATGGATCATTGCTTTTATTGAGCTAAAAGATCAATTTAAGTTATCACCATGGCATTCCTAATGTTCGTGTGCTCTCTGCTTATATGAAAGATTTTGTGCAGCCAAATGTGTGTTTCATACATAGAAATTTAGTCATCTCCACAAGCTCCTAGTTTTATTTTTCATGCTTTTGCACTTGTGAAATCCTCCAGCTGAATTGTTAAACATGGAATTCACACTGGGGTTCATGTAGTTCAAATATTGCAGCTATCTACTCTCTTTGCTCAAGAAAAGCTTTCCTGTTAGCCACTAATACGCAAGGAATTCAGTTGCTGTAGTTACATGCTGCTCACAGGAGTACAGCTTAAGAAAAGATTATGCTTATCCATCTTTTTTCTTCAGGGATTATTGTAAAACATCACATCAGAAATAGTTGGTAAAACGTATGAAGACCATTCAGGGTGTCAAAATATGAGCTAAAAGAATATATGATGCTTACTGTTCCTTTTCATGTGCTTAAATAACTAGGCAAGAGCATGGTATAATTATACCAAATGTGCATGATAATTTGTTAACAAGTGATATTAAGATTTTTGCTGATGTCAAATCTTAAAAATAGATTATAAATTTGTAATGTGTTTTTTGATCCAGACTATTACAGTGCAATGACAATCTTGAGTAGATTTCTTTAAAAAAAATGCATTGCAGTGGAAGTTAGGTAATAGAATTAAGACCGGAAAGATGTTGGAAATTAAGAGAATTGAGAATTGTAATTTTTCAGCTTCTCACACTTCTGGCCTTACTTGCTGGTAACAGAACTGCGGAAATTGCGTAAGGAGAGAAAATCAGGAATAATGAAAAACCAAAAAGCATAGGCCTAACAAAACACCAAAACTGAACAATCAAAACATTTAAGTAATTGCACCTGATTTCTCTACATAAGCATAAAGAGTTGAGAAAATATAGATAACGTCAGAGGGTTTTATAACTGTATATGTATGAGATCATATCTGCCTAAAATTCAAGTATTCTGACGATTAACAACTTGACTAAGATTCAAGTAACATATCTGAATTCAGTAGAAAGAAACTGACAAATCTGTGGTTTAGTACGCTTGGTTCTAAAGTGGACATCTAAATTAGGAGAGTTGAATTGCTTCATGAAGTGGCTTGTTTTGCTGAATATATGCTCAGTGACAAGCTTACTTGCACAGACATAGGTACCTACACTTGGTGTGACTCATCCCTGCATTTCTGCTGGGACACTTTTCTACTGGAAAGTATTTGTATGACAGAGCCAGCACATTTGACAAGCAATGCAGCAGCTCTGTGATTGCACTAAGTCAGATTCCTGACATAACCTTGCAAACAAATATTTTTCCTGTAATGGGCACTTGCTAGTTCCTTCCATTCATTAGCACAATCCCCTGGATAGCCAGACCAAAGGTAACGGTGTTACTACTTTGGATCACTGTAAAACTACCTAGTATCTCCCTATCTCCCATCTACTTGAATTCATCTCATCATTCTCCCTGAATACCATAGCTCCAGGTTTTAGTTCAATTTGATTTTTCTATTTAAAAAAAATACCCAAACAATTCCCGCCAGAACAAACCCACAGAAAAATGAAGTTCTAATACTAGGAGCAGATAAGTGAAAATCTGTATTTTCATGTCTAAAAGGGCTCCTCTTCGATGTTTTAACAGAACAATTTGACATCTCATTTATCTGGAAAAAAAAATTAAAATCAGTGCTTATTTCTAATTAGACTAGAAGCTGTTTTTGATATTTTGGAAGTAAATGTCTGTGTGGTAACACAAAGATTATGGATTTCACTTTCCTCTTCAGAGAATTACCTATTATCTTTTTTTGGTCAAGAAGAAGGAAAGTAAAAGAAAGCATTTTTCTGTTTGTGAAGAATGGTTTCTTTGAGTTATTGTGAGTAACCAGAGATGTCTTACTGTGTATATCACAGAGTCACTTATTCAAACAGACAGTTTTGAAGGTAGCATGGTGTGGGACTAGATCTCAGGGTAAATGTCCAGCCTTTTGACATATGTTTGACCATATGAATGGGACTGTTTTCCTTTGTTGTATCTTAGGAGTGTGTCTTAAATTCCTACTGTGCATCGTGATCAGCACTGATAGCATTTTTAACTGTTCTTATAAATCCTTCTACCTCTTCATATGTGGTCCATATGGCATAATATTTCTGTGATTAAAACTGGCACATTCTTATAAGGACAGTCAGATGCAATATTCAGCTTTAACAAAGTGATTCTATTTTACAAAGAAATAACTGAACATAAGAAACTATAAAAATCATTGCTGGTACTGTGATTTTGGGTGTTTTGCTGTTTGTTTTTTTTTCTTTTAATTCTTCCAGACCATGTCATTAAAGTATATGATGAAGAACGAAAATACATAGTTGCTAGGGAATCAAATTATACCTGTGGGTAGTCAATGGTAACTCTGAGACCTTAGCATCCATGTGCTGAATCAGTCCCATTTGTATTTTGTAAATATTCCTTAACTAACTGGGAGGAAATAAAATGAGTAAATTTAGTACTAATTTACTCAAGAGGTTCTCATGAAAATTGTTGGAAGTTACGGTTAAGTGCTTTGGAGGCAGTGGAAGCTGGATTGGGGAATGAACACAGCCATCTGACCTTTCTGAGCAATGACTGTAAGGTGTGTCAGACAATGTTGGGCTTGATGTTACAAACTCAAAACCAGCACTTTTGCTTAGCTGCTGTTATAATCCCTAACAGATATTGTGGATAGGATTGTTTTAGAGATAGAATGGTTTACAGGAAAAGAATTAGTAGGGCATTGTGCATTTAAATTATAATTCTGATAAATTCTATGAATATTTATATGCATATTTATCAGTGGCTTCAATCAAAATTTAGAATGCTGTTCTGAACTGGGTAAAAGAAGGTGAAATTATCTCAGAAGTCTTAAGGTTATGGATACGAGAAGACAGGAAAGATGGATTAAACGTAAGCGGAGAGTAAAGGATAGGAAAAGCAGTGTCATTGCTTAACTGGAAAAGTTTGCAAGACTGTTTGTCTCCTTTCAGACATAGTCATATAAAGGTACAAATAAATGAAGAACTAAAATTCATTGAAGGAGAGGATTTTTAAGATAGAAGTGTTCTTGTTTTTTATCTAGATCAGTTTATGGAAATATAAGGCCAGGAAATTTCCCTCCCCACATCCTCCTTCCTGATAGACTCCATAAGTTTTTAGGCCAAACATTACTTCTCTTCTGAGAGTGATGTCTACCAAAGTCTCTTTCTTTTAAACTTACTAGCTAAGATGCTAAAATTTAGGAAAAGCGTGTGTTTTGGAACTTCTATTCAGTCATGTTGGTCTATTTTGAATTATTATTTTCTATTTTTTGAAATTATTTCCCAATATATTTTGCCATGGTGATAATTTGTATATTTTGTTTATTTATGACTTCTAATATTTTTGCATAAATTTAATAATTTTGTATGTGTCTAATAATTGGAATGATTTATACATAAACCAGAACTGTCAGAGGAATCTAAGGGAATTGTGCACCTGATTTTTAATTTCCTTGGGTGCTCATTATCCAATTCCTTTGAAATTCTTTCATTATGCAATTTTAAAGTCATAAATCTTAACTAAAATAATTGGTGAGTCTTTTGATGCCTCATAGTGTTGAATACAAACCATGTAATTTTTCTTATGAGAAAATGGGGGGTTCTTCATCGTAGGGTTCACAGAATGTGTGTTCTCTTGGCTTCATGTTTCACTGAACACCTATAGCTGAAGTGCATGTGCTATGTAATCACTATGAGGCTTTGCTGAAGGATTGATATTCAGGGATGCTACTTAGCAATATATCGGATAAATTATTCTTCAGCCTTTTTTGAATTACGGTAAATAGCCATTTAAGTTGTCATTTTAGACTTTCTCTCTTTCTACTGCCATTGCATAATGAGACTTTTTCACTGTAATTAAAAAAAAAAAAAAAAAAAAAAAAAAAAAAAAAAAAAGAATGAACAGCGGGACTCATTTTCATTCCCCTGCACATCAAACGAATTGTAATAGATTGTTAAAAATAATGTGAAAACTAGTGCTTTTTTCACAATACTCAACAGAAAATTATCTTTTCCTTTTAATGTTTTGCTACTCATTCTTGTCCTTGGAGACATTCTGATTTCATTTCAATCTGTCTGTATTTTTTTTCCCTTTCTTTTCCAAACTTATTTGTTTTCCCTGTGACGGATGCACTGTGAGGAAGGTGAAACAGCACAGAGGATTCCAGTTCCCATAAGATGTGCCCATGGCATACTGTTACTGGGCAGCACCCTGCTGTCCATCTGTCTGCTAGTATTCCATTTAGGGTGAAAAAAAATAAAATAGTGAGGCAAGAGATTTATTGTAATAATTCAGAAATAAGTACTAAGCAGCCTAACAGTTACATATTAGAACTACATTTTGGTTCTGTTTTTCTGGTTTGCTCTGAACTAAAGTAAGCTCAGGTAGTAAAAGATGGAAGTAACTACAGCTTTTTCTCAGAGCAATTTCTTGCTATCGTGTTTGATAAGAACTTCATTTTTTAAAAAAGACTTTTAGGCAAAGCCAAGTGCCCACTCCAAAGTCAGAAATGTAAGAATTTAACGGGCACACTCACAGTTCTGTCCCTTATAATGCCAGCGTTTCAGGAAAGTATCTTTTCTAGTAGTTCCTCAAATACTACAGTGTTTTTCAGTATTTGTTAAAATTCAGCTTACGCTCTCTCTCACTTAAATTATTTAATTTGTCTTATATACCTGTTTAAAATGCAGCCATTTGTATATGTCTGTTTCTCTGTGTTTTGACAAAGAAATCTGCAATAGATGTGGAGAGTGATCCAGGTTAAAAACTGCAACTGTTTCAATACAGTAAATTTTGCTTTCTTAGTTTGGTATGGTTTGTTGCAAGGAACTGTGTGATTTGAATTTAATGACACAAAAAACCCTCATAAAACCATTATTTAAAATTCAGCTCTCCATAATAGAAATATGGTTAAATTTAGACTCTCATTCATGCATTTGTGGGAGGGAAGGGAGTTGCATTTTGAAGTACATCAACTGAATTTTACTTTACTGCTCAGAGAAAACTGAATACTTTGGATTTTTTTTGAAAAATATAGACTTTTTTATTTTGTTATTTTAATAAGAGGATATAAGAGACAAGTCCCAAACAGAAATAACTATTGTATATGTAAAAAAAAAAAAAAAAAAAAAAGGTGTTCCCATATATTTCTGTTCTGCTTTTACAGACCATATTTTCTGACCATACCATGTACAAAAGGAAACAAAATACAAAGAATACAAAATACAATTCATTCAATTTATTCAGAATACATACTTGAAATCTTTCTGGTTTCAATACTCTGAAAAAGTAGATTTATAAAGTTTAGTTGCATCACCCAATTGCAGATATTCTGCAGTATTCCCACTTACCTTTTATACCTGTCAATTTTGGTCTCACGTATACTATGGAGATTTGCTACATGGATTCTTACGGAAGAAGCTTGTAACTGGTGTAAGGCAGGGATTCTGTCTTTACCAGTTATTCAGACACTGTTGGTTCTATTGAAAAAGAAAAACCAACACAACACACTGTACTTGTTTTGATCATGTTTCAGCTGCAATACAAATCCTGGCATATCTCATTGAGCAATGACAAAATCATTTGTAATTCTTATTCTTAGGCACAAAATTGGGGCAGATTGTAGCAAAAGTGATTGTATGTTTCTTGCTACTGAAATGTTAGATATGTTGTCTCAGATTTCCAAACCATTTGGCTCTCAAAGAGCAGACTGTTATTTGTTTTGGCATTAATCTACTTTCAATGGCTACTTTGGACCATAGTTTTAAAATGACAACAAACATGCACGATGCATTATAATTATGTCCCTTTTAGGAATAAGAACTGCAGAAATATATATATTTTTTAAATTAGGTCTTGTTCCTTTGGATCTGTGGGGAATAAAAATAACCTTTTAAAAATTTGCTTACAGAGTATGTTTTCCAAAGTATTACATAGGGTTCACAAGATTTTTTTTTAGGTAATAAAATGCAAAATCATATGTATGCATAATAAGAGGGCAACGCTCAGTGTAAATGCAATCAAGAATAAAATGCTATTATGTGCAAACACCTCATGGGCTGGTGCAGAGGTAATGGAGCATAGGAAATAAATGAAGTGACAGCCAAGAGAGGAGGAAGATACGTGACTTTCCTTCCAACATTGTTTAATAAAGTTCTCAACATACATTGTAAACATAATGTGTTGTTTTGTCTCAATCCAGATCTTCTTAGGTTTTACTCCATGCATTTTGTAGACTGTAATTTAGTGCTAATAGCTTCTTTGCACAGTTCAGGAGTGATGAACAGGACTAACAAATTACTTAATATGAGGATGCATGTGTCTTTCCCAGTACACGGGTCTGTATTTCAGCAGGTCAGGAACAAAGTCATGTTTAGCTTCTAAGAAGTGTCACTAAGGATGCTGTATTGCATATTTAGGGAAAATAAATATGAGAAAACTGATTTTTAAAGCAGCCTATGTAAGAGCTGGGTGAAAAGACCTATTTTTCAGCCTTTCCTTTATTGTTACAGGCTTATGACTAGTTTGAAACATGCTTTATGAAATCTGTAATTCTCAAAGTTCACCTTGTGCATAATCATTAGATCCAGTCATTTTGATCTGTGTTGTAATCTTCCAAGCCATACTGTCTGAGTGAGGAGCATATTTGTACTGTGCTGCCTGAGAAGGGCTGCAGCTGCAAGATGATTCAGGGAGGTAGGATGTGGTCTCAGTTTCCCCCTTGCTTCACTTGGGACCAATCTGTTCAGACACAGAGAAACTATTCCCCCCTACTCCCTAGAAGGAGATGGCAGTTGGATACTCAGATGAACCCCTTGTGTTGCCCTAACCTTGTCAACTCTCAGACTTTCTCATTTCAATGGAAAATTCTGATGACTAAATAATTGGAATATGATGCAGACATGGAAAGTATTTTAGTATGTATCATGTTTACTAATTACCTTTTAATATTCCTTGATTTAGATAAAAAGCTGTTTGGAGACAGCAGCAGCTAGAAAAGACATTATGTATTAGTAAAATAAATAATATGTTATACCAACATAGTAACAAATCAAACCCTTTTCCTGTTTACTACTGAAAGAGGAACTATATATAACACTAAAGATTTCCCTATAAATTAGAAAAGGATGAAACATCTTGCATATGATTTGGCATGAATTTGGATGATGACAGCATTGCTATAAATAAATATTTATAGTCTCACATAACTCTGCATTTTCTAGAGATCTCTCAGATTTGTAGGTTCCAGAATTGCTATTTTAATGACCTAAACCAAGTAAAAGGATAACTACATTTATGATGCGACTAAAATCAGGTCTCACTGCCTTACTGGGTCAAACAAGCAGCGTGTCTCTCTTAGTGGCATTAGGAGAGTTTGGGCAGGGAGAATGTACCAGCCTGGCTACTTTCTACAGACTGTTCCCCTCATAATGCTGCCCACCCCTAGCATCTGTAGCTATTGGATTTGGGATATCAGGTGACACGTTACTGCCTAGTCCTTGTAGTATCTATTTTTCAGCCTGTTGTCCATGAAGTGGTCTAATCCCTTTCTGAAACAGCTGGTTCTCTTGGCCCTCACAACCTCTTGTGGCAGCAAGCTCTAGAGACTCGTTACCTGCTACAAAAATAGGCTTTTTTCTCTGTTCTAAACCAGTTCCCACTACAAGAATGCAGCATGTTTTTACCCACTCTTTTCTGTCTTTCAATCAAATATACATTCAGGAAAGAAACCTTTTTTTTTTTTTTTCTTTTTAAGGAATGTTGCCAAGTTTCTTAAAACTCCTCTTTGAAGCACTTAGAAAACAATATTTGATATATGTATGCATCCTACCTGAACCAAATAGTCCTCTCTGTGTGCTTTGACTTCTTTCAAGAAGCCCGGGACTCCCTTTAACAAAAAACTATGGTAGCTCTTTCCAAGCAAAGACAGTTGTTGCTAATTTTTCTCCTCTGAGTGGTTTTACCAACTCTTACCATATGGGGAAGTCATTGAGACCAGTAGTTGCCAGGATCTGGGAGCCCCATTCCAGGAGCAGTACAATGGAAGCATTGCATTACAGTCACATCTCCTGCCACAACAGCCCCTCTCATCTCCCTCTTCATAGCTGAGACCCAGCATATAAATTCTGGATTAATTAATGACACAAGGTAATTAATACCATTTTATTTTAATGTACTTTTTAATATATAATAGTACCCTAACATCCATGCAGCCTTTCTTTCCTGCATCCATATATTACAATGCACACCTAGCTCTCATTCTGCCACCAAACGTCTGAGAAATGTGATATATCAGTTAAACTAAAACAAGCTCCTTGTATCTAAGCTAAAAAATTGGGGCCAGTAGTTCTCAGTAGAATTTAAAATGGAGAAAAATAAGTGCTACCTTGCCATTTTACACTGTCCTTCCATTAAAAAATACCATACTATATTTATTTTTATGATAGACCAATTTCAATAGCAGTAAGATAACTAAGGGGAAGAAGTCACTTAGTAAGTGTTGTTATTACAGCCAGTCTTCAGGTTCTGTTTCTCAATCTCCCTTTTTTGTTTTTCTCCTTTATTATCAAGTATTCAAAATAAAGTTGAAAATGTATTAGCTATAGAAAATGCATATGAACATGTTTTTATGCAAGACAGTGTTTAAAGTTCTGTGAAAAATGACACAACAAATTAGCATAGGGGGTCTATCTTATTCTCCATGCTGCTTTTTATACTTTGACCATTTTCAGTCTAACCTGCTCTTTAAATCAAGATAATTTTTTTTTTCAGAGCTTTGCTGAATTTTTTCCTCACTGCTTTGCAATCTTTGCAGTTCAAAAGATGTTTGACTCCAACCTTGATATCATCTGCTGCAATTTAAGCTAATTATGTCACCACAATGGAAACTGAGAACAGTTTACTCACTCTCAGCAATAACCTCATGTATTTGAAGGCTGATAATTACTTCAATTCAATCCTTTCTAGACTAAACAAATCCTGCTTTTTAAAATCACTGTCCTTTTTCTGCACTTCTGACCACCTGTCCAGTCATTTGCAACTCATTCTTGAGTTCATTCAGTTTATCAAGAGAGGT
The DNA here is from genome assembly GCA_038090715.1 of Florisuga fusca. Taxonomy (NCBI): domain Eukaryota; kingdom Metazoa; phylum Chordata; class Aves; order Apodiformes; family Trochilidae; genus Florisuga; species Florisuga fusca. The sequence goes on along the minus strand of JAAWXA010000004.1, from coordinate 16,616,644 downwards.
ATTTTAGTGTTTTGCACTTATTGAACTGCACTTTCATTTCTTTTGAAACCACTTTGAATTGCATTCCTCAGGTGCTGGTTGGGTTTTGCATCATTGTGAATATAAAAAGATCTACCAAAAATCCATCAAGTAATTAAAATAATGATAAATATTAGACATAATACAAATCTGTGTGCAGTTTTACTTGATATTGCATATCAATTATGTTTAAGCTCCATTTAAATTAAGATTTCCCATCTTGCTTGTGTTAACATCACACAAGCAGTATCAAAAACCTTGCAGTGGGCATCATGCACCACTTCTACCTGTTGTCCACTACTGGTAAATCTTACTGCTCCAGATGAAAGGAAATTCAGTTGAGTGGTTATTATTTACTCTAGATAAATGGATGGCTGCTGCTTCTTCTTCTTTTTGTCTCTGCTCACAGATTATCTAATCATATGTTCTAGAACTGAGCTCAGAATAACATAAAATTTCCTGGGTATTTTTCTAAGCCTCTTTCAAAAGTGAACTATAGTCATCTGTTGCAGATTCTCAGATATAACTACCAATGCCAATAATATTGCTTGAGCAAGTTCCCAAGTGTTATAGCTGAAATTCATGAGCTGTCACATGACAATTCATATTCAACTAGGTAAGAACAGTGTCATACCAATTAGCTTTGTCTGTTTATTGTCATTCACATAGAGACCTTCTTCTTTGAAGCTGCTACTATAGAGATAAGTGCTAGAACTAAATTTTTTCCAGATAATCACTTTGAAAATTTCACTGACTTTTAATTCAGTTTGTGAAAAATAAGATTACTTTTTTTCTTCATGTCTGGATAAATAATCTCCATCTTGTATTACATTGCAGAAGAGAAATGAGCAACAGGTTTGAAACTTTTGTTTACTGTAATGGGGATAAAAAACTCAGTGGGTAATAATATAAAAAGCTACTTAGGTTCTCTCTGATGGTTTTTATTTTTTATCCAAATAGTGTCTACTGTTTCATATTATTACCTGTATACATATGTCTGTGAGCTTGTCTGTATACATATAAACATTTCAGACACACATTATTTGTATTTTTTTCTGTTAGAAGATGGAGTGAGGAACAACTGTAAAAAAATATTTTTTATATGGAATATACAACAATAAATACTTTGACCTCTTTCTCTCTCATGCACATGCATACATAGATGCTATTAGAACTGCAGTATTGTGGAGATGTCTTGATTACAAATAGGCTCATTGCTGTTGTTTTAAATGAGCTAAAGCTGGGGAGCAGATGCAGGAACAGGTAAGTGGTTCTGCATTCAATCAGTTGAGACTCATCAGGTCTTATTAGCTCAGGCTGTTCCTGAAAGGTGCTGTACTGCTGAGCTGGCCCCAGAAATTACACAACTGAGTACACACAGTGTTCTGTGTGCATTAGTTAGTCTGTCTCTCCTAAGATAGTCTTTACTATATCAGCTGTAGTGCCTCTGCCCCATGTGGTATTTAATCCAGAATTGAGGTTAAATCATCCATAGGTAATTGAGGATTTAGTACCTTTCTGGAGTGCACAGCTCAGGTATAATTTAGATCCTCTCTTGCTGATCACTGCTTTTCCTATACCTCCACCCCCCTCCCTCTCATGCCCCCATTAACTCTCATTCCTGTGTTCCCATCATCTGTACACTTTCATGCACCCATGCTTGTGCTCAGTCTGAAGCTTTTGCCTCTCAAACAGGTGATCTGGTGGACAGTACAGCTGCAGCTAAGCAGTTTTGTAGGAAGGAAGCAGTGGGGTTGCAGCTGGGCAGGGACTACTGTTTCCTCTTCCAAGGAACGTATGTCCAGCTTGCTGTGGTATGTTGGAATCTGGGAACCTTACGATAAGCTACTGGGTCAGTGCTGTTGTGGCAGCTGCTGTAATGAGTATCACCATGCTTTGTGGCTATTTGGGGTTTGAGTGATAATTTATGGCTAGAGCTTCAGTTTGGAGGTAATTCAGTAATCATGTCTTCAGCCATAAACCCTGTACAACCATGTGAATGTATAGAAGTCTCTTCTTAAAATATCTCTCATGTAACTTTATTTGTTTATGGTAGGGAACTCCTCCAATACAGGAATTCATATGATCTGATTTCCATATGCAATTCCTCTTATGCTGTGGAAGACAGTTTGAAACACTTTCCTTTGATGTACAGTGACATTAGAAAATAACAAAGCACCAAACCCTAAGAAAACTACCTTGGCATACATGGTGATTCAATTATAATTATTTGTTATATCTTAATGCCTACACATATGCATCAGTGAGTAATTAAAGTTTGAGAGGAAGCTAAAATTTTGCAAACAGACTAAGGTATTGGCAGTTTTTCAGGACTCTGTTTGGGTTTTATGAATTCTTTTCCTGTTTTGTTTTGAAGAAGTCTAGAGGTCATACCAAGAGAAGTCAAAATGAGATCATTTACACACTAATCTGCACCTGGAATACAAACTAAGAAAAACTGAAATCACAGCAGTTATTCTACTCTGAACAATCTGTTAAAAAAAAATATATATATAGAAAGTGATCACACATCTTCCCTGTAACAACAGTCTTAATATCCCACACCACTGTTATTGGTTTGTATCCCTTTGATGTTCTCTTTCAGCACCACACAAATCAAAATGACATATGTGTAACTTTAGGTACCTCTACACCAACAGCTGTCATCCTCCACTCCTCATGTACCCATCTTCAGTAAAGCAGCCCTGACGTTTTGCACTTCCTTTGCGAGCTTCCTTCTGTTGCTTTTTTTTAAAACAGTGTCTCTGTTACTTTCATTCTCCAAACTTTCTGCCACAAGGCACAGACTGAGACCAAAAGGAAGGTCATGGGATTAGGCTGGCACAATGGCATCAGTGCCACCACTGCACAAAATACTGAGTAGTTGCCTTCAGAGCCTTTGTGAGCCTTTCTGAGAAAGCAGCTAATGCAGAGTATTAGGACATGCTGAGACATAGCTCCTAAACTCGTCAGTGGTTCAGAGTTGTGTTTTTAACCAGAATATATTAAGCTGTCATGGATAAATACACTGATGTTGCTTTTAGCTGGTTCATCAGGACTAAAAGATAGTGGCATCTGTTCTGTCTTATGTGTTATATTTCTCTTTTATTTCCTAGCGCAGTTGTTTGTTCTTGTTTTTATGATCCTCAGCCCATGTTTCTAGAGAGTTCCACAAATCCCTCAGAAAATGGCTACAATTTACATGTTTGCAGATTCTAATGTTTGGAGTGAAGGTATTTAGAAAGCTATTTTACAGTTTTATAATTAATAGCTGACAAAAAATTGTTTGCCTTCAAATGTAGCTCTCAAGAAAAATAAATAACAAGGTTTTTTTCTGGTGGAAAAAGCCACTGAAAAGAAATGTATCTCTTATGTATATATCATATTTTTCAAGAGAAAGACTAAGGTCAGAAAGCCAAAAAAGAAAAGAAATACTGAGAAAGATAGATTTTTCAGTGGCATAGACTGTAAAATACCTCCCAGTTTTGCAGCCTGAAATTTGCAAAAAGGCAGTGACCTCAGTTTGGAGTCCATCCAGGATTTAGCTCTTGAAGAACTGCTTGTCACAATCTAGCAATGTTCTCTGTTCCATAGGGGGATACAAATCATTAATTTTTAAAAATATAACACATTTGGAAGCTCTCGTTTCCACCTCCCAATATGGCTTTTCAGTTAAACTGACTTTGTTATGGTAAGGGGGAGGGGGGGGAGTGGGAGATAGGGCCCAGATGCATCTTAACAACCATCCAGTTAATTTGGGATCTCTACCCCTGGAGAACTGACTGCATCAGTCCTTAGCATATCGTCTACATGGTATGACATTTTCTTGCACCTTACTGGTTTAGGGAGCAAAAAGTGAAAATATTGCAGATCAGATAATGCCAAGTTTTTAAATATGTTAAACTTGAGAATGATAATTCCAAAATTTTTTGTAGACCTCTATTGTGCTTCATGTCAAGTTTTGTGTTAATGCTATGTAGAAATACCTCACTGGCATGGAAAAAGTTAACAGTGAAAAGCTGAAAATCAAGTTGAATTAACCAATAAAGATGAACATTTTTTACTCTGGAGTTGTTAGCAACCAATGCCACAAGCCCTTGGGTTTTAAAAAAAAAAAAAAAAAAAGACCTCTCATCTTGAAAAACAGCACTATAAAAATGGATGATATACATTCATCCAATCTTCAGAGTTATTTTTCAGCCAGGACTGACACTGTTATGGAGCTGCATGTAGTGGATTTCTGAATATGGTCAGCATTTTTAATGCAAAGCAATGTATATTATAGTTTGTTATATAGAAATTGCCCATTTTTTGTAGGACAAGGGAGAGCAAATACATGTGCACAGCTTAGCTAGAGGCTGGAGACCAGCTTCTCTCTTTCTGGAACTGTGGAAATACTTTGTAAAATGTTCATATTTGATGAAATATAACAGGAACTAAGTGTAAAGAAAAATATACTGGAACAGTTTTGCACCTGTTTTCAGACTTTTGTCCCAAGAAAAAAACAAGTTGGCTAAACACCAAGTTCTTTTTCTCTAAAGCAAGAGGATTATAACAACAGAACAATATTTTGCAATGCATAGAAAATATAGTCTGTGGAGAAATGTCATTATTTCATAACTAGTGTACAGAGATAATATAGAGAAGGGTATTTTTATCTTGTCTTTTAATAGTGAAATTTATTCTCAGGTTATTGTCATTTTACTGGGAACATTTATTGTATTAAGTGGGTTGTAGTAGTATCTCAAGAAATATTCTTCCTCTGTTTTGACCAGACTGTGATGTTCAAGGTGATAGTCCCTCAGGCCTTGGTTATTCTTCAGTTACAGAACAGAAATCAGAGAAAGAAAACTAATTTTGATATTTATTTTCCTTTTGTCCCATCTGTGTTACTGCAAAGGCACGCTGAAAAATCAGTATCTATATCGATATAGCCTTGTGTGTATATACATAAAATACACGTATAAAGCAAATTATTAGTTCCTGCTTTTATTATAGTTGTGTCATTCAACTTTAATAGTTATTCTTCCTTTCCTATTTATATCATGTATATTTCTGAAACTGTCATTCAGGTAATAAAGCTGTATTTTCTGAAAAGGAAAAATGCTAATTTTCCTTCCACTGAAGTAGAATTGTGTAGCTCCTCTGCAAGCTACTAATCACTGTCTGCACCTTCTGCCTGAAGCAATGGTTACAGATGAAATACGTTAACTGTTCATAGTAAGAGCTACCCTTGTCTGAACAAGAAATAGCTCCAGTTTTATGCTTAACTTTAAGCTTAAACACTGCTCTCAGTCATAAAATGATTAAACATATTTAAATTACCTTATATTTGTGTGAGGTAGAGGGAACCAAGGACTTACACTGATTTGAAGAAACAGGTGTTGAAAATTCCTCTTAGATAAGGTGGTAATGTAGATGAATTGAAATTCAATTAAAAATGTCTTCTTAATTTCTCATAGATTCATAGATTTGAAGGTCAGAAAGAACTGGTACGATCATATAGTATTTATGAAGCCATAATCCATGGGATTTTATGTAGGGATTTCTCTTCTTGCTCTTCAGAATTATGTCTGACTATATATTAACAAAGCTAATACTCTTGTCTTACTTTATACAATTCTGTTAATTAAAAATCTCTTACATTTTTACTTATCTGCTCTAATTTTAAAATGGACTCAGTACTAAGAATTTACGTATTTTCTGTTTGAACTTTGATGTCTTTGATTTCCAGTCAATATATCTTTTTAACATTATTGTTTCAGTAATTAATTACTGTATTATCAGAAAACTGTCTTTAGTGGCCTTCAGGATGAGCGGATTTATGTTCTACAGCAAGCTGTATTGACCAAAAGGGGGCACTTTAAAATGACAGAAAGGTCTAAAATGAGTCACAATTTGCTGGGAGATGGAGGGTACCTATCTCCCAGCCTTGACACTCCTGCCCAGCTCTTGGTGCTTAGCTTTTCAAAAGGGCTGTTTGCTGTTCTTCTTCATTTGCCTTCTGCAAGTTAACAGAAGCTTTCCAGACGGTTGAGCAGAAATTTTACATCCAGTGCCCATCCTCCCTTAGTAAGGAGTAAGCACTCCTTCACCTGCCTCCCATGACAATGTGCTTTAATCTGCACACGGAGGGTGTGTGTATACATGGATGAGGCACCCATCCAGGCAGTGAGTCATCTGTTTCCAGTTTTTTTCTTATCTCCAATTTTTCAGAAATGTCCCTTATATCAGGCAACATGTTGTGATTGCTGCTAAGTTTGGGCCTCTTCTGTTGAACTGGCACCATGGCTTAGAAAAGAGGTGAGACGTCTTAGGACGGGAAAGAGAAAGCAAGGACCTGGCTCGTGTCCCAAGGACACCCATCACCTGCAAACAAGACTTGTATTTGTGTATTTTTGCTAGTCATGCAGTGGCTAGGCATGTTTCCATGCAGCCCATGAATGTCTGAGTTCTCCTCTGAGGCATCTACTCTCCACCTGTTTTTCACATTGCAAACTACAGCTCCAATTTTAGCTACATGTAGTGATACTCAATTGCGCAGCACCTACATCTGTTTCTCCACCTACCCCTTAGCTTCTTATATCTTGAAGGGCAAATTATTTTTGAGTGCTAAATATGGTATTATCAAAAGACTGATGTCTACTGAGACAAGATGGTGTTAATCATTTATTGACTCTGGTTGGCATTTGAGAACCTGATATTTCCTCTTCAAAATTAGTTGTAAAGGTAAGTCTTGCTCAGTCCAAACTCCTAATAATCCAGTTTTGCAGTACACCACTGTTTTGTCTCCATAATGTCCACAGTTTTTTAAATGAAATGTTTATCCTGGACTTGCTATGTCCAGATGATACCTTTCCTTCCTTCACTGTTAATGAAACATGAACAACAGATTTCTTCAGATTTCTACCTTTACCTTCTGTGTTAATGTTGGCCTTAATTAAGTACATAGCAGTGAAATACAGAAGTAAAACAAACACAACAAAAAAAAAGCAATGAAAATGAAAGCAAAAAATACAAGGCAGAAGTATTGCTCTAGGAGTAAAACCTTTCTGAATATGTCACAAATGTTTAGGTACCAAAACTAGGATTGTTAGTTTGTATGGTTCTCAACTTTCAGAATGATGACAAGATATGAATATGAATAAGGATCCTAGTTACTAGATCTGGGCTGAAGTTATTTCAACATCTTTTCTCAGTCATGGTAAATAAAAACCACTCCTCCCTCCTTGTCTCACAGAATCTAAATATTAAGTTCACTGTAAGAAACAATTGTAATAGCAGCTTTTGTTTTCTTTTTTGAAAGAAAACCCAAACCAGATTAAATCATCTTTCTATATTTTATCTTATTCTTGAGAAAAATATCTAGTGTCATAAGGTACTAAAGAAAACCTTATATAACAAATGATGATGTGCCAATCTATTTTATTCATCTTAATTGTCATTCACTTCTATTGTTGGAGAAAACTTCTGGTTAAAAGTAATCAAAGATTTGAGAGGCTCTATCAAAAACTGAGGAAGTAATTCTGCATTTTTTTTCAGAGCATAAAATCAATCCAGGATAATATTTTCCCTATAAAACTGGATAATTTGGGGACAATCTTTAGTCAGCCTTTTAGCTTTCCTTCTTAAAAGGAAAAATGTCTTGGTTATTTTCTTTTTAAAACAAAAACAAAGAAATAAACACCAACAAAAAACCCAACTAGAAATACAAGATAAAAGTTTATTTGCTTATATTGATGATATAATATTATGTCTACCCAAAGTTGTTTTATGCAAGGCAAACACATCTGTTTAAAAATATAAGAAGTTAAATAAACTGTAATTTTGCTTCTGAAGTCTGTTGAAGAGTTAATTTTTCATTGGATCAGTCTCTGATAAAGAGTTCACTGTCACCATCACCCAAAACATAGGGTAAAGTACTAAAACTTCATCTTTGAGAAACATGACAGAACAGAACACCTATTTTCAGTTTTCTTATTCATGTAAACTTGTAAGTGTAGTGGAAAAATCTTTCATCTGAAAACCAATAATTGTATAGGAGGAATGAAGTAGTAACTTTTGCAAATTCACACTTCACCAAGGGTAGCTCTGTGTGGAGAGACTTTGTTTCTCCCGGTTAACACAGAAACTGGGGAAGCTCTGTAGCTCCTAACACTGGCTCCTATCTGTTAAGTTATTTAGTGTGGCTTCCTGAAGGGACATAAGATCATAGAATCTTTTGGGTTGGAAAACAACCTTTAAGATCAAGTCCAACAGTACACCTAACTCCCTAGTCCACCACTAAGCCATGTCCCTAAGCACCACATTTACATGTCTTCTCAATATCTCCAGGGGTAGTGATTTCACCACTTCCCTGCTCAGCCTGTTTCAGTGCTGGGGCAACCCTTTCAGTGAAGAATTTTTTCCTCATATCCAAAGTAAATTTCCCCTGGCACAACTTGACATTTTTTCCTCTTGGTTTATTGCTTGCTACTTGGAAGAAGAGACCAATGCCCATCTTTGTCTTGCAACCTATGTTTATGCCACTTTTTTCTAGTGTCCCAATTTAGTGGTCTATGGCAATGGTAAAAATTAGATCTCAGCAGTCCTTGGCTGACTTCTACCCTCTCAGGAAATCTCATTCTTTTACCTTACTTGTGGCTGATCCATGCTGCTGATCCATGTTCTTTTCCTTGCTGATTTTTAAGCGTCTCCCCACCCAATTTTTAAGCTTTTTGTCTCTTCTATAGTTCAATTCCTTTGGGACCTTGAAATACCTGCTCCCAAAATGCTTTTCTACAGACAAATAGGGAGCAGGGGAAGAAGAGAAAAGGTGAGAAATACCCCAGCTCTAGCCATCGCCATCACCTTACATTGGTAGTCAAAGCTTGGAGATTCAAATTAAGTATTCCCCATTCTACTTGGTTTTATTAGTGTTCATCAACACTATGTTTCACTTTTCACTGTCGTGATTCTAATATAAACCGGAAGTTGGAAAGGAACAGGACTCAGACATTTGCTATGCCACCAACATAACTTGTTGAGTGACTGTCACAAAAAGCATACAATAAGCTTTGTGATGCTTTTTCATGCAGCTAGAGAGACACCTGATAAGCTGTCACTGATGGCTTTCCCACAGTACCATTGGTGGAGCTGATATAGTCACTAAGACAGTGGTGAGAGCTATTTAAGCAGTTCTTGAGTGGGCCTTATGTGGGCATAAAAATATGTGCTTATAAAAACTGAAGTCGCATAAATCAGTCAGGCAAAATCAAATAATAATGTCCAGTCTGTTAATGTTTTGATTTTGCTGACAGCTACCAATCAGCTAGCAACACTGCTGAAGAGTATCTCCAGATGTTCTTAATTTCCTAAAACTATACATGCTATGGAAGGGAAAGTCAAAATAGCTAATAGCCAAAAGAAAAGTTGGTTTTTTTTAAAATAAAAAACAACAAACAACCAAAGTGGGTTGCTTACATTATTTCATAATTTTATTTTTAAATGTAGAAAATATGTAAATGATAATTTTCTCTCATGTTCCCTTCTTGGTTAGAGACAAGAAAACAAATTCAAATTGTGCTTGGGAGGAATAACTTAACAAAGTCAATTTTATTATGCAGATGAATTGTAGGTGTTGTATATCTGCATTTTCTGAAATTGTTAGCAAGCTTTTTTCCAAAGCTTTCTCTCTAGGTGTGTATATAACAACTTATATTTAGAGAACCAACCCGACGTAAGAAACTTAATTGTTCTAAGCAAAAGTTGTCATGGCTATACATTTTGCTCAGGAAGTAATTGCTTAATTTTTTGTTTAAATTTTAAGTTTAAAGTTTTTTCCAAAAATGAGGACGCTATTAACAGAATTACACTTTTTCTAGGAATACAATGTTGAGTTTGATGGCGTGAATAGGTTCATAAAAAGAACCTATTCTCTCTTGCATTCCCATATTAATAATTCAATTCTATGCTTGTAGTCCAGTGGCTTATTTCATTAAACAAGGTTGGGAGTGGGCCAAAATAACCTATCCAAAAAAATTTTGAAGTTTTATTCATCAGCCATGGCTTGCTTATAACAAAACACTTCCAGTTTGCTCTTAGATGAAACGTCTTCTCTAAATCTCCTTTTTGATGAAGGATCATTTTTAAGATCATGCTGTTAGTGTTCCTACCTAACAGTAATAAATAGCAAACTATATTTGACTGGTAGCATGTAAATACACCGAAAAATTGTGAAGACACGTTAGTCATTACCACTACAGAAGACTCCTCAGTAAAATACTAAAGTGAGAATTGTGAATTGTGAGACCTATTTTACCCAATAAGCTTTCCTTTTTAATGGCATTTTAACTTTGTTTTCAGAGACTTTTTTCAACCTAAGAGTGTAGCACAGTTATGTAGTAGACACAGAAGCTTTTTAAAAAAGGATAGAGACCGAGACACAATCATATTTAATATTTCACAACAGCAAACTTAACTCTCATTTGAAGCAGTGTGAGATGAAAAATCCTGGCTTCAGTGTGAGAAAAGTTGCTTCTGACATAAAAAACCCTACCCAGAATCAGCACCTAGGAAATTATTATTTGTATGTTTAAGACTTGGTACCATTGTGGAATTCAAGTATTCCAGATTAATAATGCTTGCCATAAAGCCAGGGGGGGAGGGGGGGAGAAAAATATAAAAATATAAATTCTTNCACATCTCAGTACTAAGAATTTACGTATTTTCTGTTTGAACTTTGATGTCTTTGATTTCCAGTCAATATATCTTTTTAACATTATTGTTTCAGTAATTAATTACTGTATTATCAGAAAACTGTCTTTAGTGGCCTTCAGGATGAGCGGATTTATGTTCTACAGCAAGCTGTATTGACCAAAAGGGGGCACTTTAAAATGACAGAAAGGTCTAAAATTAGTCACAATTTGCTGGGAGACGGAGGTACCTATCTCCCAGCCTTGACACTCCTGCCCAGCTCTTGGTGCTTAGCTTTTCAAAAGGGCTGTTTGCTGTTCTTCTTCATTTGCCTTCTGCAAGTTAACAGAAGCTTTCCAGACGGTTGAGCAGAAATTTTACATCCAGTGCCCATCTTCCGATCTAGGAGTAAGCACTCCTTCACCTGCCTCCCATGACAATGTGCTTTAATCTGCACACGGAGGGTGTGTGTATACATGGATGAGGCACCCATCCAGGCAGTGAGTCATCTGTTTCCGTTTTTTTTCTTATCTCCAATTTTTCAGAAATGTCCCTTATAACAGGCAACATGTTGTGATTGCTGCTAAGTGTGGGCCTCTTCTGTTGAGTTGGCACCATGGCTTAGAAAAGAGGTGAGACGTCTTAGGACAGGAAAGAGAAAGCAAGGACCTGGCTCTTGTCCCAAGGACACCCATCACCTGCAAACAAGACTTGTATTTGTGTATTTTTGCTAGTCATGCAGTGGCTAGGCATGTTTCCATGCAGCCCATGAATGGCTGAGTTCTCCTCTGAGGCATCTACTCTCCACCTGTTTTTCACATTGCAAAATAACTGAAGGACCTAACTCAACTACAGCTCCAATTTTAGCTACATGTAGTGATACTCAATTGCGCAGCACCTACATCTGTTTCTCCACCTACCCCTTAGCTTCTTATATCTTGAAGGGCAAATTATTTTTGAGTGCTAAATATGATCAAAAGACTGATGTCTACTGAGACAAGATGGTGTTAATCATTTATTGACTCTGGTTGGCTTTTGAGAACCTGATATTTCCTCTTTAAAATTAGTTGTAAAGGTAAGTCTTGCTCAGTCCAAACTCCTAATAATCCAGTTTTGCAGTACACCACTGTTTTGTCTCCATAATGTCCACAGTTTTTTTAATGAAATGTTTATCCTGGACTTGCTATGTCCAGATGATACCTTTCCTTCCTTCACTGTTAATGAAACATGAACAACAGATTTCTTTAGATTTCTACCTTTACCTTCTGTGTTAATGTTGGCCTTAATTAAGTACATAGCAGTGAAATACAGAAGTAAAACAAACACAACAAAAAATAAGCAATGAAAATGAAAGCAAAAAATAAAAGGCAGAAGTATTGCTCTAGGAGTAAAACCTTTCTGAATATGTCACAAATGTTTAGGTACCAAAACTAGGCTTGTTAGTTTGTATGGTTCTCAACTTTCAGAACAACGACGAGATATGAATATGAATAAGAATCCTAGTTACTAGATCTGGGCTGAAGTTATTCCAACATTTTTTCTCAGTCATGGTAAATAAAAGCCACTCCTCCCTCCTTGTCTCACAGAATCTAAATATTAAGTTCACTGTAAGAAATAATTGTAATAGCAGCTTTTGTTTTCTTTTTTGAAAGAGAACCCAAACCAGATTAAATCATCTTTCTATATTTTATCTTATTCTTGAGAAAAATATGTAGTGTCATAAGGTACTAAAAAACCCCTTATATAACAAATGATGATGTGCCAATCTATTTTATTCTTCTTAGTTGCCATTCACTTCTATTGTTGGAGAAAACTTCTGGCTAAAAGTAATCAAAGATTTGAGAGGTTCTATCAAAAACTGAGGAAGTAATTCTGCATTTTTTTTCAGAGCATAAAATCAATCCAGGATAATATTTTCCCTATAAAACTGGATAATTTGGGGACAATCTTTAGTCAGCCTTTTAGCTTTCCTTCTTAAAAGGAAAAATGTCTTGGTTATTTTCTTTTTAAAACAAAAACAAAGAAATAAACACCAACAAAAAACCCAACTAGAAATACAAGATAAAAGTTTATTTGCTTATATTGATGATATAATGTTATGTCTACCCAAAGTTGTTTTATGCAAGGCAAACACATCTGTTTAAAAATATAAGAAGTTAAATAAACTGTAATTTTGCTTCTGAAGTCTATTGAAGAGTTAATTTTTCATTGGATCAGTCTCTGATAAAGAGTTCACTGTCACCATCACCCAAAACATAGGGTAAAGTACTAAAACTTCATCTTTGAGAAACATGACAGAACAGAACACCTATTTTCAGTTTTCTTATTCATGTAAACTTGTAAGTGTAGTGGAAAAATCTTTCATCTGAAAACCAATAATTGTATAGGAGGAATGAAGTAGTAACTTTTGCAAATTCGCACTTCACCAAGGGTAGCTGTGTGTGGAGAGACTTTGTTTCTCCCGGTTAACACAGAAACTGGGGAAGCTCTGTAACTCCTAACACTGGCTCCTATCTGTTAAGTTATTTAGTGTGGCTTCCTGAAGGGACATAAGATCATAGAATCTTTTGGGTTGGAAAACAACCTTTAAGATCAAGTCCAACAGTACACCTAACTCCCTAGTCCACCACTAAGCCATGTCCCTAAGCACCACATTTACATGTCTTCTCAATATCTCCAGGGGTAGTGATTTCACCACTTCCCTG